>JBBGZY010000255.1:2917500-4132803 GCA_037952925.1 Lithobates clamitans | reverse complement strand
CACATTGAGTGTTTCTTTATTAGTTTGTTTTTAAATTTTATAGTTTTGTTCACCTTTATTCTTGTGAGTTTATGTAGGTACGGAGATACCTTTAGAGGGTCACACCATCACTGGTTTAAAGCACATGAGCACTTTAATTGATTTACAGCGCCTCTTATTTTGTCTTTTGGTGCCTGTGGGAGGTTTGTGGTGATACAGGCACACTAGATTAAATAATTTATATTAGATTTGCTTTAAAGGGGCAGCTTCACAGTAATTGTGGGGATTCGGTTCACCACACATATTTTTTCATTTTCATCTCTATATATATACATATATGGATTTGTGATTTCACTTTCATTTTTAACAGGCGTGGTGGAGATATTATTGGTGGGCAGGGCAGTATCTCATAATATCTTTATTTATATAGGTCAGGTGCATGGTCAGATGCAGGTCAGGTGCATGGTTTGGCCAATCATCATACAGCAATGCACTGCGATCTCGCAGTGCATTATGGGGAGTTCTGCGGCGCTCAAATTTTCAGCGAATTTCCCCATATGTTGGGTTAGTTTTAGACCAAACGAACACCCGATGTTTGAGTCGAACTTACGTTCAACTCAAACCACAGGCTCATCCCTATTTGATACCAGACCACAGTCAGGTAACTCTTAACTTACTGCAGCAAATATACTAAATACATGTAGATTGATTTTAATCATAGTTGCTCAAACATAGCCTTAGCATCACTTGTACTGCTATATAAGTAGATGAGCATTTTTAACCCAAATGTCTAGATTAAGTTGAACAAGGAGAAGAAGTATTTTGCTTATCAACTAATCCAAATACTGCACCACATCCCTTAATAGATACAGAGAAATTTGGAAGGTTTATTTGGGATTTTTAGTGTGCATAATTATAACAAAATCATTTGTAAAAAAGTAGACATTTATTAGAACAATGTTAAAAACATCCAAAAGGGTGAGTATTGATATTACAGTACTGATACAGGTGCAGACTGATTTCATCTGTACATGTTTCGCCTTGGTAATTGGCTTCTTCAAGAGAATTTATTGATATCAGGCACAGTAAGCACTAAGAATAAAAATAATTTTTAGAAAAATAGAACAATAAACAGTTACAAAACATCAAAAGCATATGACAAGAATGTACACATTTGAAAACATTCATGAGTTGGTAAAATGCATAGCGCCAGAATCACAATTGGTCATATTAATTACCTGTATGTTCAAAAACTTTTTGTATGTAAATTGAGGCTCCAGAGTCATAGGAGTATGAGAAATCGGATCATCAGGTATAGCCACAGAGGCGGTTATATCTAAAGTACAGCCACTGGTAATGGTCCAAAAACTCTAAGGCAGAGTGATGGAAACAATTAGACATGGGGCAAAAAATATTCTCCAACCAATTTTAATTCCAAACCCAGGAAAATTAACTTTTACCCTATACCAGGAGTCCTTTGATAAATTCCCGGGCTTGAAAGTTGTTTGTTTACCTCCAATTCCAAGAAGGAATGGATAAAAGGAATGATGAAAGAGATAAGATGAACTCATTTCTGAACCTTCATAAAGTCAAATCATGACCCCTGAATCAGAAAGATAGTAAAAGATCCAATCAATGATTAAATATTTCAAAGCCTGAGGACCAACAAAAGTACAATTCCCCAAGGATGAATAATGTTACCTTAAGTCAGAGGTTCACCAACCAATATCTCCCCTTCCTATGCTGGACCACAAATAAAGACCAAAATGGGATGTTTATATACCCCCCTCCACCCTCAAGTTATATGGCTGCTTTGGTGCCAAAACAAGAGGGCGAGGACACTTTGTGAGCACCAAATAGCACGACCGAGGTTGTGCCGGAAGTGACGTCAATACGGCACGGGACGTCAACCAGAAGTGACGCCCTGAAGAAGGCGACATACCAGAAGTGATGTAAAGACACCAAACCCGGAAATGCTAGTTTAGCGTCTTATATGGCTGTTGAATTGCCTGTTTTCCCCTTTTGGCTTTGGATGTATTCATACATCCTAGTGTCATTTCCGGCGGTGTATGTCGCTGTTGATGCTGGCATTTCCGGGTTTGGTGTCTTTACATCACTTCCGGTATGCCGGCATCTTCAGGGCGTAACTTCTGGTTGACGTCCTGTGCCGTATTGACGTCACTTCCGGTGCAACCTCAGTCGTGCTATTTGGCGCTCACAAAGTGTCCTCGCCCTCTTGTTTTGGCACCAAAGCAGCCATATAACTCGAGGGTGGAGGGGAGTATATAAACATTACATTTTGGTCTTTATTTGTGGTTCAGCATAGGAAGGGGAGAGATCGATTGGTGAACCTCTGACTTAGGCCCCTTTCACACTTATACGACTTGTCCCACGATTTTGTACTGCAAAATCGTATGACAAGACATTCTCCATGATTTTCAATGACTACCATTCATATTGGCACGACTTTAAGTCGTGCCGACTTCAAAGTAGTCCCTGCACTACTTTGGTCCAACTTCCATACGATTTCTACTCCATAGACCTCAATGCTAAACCCTCAAGTAGCATGCAAATCGTACCTGAATAATATAGACACGATTTCAGCACTACTTTGGTCCAACTTCCATACGATTTGTACTCCATAGACCTCAATGTTAAACCCTTAAGTAGCATGCAAATCGTACCTGAATAATTCAGCACTACTTTGTAAGCACAAGCTGAGAATGGTTAATGCCAAAGTTGTGGCAAAGTCGTACAAAGTAGTACTGCTCCCAAATCGTGGCAAAATCGCAGCAAAATCGTGGTAAAATCGTGGCAAAATAGCAGCCCCGAAATCGCGGTAAAATCGCGCCACTTTGAAGTTGTATAAGTGTGAAAGGGGCCTTAGGCCCCTTTCACACTTATACGACTTGTCCCACGATTTTGTACTGCAAAATCGTATGACAAGTCATTCTCCATGATTTTCAATGACTACCATTCATATTGGCACGACTTTAAGTCGTGCCGACTTCAAAGTAGTCCCTGCACTACTTTGGTCCAACTTCCATACGATTTGTTCTCCATAGACCTCAATGCTAAACCCTCAAGTAGCATGCAAATCGTACCTGAATAATATAGACACGATTTCAGCACTACTTTGGTCCAACTTCCATACGATTTGTACTCCATAGACCTCAATGTTAAACCCTCAAGTAGCATGCAAATTGTACCTGAATAATTCAGCACTACTTTGAAAGCACAAGCTGAGAATGGTTAATGCCAAAGTTGTGGCAAAGTCGTACAAAGTAGTACTGCTCCCAAATCGTGGCAAAATCGTGGTAAAATCGCGGCAAAATAGCGGCCCCGAAATCGCGGTAAAATCGTGCCACTTTGAAGTTGTATAAGTGTGAAAGGGGCCTTAAGGTAACTTTATTCATCCTTGGGGAATTGTGCTTTTGTTGGTCCTCGGGCTTTGGAATATTTAATCATTGATTGGATTTTTTACTTTCTGATTAAGGGGTCATGATTTGATTTTTTGAAAGTTCAGAAATTAGTTCATCTTATCTCTTTAATCAGCCCTTGTACTTCTATCCATTGCTTTTTTTTTAAGTTATAGTCAATTTTCCTGGGTTTGAAATTAAAATTGGTTGGGGAATATTTTTTGCCCCATGTCTGATTTTTCCATCACTCTGCCTTATAGTTTTTGGACCATTACCAGTGACCGTACTTCAGATATATCGCCCTCTGTGGCTATACCTGATGATCTGATTTCTCATATCCCTATGACTCTGGAGCCTCAAATTACATACAAAACGTTTTTGTACATACAGGTAATCAATATGACCAATTGTGATTCTGGCGCTATGCATTTTACAAACTCATGAATGTTTTCAAATGTGTAAATTTTTGTCATATGCTTTTGATGCTTTGTAACTGTTCATTGTTCTATTTGTCTAAAAATTATTTTTATTCTTAGTGCTTACTGTGCCTGATATCAATAAAGTCTCCTGAAGAAGCCAATTACCAAGGCAAAACATGTAGAGATTAAATCAGTCTGCCCCTGTATCAATACTCAACCTTTTGGATGTCTATTTTTAACATTGTTTTCATCAATTTCTACTTTTTTTACAAATGATTTTGTTATAATTGTGCACCCTAAAAATCCCAAATGCACCTTCCAAATTTCTATTTAAGTTGAACAAGGGTCCTCCCTGATGGCATTTGATGCTGCTGCTTGTCAGGGCTTACTGTTGGAATTAAAAGTGCTGACACAATAACACTGTTATATTACACAGTTAGTTAGTCTGGTTGAAAAGAAGACACAAGTCCATCTAGTTTAACCAGTTATTGATATTGGTAGTTTTTTTTCAGAAATATATGTGCATGTAAAACCTCCAATAACAGGGTAATACCACACTTCTCAACATCATCTATTACTTGCAGGTGTCACTATATGGGAACTGATGACCTTTGGAGGCAAGCCCTATGATGGAATTCCAACTCGGGAAATCCCTGATCTTCTAGAGAAAGGCGAGAGGCTTCCTCAGCCACCTGTCTGCACCATTGATGTCTACATGGTTATGGTGAAATGTAAGGTTTTGTTAGGACCATTACACTGATGTTTTAAGCTGATATTTTGCTCAAAAATGTCTGCTCAGGGCTAACTGAGCTCTTTTCATTCAGCACAAGCATTATGGAATACAGCCAACCCATGAAGTAATCAGTAACCCACTTCTGCACATTTCAAAGTTAATTATGTTATCTTCTCAAAGACTTCCATGGTAGGACATTTTGCTGTTAGGACTCACACCTATGTATTTTCTCCCCAAACATTTTCGGTTGAAATCAACAGACGTACATTAAATGCATATCAACATGCGTTATCATGTGCTGCTGCATGTTTTCAATGTGTGGTGCAATCCATTGTATCAGAGGTCAGCACATGTCATTACAGCACATCAGCATGTATTAACACACATCATGGTACTCTAAATGCATTATAACGCAACAATGGGAGTATTGATACATGTCTTAATGTATACATTGATATGCATTTTAAAGTGTTCCATTGATTTATTGGAGGCCACATTAGGCAGAAATGTGAGTCCAGCCTAATGAACCTAAGGAAGATTCTTTACTTTGTGTCCGAATACCATTCCAATGTGCCAAAAGTGACTAAAAGATACATTTATCATAATTTTCAGGTCTTTGTGAGAACAATCTTATTTCACTATGTGAACTAACTATTAGCTGGATTCGCTAAGGCTACATTCACACCAGCGATTAAGGCCAGTGCAGAAATCCTTTGTTTACAGCTGCGGATGAGAGTGGCTAGGTGCAGTCGTCAGCCCCATTGGCAATAATGGCAGGTCACAGCAGTCTCAGGTAATCATGCCTCTATGCACAGCCAACAATTACCTGCAGTGATAGCTGCTGCACACACACCACAAGTAACTGCTGGCTGTGTCGGGAGCCAGGAATAGCTGCGGCAGCCCGCGACGGGGCTGGCAGATGCACCTAGCCGCTCTCATCTGCAGCTGTAAACAAAAGATTTCTGCTGCTACAATTCACACCAGCCTTAATTGCCGGTGTGAATGTGGCCTAAGGGCTCATTCACACCAGCCCCATTAGGCTCATTGACCTGCATTGATGTGTGCTGAAAAAAAGTTGAACTTTGCATTTTTACACGCTGCAAGCAGTCATGCTATAACACACCGAAACTCACTGCTGCGCATCGTGGTAAATGAACTGTCAGATTTCAAAAAGTAAAAAAAGCATGCCAGCACCTTGAAGTGCATCCAGTGTGAATGGGCCGTAAGTATTATTTGCCATATTATACTGTATACTGTACTGTGCAGATGTTTTAGGCAGATGTGAAGAAAGTAAAGTAAGTAAAGTAAGAATGCTTACAAACATGTATATTTTAATTGTTTATTTTTATCAATTTACGAGATGCAAAGTGAGCGAACAGAAGAAAAATCAATATCAAATCAATATTTGATGTGACTACCTTTTGGCTTCACACCAGCATCAATTCTTACACTTGCACACTTTTTACACTTGCACAAAGTCCGGAATTTTGTAGGATTAGAGTCAGGTATATGATTAACCACTTATTCTAAGCAGGTGCTATGTGTGTAGGAGGCTTAAAACTGGGTGAAGATCAGCCAAACTCTGCTATTAAGGTTAGGTTGTGGAGGATCGCTTTGTGTTACAGGTCATACACCATGGCAAGACCGAGCACAGCAACAAAACACAAGGCTGTTACAGTGGGGCAAAAAAGTATTTAGTCAGCCACCAGTTGTGCAAGTTCTCCCACTTAAAAAGATGAGAGAGGCCTGTAATTGTCATCATAGGTATACCTCAACTATGAAAGACAAAATGTGGAAACAAATCCAGACAATCACATTGTCTGATTTTTTAAAGAATGTATTTGCAAATTATGGTGGAAAATAAGTATTTGGTCACCTACAAACAAGCAAGATTTCTGGCTCTCACAGACCTGTATCTTCTTCTTTAAGAGGCTCCTCTGTCCTCCACTCATTACCTGTATTAATGGCACCTGTTTGAACTTGTTATCAGTATAAAAGACACCTGTCCACAACCTCAAATAGTCACACTCCAAACTCCACTATGGTGAAGACCAAAGAGCTGTCGAAGGACACCAGAAACAAAATTGTAGACCTGCACCAGGCTGGGATGACTGAATCTGCAATAGGCAAGCAGCTTGGTGTGAAGAAATCAACTGTGGGAGCAATAATTAGAAAATGGAAGACATAAAGACCACTGATAATCTCCCTCAATCTGGGGCTCCATGCAAGATCTCACCCCGTGGGGTCAAAATGATCACAAGAACGGTGAACAAAAATCCCAGAACCACATGGGGGGACCTAGTGAATGACCTGCAGAGAGCTGGGACCAACGTAACAAAGGGTACCATCAGTAACACACTATGCGGACTCAGATCCTGCAGTGCCAGACGTGTCCCCCTGCTTAAGCCAGTACATGTCCGGGCCCGTCTGAGGTTTGCTAGAGAGCATTTGGATGATCCAAAAGAGAATTGGGAGAATATCAGATAAAACCAAAGTAGACCTGTTTGGTAGAAACACAACCCGTCGTGTTTGGAGGGGAGAGAATGCTGAGTTGCAACCAAAGAACACCATACCTACTGTGAAGCATGGGGTGGCAACATTATGCTTTGGGGCTGTTTCTCTGCAAAGGGAAAAGGAAGACTGATCCGTGTACATGAAAGAATGAATGGGGCCATGTATCGTGAGATTTTGAGTGCAAACCTCCTCCCATCAGCAAGGGCATTGAAGATGAAGCGTGGCTGGGTCTTTCAGCATGACAATGATCCCAAACACACTGCCCGGGCAACGAAGGAGTGGCTTCGTAAGAAGCATTTCAAGATCCTGGAGTGGCCAAGCCAGTCTCCAGATCTCAACCCCAAAGAAAACCCTTGGAGGGAGTTGAAAGTCCGTGTTGCCCAGCAGCAGCCCTAAAACATCACTGCTCTAGAGGAGATCTGCATGGAGGAATGGGCCAACATACCAGCTACAGTGTGTGACAACCTTGTGAAGACTTACAGAAAACGTTTGACCTCTGTCATTGCCAACAAAGGATATATAACAAAGTATTGAGATGAACTTTTGATAATAACAAAATACTTATTTTCCACCATAATTTGCAAATAAATTCTTTAAAAAATCAGACAATGTGATTGTCTGGATTTGTGTCCACATTTTGTCTCTCATAGTTGAGGTATACCTATGATGACAATTACAGGCCTCTCTCATCTTTTTAAGTGGGAGAACTTGCACAATTGGTGGCTGACTAAATACTTTTTTGCCCCACTGTATATTGCATCAAGGTCTCTCCCAGGCAAAGATTTCAAGCAGACTCGGGTTTCAAGACATGCTGTTCAAGCTCTTTAGAAGATGCACAAAGAAATAGGCATCATTGAGGACCATAGCCAGAAGTGGTCCTTGTGAAAGAATTGCCATACCTTTGAGATAGAAACAAGGCTAAGTGATTATTATTATTATTATACAGGATTTATATAGCGCCTACAGTTTAAGCAGCGCTTTAGTGTAGTGGTTATTAAAAACATTTATTTAAGTAGACAATTGGCAACTTACAGAGTGCATATGGTGATATCTGGCATACAAGTATAAATACACTTATGCCAGTCTCTTGGGGTGAGTCTTCTCACAGCAGGACACGTTTTCTAAAAGGAATTTCAGCATCTGGGTTGTAATGTAAAAGAACACCACCAGGGGCAGCAGTAGAACAAAGGAAGACAGGCTTTAGTACATTTAGTACAAATGTAGGACTATAAGTGCTTTGTGATAACGTGGATGAATTAGCCTCGCACAGGTCCATCTGTCTCCTAGCTGCTATGAAACAAGGAAGGCCAGGCTAGGTTCCACAGCAGCTAGAATCCCTTAGATGTCATAGGAAGACTGGAGACAGACAGGAAGGCCTGGAAGTCAGCCGGCGGTGGAACTGACATGGCTCCAGAAGTGATGTCTTGTGCGTGGGGGGCATGGTTACTAATTTTAAGGCAGGCTATCTCTTTCTTAAACCAATGGGCCCATCTGTGGTTAGTTCTCCAAGATGTTTGGAACAACCTTCCGTGTTCCTTTAAAAACTGTGTGCAAGTGTACCTAGAATAATTAATGTTGTTTTGAAGGCAAATGGTGGTCACACCAAACATTTTTTTGATTTGGATTTCTCATCCATTCATTAGCTTAACTTTTTGTTAATTGATAAAAAATATTAACTCTTCTATTTATGAAAGCTTTTTTTAGTTTACAGCACACACCCCACACACAGTTATGTTTATGTGCGTATATATATATATATATATATATATATATATATATATATATATATATATTTTTTTTTTTTTTAAGCAGGCTGCCTAATGAGGTACATGTGCTTGCTCTCACTATATGTGATATCTTTAAAATTTGTCTGATTTATGAGAAACATGAGCTTTCTCCTTCTGATATTCTTATGACTGTTTAATCATCTTCTTTTTTGACATCTGTGTTATAAGTTTACAGTCTGTGATTTCAATCTGCGTGGGAAAAATTAGACGTGTTAACTAACCTCACTTCCTACAACCCCATCTGATTATGTGACAGTAATCATAAGAGGAAAGACATGTTATTATATTACAAATTAAGTGTATCAATACATTGCATAGATAGGATGTATTTCTAGACCTTAATGTATGAGGTTGAAGGCTGTCACTTAAAGTATACCTTTTATTAAAATGACTATGTAATGAAAGAGTCAGTGACTGCATTTGAGCAGGAGTCACTTTCTTCACTAGAGTCTCATGTCTCATCATTGCCATAATTGCAGACTGTATCATATAAATAAAAGCAAATAGGGCAACAGATTTAAGCATAATGACTGTTAAGCCATGTAGTTGTTAACTGTGCTGGGAATCAATCAAGAAGAGGCAGCACTAACAGGCTGGTTGATCGTAACACCTTCTGTAGGCCAGTGATACAGGGGTTGAGCGATGATTGCCTGGGTGTTGACTTGCAGTGAGGGAAAAAAGTATTCGATCACCTGTTAATTTTGTATGTTTAAACAAAGGATTTTTTCGCTAATCAAAAAAGGTGAAATGGTGCCGCTAGAAAATTGTGGAAGTATACATAAGTGTCACCTTATCAAGACCAATAGTGAATTGATGTATAATCAGTGGGAGATCTACAAGGGACAGTGAAAAATATATATGTAAAAATAGATCCCTGTATAATGTAATGAATCATACATGAAAGCTAATAAAAATATGTGAAGATAAATCCCTGTATAATGTAATGAATCATATACAGTGGCTTGCGAAAGTATTCGGCCCCCTTGAACTTTTCAACCTTTTGCCACATTTCAGGCTTCAAACATAAAGATATAAAATTTTTATTTTTTGTGAAGAATCACGAACAAGTGGGACACAATTGTGAAGTGGAACGAAATCTTTTGGATTTTTGAAACTTTATTAACTAATAAAAAAATTAAAAGTGGGGCGTGCAAAATTATTCGGCCCCCTTGCGTTAATACTTTGTAGAGCCACCTTTTGCTGCGATTACAGCTACAAGTCGCTTGGGGTATGTCTCTATCAGTTTTGCACATTGAGAGACCGAAATTCTTGCCCATTCTTCCTTGCAAAACAGCTCGAGCTCAGTGAGGTTGGATGGAGAGCGTTTGTGAACAGCAGTTTTCAGCTCTTTCCACAGATTCTCGATTGGATTCAGGTCTGGACTTTGACTTGGCCATTCTAACACCTGGGTACGTTTATTTGTGAACCATTCCATTGTAGATTTTGCTGTATGTTTGGGATCATTGTCTTGTTGGAAGATAAATCTCTGTCCCAGTTTCAGGTCTTTTGCAGACTCCAACAGGTTTTCATCCAGAATGGTCCTGTATTTGGCTGCATCCATCTTCCCCTCAATTTTAACCATCTTCCCTGTCTCTGCTGAAGAAAAGCAGGCCCAAACCATGATGCTGCCACCACCATGTTTGACAGTGGGGATGGTGTGTTGAGTGTGATGAGCTGTGTTGCTTTTACGCCAAACATATTGTTTTGCATTGTGGCCAAAAAGTTTGATTTTGGTTTCATCGGACCAGAGCACCTTCTTCCACATGTTTGGTGTGTCTCCCAGGTGGCTTGTGGCAAACTTTAGACGAGACTTTTTTATGGATATCTTTGAGAAATGGCTTTCTTCTTGCCACTCTTCCATAAAGACCAGATTTGTGCAGTGTACGACTGATTGTTGTCTTATGGACAGACTCTCCCACCTCAGCTGTAGTTCTCTGCAGTTCATCCAGAGTGATCATGGGCCTCTTGGCTGCATCTCTGATCAGTCTTCTCCTTGTCTGAGCTGAAAGTTTAGAGGGACAGTCAGGTCTTGGTAGATTTGCAGTGGTCTGATACTCCTTCCATTTCAAAATGATCGCTTACACAGTGCTCCTTGGGATGTTTAAAGCTTGGGAAATCTTTTTGTATCCAAATCCGGCTTTAAACTTCTCCACAACAGTATTACGGACCTGCCTGGTGTGTTCCTTGGTCTTCATGATGCTCTCTGCGCTTTCAACAGAACCCTGAGACTATCACAGAGCAGGTGCATTTATACAGAGACTTGATTACACACAGGTGGATTCTATTTATCACCATCAGTCATTTAGGACAACATTGGATCATTCAGAGATCCTCGCTAAACTTCTGGAGTGAGTTTGCTGCACTGAAAGTAAAGGGGCCGAATAATTTTGCACGCACCACTTTTCAGTTTTTTAATTGCTAAAAAAGTTTAAAATATCCAATAGATTTCGTTCCACTTCACAATTGTGTCCCACTTGTTGGTGATTCTTCACAAAAAATAAAAATTATATATCTTTATGTTTGAAGCCTAAAATGTGGCAAACGGTTGAAAAGTTCAAGGGGGCCGAATACTTTCGCAAGCCACTGTACAAGAGCTAATGCAAAGCAAAAGAAAATGCAAGCCTTATTCACACCTAAAAAGTAAAAGTAACCACCATAAAATTGATGAGATAATATGTCCTAATTGCTATATAAAAAATGTATACGCATAGCAAAGTGACCCACTGATACCAATTAAATCAAAAAGGAGATGTGTGTATAAAACAAAAAAATAATAGATGTGAAATTCAATCGATAGATGGAAAAAAAAAACTGTGTAGCAAAAAACTTATTGCAAACACAGCCAATAGAAAACACAAATATATGTGTAAAATTAAATAAATCAAATAAACACGCAGTCCATCAGTGAAATAATATAAAAGAAAGTCTCTTAATATAAAAAAAATCCGTATTCCCAATAGAGTGATTATTTTCAAGTGATGCGACTTTATCTCGACTTCTGTGCAACAAACAATAAAGTGACTTGTGCTGTTTTTCAAGTGATTCAACTTTATCTCAACTTCTGTGCAACAAATAAGGTGACTTCTCGTGCTCCCCTTAGGTATATGCATTAACCAGAAGCCCTCACCCCTACAGGGGTAAAGAGCACATAGTATATGCGATGCCCGTTTCTGGTTTTTATGTGGATACCGCACTATATGCAACTAGTTCCTTAGCGAGAGAACGTATCGGTTCCAGGGACACCAGGACTAGAGATCGCATATACTACGTGCTCTTTACCCCTGTAGGGGTGAGGGCTTCTGGTTATAAATTGATTTGCATTTTAATGAGTGAAATAAGTATTTGATTCCCTATTAATCAGCAAGATTTCTGTCTCCCGGGTGTCTTCTATACTGGTAATGAGCTGAGATTAGAAGCACTCTCTTAAGGGGAGTGCTACTAATCTCAGCTTGTAACCTGTATAAAAGACAACAGTCCACAGAAGCAATCAATCAATCAGATTCCAATCTCTCCACCATGGCCAAGACCAAAGAGCTGTCCATGGATGTCAGTGAAAAAATTGTAGACCTACACAAGGCTGAAATGGGCTACAAGACCATCGCCAAGCAGCTTGGTGAGAGGGTGACAACAGTTGGTATGATTATTCGCAAATGGAAGAAACACAAAATAACTGTCAGTCTCCCTCAGTCTGGGGCTCCATGCAAGATCTCCCCTCGTGGAGCTTCAACGATCATGAAAACGATGAGGAATCAGCCCAGAACTACATGGGAGGATCTTGTCAATGATCTCAAGGCAGTTGGGACCATAGTCACCAAGGAAACAATTTATAACACACTACACCGTGAAGGACTGAAATCCTGCAGCACCCGCATGGCCCCCCTGCTCAAGAAAGCACATGTACAGGCTCATCTGAAGTTTGCTAATGAACAGCTGAATGATTAAGAACTGGGTAAATGTGTTGTGGTCAGATGAGACCAAAATCAAGCTCTTTGGCATCAACTCAACTCGCCATGATTGGAGGAGGAGGAATGCTGCCTATGACTCCAAGAACACTATCCTCACCATCAAACATGGAGGTGGAAACATAATGCTTTGGGAGTGTTTTTCTGCTAAGGGAACAGGACAACTTCACTGCATCAAAGGGACGATGGATGGGACCATGTACAGTCAAATTTTTGGTGAAAACCTCATTCCCTCAGCCGGGGCATTAAAAACAGGTCGTAGATTGGCATTCCAGAATGACAATGATCTAAAACACACGGTTAAGGCAACAGGAGTGGCTCAACAAATAGCACATTAAGGTCCTGTAGTGGCCTAGCCAGTCTCCAGACCTTAATCCCATAGAAAATATGTGGACGGAGCTGAAGGTTTAAGTTACCAAACGCCAGCTTCGGAAACTTATTGACTTGGAGAGGATCTGCAAAAAGGAGTGGGACAAAATCCTTCCTGAGATGTGTGAAAACCTGGTTGCCAACTGCAAGAAACATCTGATGTCTGTGATTGCTAACAAGGGTTTTGCCACCAAGTACTAAGTCATGTTTTGCAAAGGGGTCAAATACTTATTTTACTCATTAAAATGCAAATCAATTTATAACTTTTTTGAAATGTATTTTTCTGGATATTTTTTTTTGTTATTTTGTCTCTCGCTGTTAAAATAAACCTACCATTAAAACTATAGACTGATCCTTTCTTTGTCAGTGGGCAAACGTACAAAATCAGCATGGGATCAAATACTTTTTTCCCTCACTGTATAGGCTGAGTTAGGCTGGGCGTCATTTAACCCAGAAGTGGGGGGGCTGATATAGGATAACTTTTTTTCCTGGCGGGGAGTTCATCCTTGGGCAACAAAGAAGAGGGAAGCTGTGTACGCTATGACAAATTATAGGTCTGGCAGAGCTGTGCTAACTATTGCGATGGGGCTTGAAATTTGAGTCTGCACAGTTACATATTCCACAGTCCTTGTACCCAAAGGCCTCGTACACACTGATGTATGAGGTAATATACGACATAAATACAGACATATATCTGAACCCGGAAGCCCAGGTGCTGTGTACAGCTGCCCATAGACATGAAAGACTGCGCATGAGTATAACAGTCCTCCAATGGCTGACACGTTTCAAGGGTAGGTACCCTCTTTATCAGCCATCGGGAGTGTCTTACCTATGCTGGCATTGGCGCAGTGGACCAGAGTGTGCAGGTCACTGAGGATATTGATGAGTTTGATATCATGTGCTGTTTGTGAGTACATATTTGTTTTATTTCTTCAATAGAAAAACAAAATTTAAGGTAATGAGCAAGACTGGTGTGCCCTCTGCATTTTTTTTTTTTGTTTGTTCTTTGGGTTTCCCTAGTCCTCAGGGGGCTGCAAAGTCTTGCCTTACTTCAAGATGTTGAAGACCTAAGATTCTCCACTGCTGGAACATTCACCTCAAGCTCAGGAGTTTCTTTGTTTTGTATGTAAGCCCTCATGTAAACGCCTGTATAGCATACAGATGTGTTCCCTCAAAGCAAACTTTCTGCATTTGGGGAATACATCTGTATAATATACATGGATTTACACGAGTACCAGCACATACACACATACCATTGTTAACAGCCATTCAGGTTTGTGAGTGGTGGCTGTATGCAGCATCTAGTCTTCCCGGACATACTCCATATTTAAATAGTACATGGTCTCATACCTGTGTGCATGAGGTCAAATAGTGCAATAGTTTGTATGAGCAGTACAAAATAAGAGGTCAGCAGCTATGGCATTAAACCAACAAAGAGTCTCAGGGGAGCCTGGCTTACCACCCCCTGCATGATTCGTCCGTGTGGGCTGTTCTTTCTTTCTGTCCCAAAAGGCTCTTTATACTTGCCACCAGTCCCGCTAATTACCTCCAGCATCCCATACTGTCCATGGCATGTCCTTTTTGCCAGTGGGCAAGGTCAAAGTCTGGCTGCCAGTGCTCTAACAGGAATGCTCCTCTGTCATCTCCCTACTGTGATGTCCTGTCAACAGTGGTGAGACACAGAAGAATGTCCAGGCTGTTCAACGCTAGTGCCTTAAACTCCTGCCAGCCAGAATGCTTTTGAGAATTTTGGACACTCTTAGCTCCCTTATCTAGGCCCCCACTCAGAGAACTCTTTCCAGGTGACAGTGCCAGGGACTTTGTCTATTCAAGTTCATTCTACCCAAAAGTTCACATTTTAGTTACAGGTGGAACTTGGTGAGCTGAATCAGCTCTCTGTCTTATTATATGTCTTGGATATTCCAACAGCAGGATCTCCCTACCATAAACCCCAATCTGACACCTAAGAGTCTAGAGTGCTCCTGCTGACCTTCGCACATTCCAGCTCCTCTTGTATTCTCCATGATAATAAAAATAAATACAAATACAACTTTTACATTGGGACTCCCCATAAAGGCTACAGGAAGAATACAGACCAATGCAACTAAATAACAAGGCGGTATAGCCATCCAGCATCTACCAAAAAGTGATTATTTTGGTAATGAATTTGTTTAAAAAACTCAGTCGATTACTCAGTTTTGCATACAAGGATCCCAATGGTATATTCTTTCAACCAAACCTGAGATTTCATTTCCAACCCCAACTGTAGCCATCAAATGGCTTGTTCAGCTTTTTTTTTTTTCCCAGGCACAGTAGAATCTATTTGCTAATGCAGAAACTCAATGCTAGTAAAGCTTGGAACCTGAAAACTTCTAGCAACTTGGCAGGAGAATTAACCCTCAGGTTTTTTGGGGACATGTTCTACCAGTATTTTCTTTCAACTGCAATTGTATCAGTATTTACAGGCATTTCACTATTGTTACCAGAAAAGGATTTTTTGAATGCTGTTTTTCATCGGTGGTGAGCTTAACAACGTGTATGTAATATACAGTATTGAAATTGGTTCCTAAACTGACAAAGGATGAGGATGTCATAAATATCCAGCAGTCCCTTTATAATCAAAACATGCATATTTTATTATGTACTGTATTAAATAGGATTATTTCATACAAGCACACATGGGTCAAAGAGAAGCACATGTAGCCAAACCAAATCCTACCAATCATCCCCAGTAATCCTTCAGGACACATGGTATGTTGACATGCATTACCCCTGCCTGACTGTCTAATACTGAGTTCACCCTGCATCATACACAGATGCATCAATCCAATATAAACGTACACTTTGTAGATAATGTGTATGTGTCCCACATTGTAATTAGAAAACATCAAGTCACTTGTTCCTTGAAGTGTGCCTCTCCAGTCCATTCTTCTCATTACAAGCAAAGTCTCCCTGGAGCTTTAGGCTTAATTTAAGTGCGATTAACCGCCCCCATCCCCATGAGATGTCCCTGTTCCCTATATGGTTTATCCTGAAAGACCACTGCATAACGGCACTACAAACCTGTGACGATGACTGAGCCGGTTATTAATAAGAGACTTTGGGCCCGTTGTATTTTCAAGATTCTGAGTCTTGCAATGCCCCCTGCTGACTCCAGCAGATCCCAACGAGCTGCACATTTATTTATTGTGACAATAGACACCAAAACAAAAGCGCATCTTCTCCTGAATAAGAAGATGCATTTGTTTTCTGACCAAACTAAAGGCATTCACGTTTTTAGGATATACTGAATGCATAATTATTAATTAGATTGGGTCCCTAAAGCAATGTTTTATAAGCATTCTCAATGTTTGCCTCTGAAAGTATATATAAACCCAATCACAATAGTTTTAATTAAGCCCTACCATATCAACGTGATTTAAAAAGTAGTTTTCAGTATTTTTAGGTCTGCAGCTTACCCTAAAATAATAACTTGTGACCCTGCATTGGTTCCTTGTTCAGGCACTTCCTGTTATAAGATGACCACACTCTGTTCTGGTCTCCCTATTGTTTTTCTTTGTTGTCACCCTGTCACTCTGGCTTCTGATAGAAAATACAAGTGGCCATTTCAACACAATTTACGCAGACATGGTCCACTGGGGCCACTATCAGGAAATCATCCCTGAGCCATCACTGGGGTGCATGCATGTAGACAGGAAGTGACTGCAAAGGTGATCAGCAGCACTGAAATGCAATAAAGGATAAAAAGGGTGAAATCAATTATAAAATAGAAAATCATGGAGCAGTACAGTGGTTAAGTGGTCAGCGCATCTGCCTAGTGGCACTAGGGTTGTTGATTTGAACCACAGCACCACCTGCCTGTAGTTTATCTTTTCTCCTTGTGCCTGCGTGGGTTTCCTCCAGGTATTACTCCCAAACTCTTAAGAAGTGCCGATAGGTTTATTAGTTCATGCCTAAATTGACCCTGGTATGTCTATGTATGAACAAATGTAAGCTCCTTGACGGCAGGGATTGATGTGATTGTACAAAATATACTGTATTTGTAAAGCATTGCATAAATTGATGTATAAAGGGATCCATTTACTAAAGACAAATAGACTGTTCACTTTGTTAGGGACTTTTCCTCTAGTGAATGATGTGAAGTTCTGCTGACTTAGATCATCCAACCACATGCAAGAAAAAATGTTTTTTTTTTCCTTGCACATGATTGGGTACTCTCTGCAAAGTGAATTTTTACCACATTCACTGAGCTAAGGAAAAATTACCTTGCATCATGAACAGCCTGTATGCTTTTTGTAAATCAACCTCAAAGTGCTTTAGCAAACTTAATGCCATTAAGTTGAGGTTCATATGTATTTTAAAGCTTAAATTTACCTACAAAAATATACTAATTAAGGACACGGGACATTAGTTACCTTCAGTGTGATGTGTTCCTTGTGCTTCTGACTTCTAGCTCAGTAGAAATCTTTTGTCCTCCAATGGCTTATTTAATTCATATAAGTTGTAGTAATGGCTTATTTGACTTGAGTAGCTGGCAGAAAAGGGGGGCATAGTTGAAAACCTGTGACAAAAACCTGTGTGCTATAATAGGAAGTTAGGAGTAGAAATAGGCCAAAATTGCCAGTATTCCACCCTGCGGTGCAAACTGGTGGGTTAGATTGCCATGGGAAGTTTATTAGAGTAGAGGAGGGTGTGACCTCCCTGCACTCTGCTTGAACAGTTTGCTCTATTTTCTAGGGTTTGGCCCGGAAGATAAGAGGAATACAAGTTAGAGTGACAGGCAGTTCTGGAAGACCCCTCTGGACCAATCGTTAATTTGCTTGGGCAGAGGCGGGACTTCTATATAAGGCTTGGTCACATGCTTCCTTGGGTTCGTTTCTCATGGGAGTTTGAGAGATCCAAGCGAAGGATGTAGTTCGGGTACAGCTTTGGTGCTCTCCTCTGTGGGGGAGGGGAAGCATGCTATGGAGGAGAGATGCAGGAGGAAGAGAGACTGCAGGAAATCCTTTTAAAGGTTGCCGTTACTGACACACCAGGACTGGGAGAGGATCTTCTGTGCACGCAATGGATCATCGCTCTGTGACACATGTGAGTGTAACCCAGGGGAACAGAACTTCTGAGAGACTTTGCAGGGATTAGTGTGCGGGTTCAGAAGAACAGAGCTGGGCCTTAGAGAACTAATACCCTGAAGGAATCCAAAAGTCATCTCCAGAACATTATTCAGAGTATCGTTCATGGAGTTAGAGTCAGAAGGACTGTACAGTCAGGAAGTGGTGGCTAACAGGAGGAAGGAAAGATACATTACATTATGAAGACGAATGCCAGAAAGAAGCTTCACTAACGGGGGTTTTGTTTATTCTGGATTTAAAGTTGTATTTCTCATCACTCAACAACACTGGAAGTTATTCAGAGTGACTTTCCAGTGCAGTGCCGCATTTCATATGGAAACCACAATAAAGTTGTACAGTTTACTTTTCACTGTCTGGGTGTTCTATCTGGTTGGGGAAAAAGAGGTGATGGAAAGCACTTCAGGCTAGAACGAACTTTTAGCCACTCCTACGGGAGTAGGGCACTTCATTACATTGTAGCAAAGTGTCATTTCTTCAGTGTTGTCACATGAAAAGATAGAATAAAATATTTACAAAAATGTGAGGGGTGTACTCACTTTTGTTAGATACTGTAGAGATCATCCTAGACCATAACACTGTCCCTTCGTTTCCCTTTGTTCCTTTGTTCCCCAGTGAACCTATGGCAAGGAGAATAGCTTGCAAGCTCATCTGAATGCACAGGATTCAGTACACACAGTAAGACCACCTTAGGTGGAAGCCAATTAACTTATCCTGTTTTTGGATTGAAACTCACACAAACATCCAGAAAACATATGAAATTTATGCAGATAGCGTGCTTGCTGGAGATCAAACCCAGTACCCAGGCTGCAAGACAAGAGCACTAATTACGTAGACACCATGGAATTTCTGAAGGCCAGTAACAAACTGAAATATTTAAAATAATAATAATATAACAAGAAATGTAGAAATGGTGAGCAGGACAGAAGCCAGGGTGGTGCTAGCAAAGATTGGCACATGAACTTACACAATGTGAACCTACCAGGTCCTACATTGGTCCTTGTGCAGACACTTCCTGTTGTAGGACGATAACACTCTGTCCCAGGCTCCACATTGTTCTTCTTTGTTGGCAACCTGTCACACTGGCTAATAGAGACTACAAGTGGCTTTTTCAAGACACTTTACCCAGACATGGCCTATTGGGCTCACCATCAGGAAACCAGCACTGAAAAATGATGTGCAGCCATAGTTAGAGTATGTGCATGCAGGCAGACAGTTCCTGCAAAGAGACTGCAGTAAATCAGCACCAATGAGATATGGCAAAGGATAAAAAAGGCAAAAATCAAATGTTTAATTAAAAAAAAAATGTTGGTTTATGATAAAATGGTGCAATTCTTTCTGGCTTTACGTATTTGTGGGGTTTTCTACATCAGCTCTAGATTAGATTGGTATTAATATATAGGCCTTGATTGTTCTGTAAAGAAAGAAATTATTTTAATTTAAAACTAAAGTTAAACCACTTGCTAACCGCAATACGTATCCAGTGTTTCTCAGGCTTGCCGTTTCTGCCGGCTCGCCCAAGAAATAATCTAACGGTGCAGCTGGCTGATCACAGTGGCCATAAAAGACTAGCTTGTCTTTGATCGCCTCTATGGCCTTGCAGGACTGAAGCAATGTCATGTCGTCACTTCCATTCTAGGTTGAAAGTAAACAATTCTTTTTTTTTTACGCAAAAGATCAAAAAGTTTTTTGTTTTTTTTTGTTTGATCTTTTGCTTTTGGAGGTAAAGGAGAGATTTGGGGTCTTTTTTACCGCAGATCTCTTCAGAAAGAGGACGTGTCATCTTTATTTCTATGACAAGGGATGTTTACAAGTAATAAAAAAAATAATAATAATTAAAGAGAATGTGTAAAAAAAATAAAATAAATAAGAAAAAAAATAAAAAATGAAGGCGCCCCATCCCTCCATGCTCGCGCG
Source organism: Lithobates clamitans (assembly GCA_037952925.1). Classification (NCBI taxonomy): domain Eukaryota; kingdom Metazoa; phylum Chordata; class Amphibia; order Anura; family Ranidae; genus Lithobates; species Lithobates clamitans. The sequence continues at coordinate 4,112,578 of JBBGZY010000255.1, read as the reverse complement.
AACAAGTAAACACATACGTAAATTACACACGCGTATATAAGCAGTGTTCGCACCAAACATGTGAAGTATCACCACGAACATTTGAGCCAGATCAATAATTCTAGTGCTAGACCCCCTTTGTAACTCTAAACAGGTAACAGTTAAAAAGGCTATTAAAGCGTCACCTATGGAGATTTTGAAGTACTGTAGTTTATCGCCATTCCACAATCATGCGCAAATTTTAAAGCGTGACATGTTAGGTATCTATTTACTCAGCAAAACACCATCTTTCATATCATAGAAAAAAAAAGGGATATATGTTGTATTTTTTTTAAATTATTTAAATGTATTTTTGAGCAAATATGGTGTGACATAAAAAATTACAACGATCGCCATTTTATTGTCTAGGGTCTCTGCAAAAAAAAATTATATATATATATGTATATATATATATATATATATATATATATATATATATATATATATATATGTTTGGGGGTTATAAGTAATTTTCTAGCAAAAAAATATTGATTTAAACTTGTAAACAAAAAGTGCCAGCAAAAGGCCTGGTCTTCAAGTCTTCCTTGGTTCCTTTTTTTCTCATCACCATGCTAGTTACATTTCTTAGATAAAACCTTTCTATTTTTATGACATGCTTTATTGTGGATCCAGTAATGTAATCACGGGGTCTCTGTGTTTCTCTGTGCAATGCAAGCAGAGCAGCATTCCTCTCAAGAGCCCCCAGCCCTGATGCAAGAAACAGACTGGCTCTTGGGAGGAGTTTTATCAAAATGCATTAATGGGTGGATGTCACTCTGGAGGAGAAGGTATTCCTAGGCTGTCATTTGCATGCATACTGCCCTTAGTAACATCCGCATGGGCTGCTTAGCATCCACAATTGAAGGAACTGAAATTCGATGAATGAAAGTGGTAGCTAGGGACAGTTGGACTGGGGGGGGAAAGGGCTGAATAAAGCTGGATGTCTTCCAGCCTGAAAATTAGATAAACTCTGACTTGCTGCAGCTGCTAATGCACACTGAGAAAAGCTCACAGTGTGCAGTAAAATCAGACTAAGCATTTTTGATACAGGAGAGAAGACTGTACAACTGTGCAAAACAGAAGGCAAGGTTGTCTTTCAGCTTTAATGATCACAATGTTTTTTTTTCTACTTACGACCTAAATGACCAGCTATAAGTAGGTAGACTGTGCGCACAAGAGTTAAATCCCTGTGAGCTTCACCGCAAATACATTGAAATGCTCTGTACTTTATCTTTTTTGTGTAAGCACAGAAAGGACATGCACCAGTAAACAGGGGGCTTGAGCAGAAGAGAGAGAGAGGGAGGCAGGGACATGATATATATGGTTTTCTGTAATGCTTTGTTCTGGAGAGAGACACGTATTTCACCTTGGCACAAATAACGAACTTCTCCTCTGCCAGAGGGCCCAGCAAAGCATTGAAAATGACTTTACCCTTTTCCTGCCATAAGAGACAGCAAGATAGTCCCTTATGGAGCTTTACATGCCATTTATTAGTTAAAGCAATGATTGGATGAAAGGTGTGCACAGTATTTATTAACACAAGGGCAAAGGGAAAAAGGAAGTGTTTCTCATACCAACCAATCAGATTTCATTGCTCATTGTTCTAAGACATGTAAAAAAAAAAAAAAAAACAAGCATTTACATGTTGTAGTTATGGAAAATACAATCGAATTTGTTTCCATTCATACTAATAATCATCGGTATACTGTAGCTGTTTTTTTTTTTTTTAATTGGTACGTGGGAGGTTGTATTGATCACTCCGCTCTAAACACAAAATAATCTATAATAGGCTGCCTAAGAAACAGGGAAGATAAAAGGTGCAAATATTTGAGAAATGTAGGAAGCAAGAAGATCAGAATATCTTATTGAATGTAAACAAGAAGTCATTAAATCAAAAGACAAGAGTTTGGCAGCAATGCAGGCTTTTACGACATTTAGGAGAGCCTCTAGCAGGGTATTATTAACAGTTTTTTTTACTCCACAACAAACCATAGATTAAATTATCTAATAAAAAAGGGTAAACTGGTTTTATAGAATAAGGATAAGAAAGATTAGCAGGAATCAGTAATCAGTAATCAGTAATCATCCTGTGACATACTGCCTGTTTATAGAATTTCATAAAACGTGCAACCTTATTGTTAAACCGTGCACACTACCACTGCTCTTTTCAATGCCTAATCAAATCAAACTTGTCTCAATTTAGAAAAATTGTAACTGATCTTATGATGGAAAAATACATAAGTAGAAGTTACAATCAGCAAAAACTTAAATGGGTGACTCCACATTCATGGAAAAAATACAACAAATAAAAAAATAATGTAGCATATACAATTGCTACACAAGCCGTTATAATACGAGGGGCATTCAAGTCAAACTGGGACTTTTGAGTTTATTTAATAAAAGCACAAATTTCAACACACATGACAGCGATCACTGCTCTTGATGACAGAGAGCAGTGATCTCTGCCCTGTCACTAGGCAGAACGGGGAAATGCTTTGTTTACAAAAGCATCTCTCCGTTTTACCTCTCCGTGGCATGATCGCGGGCACCCAGCGGACATCGAGTCCGCGGGACCCGCTGTCATGGAGAACACGGCGGGTGCGCTCTCGCCCGCAGTGCCGCTTTTAAAAGGGGACGTACCTGTACACCCTTTTGCCCACCAGTGCCATTCTGCCAACGTAAGTTGGCATGCACTGGTCAGCAAGCGGTTAACTAATGCCTGGAAAGCTTCAGCACAGAAAGGTTTGTCTGTAAGCCTGAATCATCCCAGCACAGCCTGCTTCACTTTGTCATCAGTGCTGACCTCCGAGGAAGTCTTTTAGGGGTCCAAGTAGGTGGAAACCACTTTTAGCAAGGTCCGGGCTGTAAGGGGGATGTGGCAATACCTCCCAGCCGAGTTGCTGTAATGTGAATGTAGTACAATGAGCAGTATGAGCTTGTGCATTGTCCTGGAGAAACAGTACGCCCTTAGTGATTAAACCAGGCTGTTTTTTCCACAGATGCGTATGCACATCACTCAGAACATGACAGTAATATTCACTGTTGATAGTGGCACCACGGTATAGAAATCCACATGAATAATGCCACGTTTGTCCCAGAAAACACTTGCCATCACTTTACTTGCAAATGCAATTGTCTCATCACCGTACTTTGCATGAAGTCTTCTATAGATATATGCAGGTCTTCTGCCTTCGTTCACAAGAAACTTCATCACCACATGCTGTTCCATGCACACACTAATGCCCCGTACACACTGTTGGATTTTCCAACGGAAAATGTTCGATGGAAGCTTGTTGTCAGAAGTTCCAACCGTGTGTAGGCTCCATCGGACATTTTACATCAGAATTTCCATCACACAAAATTTGAGATCTGGATCTCAAATTTTCCGACCATAAAATCCGTTGTCGTAAATTCCGATTGTGTGTACACAATTCTGATGCACAAAGTTTCACGCATGCTCGGAATCAAGCAGAAGAGCCGCACTGGCTATTGAACTTCATTTTTCTCGGCTCGTCGCACGTGTTGTACGTCACCGCGTTCTTGATGTTCGGAATTTTCAACAAGATTTGTGTGACCGTATGTATGCAAGACAAGTTTGAGCCAACATCCGTCGGAAAAAATCCATGGATTTTGTTGGAATGTCCGATCATGTGTACGGGGCATTATACTGTTGACTACCATCTTGATTAATGGTCTCTGGAGGGGCCCGTGACACGTCTGCCGCCTATCAGTAATAGGACACACTTGTCACTTACTACTACATGTAGTACTGCCACCCTAGCATCCCCTTTTATACCTGTAAAATTAAAAGTCCCAGTTTGACGCCCCTCGCACAATATACAATTGCTACACAGTGGTATTTAATGTTAAAAAAAAATGACCCATCCTTTTAAATCTTTGGCACTGTAATTTTCAATGTAATATGCCAACCTAGAGCTGTTCTGTACACTGTTGGTTTACAGATCACCCCATAAATGTAATTTTCTATTTGTGTGATTTGGCTCATTGATTTTTTCAGAAGCCTTCACTAAGATAAAAAACTCATTTTAGCCACCCCTTCAACAGGAATTTCAGTTTTCATGAGATGCTCCCTAAGGTTTATATACTTATAAAGCGATGCAGACCCTGCAGCTTTTCTCATTACAACACAGAGAGTGCACTGGATCATTATAATGAACCAGTCCCTCTCATTCAGATTCAGTCTACCCAGGACATGGCGAAACAAACAACAATTTATTTAGAGCAAGAAAGGTAGAAGTCTCCTACAAAATGTGTTAAATGCCTTGAAACATACAATGTGCATTGATCACCCAAAGGGGATTGTTTTTTTTCTCAAGAAAGGAGTAGTTAGTGATTAGTAGAGCCAAAATATAGACAGCCAAAGGTATTTCCAAATCTTGATAATTTCTGTAAAATTCTGGCTGTGCCACCAACAGCCTCCAAAGTCTTTCTTTGGTCAGGGAGACCACCTATGAATTAACAGACAAATAGAGAAGACCAGATGATGGAAAAAGAGAGAGGTTGTCACTTTTATATATATCCAGATCTACTGATCATTATGGCATGCTATTGTCAATCTGTTTATCGATATTTTTTTCATCCTATGTAAATGTTTGCCAGGTTTACTTAATACACTCAATAATAAGGTTTCTTTTGATTTGTATATACAGTATGTAGGGTCTGGTCTTACCTTACTGGTGCTGCCCTTGTGTAGAAAAATAATTTGGAAAACTTTTCATTTTTAAGGTTGGATGATCGATGCTGACAGTCGACCCAAGTTTAAGGAGCTGGCAGCTGAATTCTCAAGGATGGCGAGGGACCCCCAAAGATACCTTGTAATACAGGTACATATTCCATATCACCTATGGTAACTAGATTCAAAATAATTTTATTATTGTAGTCCGTGTTTCTACTAGTACAATTAAAAAAACAAAAAACTAAATATCTCAGCTTTTCTACTGTTATGCAGCACATTTCGGATTGTATCACTTTTAATTGCCAAATGCTGGGCCTCAGGTATGAACATGTCTTAACTTAGAACGTTTGTGTTGCACAAAGCAATAGATTACCTTCTACTGTTCGTTCCTATGAAACATGAAAGGGATAATCTGGTTGGTTTATTTGGGCAGCATAGAAAGGTTTTCCTTTACACATATACATGAATAACATTTTTTTCCTGACCTGCATATGTTGCTTAGGTGCCAGGATTCCTGCTACTAAACAAATAAACTCCTTCTCTCATAAAAAAACATCTACTACTATGTCTAATTTAAATAGACACCTGCAGACAAAGACTAGGTTCACATTTTGAATAACATTTACTATGGAGTCAAGGGTCCCCAGTAGGTAAAAAAAAATACTGTGCAGCTTAGAAATATTTTGCTTAGTTTAAACTCCTTGCCTGTAGGCCATAAGTCGTATGTTCAAAGCCTGGCCAAATAACTACCATTGGAAACAAACAGCCCTGCCCTGCCTAGAAGCTCGGATGCACCATATGTTGAGCACTCATCCCAAGAATCACAGGAATGAGCACTTTCTCCACTTGCATTGCTTTCTCCTCCTCCTGTTTAAAGGTATGACATTTAAACTAAGCAAATTTTTTTCTAAGCTACACTGTGTTTTGTAAACCTACTGGGGCCCCTTGATTGCATGGTCAAATTATATTTACAGGTGAACTTAGTCTTTAACTCCATATACAACCCCAATTTCAAAAAAGTTTGGACTAAAGTTTGTGTAAAATCAACATAAAAACAAAATGCAATGATTTGCAAATCTTATAAACCCATATTTTATTCACAGTAGAAACTAGAAAACATATCAAACTGAGAAGCAGCAACACTGCTCAAAAAAAGTTGGGACAGGGCCAACGTCATTATTTATGGTATTAAGTTTAGGAGGCCTGTAATGCACAGTGAGTGCTCTGGACAGTCTGAGGAGGCCTGTAATGCACAGTGCTCTGGATGGTCATCTGAGGAGGCCTGTAATGCACAGTGCTCTGGATGGTCATCTGAGGAGGCCTGTAATGCACACAGTGCTCTCTGAATGGTATGAGTAGGCCTGTAATGCACACACTTCTCTGAAAGGGCATTTGAGGAAGCCTGTAAATTCTGAACAGTGCTCTAGATGGACGTCTGAGGAGATGTAAAAGGTGCACAGTGCTAGTATGCTACATTAGCTACTATGCTTGCTCTGAGGGGAAACACTCACAGGCTTTACAGGCGGAGCTCTGAGGAAAACAAAAACTTCACATGGGTAAACATCCCTCCCTCACATTTTTGTTCCGTTTTCGTTCATTGACGAAAATTGGAATTGATTTTCATCATAGTTTTTGTCTATTCATGAAAATTCTGATTGATTTTCATTTAGTTGTTGTCACTGGAAACATGCACTTGATGAAAATTATGACAAAAATATTTTCGTTAACGAAATTAACACTGAATTCCAGCGATATACAGTAAGTTACTGAAACACCAGATAAATATCAGATTCAAACTTGTCAACTTCTAGCTTATAAAATAGACATAAATTATCAGTATGCAATATTTACGTAACTAAAAAGAAATGTATTCTTTACTACTGTATGTAGAAGATAAAAAAAAACATATGGAAAAGCACTATATATTTTAATTACTATGAATTAGTCTTTTTTTGTTAACTAGACTACTAGTTATAGAAAATAACATATGCACAATAGACATAGCATTTCCAAGAATTATTGGATTAGCACCTCATGAATGTACATGTGTCCTCCAATGCCTACCAGCCAATTTCATTTTCATCCTCATGTTGCTACAGTATAATCCAGGTTCCTTGTACCTATTCTTGCACATTTGTGTCAGCTTTCCTATTGTCAACACTGTGCTATTATCAGGCGCAAGAATGTCTCCATTGTCCTCATTGATTCTAAGTTACAGCCATTGTGCACAGCGGAAGATAATGTAAGACCATGATATCATAGAGGATTGCAATGTGACACTCTCACTATTACTATGGAAAACGTAATTACCATAATATCACGAGCGCTACTGCAGGTGGCTGTGTGCATATGAAAGGGCACAGAGAACAAGTCCTACAGAAGAGCTCTGCAATTTAAACGACTGACTTAAATAAATGTTATTAGAACTTTCATTTCTGTTTCTTTTAAGATTATTTTAACAATCATTCTTTAAATGTTCCATTAAAGAAAGTAGAAAACCTGGGAGCTGTACTTAAGTAAGCATCCTTGTGAAGGGCTCAGTTTTAAATGGCCCAATAATTGTCAGTATTTAGCCAATGTATGAGAAAATCAGTCATGCAAACATATTTTGTCTAACAACAATTGATGTCTAACAAAGTTTATTTCTGTAAATGAATGCAATATAGAGTTTAATTATTAAATTACTTGCCTAGAGGGTGTTGGTCAACTTTAGTTAAACATATTCCAAAATCCATGCAATATTTATTAATCTGGCAGCTACATGTTTGGGAGATTTAATAAAGGTCAGCACACAGAGAAACTAGTAAATTACCTTCAATATGCAGTGAAATAATTGAAATAAAAAAAAAGTTCTGTCTACAAGCTTTTTTTGTAATTCTCCATCTCCCTTTAGGCCCCTTTCACACAGGCTTTCCGATCAGGTGCGCCTGTCAGTTTTTTAGGCGGACCTGATTAGAGCCTCCATTCACTCCTTTGGGGCAGAGGATTTCAGAGGTGACATGTCCGCTGACACCCGCTGCTATCCAATCCGATCCTGCCCGTGAAGTCCACACTGATGGAGACCCTATTTTCCATCCTTCTGGTGGATTGGATCAGATGGGATCAGATTAAAATGGACAGGAGAGTGGGGCTCTGACAGGCTCGTCTCAGCACAATGAGCAGAGACGGACCTGTCATCCGCCTGCTCAGCGGGGATCAGCAGAACGCCGGGTGGACTGCCCCTGTGTAAGGACCCAAAGTCTGTTTATAAACTACTTAATCAAATTGTACAATCTTTTATATCTACCATCAACTATTTGGTGCATTGGGCCTACCTAAATGGGTGCAATTTGAATGGATTGCCTTGCTTTGTCTTCACATTACATAGTTTTGGCAAATCTGATTGTGCAATTAGATTGTATAGTGTATGGCCAGCTTTAGAGGTGTACCTGCAGTAGGTGAAATCTAGGTACATAGATATATTTGACACAAATTTATACATAGAAGAATGGTTCCCAGTTATGTTGCTCATGTGGTTTTTGCAGGGGTCATACTAGCAAAATTAAGGAACATTTTTACAAGTTATTAAAAAATAAATCCCAGCTGGATTTGAACAGGGCAGTCACCTTATCGAAACTGTAGTTTGGGGCTTAGCTTAAAGCGGGGGTCCACCTATCTATCGTTTTTTTTTTTTTGAGTTCATTCACAAACTTTTCTTCTCAGCATTACATACTCACATATTGTGTGTAATATGTCCGCCTGTGTCAGATTTCGTCGGAAAGAATAACTTATATTATTCACTGCAGGCAGTTTCCATCTTCATTGTGGGCATTTGAAGCCCACAAGCATTTATTTCCTGGATGTGGTGAATGCTGTGCTCCCAGCATTCACTGCTTGTTCCCGCACATGCTCAGTGGCATCCTGGGAAGCCTGAGACTAGCTCCCAGGAGTCTGGGAGAGGCTAGAAACACGCCTACTCCCATGGGAGGAGAACCAGGAAGTGCAAAGAAGAATAGAAAAATAAAAGGTAATTACGGCGATTTAAATTTTTTTAAACGGCATGTCAGCATCTAGGCAAGGAAGAGAATACATACAGATATTGTTAAAAATTTGGGTGGAACCCCGCTTTAATTATAAATAGACAGATTACTGATGAGTGGTTAGAACAAATAGAGGAAGGGGAAGGTTTAGAATCTTCCTGGCGATTTTGCAGTTTCTGAAGCTATTGCAGAGATGTCCCTACATTTCCTGTGAGGTCACCTCAATGGTAAAGGTGCAAAGTCTCATCACTTAGGTCAAAGGCAGTAATGGAAAGTGGGTAAGGGTGCAAATCTTGGTAAGGTTTTTATTACTGGCTTTGTTCGCATCTAAGAGATATTCTCACTTCCTCTTTGATCGCCAGGAAATGAATTGCCATGAAATCACCACTGTAAGGACACAGAAGGCAAACCCCAGACCTTATAATGCTCATCAATGCTAATTAAAGACTTTGAGCTGGACTTAGGCTTTAATCGCCGCTGGTACCCACATGACATTTTCTTCACTACATTCTCCATTTTCTGTGGAGTTGTTTATCACCAGTCACAAGAAATTTACAACCTGTTTTATATAGTATCAATCATCTAAATATCAAACTGTAGTTTAACAGCCTTCCCAAACACATACCACCCCCAACACGCTCCACACCCCTAAACATCATTGTTTTCAAGTTGGAGGGTACTGTAAGTATTGACTGAGATAGATTAGGACTATTAGATAGGAACTGCAGATACCATTAGTATTATTTAAATAAAAATGATATAGCGTTTTATTCACCATCAAATAGACAAGCCCTCTGCACTGCCTATGGCTGTATTTCTTAAATATTGATGAACGATTCCCTTTAAACCACAAAGGATCATGTGGGGGCTGAAGAGGACTGCTAATGAGGCTCTAAAGGCCTTTTTTGTGCAAAGTTTCAAGGTGAAACTGCTCAGCTGCTTCTTTTTATACCATGTCAAACTGTAACAGTCCAAAAAATTCACACAAGGAATCACCAGACCCTGTCAAACGTGGTCCAGAAATTGATTCTAGTACAGAGCTAGAGAGAAAAGGAGAGATAAAGCAAAGGAGAAGCAGTAATGTGGATAGCCTCGTTCGACGCATAGGTCTTTGGATTCCGTCAATATGCCCCTGGAGCAAATTAAATTATATAGCAGTAGAAGGTCTATCTTAATTCCTTGGGCTACTTAATTCTGTTCTGTGGTGCATTCAGGTGGATTTTTTATAACCTCTTATTTGTGCCTAACTGAAAGCATTTATTTATTTATTTAGAATATTGGTATACTTTGAAAAAGTTCTATCCTTAGTATGATACACATATACTGTATACAAAAGATAAGAAGAAGATAGATAGATAGATAGATAGATAGATAGATAGATAGATAGATAGATAGATAGATAGATAGATAGATAGATAGATAGATAGATAGATAGATAGATAGATAGATAGATAGATAGATAGATAGATAGATAGATAGATAGATAGAGATAGACATAGATGTATTAGTAAAATGTATTGAGAATGTTCTGTTCTTTTAAGGGTGATGATCGGATGAAACTCCCCAGTCCCAATCACAGCAAGTTCTTCCAAAATCTTCTGGACGATGAAGATCTAAAAGATATGATAGATGCTGAGGAGTATCTTGTCCCCCAAGCCTTCAATATCCCACCTCCCCTTTATACCTCCAGAGCACGTATTGACTCCAACAGGGTAAGTGATTGCACTGTAAAGCTTGTGGGACATTTTATGTTATTGATCAAACAGCATGAAATGTAAAATCATATGTTTTAACTTAATAATAGAGGGAAGCATAGTATATGGGGTTATAAATACACTATTTTCTATTGGCATTCTTCAGCCCATTTGGCCATTTTAAAATTTGTTACTTGCTCCATCAAGATTATCAACATTTTTCACACATTAAAGAACGCATCATATATACCGGTAACTGGGTTTTCTGCATCTTTTATGTATACCTATGTAGAGTTGCAAAATTAGCATTATAGCAAATTAAAGTGAAAATAGTCCAATGTATACCATACAATAATTGATTTTTTAAACAAAATGTCTGTGATGATTTTGTGTTGTACCCAAACGTCCAGTTTTCCAAATACAACTGTACACTAATAGCAGAGCAGGTAATTAAATGCAAGCTGTTATTACCCTGTAAGCACTTGGCATCTGGTGTTGGACTCTCAACCCTGTTTTTTTTTCTTTCTGTTGGAGCTAACCAAGGTGCTGAAGCTTTCCAGACAACATTATTTTGGCCTATTAAACATCTGGGCTATTGAACATCTTGTATAGTTAAGGACTATTGCTGGCTGCATATGTTAAGATATCATCAGCAGTATGCTTCTGTTGTAGCATATATATAAATGCCAATGCAGTATTCAGTAAAATTATACTTAAAAGACTACTAAACATGAATTACATACATTTTTTGAATGAAAATTCAGGTCTAAATGTGTAAAGATTTACAGTACAAATCTGAAAATATTTTAAAAGGTGATGTTGCTGTGGGGAGCAATATTTCCAAGCAGACAAATTGCTACTATTCATTATTCTTTAGCGTTAGTAAAGAAAAAAAATGCAAAAGGGTTAGAACTTCTGTGACCCCTTTGCAAGACATTAAAGTGGTTGTAAAGTCACTTTGTATTGCTACAATCCATTGTGTTACATTAAATGATGTGCGTGTTTTTTTTTAAAAATATGCCACTGTAAACCTTATTTCATAGCACCGCTCGACGCTCACGTAACTGATCACCACTCTCCTCCTCCGATCTGATAACTACAGGGGGAGGGGCTGAGAATCCCCTGCTGATGTCAGCCAGGAGGAGAGGAGGAGAGCGGTCACATAAGCGGCACTATGAAATAAGGTATACACCGGCATATTTTTTTAAAAATACATACACTGGGCACATCATTTAATGTAAAACAGGGGATTGTAGCAATATCACACAGTTATGATAGCAGCAGGAGGGGAGGGGCGGGAACTGACATTAGTTAACAGGCAGGGATGGAGTGGGAGGGAGGGGGAAAGAGGGAGCAAGGAGAGACAGCGGGATGACGTAGGCATGTAAATTGCCCACGGTATCAGGGATCAGCAGCCATGATAAACGTGGTCAGTTTACAGAGGGGAGGGCAGCACCAGGCAGGATCAACCAGGTATTTTAGATGATACAAAGGCCGAAAATGCACAGCACAAGCACTGTGCTGTTATTCATGCTTTAAAGGAACATGGATTTTACCTAAAGGCAAAATTGTTCTTAGTTTTAGGGACAGTTTATATTTGAAGACTGTGTAGGTCTACTACAATAGATGAATTGAAAAAAATCTTCTACAAAAAAGATACGTAGCTAGTTTGTGATTATGAAATAAACTGAATTTCACTGGTTTGCTTATATTATTCTCAGTGTCTGCAACCATTTATATTTTCAAAAACAAACCTAATGGGAGCTATTGACATCTAGTATGGGTGAAACTGCTGCCCTAACATGCAGCTTGGCATGTGTGTAATCTCAACACAGCTGGGCAGGAGAGAGCTGAGTGCTTCCTGCGTGGTCAGAGCCGCGCCGTACTCTAGTTTACTCATCAGCTCCATTCAAAGCTCAAAAAAAGACCAGACAAGGAGCTCAATTACAGATGGCAGTGCCACGAAGCATTTGCACAGGAAAGAGAAAGAAATTATCATCAGCTTGCTATTCAGCCACAAAAAAGTAAAAGAATTTCTAGTTTTCAGTATGTTACGTTCAAGGCATGAACTAGAAGGAATATTTTTTTTTGTACCCTCAATGATGCTCTTTGGGAAGCACAGAATGTGCCTTGATTGCAGCTTTGTGCAGGAGGATGAAGAGCTGATGTAACAAAATGCACCCATCAGCCTCTCATCCGTCCCTTTTCTTTCGAGCTACTCCTCTTTCAGACTGTTTATTCTGTATTTGTGACACTATTCCAATGTGTTTGCGAGGTCAGATTTTGTGACAGGAGATTGCACAGCTGCCAAATTGGATGTGTTTCAGACCATAACTGATCTTCCTTTCATTGTACATTGAGCTGGAACATAATACATACACAAAGGCATTTCAAGAAAAGTATTAGCCCATCTTGTTCTTATGGGTGGAACTGAAGAGTTGATATCATGAGTTTCATACTGACATTCAGTTTGTAGAATAATCTTGGAAGATGGTCATCTTGGTGCTGTGGGTAAACTTATTTAACCTGTAGTTTTACAGAGCTGAACACCAGTAAAAGCGCTAAATACACAGTGTAAATTCATATATGGAACTCTTTTACCTGCCAAAGGATTTGCAAGTGCCTGCAGTCAATCTTGAAGTTTACACAGCCCTGACGCAAAGGGGTTGATTTACTAAAACTGGAGCGTGCAAAATCTGGTGCAGTTCTGTATGGTAGCCAATCCTCTTCTAACTTCATCTTGTTCAATTAAGCTTTGACATAAAAAAACCTGAAAGCAAATTGGTTTCTATGCAGAACTGCACCAGATTTTGCACTCTCGGTTTTAGTAAATTAACCCCACAGTGTGGCCACGCTTGTGACCTGACTTTTCTCTTCTGCAGTAATGCAATACAGCCTTGACACCTTCCTGTCCTCAACCAGTGATTGGACGTTGAAAGCAGTTGAGTGATGACATAACTTTTCTCCTCCTTCCTTCTGTCAGAACGTTGCTTGACCGTATACGTGCGCTGCAGTGCACCTCTCCCCGACTGCTGTGCAAGGATTGACAGGTGGACGACACCAAGTCAAATTCAATAGCTACATTGAAATATATTTATTGATTTTTTAATCCATGCATAATTTCATTAATTGGTGTTTTTTTGTACCTGCCTGGGGCCCTGTGAGATGTAATTTGATCCCAGCCAGCAGCGGTATCCGGCGTGTCTGTTGGTCAGCAGGACTTTTTCCTTCAGAAGGTGTTGAACAACATTCATTGTGATTAATATGGATCTGCATCGCTGGACAATGCAATTGACAATGGATGTATACAGTGAGATTTTTTTTGTCAAAAACTGTGTAAGCTTTTTTATTTACTCTTTGCTTTTTTGTGTGAAGGAGTAGGAGATATTGTGTACCCATTACTCATTCACATAGTGGGGAAGGGTGGTATCTGGGTGTCCCCTTATTTTTCAAGGGGGCTTCCAGATTCCAGCAAGCTGACCACCACAACTACTGGGGCAGGGTTGTGGGAAAAAGACCTTATCCTGTGTCCTTGTGAACATGGGGACAAGGTGCTTTTTCCAAGGGGTTGATCCCTGGCAGGGTGCCCACCTCAATTTTGAGGGTGAATTTGGTTAAGGGAAGAGGGAAGAACATTTTCCCCTTCTTTTTCTGGCCTGCCAGGCTGCATGCTTGGATAAAGGTCAGATATGAATTTTTTTTTTTGGGGGGGGGGTTTCATGGGATCCGACTTTCATGGGATCAGACTTTCATCAAGGATAAGATGTGGTATGTATTTTACGGATGAACCCTACACCACGTATGGGGGGGTCCCTATTAACATTATTATCAGCACCTCATTTAGGATAGCATCTGGTATAAATGCCCGACCATTCGTTTACAAACAGAAGTAAAGCGGTAGAGAGCTGTCATTTACTGGCAATTTAAAAGAAATGTATGGGATTGTAAAAAAATAAACACATGTACTCATCTAGATGGCTGCAGCATTGATCTAATGGTGCAGCTGTCCCCCCGCCGGCTCTACACCAAGAACTGATCGATCAAAGCCCGCTGATCACTCAATTCTCAAGTCCGCCCCATGCACTGTTCTCTGCCCCTCCAGCACTCACTGGAATGCTGGGCTGTGGAGGGGGCTGAATTTGGTCACAGGAGTGCAGAACTAAGTGCACGCCTGTGACTCACAGAGGAAGTATGACCAAAAGAGCTTTGCCATACCTCTCCTTTAACCACTTTCTGACCACCCTATATCAGTTTTACTGCTATAGCAGCTGTGTGCAGGACCACGTATATATACATGATACTACACTGCTGCCCGCAGGAGGCATGCGTGCGGGCCACTTCTGCTGTGATTATTCACAGCAGAAGTCAATCTGCAGGTGCTGGGCACTCAATGTCCACTGGATAAGTTGGGCAGAGACTCAGAACAGAGCTCTACCTATGTAAACAAGGCAGAGTTCCATTCTGACAGGAGGAAGGCATGACATTTGTGTTCCTGCAAAGCAGGAACTAAAATCCGTCTCTTCCCCTAGTAAAAACACAGGCTAGGCACACAGTTAACCCTTTGATCCCCCTCAATGTTAAATAGAGGTTTGGGACTTTGAGTGAAGCACGGGGAAGTGCCTCCATCCCGAATTCATAGGAACAAAAAGTTGGGAGATGGGACTTTAAATGAAACAGTTGACAGATTGGGGTTGGAAGTAAAAGTACAGTTTATTGCATATAATTAGTGCTAGTAGAAGCTTTCAACATGTAGAAGGTTACCTGTGCATGTGCACCAAGCATATCCTATATATATACACATGCATAAAAACAAGCAGTACTAAATTCCAGTGATAAGTAGCTAACACGTATGTCATATCAGGGTTATACATGTAAGAATCACACAACATTAAGATATAAAAAATGGATTTAAAAGTTGATGCATGAGTAATTCATAAAAATGGAATCCTAAAAAGCGCACAGTGGCTGCATCCATCGTGCCCGACGCGTTTCTGTGAAATACACTTCTTCAGGGAGGATGCTCTAGGATTCCTGAAATAATAAAGTAAGTAACATCAAGAAATGGACTCGTTGGTAACCAGAAAAGACAGCACGTCAAATTCTGGATGTTTACATACGTGGCCAAGCTATGGTGAGGTGCAGGTACCGGGTCAACAAGCATTGCCCCTCTCCGGAGCTGAGGCGACAAAGAAACCAACACATGACGGACGCACACAGGGGTATCCTCCACTCAGTGCATGTTAATTCCACAAAAGGGTGACCATGATCTTCAATTAGCGAGGAATGTCTGAAATGGATGAATAAATCCACTAAGATATACCAGAGGTGTTTAAACTGAAAAAAGGGGGGGGGGGGGTGAGAAGAAAAAAGTGTGGTCAGGAATATAGTACCTTAGTGTGCTAAAAACAGGGATTGTCCAAAAAGTGTTTGTCCAAAGAAAATGCGGCGTCTGCGTCAATGCGGCGTCTGCATGTAAGTGGAGAGGAGGACTGCGCGAAAGGAGACACCTGATATGCAGCCCATCTGCGTCGGTGATTGCCGCCAATGTCACGTCGGGCCGGCGAGGCGTAGGGCGTGGCCCCTGCCTGGGCCATGAAAGTCTGCCCGTGGCAGGCTCAGCCACGCCCAGCCATGTCAGCAAGATGGGAAAATTCTACTCCCGCACAACGGCGCCAAACAATGACGTCATGTGCGGGAGTGATGCGTGACGCCGATGCGATGTGCGGCGCCCACCCGACCCCCCAGCACCAAACCAACCCCCCTAGGGGTGGACGTGGGGGGGGTGGGAGGGGCCCGCAGAGCGCATCGCAGCTCTGGATTGGAACAAGAACATGGCCCAGGACCGGCCACCATGCTGGAGAATGTGTATGGTGACCCAGGATAATGGGTCAATGTTTAACCCCTTCCCAGCCAGTGTCATTAGTACAGTGACAGTGCATATTTTTCTTTTAAAATTTTCTTTTTTTGTTTATAGTGCAAAAAATAAAATACGCAGTGGTGATCAAATACCACCAAAAGAATTTTTTTGGGGGGGGATTACATAAATTCTATTTGGGTACAGAGTTGCATGACCGCACAGTTGTCAGGTAAAGTAATGCAGTGCTGTATTGCAAAAAGTGGCCTGGTCATGTAGGTGGTAAATCTTCTGGAAGTCAAGTGGTTAAACTGCATTTTTTTTGTTTTTTCTAAATATTAGTTATTGCTTTAGTAGGTTGTATACATTGTACAGATGCACCAATTAAAAGGATGCTTCAAGGCACCACCCAGGCATGTTTTTTGAAGGATTTTTGTCTTTTTAATGTCGACCGTACAGCATTATTAAAATCACTGGCTAATAGAAATTTCAAAACGATTGTTTTGGCTTTTTGTCCCCCAGGGCAGTGCTTCCATCCTCCTCCTTTTACTCTTTTTTAACATTCAACTCCCATTGACTTCAGAGGGTTTCAGATTTGGCACCCAAACTGTTCTGCAAATCCACCTTGAACTGAACCCACACATAAACTAACTAAATACCCACCTTGAACTAACAATTATTGTTATTTGAATGCACACATTTTCATTAAATGTAATGTGGCTGATTTGTGAAAAAAATAAAAGAATAAAGTTAGCTAGACAATGAGGGAGATCCTCTAAAACTAGTGCACAATTAGCTTCAGCTTGTTTAACCACTTGTCCTCTGGAAAGTCCCCCCCCCCGTCATGACCAGGCTATTTTTTACGATACGGCACTGCTTATTTTAACTGGCGCTTGCGCAGTCATGCGATGCTGTACCCAAATAAAATTTATGTCCTTTTTCTCCTACAAATTTCTTTCTTTTCAGCTTTCTTTTGG
Source organism: Lithobates clamitans (assembly GCA_037952925.1). Taxonomy (NCBI): domain Eukaryota; kingdom Metazoa; phylum Chordata; class Amphibia; order Anura; family Ranidae; genus Lithobates; species Lithobates clamitans. Next base: position 4,095,320 of record JBBGZY010000255.1, on the reverse strand, counting down.
TGGTATTTGATTATCTTTGCGGTTTTTATTTTTTGCGCTATAAACAAAAAAATTCTAACAATTTTGAAAAAAAAAAAAACAATATTTCTTACTTTCTGCTGTAAAACATATCCAATAACTAAATGGGAAAAATCAAATTTCTTCATTAATTTAGGCCAATATGTATTCTGATATTCTGCTATATGTTTTTGGAAAAAAAAAAATCACAATAAGCATATATAGATTGGTTTGCACAAAATTTATAGCGTCTACAAACTATGGGATAGATTTACAGAATTTATTTTTTTTTTTACTACTAATGTCAGTGATCAGTGACTTAAAGTGGGACTGCAACATTGTGGCAGACAAATTAAACACTAAGTGACACTTTTTGGGGACCAGTGATACTAATACACTGATCAGTGCTAAAAATATGCACTGTCACTGTACTAATGACACTTGCAAGGAAGGGGTTATCAGGGGCGATCAAAGGGTTAAATGTGTGCCTAGGGAGTGCTTGCTAACTGTGTGAGAGGGTGCTTGTACTATGGGAAGGCAGAGATCTGTGTTCCTGCTTTGTAGGAACACAGGATCACAACCTTCCCTTCTCACTGAACGGTGATATGCCTTGTTTACATAGGCAGACCGTCGTTCTGCCTGTGTCCTGAACGATCGGTGGGTCCCGGCGGACATCGCGTCTGCCTGGACCCACTGATCGGCTCCCGCTGTGTCCAATCACAGCAGAAGCGGTTCAACAGCGGCGCTCCAGACCTCGAAGTGCAGGATCATGTACAGGTATGTGATTTTGCACAGGAGAGCCGCCTTGCTGCCGTATATATGCAGTATACGGTCGGCAAGCAGTTAATCAAGCTTTGACAATAAAACCTAGAAGTTCTAGTCAATCTCCCCCAATGAAACTTTTTGACAGAAACAAGCTAAATGTAACAGAAAATTCTGTTTCATGTAATAAAACGCAACATCATGGTAATCACATTTTTTCAAAGTCCAGTTGAACCTTCAGTTTTAACCCCAGCTGTATCTAAACAAAAGGTGTTCAGTGTGTTACAGTTTTTTTTTCTGTCTGCTGGTTTAAAGCAGCCACAGATTGTGTGGAGTGGTCTCATCTCACAGAGGTCCAACACACCCCCTACTGAGTCAGGCCCAGGGCCGTTTTTTCACTGGGCATGCTGGGCAGCTGCCCGGGGGCCCCACTTGTCTGGAGGGTCCCATGCAGGGCCGATCCTCAGCGCTGCAATCTGCTGCTTTAGTTGTCTGACTGCACTGGTTGCTCACTTGCTAGAATCGCCGGCCGCCCGGAGTCTAGCTAGCAACCAGTGACGTTAGTCAGAGGCTGCGGCCGCCACAGCATTCATAGCGTGCCGCGGCCGCCCCAGCTGCTAGTGAACAAGCTCCGCCCACCTCTGCCATGTTCTTCAGACAGCGTGGAGAGGGAGCGAGGCGGAAAGACGGCCCTTTATAGCTGATGCTGCCTTGCTGCTGTGAGTGACACACTGTACTGCACCAGGCCGGCGACCTCAAGTAAGTCTAACACTGTCTACTTAAGTAAGTTCAAGTTGTGCATCAAACACAGCCACTGTCTGTGCCCCTCAAAAGCTGCCACTGTTCCCATCAAACACAGCCACTGTGCCCATCAAAGCTGCCACTGTGCCCATCAAACAGCCACTGTGCCCATCAAAGCTGCCACTGTGCCCATCAAACTCAGCCATTGTGCCCATCAAAGCTGCCACTGTGTCCATCAAAGCTGCCACTATGCCCATCAAAGCTGCCACTGTGCCCATTAAATGCAGCCACTGTGCCCATTAAATGCAGCCACTGTGCCCATCAAACGCTGCCACTGTGCCCATCAAAAGCTGCCACTGTGCCCATCAAAAGCTGCCACTGTGCCCATCAAAGCTGCCACTGTGCCCATCAAAGCTGCCACTGTGCCCATCAAAGCTGCCACTGTGCCCATCAAACGCAGCCACTGTGCCCATTAAACACAGCCACTGTGCCCATTAAACGTTGCCACTGTGCCCATCAAACGCAGCCACTGTGCCCATCAAAGGCTGCCACTGTGCCCATCAAAAGCTGCCACTGTTTTCATCAAACACAGCAACTGTGCCCATCAAAGCTGCCACTGAGCCCATCAAAGCTGCCACTGTGCCCATCAAAGCTGCCACTGTGCCCATCAAAGCTGCCACTGTGCCCATCAAACTCGTGTTATATTGTCCAGACGTTGTGTTAATGTTTAAACACTGATTTTATTGGAAGCACCAAGAAATATAGCCTTATTGATAATTTGCATTTTTATTCTCGTGCGTAATTGTGTAGACAGGGCCCCAGTGCACTGAATTGCCCGGGGGCCTATAATGCTCTTAAGATGGCCCTGGTCAGGCCTAGAGTTCTGCAATCACCAAAGCTCATACTCCTCACTGATTGGTGAACTCTGGCTAAGCAGGGAACATTTCAGGCCCCTGTAACAAAACCACTATTTACTCACAGAGAGCAAAGGTCCAAAAACTCTGGAAACAATACAAAGTTCTATCTTGTTGAAATGTAACCTTCACTGCCAATATGTTGATTTATTGATAGGATGAACCACTATATTTACAACCACAGCACTACAAAAAAAAACCTCTGTATCTAGAAAAACAGTGTCCTTAAATAATAAGCAGCTTAAATACCCTATATTACCATAGTATTGGGACGCCTGCCTTTACACGCACATAAACTTTAATGGCATCCCAGTCTTAGTCTGTAGGGTTCAATATTGAGTTGGCCCACCCTTTGCAGGTATAACAGCTTCAACTCTTCTGGGAAGGTATCCACAAAGTTTAGGAGTGTGTCTATGGGAATGTTTGACCAGTCTTCTAGAAGCACATTTGTGAGGTTAGGCACTGAGGTAGATGAGAAGGCCTTGTTCGCAGGTGTTCTATTGGGTTGAGGTCAGGATTCTGTGCAGGCCAATCAAGCTCCTCTACCCCAAACTCGCTCATCCACTTCTTTATGGACCTTGTTTGTGCACTGGTGCGCAGTCATATTGGAACAGGAAGGGGCCATCCCCAAACCATTCCCACAAAGTTGGAAGCATGAAATTGTCCAAAATGTCTTGGTATGCTGACGCCATCACTGGAACTAAGGGGCCAAGCCCAACCCCTGAAAAACAACCCCACACCATAACCCCCCCTCCACCAAATGATTTGGACCACTACAGAAAGCAAGGTCCATTAAGACATGGATGAGCAAGTTTGAGGTGGAGGAACTTGGCTGGCCTGACCTCAACCTGATAGAACACCTTTGGGATGAATTAGAGTGGAGACTGTGAGCCAGGCCTCCTCATCCACATCAGTTCCTGACCTCACAAATGTGCTTCTGGAAGAATAGTCAAACATTCTCATAGACACACTCCTAAACCTTGTGGACAGCATTCCTAGAAGAGTTGAAGCTGTTATAGCTGCAAAGGGTGGACCAACTCAATATTGAACCCTACGGACGAAGACTGGGATTCTATTAAAGTTCATGTGCGTGTAAAGGCAAGCGTCCTAATACTTTTGGTAATATAGTGTAGTTAGAAGTAATAGGCTACCAGAGGCTGATACAAGGCCAGATTCAAGTACATGCACTGCTTGCATTTAAAAAAAATAAATTATGTATAAATAAATGCGAAGCTAAATACATTTGTGCCTGTTATATATGATTGCCATTAAGCTTTAAACTTCATTGCTTTGGAAAATGTGTAGGAGAGATTGTGCAATCACATTGTAAAGTAGTTCAACATGCAATTTTGGAAGCTGGTCCTTCATGTTGTATATAGACTTGTTTTCTTAAATTTGCAACATATACAGGAAAAAGTCCTTCAACACAGTAGGATGGATAAGTGATATCAATATGATGTTCAAATGATTTTTCAATGATAGTTATGAATCTAAAAAAAAAGCCAAGAGTTTTTCATTTAGAAGTGAAAAATATATTCAGTAAGTGATATTAGCATATCTGTGCGTGTTGCCAACAAAAGGATTTTTTCTTCTGCTAGAGGCTTCCCTTCTTACAGTTTATATGGATTGCAGTTACTATAAAATGAATATTTGGCAGAAGTGTCTGCTCTGTTCCATTGTTTATTCCTAGTCCATTTTACACTGGCTGCTTAACAGCATCATTTTATAGTAGACCGCGTACGATCTAAAGTAATTGTTCTTCGTGTCTGTTGTTTCAGCTACATGACAGAATCCTCATTCAGTTCCTACAACTCTTTTATACATTTCTAGCAAATACTCAAGAACTAAAAAATTCTAATTTATTTGCGTGATTAATCAAGATGCTGAAAAAACAAGTATGGTAACTAGATCATCCTCAATGCACAAATGGGCAACCTTCCAAAACTCAGCTGTTGAAATCACTTTTTTTATTTTTCTTGAATTATAACATTTAAATAACCAATTGCTGTGTAATTGAAACAAGATAATTACATATAGGCAGAGCCAAATACCTTTTAGTGTCTAAGATAGCTATAGAATATAAAGCTAGCATATACTAATTTACAAAGATCGGTATTACTGTGCCTACAGAATAGCAGTTGTATATTTTACATTCATACTACTTTTATACAATGACTAGAAAGAGTACATTTTTTCTGAACCCCTCCTGTAACATAGTTTTATTACCTGTTGATCCTGCCAGTAAATCCTTTATTTTTCCACTTTCTGTAACAGGCTTAGCTCTGCATCTCTTTTTGTGTGTGCTTTCAGTCCAGCCCACCGTGGCCTCCATTCTCACCTAGGCGAGAATGATGTTACCCTACCCCTGGAGCCTCCTCCTCCTGCACATATGCCACATCTCAACAGGGCAGAAGGGCAGAAATTGGCATGCATTATCAGGGGGCCCACTGTAAGAAACCTGGAAGAGACAGCTCACTTCCGATGATGTTAGAAGGCAAGATGGCAACGTGGGTCCTGATGTGTTGCAGCGGATTGGTGGATCACAGAACCATAATGATGGATTGACTAAGCATATGAGTATGTTAATTTAGGAAACGGGTAAGGGGAGGGGGGGTTAAAAAAAAAAAAAAAGGTAGGGGGTACTTTTTTAGTTTTCCCAACTATTTCACTTTCACCAGTTTGCTATGAAAAAAGCTAACAGAACGCAGTATCTTTACTCTTTAGAAACCTTTCCTCCTACTACCCATCTTGTACTGAGCTAGCACAACATTCACATCCCCCAGAGCAAGCAGATAGGGCAATATTCTCCAAGATGAAAGATGGGGATGGGGAGCAACCTAGACTTAGCAAGTCATTGCAGCAACTCTCCAAGTGGTATTAATATTGTTCTGCACCAGCCATAAATAGGCTAATTAGTTGGAGGAAAGATTTACAAGCAATGAATATATCTGCCTGTGTTAGTTTTTTTATCGTTCAGTAGGTTTTTAATACATTTTTTTAGATTTTGGTTTGAGAAACTTACAGAACATAAAAACGTATAGAATGGAAAGGATCACTATACTCACGTAAACAAATATTGCATAGAAAAGTGGTATAACAAAGCATTATGCAATCAAAATGGAAATAGAAAATGGGCCAGGCAGTAGAGACAAGAGATTACATAAGAATAATATTGTATTTCCTGGCCCTTCCTCTTCCACATATTGAGATGATGGAATTGCGGACCAAATTTTTTAAGTCTTATCGGTACGTTATATTCAAATCCTTCAGCTAATAGTCTCGCATATGTGTGCAAATTGGAGCTTTTACAGATAAGGGGAGGAAGTAGGTAGGGATGTCCTCTCTCGCCTCTCCTTTTTATTTTGGCGATAGAATCATTGGCTTTGGCAATTCGTGCTAACCCATTCATGGGTGTCTCTAGTGGTGGCAAGTGGTGGACATTTCCACACTTTTTCAGGTTAACTATACCCCTTTACAACTCCATTGAACAAGAATTAAAGAACTGGCAGATACATGCACTTTCCTAGATGGGTAGAATAGCGGCCATTAAGCACTCCCTTGAATCATATATTTTTTTCGATCTCTGCCATTTTCAATACCATTTACATTCTTTAAAAAACTTCAATCGCTGGTTTACAAATTCATTTGGGGTGGTGGTGGATGTAGAGTGACCCAATCCACTCTATATATCTCCAAGTGGAGAGAGAGACTGGGAGTTCCTCATTTCTTGAGGTACTACAGGACTGCTCAGCTGGTACAACTATACCAAATTTTATCTACAAATACCAACCTGACTGGGTATGGTTGGAGGCACAAGCTAGTCCCTCACTGCCTGTGGACCTCCTGATGTGGCTTCCAACAAGAGAGCGTCGGGCTATTCTGAGTGCTTCTTTATCCCACTCCCTACGTTTCTGGGGCAGGGTGTACAAATTACAACTGCTGAGGTCTCCCCCTTCCCCTGTGGCCCCTATAATCAATAACCCACATTTTCCTCCAGGACAGAGTCCCCAAATTCAACAAAGGCCTTTACAGGATAGCACACTTCATAGATCACAAAGGGATCAAGCAAAAGTCCTATTTTTGGAAGACATTACAGCTGCCCCGGACGGAATCCTTCCGTCTGTACCAAATTATTCATTTTATAAAAACCCTGGGTACCAATCCGATAGACATAACCACTAGTACCTTGTTTGAAAATAAATGCTTACACGGACCTGAGTCACGTGGGGGGATCTCAGAGCTCTATGCCCTCTTCAACACTCAACGGCCTAAGCCCTGCTACCAAACGGCATATGAATCAGACCTAGGCGAGACTATAGAGGAGGAGGTTTTGGGGCAGTGGTCAACCATGGTGCACAGAGGAATACTTAATACTTCCTTGGTGGAAGCGAATTACACGGTGCTGTCCAGATGGTACCTGGTTCCGCTGAGTCTGGCGAGATTGTATCCTGGCACTTCACCTCTTTGCTTCAGAGGGTGTGGGCAAGATGTTACTATGTTCCATGTTTAGTGGTCCTGTCCCAAGGTCCAGCGCATTTGGATCAGAATATTCACTCTGGTCTATTCAGTGACAGGACAAAATCGACCTAAAAATCCAAAACGGTGCTGTTTGCGGACCTGCTGGACGAGATCCCTAGACATTTTCGATCCCTCATCTTCTTTTTTTTTTCAGCAGCTAAAATTACAATAGCGCGAGCATGGAAAACCCCAGTGGTCAGTCTTGCACTAGTAAAACATAAACTTTCTTGGATCATGGTCAATGAAAAATTGACCAGCATCCTTAGAGACAGACAAGCCAGATTTGATAAGGTGTGGTCCCCCTGGATTAAGTACCTCCAAGCTTCATAATTCCCAGGACTGGATAGTAGGCCGAGGGCAATGACTCCTGCTTTTGATTTCTGACCTTTATTCTTCTTCTTTTCACGCCTTCCCTTATTTTCTTTTCTTCTTTTCTCTTTTAAGTTCAATGATATTTACCCTATGGATGCAAGTGGAGAGTCCTGGAGCCTCTTATTTTTTTATGCCAATGTAGGAGCTACATATTTAGCTAAAGGTTCTACAGTTTTATCAAACGTTACCGAGAAGTTATAATTATTCCGTACATGCCCAAGCAGGCAGTAGCCTAATTCAACTGTATTTACCTTTATAATTGTTTTTATATTACAGTCATATGGATCAGACACTTGGTCACCTTTGAGAGTGCATGGATCTTTCTGTATCAATATATTTTTTGTATCCTAAGAAATTTGTTAAAGGTTTGAATAAAAATCTATTGCAAACAAGAATAATATTGTGAATAATAAAAGTGGGAGGTGTGCCCTGTGTACTGGGGGGTGTAGGAAGGGGTATATTTTGTAATCTAAGGCGGAGCAGGCTCAGACTGCAACACCTCCAGCCCAGTGCATATCCCCTTCACCACCAGCAAGGGCCAATAATCAAGGGAAAAAAAGGGAGGGGTGTGATGAGGGAGGGGGAAGTGGGAGAGAAAGAGGGGGGGGGAACAACTGTTCACAATACCCAAGACGCCTCTGACTTCCACCCTCTTACAAAAGTGGCTACCCTGGGTTCAAAGAGGGTGGCAGGAAGGATTCAATCCATGGTTCCCATGTGTTTGCTTTTTTGACAACACACTAGCTAGTAAGGTGCAGGTGTGATAGTATAAAGCTACAATTATTTTTCAAACTGCCCAAAAACATTAAAAATATCTTCCCTTACCTGCTATTCACACGCAACGTGCATGCCTCTTTTCTTTTAGGCTTGTATAGATAGATATACAGCACTAGAGCTGTGGAATGGGAAGGAAAACAAAAGGCAAAAATCTCCATGTGCCAATACCCCTTTCGCATTGTTGATAACAAGCTGAGAATGTGTGTTCCTGTCTTTAAGAAAAAGGACTCAAAACAAGAGTGTCTAGTGTTTTTAACCACTTCAATACCAGGCACTTATACACCTTCCTGCCCAAGCCAATTTTCAGCTTTCAGCGCTGTCGCAATTTCAATGACAATTGCGCGGTCATGCTACAATGTACCCAAACAAATTTTTTATCATTTTATGATTTATAATTTTATTCCCACAAATAGAGCTTTCTTTGGGTGGTATTTGATCACCTCTGCGATTTTTATTTCTTGTGCAACAAATAAAAAAAGACCAAAAATTAAAAAAAAAAAAGTTTTTCTTTGTTTCTCTTAATTTTTTTTTTTCTTCAATGACGGACACTGATATGGCTGCACTGACGGTCACTGATAAGGCGGCACCGATGGGCACCGATGAGGTGGCACCAATGAGGTGGCACTGATGAGGTGGCACTGATGGGCACTGATGATGGGCTCTGATAGGTGGCACTGATAGGTGGCACTAATGGGCAATGATAGGTGGCACTGGTATGCGGCACTGATCAGCACTCATAGGCGGCACTGATTGGCACTCATAGGCGGCACTGATGGGCACTCATAGGCGGAACTGATGGGTACTTATGGATGGCACTGATGGGTACTTATGGGTGGCACTGATAGGTGGCACCGATGGGCACTGATGGTCAATGATAGGTGGGCACTGATGGGCACGAATGGGGACTGATAGGTGGCACTGAAGGACACTGATGGGTGGCACTGATTACACTGGTGGGTGGCATTGCTGGGTATCACTAATTTTTTTATTTCTGTAATGGTGCCAGTCAGTGCCCATTTGTGGGCACCAACGATCGCCACGATGCATGCCCCAATGGGCGCGTGACGGCTGTTATCCTGCAAGGCATCATATGATGCCCAGTCAGGATAACTGAACCACTGCCCAGCCGTCATTCTGCTATAGGACGGGTGGGAAGTGGTTAAGCATGATAATGGTTATTGTAATTAAATCCAGGGTAACTACCAGAAAAAATATGCACTTGATGAAAATATAAAGAAAAAAAATGATGAATGGCCAGAGCTTAAGATCAGTCAAATTACTCACCAATATCTTATCTCCTAAATGACACTTGCTAAATCTATTTATTGACCATGTGTAAGCTTTCATTGTTCCCGGTGTTATGCCTATCTTGCCTTTTAGAGAAATGTTTGAAGTGAACAACTCAAAATGTCCCTCCAGTGATTTGGGCTAGCAAACAGGACTGAATCCCATCTTCCCTAAGCAAACACCAGTTCCATTTCAAAGGTACAGGCTGCTATTTGCAGCTGATCAGAGATAAGATCAAAACCATATTGGAAAGAGCAGCCCCAGAGACAGGCCCTCATTTGTTGTCAGAGAGCCGTGTCATCATGTCACAGAGATCAGCTCTGTGTTCAATAGACAGGCCACACAAAACCATCTGTGCTCACCTGAAAGGAGCTTCATATTATCACAGCTCCAATCCTAATTGAGACGTGCTCAGGAGAAAGGTAAAGTCAGGGCTGGGGGATTGTATGGCAAACCTGCTGATTAATATGTCCTAGCTGATATTTCTGTTGAAGGATTTTCTGCTACTGGATTGTCTAGATAATGCATTATTAACATTCAGCTACTTAGCAAAAAGTTTTACTTCTATGAATTTCCTTCTAAAAGAAAAAGTGCATAACCTATTGATTGACACTATAATGAGCACAAGTATGGAACTGGGACGTAGATTTTTTTCATACTTATTCTAGAACACCAATTGTATTTTCATTTCACAAAACTGTTTTCAGTGAATAACAGCAACTTTTTGTTTGACTTTGCATTTAGAAGGTATGTGAATGTACTGCCTTTCCTTCTACTTTAAGTAATGTTCAATGTAGGTCTGGTATCATTTGGTGATCAAACAGGAATTTAAGGGTTTAAATTAAGGATAGCGTTAAGAGTTAGGGATTAAGTTTAGGATTGAAAGGAATGTAAACTCTTAACAATGAACAGAAAATGCCAAGAAACACGATTGGGAGCATTGAGGTACCAAAAAATCACATCAAATTGATAATACAAATTTCATAATTTTTTTTAAACATACATGATTAAAAAATGAATAAAGTTTAAAAACCAAAACATGAATGATCATGCAGTCACAGTACAAAGGTTGGTTGTCTCTACATGTTTTGCCATAATCATGGCTTCTTCTGGAGCTTTTGTAGGACCTTTATACAATGTCGCCCAAATATGATCAAGGTTCCAAAGGACCCACAGAAACCCTAGCTATCCCTAGCTATCTTTGAGGATTACACAATCCCTTCACTCTAAGTAGTAGCCTGCTTGGATGTCACTTCCTTGTATAAGGTGATAGTGCTAAGACAGTGCCTTTGCAATGGCTACCCCAGCATTTGCAATTTAAGACAGGACATAGTTGTATGCATTCATGTAATTTGAGTCAGCACAGTACCCTGAAAACTCCCACTTAAATGCTTAGTAATGCCTATCTCCACCCTCTGAAGCCACTGCCTGACTTTTCTGTCTGCTGCTCCTGCCAATCTACTGACTGTGCCCAATGCCTGTATAACACTGGACCTAGAAATAGCTGGGGGGGGGGGGTTGGGGCAGGGACTATAGTGTATGTTGTTGGACCAACCAACTACATGCCCTAACAGGACGTTCAAAGGAAAGTCTGGGCAGTTTTCCTGGCCAGTAACATTTCAAAGTAGACTTTTGGTCTGCAGAAATACAATCCTGAAGGTAAAATTATGTCATATACACTTGTGTAAGGTATTTTGCAGTTTCTTTACTTGGCATATTAGAGTTTATATCTACTTCATGGTTAAAAGGTCAGAGCACTTAAGGTTTTTTTTTTTAATTCTCTGAGTGCCGAAACCCTTGGAGAGAACCCTATTAGCACTGGCCCTTCAGCTCCAAAACACAATGTACACTCTCAAAAAATATAAGATGACACAATAACAAGTCATATTTTTTTTCTGTTACACTCAGCCCCCAGTAAGCTTTAAGGAAATGTATTGCTGCAACAACCGTGAGCAGGAGTTTATAGAATCACTTCCAAGTCTCATGTTCTGACAAGGGAAGTGAGAAAACCATTAAGTTCACAAGGACATTCAGTACTTCTCGGTGCCCCTTCACACGAATGTAGTGTAATTCTTCCTGTAGGATTGGGAAAATAAGAAGCAATAGGAGTTTTTTTTTACTAATGCATGGGTGAGCTCCTCTATGGTTTTTAGGCAATAAAATGATGAACAATATAGGCAAGTAGAACTTGTCAGCTTAGGCAGATTATATAATGCACAGATAAAATGCTAAATTGTACTTCATGCTGCAAAATAATTACAAAATAAGGTTGATATTCATTCTGTGTTTTTGCAAGAGCATTCCTTCCCCTTATCTGTTGCAGGGCAGCTGTTTCTTTTTATTCAGTATGGACCCCTGAGATTCATATACCTCCAGCACAGTTGACACTTCACTCTATACATAGTGGTCAAGGGGAGACATACAACGTGACACATTAATCATCTGCATTATCACTTATATTAACTGTATTCATAGTTAAAAAGAAAACTATTCAACAATGCTAAACTATTATACTTCCTAAATCCACTTACATGTTTCAAAATTATGTTTTACTTTATCTGTTTTATACAAGAATAAAATACCTGTACATTTGGGTACTTCTATAAATATTTAAAATCATTATACATGAATGCTGTACTTTTGATAGCGAAAGCAAATGAGAATATATACTGTAAAGTATGCTTGAAGACAGTCACTGGCAACTCTGATAAGCAGATTTGAAACAGCTACCTAATTGTGTAAAGCTCTGCCTTATGATCTGAGCAGTGTTCCATGACTTCCAAGGCAGCTACTTATGGTGATGCTTGTCACCTACTGGTAACTACTGGTAAATATGTAATAATAAGCTATGATATTTAAAAATTGAATGAAAATCAAAGACATGGTTATTTAATATACACAAAGAGCAATGACTGTTTGTAAAGCACCGTAACTCCTGAAACCAGTCACTTTGCAAAAAAACAAACGCACATTAATGATCTACATGTAGTAATGACTTGTGACAGATTTACAGTATATTGAAATATTGACAGTTATCACTGTGAAGTAGTATGGTTTAATCTTGTTCAGCCATTAAAAATAACAGTTGGGTTGGCAAGAAGTTTACTAAGAATTCATAGTCATGCTGGTAAGTGTTGTTTTATCCAAAGGAAGCCAATGATGAGCCATTCATCTCTCATATCTCCAATCGCCCATTCCCTTGCACTGATGAAAGTATATACTCTAAACAAAAAGGTTATATAAATTAGAACTGTGCCATAAATGGATACAATATTTCTATTTTGCCCATAGTATGTGATAGCTTACTGAGTCTTTAAATCAAAACTCAAACAGCTAAATACACAGATGAAGTTCATGTATGAGGGCTGTTTTACCCACCATAAGAGTTTTTATTTATGTTCATTCATCCCTGAGATTTACACAGTCCTGCCACACAGCATAGCCTGCCTGACTTTTTTTCTATTGCATTTAAGTAATACAACTAGAACTTGACTGTGAGTGGCTCAATGCTTCTCTCTCTCCCATTCTCTTTCTCTCAATTTTTATTTTGAATCTGCCTTCAGCTCTGCTTTAAGCCTTACTGGGAGCATGGATGGAAAATTCACTCACAATTGACTGCTATAGGTTAAGCTTTACTGTGTGAACCCTGGATGTGAATTCTTAACATATTACTGTAGATAATCCACCTGAGGCTATAAGACACACAAATCCTTTAACTTTCATCATCTGCTAAAATCTCTGTAGAGCAGGTGCACAAAAAATGCAATAAAACCCATATTTTCAAATGCATATGTGAAGATGCCCATAGTTTCCATGTCTACTCAGTCTGGAAACTAAGAACAACAAAATAAACTAAAAATATCAAACCTAAGACATCTGAAAGGTCAGTAAAAAAATCACAGCGCTGCAACAATCTAGCAATAACCTAGCCTTTTGTGTTGTTATTTACTGAAACATTATGAAGGCATCTTGCCACTAAGGTACCAAAGAAGTAAACTTTGCTGGTATTTCACTGGCATTCACTTTGCTCATAAAATACAGGGTGGAAAATTAGAGTTACTTTAGCCAGGGTAAACTTTATTTTTGTAAAGTAAACAGTGAATGAATGAAGGTGCAGCTGAGAGGCTTGCATGTTTTAAGTAATATTTTGACTTTGTAATGCTATATCAGTTAACAAGCATGGTTGTTGCCTATTTTAATATATTACATCCATCCTTCTATAGAAAAATATACACTTTTGATAGCTGTTTTTTTACAACTATGATTTAATCTTCTGTCTTTGATGTATAGTGTTAATAATTGTAATTTCCAGACAATCTCAATGAGTTGCAGTTTGGTTCTTTAAATTAAGCCTGGTTGTACCAGTGTAAGTGGTTTCAGGTTAACATTGGTGCTTAAAAGCAAAAAGCTGTAGATTGGTTAAGCAAGGGTAGGTTTCCTTAAAGAGGTTGTAAACCTCAGAAAAAAGAAAAGAAAAACAAACCCTGCAAGACAAAGGCATAATGAGCTAGTATGCATTGCATACTAGCTCATTATGAAATGCTTACCTTAGAAGATGCCCTCCGAGTACAGCGTGGACAGCTTCCACCTGAGTTACTTCCAGGTTCATGGCCTAGGCCAATCACAGCTGTAATTGGCCAGAGCATGCGCATGGGAGCCGCCGGTCACAGCACGACTCCTGAAGAAACGGCACAGCGGCCGTTTCTTCAGTGCGCATGCGCTGATGATGTTGGCAGCAGCATATATACTAAATATCTCCTAAACTGTACAAGTTTAGGAGATATTTAAGGTACCTACAGGTAAGCCTTGTTATAGGCTTACCTGTAGGGAAAAGTGGTGTAACAGGGTTTACAACCACTTTAAAGGGCCTGATGGTTTCTAGAGACTTTACCATATTAAGGTCTCTGCCTATAATATTAAATGGGTGGAAAGAATGAGACATCTTATCTATTACCTGTGTAGGAAACATGATTTGATCAGAACTGGGAGCATACACAAAACTACAATGTAGCATAACAAACCAACCACCAGCGTCCAGATTAGAGGAGATTACGTTTAGAGGACATGGGTGTTTAATTAGGATTGCCACACCAGCTTTCCATAGGGGTCTGAAGCCACAGTACATAGAGTGAGGAAAGGATTTCACAGAAAATTTAAAAGAACCCTCTTCAGGAAAATGTCTTCCCTGTGTTAAAAAAACAACTGCTTGGGATGACCCAAATACCTTAAAACAAGTCATCTCTTCCTTATAGAGTTTAAACCCTTCAAGTTAAGTGATCTGTAAATACATTGTAATCAATGATAACATAATGCTCACAGCAGTCAGACCGAGCAAAAAAAAACTGACTGGTATGTAAATATACAGTAAAGAAATGCACAAAAAGATTAAAAAAACCCAAAACATACATTAATAGAACTCAGATTATAGGTATTGTCTAGATGAGACCTATGTATCAGTAACCGCATTAGTCAAAAACCTATGAAGAACATATGTCTGAGGAGCCCATGGAAGCCTCCGTGGGACCTATGAAGGGCCAAAGTGGAGAGGCTCGTGGAAGAGCTTGAGTGTTTCTTGGATTTGGCTGGTGTCCATATCTTGCTTGGTGTGGATTCTGGGTGAGTACTGGGAAGAAGCATAACCATGGCTTCATTCAAACAAGCCTTCTCCTTCTTGAAGATCTATCTTTTGAAACAATGAGACAGAACAGAAAGCCTCAATGGTGTGGTACACTATTCTTCTGGAGATGCGTTGTAATGGGTTGCAGCAGACGCCACTTGTTTAGTGTTATAGGGGATAGGTCACTAAATGTTCGCAGTTTCTAACCTCTATAATCAATGGTGGACTTTGAAGCTGGACATGCTGGTCGCGAGAGATATCTCTCCATGTTGGTAGGCC
Source organism: Lithobates clamitans (assembly GCA_037952925.1). Lineage (NCBI taxonomy): Eukaryota > Metazoa > Chordata > Amphibia > Anura > Ranidae > Lithobates > Lithobates clamitans. The sequence continues at coordinate 4,080,056 of JBBGZY010000255.1, read as the reverse complement.
TCAGCTTCCAGAAAGATGATGTGGTTTTCTGGCACCCTATTTTACCCATATGGGATTACTGGAGGCATTTTCTCAGGATCTGGGTCTCCTGTGCTTTAACATGTAACTGTTACAGGAGCGGAAGAGAGAAAATGCAGAGCCACAACTGAGTTCCAATATTAAGCGACCACTATCTTGCGCTAGCGCTCATGCACCGCTACACTTCAGTTTTGAGTTCAGAGATTTATGGATAGTTCTTGTTTCGTAGATCTTATGGACAGTACATGTTTTGTAAACTGCTCAGAAGAGCATCAGTGATTAATCTGCTTACCGTATGTTCCTTGGAGAAAATAAACATATCACAGATTGTTGGTAAAACCCAAAAAGGTTTGGTAACATATGGCTTAGTGGTCAACATTGTTCTTTTTAGTATATATATAGCCCATATGTTTGCTTTCTAAGAAATTATAATGATTTACTCTCTATATACCTAGGCATAGCTGACAGGGGGACTCTAAATAAAATAATATACTAATTATATCATACCTGTAATGACTGCATTAGGATAGATCTACAGACGTTCTTGACATTATGTAACTAGACAAGGTCTATTTTTAATACATGGGTATGGAGACCATGGGAATCTTAAGACTTGTGTAGCTTGCCACCCCAACATCAGATATATTGATTTACTTTCCAGTCTCTCTGTAAACTGAAAAGCCAGGCCTAGATTTCTACATGAAAGCATTAAAAGAAATGCTAAACACCCAGCTGAGATGGCAATAAATTAGATTTGAATGAAACTGTGCTTAGTATTCTTGAATCCTAATGTCAAACCAAGGGAAATGTCTATTACTGTCATGTTTGCTGTAGAACGAGTTGATACAGGTTCCGTAGGTTACTGCCATGAAACCTTGTCAGCACAGGCAATCACAAGATGACGGCAACCAGCCCATAGTCTCATTTTGCTTAAGCTGTCAGAAGCATCTGAATAATTCAAGTAATATCATGAGCGCATATGTTCTTTCCCTGTTCATCCTCTGATGCAGAGTATAGTGACACTCCATTATTTTAATCATTGTAATATGACAATTTATAATATTATGACTTTCGCTGTATTTCTGTCTACAACAAATTATAAGCACAGCTTCCAGCTGACCATTTTACATGTACTGTGATAGTGAACGTTTGATGAATACATTTGAAACAGAATCTTTAAATTTAAATTACATATTTCAAAGGGTTTACATTCTACTCTCATCAAAAATAGGGCTATCACTTTTTTTGTTGCGAAAATTTAAAGCTGAGCTCCAGACACAAAAACTTTTATTCAAATCTATTTGTCAATAGCCATAATGAAAATAAATCCTCTCTGTGTGCACAACATTCCTTTTGCAAACCCAATTATTACCTTGTTAGTATCTGTTCACATTGGAATTAGAAACAGTGTTTGAGGTGTGTTTTTGCTCCTCCTCAAACAACTAGAAAAGCAGCCTGTAGTGGATCATATGGACAGTGGACAGTTCACATTTGAAAAACATGTAGCATATCAGTCACTTTACATTACCTGTATGACAAAAATGAAGCTAAATGTCAAGTCTGGGAGAAGCTGAAGACTTTCATCAATTCCATTCAAGTCTATGGTAATGCATTGTAAATATGCATGTAGCATTTTTAACCTGTTTACAGTGAGTTTGCCAAGTGTTAATCAAATATCAGTGAGGCAAAAGGTGGAAAATCAGTGATCACTTAGAGGGTGTCCGGGGTGCAGTTTTTAACCCACTTTAAACTCATGTCAAAAACACATGGTAACGCTATAGGCCTGTTGGCTCACATTACTGTCAGCACTAGATTTTTAGCAAGTGTGAACTTATCCTTAAAGTGGCAGGGGCATCACCACTATACTGTATATAGCCTGAACAGAGCTATGAGAGGGACTCTGCAGTCCTTTTAACTACAGGCTGCCTGCAGACAACTACAGGTTGGAGCTGATGCAAGACCAGTTAACCTACACAAGGAGAGAGAGCAGCAATGACTGGTCTGTATCATAGTAGGCTCCTGCACATACAAAGTTTCAAACTAGCTTACTGCACAGATCAGGAAGAAATACACAAAGATTCAAGAATACGCATTCCTCTTATATTTAAACAATATTTGCATACTTTTTTGGTGTCTGTGTTGTGTCCTGAAGACACAATAGGAAGTTTGAGGAAATCATCCCCAAGTAAGGAGAAATCCCCTCGTAGGGAGTTGTCACTGGAACACATGACCCACACCTCATTAGGTGATTTACCCTCGCTTTTTGTCCAGTGACAATGATCACTAAGACAATATAGAGTACAGCTCTCCCCAGTAGGAACATAGGCAGCAATAAAAATCTAATTATGCTCTAAAGTTACCCAGGGACAGTTGAATATGACTTTTTCTACATTGGTTTGTACATAATTGAATTAATTACCTACCCTACCTGAAAGCCACACCAGTAATTAGGTATTATTATATTGTACTTGCACAATTCAAATTTTTTTTTCCTTGTGTAAGTGTCTTTTAAGAAGAGCAAACAAACCCTAGGTTCTAGGTAGCCAGTGAGCATTAACAATTATAGCATACCATCTGTATTGAGAGCCTTATCTTTGTTATTTCTGGTTCCTTAAAATAGTCCAATGACTACAAAATAAGATATCCTGGCATTTTAATGCTGCAATAGTTAGTTGTTGAATTGCTATGATCTTACTTTGAAGCATACTAGCATTTTTCTCGGTAGCACCACTGAATATATACAGTATATTTGTCATTGTACAGAAGAGTGTTTACATCCATGATGTGGAGTTGGCCTCTCTATGATGCATGCTTTTATTCTTACTATCTCATGCAACACATAAATTCTTTTCATTCTTATTCCCATCATTCCATTTCTTTTTCCTATCAGAGTGAAATTGGACACAGCCCTCCTCCTGCCTACACCCCTATGTCAGGAGTAAGTATTCCACCATAGCCTTTAATCTTTGTCTTGACTTTGACCCTTTTGTTGTTTTTTTGTTTTTTCTTTCTTTTTGTTTTCCTACCATTAGCTTTACCCCAGTGTTTGTGAATTAATTTTGCCATTAATATACTATAACACACTCTCAGCCAAGCACAATATTTAATCTGACCAGAATGACCTACAGTAGATATATCCTGACCCTTCCTCGCCCTTGGTGTGTATGTGTATGTATCTCACTCCTTACCTGCCATACATCTCTTTCATATCTTTAAATGTCTATATTCAGTGCAATTAAAATGCTAGCTAAGCAGTTCAGGTTCTGATAGGTCGATGAGGCTGATGCCATGTACACACGAGCGGAATGTCCGACAGAAAAAGTCCGAAAGGAGCTTTTCCTTGTATATTCTGATCGTGTGTATGTCCCATCGGACTTTTTACGTCGAAAATTTTGACTGACCTAGAAAGAGAACATGTTCTAAACCAATTCCTATCAGGAAAACCGCTCGTCTGTATGCTGTTCCGACGTACCAAAAACGACGCATGCTCTGAAGCAAGTATGAGATGGAAGCTATTGGCTACTGGCTATTGAACGTCCGTTTTCTAGTCCCGTCGTACGTGTTGTACGTCACCGCATTCTGGACGGTCAAGACTTGGTGTGACCGTGTGTATGCAAGACAGCTTGAGCGGAATTCCGTCGTGTGTACAGGGCATTATGGAAAAAATACTAGCGGAATAAATGCTGACAATAAACCAACTTAGCCTCAAGTGTGGATTACTGGCGTGGTTGGCTTAAAATGCATTTTTTCAAGGACTAGTTTGTTATCCACTACTAAGGCTAAACTTTCAGTTCAGGTCTAACAAGCGTTAAACCCAAACCCAGCCTGTTTGGTATTTGGTACTACTAAATAACCCATCCTTGTATGTTTACAACTAGAAGCAAGTCGGGGATCTGTCACTTAGCAGTGGCAATGTTACTGTTACTAAATGGCAGATCCCTGTTTGTAAAAAAGAAAATCACTTTCAAAGGAATACATCATACTTCTGCAACTACACATGCAAGGTTAAGGCATTTCCAAAACATATTATTTAAAGGATTTGTGTATTTTTGTTGCCCTTTAAGCTGATTTTAAATAACCTGCCCCTCTGAGCTATTTTTTCTTTTTTCACATTGGTACAAGTTCCCTACAAAAGTGGCCAGCTACCTCCTTTTTTAACAAAAGCTTGCAAATAGGACATAAAAAGGCAAGGAAAAAAAAATAACCCATAGACTTTAATGGGGTTAGTGATATGTTTGGGTTTAGCAGGCTTTTTGCTAGGTTCACTGAACCTCCTGCGAAACTAAATGTGTCAGGGTTCACTCATCCCTATCCACTACATACAGGCATACCCCACTTTTAAGTACACAATGGGATTTATTTACTAAAGCTGGAAAGTGCAAAATCAGGCTCACTTCTGCATAGAAACCAATGAGCTTCTAACCCCAGCTTGTTCAATTAAGCTTTGGTAATAAACCCTGGAAGCTCATTGGTTTCTATGCAGAAGTAAGTCTGATATTGCACTTTCCAGCTTTAGTAAATTAGCCCTATTGCGTACATAAAAATGGGGTATGCCTGTACGTACATTTTTGGAAGGCCTAAAATGTAAAGCTGTAGAACTTTTTCTTTCCAGTGACGCTTTCATAAGCAAAAACTGCACACTCAGTTAAACAGCTATTTACTTTACATATGTATGACTGCATTTTTTGCTTTGCCTGGGGTCCTTTTGAGAATTCAGAAATCATAGATGCATGTAGCCACTTTAGCAGCACCAGTATTGCTTTGCGTTGTTACTGACCCTTATAAATAAATCAAATACCTAACTTCTTTGGAGTAAAATCTGTCAATAGAAAAGTTTGTCTTTACTCTTCCCAATAACAGCATTTATGTATACACGGTTAAGATACCATACAGGACATGAATCATTTATTAGTACAGGGTAACTAAGCAGTCATTTAAAACATGCCACAAATAATTGTGAATAAGGCAGGCCATATACAGTGCAAATTTCTTTCCTGCAAGTACGGGTTGCAGGAAAGAAATTTGCACGATTCCCCTATCAACACAGACAGTTCTAACAGGGGAGTCCCTCCTGCTGAGCAATTGTCTGCTTCTGACAAGGAGAGTTCCTGCTAAACCGGCTGAGATTCAAATCGTGTATGGCCGGCCTTACTGCTCTGTTCTATTGGTGTTTATGGCAGCACTTCCCACAACAATCCATCCTTGTCAGCTTTTTTTAGAAAACAGGCCAAACTTCAAACAACATAGTTACATAGTAGGTGAGGTTGAAAAAAGACACAAGTCCATCAAGTTCAACCTATGTATGTCAGTATTGCATTGTATTTCCCCGCATGTTGCAGTCGTTCGGGTGCTTATCTAATCGTTTTTTGAAACTATCAATTCCCCCTGCTGAAACCACTGCCTGTGGAAGGGAATTCTACATCCTTGCCGCTCTTACTGTAAGGAACCCTCTACGGCAGGTAAAGGTTAAAGCTCTTTTCTTCTAATTTTAGTGAGTGGCCATGTGTCTTATTAAACTCCCTTCCGCGAAAAGGTTTCATCCCTATTGTGGGGTCACCAGTATGGTATTTGTAAATTGAAATCATATCCCCTCTTAAGCATCTCTTCTCCAGAGAGAATAGGTTCAGTGCTCGCAACCTTTCTTCATAACTAATATCCTCCAGACCCTTTATTAGCTTTGTTGCCCTTCTTTTTTTCTCGCTCCATTTCCAGTACATCCTTCCTCAGGACTGGTGCCCAGAACTGGACAGCATACTCCAGGTGAGGCCGGACCAAAGTCATGTAGAGTGGGAGAATTATCGCTTTATCCCTGGAGTTAATCCCCTTTTTAATGCATGCTAATATTCTGTTTGCTTTGTTAGCAGCAGCTTGGCACTGCATGCCAATGCTGAGCCTATCATCTACTAGGACCCGCAGGTCCTTTTCTATCCTAGATTCCCCCAGAGGTTCACCCCCTAGTGAGTAAATTGCATTCATATTTTTGACACCCAAATGCATTATTTTACATTTTTCTACATTAAACCTCATTTGCCATGTAGTTGCCCACTCCATTAATTTGTTCAGATCTTCTGGCAAGGTTTCCACATCCTGCGGAGAAGTTATTGCCCTGCTTAGCTTAGTGTTGTCCGCAAATACAGAGATTGAACTATTTACTCCATCCTCCAGGTCGTTTATGAACAAATTAAACAGGATTGGTCCCAGCACAGAACCCTGGGGGACCCCACTTGTCACCCCTGACCATTCAGAGCTTTCTTCATTTATCACCACCCTTTGAACCCACCCTTGTAGCCAGTTTTCAATCCATATACTCACCCTATGGTCCATGCCAACGGACCTTACTTTGTACAGTAAACATTTATGGGGAACTGTGCCAAATGCTTTTGCAAAATTCAGATACACCACGTCTACCGGCCTTCTTTTATCTAGCTCACCTCCTCATAGAAGGTTAATAGAATGGTTTGGCATGAATGATTCTTCATGAATCCATGCTGATTACTGCTAATGATACTGTTTTCATTACTAAAATCTTGTATATAGTCCCTTATCATCCCCTCCAAGAGCTTGCATACTATTGATGTTAGGCTAACTGGTCTGTAATTTCCATGGATGTATTTTGGCCCTTTTTTAAATATTGGTGCTACATTGGCTTTTCTCTAATCTGCTGGTATCATTCCAGCCAATAGACTGTCAGTAAAAATTAATTACAATGGCCTGGCAATTAATTGACTGAGTTGCCTAAGAATTTCGGGTGCAAGCCATCTGGTCCTGGTGATTTATTAATGTTAAGTTTCCCAAGTCTATTTCTAATTCTCTCCTCTGTTAGCCATGAGGGCACTTTCTGTGATGTGTCATAAGGACAAATACTGCAGTTTTGGTTGCTGAAGCCCCCAATTCCCTTGTGAAGACTGAGGAGAAGAATAAATTCAATACCTTCGCCATCTCCCCATCCTTTGTAACCAGATCATTCTTTATGGGCCAATAGGGTCTGTCCTCCCTTTTTTACCGTTTATATACTTAAAGAATTTCTTGGGATGTTTTTTGCTCTCCTCCACTATGTGTCTATCGTGTTCTATCTTAGCTGCCCTAATTGCACCCTTACATATCTTGTTGCATTCTTTGTAAAGTCTGAATGCTGATGATGATCCCTCAGCCTTGTATTTTTTTAAGGCCTTCTCCTTTGCTTTTATATGCATTTTTAGATTGGAGGTAAGCCATCCAGGACTTTTGTTCGCTCTTTTAAAATGTATTTCCCAATGGGATGCACTGGCTAATGCCCTTTAATATTTAATATGCTCTTAAAGCAAGCCCATCTCTCCTTTATGTTCTTTGTTTCTAAGATTTTGTCCCAATTTATATCTTCTAGCAAGGTTCGTAGTTTAGGGAAGTTGGATCTTATACAACAGTAGACTAAAGGCTCGTACACAGATTTTCGGACGACTGTTCATCCGTTTTTTGTTGCATGCTACTCTCATGTCGAAAGTGAAGAGGATACTCACCATGAGAAAATTCTTGTACAACAGAATTAAACATTGGAAGTGATGTAATGTGTTGAATATGAGAAGGACAATGGGGGACAGGTTGGGACTTTATATGAGGCCATATGTAACTATGCCTCCATCCTCATGCAATATAGAAGAAATGGGGGGAGCATTGGGGCTTTATATGAGGCGTGTATCCACTAGGTAAATAGAGTACCAACATGTTAATGTATCCATAAATATCAGGAGATAAATACATCATGACAATGTTTTTTTTCCAGCCAAAAATGATAGTAGAAAAAAAAATGGTCACATAATTCAATACAGCAGTAATACATTAAACCAATAGTATTCATGAAGTAATATATTGATATAAACTGTAGGAACACAAATACATTTATAAAACAGAAGAATTAGCTAATGGATGGATTAGACTCGATGACCAATAATGTATGGTAATTGGATAATTCCATAATAGAAACAATAGAGGTTGCATCTTGATGCTCTACCCGTTTCGTGAAAATATTCACTTCCTCAGGAGAAGGTGCAATTCATATATCTATAGAGAATGTATATATATATGTCAACCGGATATATACAATAATATAAAACAGAATGGTCATCAATTAGCATTAAAATCTAAAAATTAAACAAAAAAAAAATATATAGAAATGTTATTATTTAATACTGCTAATAAAAGTAGAACAAACGAAAAACAATAATCTTCAAAAGTAGACTTACTGATCAGCTAGGGCTATACACATGTGACGTGTATGACCAAGGGATGACTAGAACGCCTCATGTGTTGAATAGTTTTGTATGTATTCTTTCATTTCTGAGCATGCGTAGTCTTGCTCTTACAATTTTTTTTAACGAAAATCCTACTAATTATATGAAAATCGGACGTTGTGTTCACGTACAATTAAAATTTTATAGTCAGCACAGCCAGCTTTTGTCGTGCAAAAAATTGGAATCGGCTGTCGAAAGCACCATACTAATGATCCAAAAATCGGCAGATTGTTCGTCAGATAAAATTTTACTTCCAATTTTTGTATTGTGTGTATAGGGCTTAAAACTCTAAAGCGGTTCATATACAGTGCAAATTTCTTTCCTGCAATCACAGTGATTATCGCTAGTGGCTGTAGCAGCCACTAACAACAATCGCAAGTGAATCTGGCAGGCTGATTGTACCCAAGTTGATCGCTCAATCAACTTGGTACATTCAGCCTGCCCATTATCGGTTTACATCTCTGCTATTTCCTGCTGAACTGGCCGAGATTCAAACTGTGTATGGCCGCCCTAAACTCCCTGCCTGTCTGGTGAAACTGTTATCAACAATGCAGAAAATAAGGTTAAATAGCTTTAACGGAACCCCAGATGGTAGTAAAAACCCAACAAGTGTTCTAATTGTTCCCCATTCTATCCAAAACTAGTAAAAAAAAATGGGGCTTGACAAACACTTAAGTGAAGTGAGGCTTTAAATTATTGAACAGCCCCTCTTTTACAGTACATGCTAGGAACACCTGGCACTTTAAAAACCTGGTAAACTGTCTATAGGAATGAAATGCAACCACACAGATGTGCCTGTGCATATCTTTATTTGTGATCATTAGAGCCCTTGGAGATCCAGGTTGTTCCAAAAGGTGGATTTCTACACTTCTTAACATATTTGGTTTAGTCTTGAGCTGCCTACACTCTTCTGAATGGACCATCTCCATGATGGGTAGCTCCACTCACCATTAAGCATTTGTTGTGTTAGCAAGGTCAATTTGTGGCTGTAGAGGGGAGAGAACATGTTTGCTTTTTAAAGCACCACTAGATTTAGCTCTTCTTTGGAAGTAATGTAAATTTCTGAAGGTATAGCTAAGTATCTCTAAGTGGCTAAACATTCTCTCCATAGACAATTTAACATTTATTTGTTGGTTTACTTTGCAGTATCACGTTTGGAAGAAGGGTGCTGTAACACTTTAGCTTACTGTCTGAAATCTGAAAGCTCTCTACTACCTTTAAAATAAAATTTTCCATTTCCACACCTTATTAACTACATTTTCTATGTCCCTTGCTCATTATCTAGCCAAGCGTATGTCCAGATACATGAATACTCATAATAAGAGCAGTTTTATTGAAACTTCCTGCTCATCCATCAACATATCATTATTTATCAGCTATAATTTATTGATCAGTGTATAATATTCCAGTCATTAGTAGCCTACCTATTATACCTTTCTAACCTTATTTGTCAGGATCTGATACATCTATGCTCTCTGACATTTGGGGAGCTATGAGCTCTGAAAATGTTTTTGTCACTGGCAGTTCTGTATCAGTAATATTCTATGGCAGGAATAGAAATCCATTAATGAATGAAAAAAGCATCATTTTAAACTAAACCATTACTGATTATTCTGTACCCATAGTCACATCACTTTTCTGTTACGACTTTATAAGCCTATATTTATATGATGTCAACATATTGCAGCAGTAAATGGCAATAACAAAAATTTAAAGCTTGATAAGAAAATAAAATGAATTTAAAAGCATCAGCTTCTTACTAACCATGAAAAAGAGCATTTTAAACTAGGTGAGTGGAACAGAAGCTCCCAATACCCCGGGAATATTAATTAGTGAAGCATACCACATGATTACCATAACACCCTGACGTTTGGGTGTCTTCATACGCATAGCATAAATAACATTAGACATCAAACAGTTTATTATAGGGAGAAATGTAAAAGGAACGGTCTGGAACATCATTAATATAGAGTGTCCAGCACCATCACAGAAGGGATAGAGAATAAGAAGACAGCGCAGTAATTGAATCAATCAGTCATTTGCTTTCTGATGCTGGGCCCAGGCTGTAGGTCAGCAAGTCATCAAAGCTGTGGCAAAAACACTAATTACTACTCTACAGGACAAAGCTGTTAACTCACAGCAGTGTTTAACTCTCTGCACACTGAACTGATAGAAGCAGTCTCCTTAACTTATGGAACAGGTAGGTATAGGGGTATTGGTACTCTTTGAACATTGCCTTTTATAGTATGTCTTAGGCTGCTATTTAATTAATTGCCAATCAGCAGGTCCGGCATACCACGATCATTCCCGAGAGAGGCAAAAAGGTGGTCCTCCTATGTAAATAAGGCAGATCACCATTCTGTGTGAGGGGAAGATGGAGATCTTGTGTTTCTGCTTAGCAGAAACACAGATCTCTGTCTTCCCCCAGTCAAAGCGACCCCCCCATAGTTACAAAGCACTCCCAGGGAACACATTTAACCCTTTAATTGCCCCTGATGTTAATCCCTTCCCTTCCAGTGTCATTAGTACAGTAATAGGGCGTACACACGGTCGGACTTTGTTCGGACATTCCGACAACAAAATCCTAGGATTTTTTCCGACGGATGTTGGCTCAAACTTAATTTGTCTACACACGGTCGCACAAAGTTGTCGGAAAATCCGATCGTTCTAAACACAGTGACGTAAAACACGTATGTCGGGACTATAAATGGGGCAGTGGCCAATAGCTTTCATCTCTTTATGTATTCTGAGCATGCGTGGCACTTTGTCCGTTGGATTTGTGTACACACGATCGGAATTTCCGACAACGGATTTTGTTGTCGGAAAATTTTATCTCCTGCTCTCCAACTTTGTGTGCCGGAAAATCCGATGGAAAATGTCCGATGGAGCCAACACACGCTCGAAATTTCCGACAACGCGCTCCGATCGGACATTTTCCATCGGAAAATCTGACCGTGTGTACGGGGCATAACAGTGCATATTATTTTAGCACTGATCACAGTAATAATGTCACTGGTCCCCAAAAAGTGTCAAAAAAGTGTTAGTTAGGTGCTCGATTCGTCCTCCGCATTATCCCAGTCCCGTTATAAGTTGCTGATCGCCACCATTACTAGTAAAAAAAATAATAAATAAAAATATCCCATAGTTTGTAGACGCTATAACTTTTGCGCAAACCAATCAATATACGCTTATTGGGATTTTTTTACCAAAAATATGTAGCGGAATACATATTGGCATAAATTGATAAAGAAATTTGCGTTCCTACATTTTTTTTTAGATATGTTTTATAGCAGAAAGTAAAAAATATTGTTTTTCTTTCAAAAGTGGCGGTCTTTATTTGTTTATAGGGCAAAAAAAAAAAAAAAACGCAGAGAAAGCTCCAATTGTGGGAAAAGAAAGGACATCAATTATACTGTATTTGGGTACAGCATCGCACGATCGTGCAATTTTTAGTTAAAGTAACGCAGTTCCGTATCACAAAAAATGGCCTGGTCATGAAGGGGGGTAAAACCTTCCGGGCTGAAGAGGTTAAAAGGCAGTACAATTAACTATTCCAAGAGCAACAGTTCTGTATGTACTTGTAATAAAACTGTATGTGCTTGGTAAACATATGATGGGAGTTACAGTTCGGCTCAGTTGTTATAGGCAATACCATATGTATGTATATTTGGGACACACTGTCAGTGTGCCTTTGGAATCCTGGCAATCTTCTTATATGTACTGAAACCACAGAAAATGCTAACATAATATACATTTTCTTTTTACTTTGTGTGTTTATTTCCTGGGATGTGTGAACAGGTGGTATAGCATGCTTTCATGCTCACTAGGAAATTTGCCTATTAATCTTTGTCAGTGTCATGTGAAGTGTCATATGGATAAGGAGCACATCCATTCTAGAAAAAAATATATATAACTATACCTGACACATCTAGGCAACACATATGGACATTGAATTGCTGCTTATTAAGAAGTGTGGAATTGTAACCCTAACCTATTTAAACCTTTAGATAAATTTGACATCATAAACAGTGGTAATAAATTGTGTAAAATGTATTCATCACCAACTTTGTTACATTAAAGCAGTAGTAAACTTTAAAATGAATAAAAATAAAAATCCTTCCGCAAAGTAATATCATAATGTGGTAGTATGCATCGCATACTACCACATTATTAAAGACTTACCTTGAAACAAAGCTCTCCAGCAGCATCCTGTCACCACTGATAGGGCTTCCATCTTCACCTGGTCTTCCTTCCGGGTTTGCGGGCTCTGGTCACTTGAATGGCTGATCCGCGATGACTTCACTCCCGCACATGTGGGCAGGCATTATGGCTGCGGCACAGAGCTCTGAAAGAAGGACATGATTATGCCGTTCCTTCAGAGCGCATGCGTCGATGATGTCACTGGCTGCCAAACAAGCGAATGCCTCTTAAATGATGCACGTTTAGGAGATATTAATTTCAAGCTTACCTGTAGGTAAAGTTCACAAAGCAGAGTTTACTACCGCTTTCATTTCGTACATCTGAAGACTTCATTCAATATGGCAAATAGGTTCTAATTGTACTTGGATTTATATTGTCTATCTGTAGTCATCTACAGATACCAGCATTTTACTGTTGAATGTTCACATGAACAAATGTGCCCTTCATGTACGTTGTAACAGCAACAAATACCTATAATATTTCAATGCCAAAGAAAGGATTGCTTCTTAAGGGGCACTACCCTAGTCCACTGTCGCTGTATGACCTAATATAAGTGCAAACACTACATAAATGACCTGTAGGACTACAAGAATAGTCTGGAGATTATAAGCAGGGTAGTCAAAAATAAAATATCAAAACTTGCCAAAAATATGCAAAACTCTCCAAAAACTTTAATATCTTATGCGTCCCCTATATACTATATATTAAATGGATTTTTAGAACCGCGACAAAGAACTTGTTTTGTCCACTGCACACATCCAACTGCTGTTGAATTAACTCCAGGGCTGCTGCACCAAAAATAAATAAATAAAAAGTCATAATATTACAAAATCTGTAACTTTGCTCTTTTATGACAGTTATAGGTTCTTCTGTAAGAACAACCTCTACCTGCTGACCTACTGAAGGCATTGTTAAATACCTGGGCCTTCTAGGTATGAAGGTTGATGTGACCTCCTGTCAAAATGCAATGCTTGTATTAGGGGAAAGGAAGGAATCAGGTCAGGAGAAAAGGTAGGCCAACATCCCGCAACCAACCGAAGATCAAAAGGAATCCACCTGATGGGACTTTTTAGGCCAACTACATGAGTAAAAAATAGAAATGTAGCCACATATAATACTGACAGCAGTAGAAAATCACAATGTTAATTTTATTAGACATAAACATAAAACCAAAAAGGCGGCTGGTGTATTGGTTGATGCATCTACTATATACAGACCATAAAAAACATATACCTAAAGTTCTACAATGTCCTGATAGGTGTCATGATACATATACCGAGCCCAAACCCAGACAGGATCATCCAACGCATTTCAGAAACATATTCTTTCTTTCTTCAGGGGTGTATATTAGTAGAACAGAGTTACTTATGTTATGTAGAAATGCATTGTTTAACAACAGCCCACAAAGTTAAAAAAAGGCAGTGGTGTCAATCCTAATGCCAGGAAGAAGTGACAAGTTTGCAGTCCTGCCAAGAGAGATCAGAGAAGGACCACCAGGGACTGAAAAAATATACACAAGAGGGCGCAACAGCCTAGTGCATTTTCACAAAACATTTATTGAAAGCACATAACAGTGTTATACTCACAAAGTGGAATAAAATCGAGCATGCCAAATGCAACGCTCCAACTGGTGAGATGGTTGACTCTATGGCAGGATGCTCAAATTGGCGGCCCTCCAGCTGTTGCAAAACTACAAGTCCCATCATGCCTCAGTCTGTGGGAGTCATGCTTGTAACTGTCAGCCTTGAAATGCCTCATGAGACTTGTAGTTTCACAACAGATGGAGGGCCACCAGTTTGAGACACGGTCACACAGTGGAAAAGCCTATGTGTTTTGGGGAACAGGCCCCCTTCCTCAGAGCTCCACCAGGGAATACACACCAGTTCTCTCTCAGAATAGGAAACCCAAAATGTCCAGTGGAAGGCAGTCCTTTGCAGCCAAAATCACAAGGAAATCCCAGTTGAAAGGCCAGAGCGGCCACTGTGATGGAATATGGGCCTAGCAATTGGACACTCAGGCCCAGAGACTATCTGTGAGGAGGAAGCGCTGACACAATTTCGGTATACATGAGGTTTAAATTCTCAGCTCTGACACAGGACTGGGGTAGGGGGAGGGACAAAGTAGGTGAGTTTTAGAAGCTCCCCTGAAGTGACTGAGTCTCTGTAATGAAATAAAGCTGCCTGAAAGCTGTCTGAAAACTATATAACCTGGCAATCTTATCTACATTTTACCTTTTGGTTTAGTAAACATATTCTTGTAAAATCTAGGCACCACTTTTCCATTGTACTTTTAGCTGTGTGGTAGCATAACCTCTAACTAACTGAGTTGGTTAAAAAACACTCATATTTAATAAACAACCTGTTATATTGAGGTTTAGTTGCTCAGCAGTTTATGATTTCCCTTGGCAGTCCATTGATTGCTTGCCAATCAATACAATTGTAAAATAGCTTTTAAGCAAAGTGATACATATCTAAATCACAAAATAATACAGGAAATTATCTATTTAAATTTGCTTTTCCCTGCACACCACAAATGGGTTACTGGTAGTAACCCGTAAACAGTAATTGAAAAAAGTGTTAAACCCCCAACCAAACTTCACACTGAAGAGTGGATCTTGAAGTTCAGTGGACTGAAAACTGTAGACATGCAGCCTTACAGATGTTCAGCAATTAGTTCCGCTTGGTCAGGCTTATAAGTATGAACTCTGCCACAGGCTGTTAGAGCAGGACATGTAGTGATGTATGTAGCTATGCTATGAACAGGCATTAACTCAATAGGGTAATGTGCAAAATGTATCAAATAAAGCAAATGTGTAAAGTGACACTTTATCTATGTGCTCAATGTTTTCTTTGCTGCATCACCTGCTAGTTGAATTCAATTTGCAAGTTATTACACATTCCTTTTTGTCCTTATTTATATCATTGGCCAGCTGTACAGCTTCACTTTCTGCTATCCATACCCAAGCTTAGGGCTGCTGTTAGAAATCACAGGGTCCATACAGCCTAGCTGACAGGAACAGTGAACCAAGCATAACATCAGGGGTCTAAGCAGACACCCAATGTCTCACTTTTGAGACAGAGAAAGAGAACAAGGAACCAGATTCCTCAATCCTTTTTCTGCAGCCTCAGATGCAGAGGGAATGAACAGGAAGCGCTCTGTACTGAGGCTCCATGTTCATTCACAAATTGAAGCATTGTAAACACAGAGAGGGCCATAGGGGAGATTGGTTCTAGTAATTGCACCCACACTGTTGCTATGGGTCCCGTGCAGGAGGGCAGGTGCTACCCCCTTATCATTTTACTTATGGCCCTGCCAATGCTTGATTAAAATATTATGGGAAAAGATATAAGCCACATTAGATGACATGTTTTCAAATCAGCAAACTCTTGCTCTTTTGACAGTTCCTTGCATTCTTTTGCAATCGACTGACATTTTCATTAGGCAAACCTTTTTTTTATTAATAATTTCCTTTGGAAACCTACTCTGCTCAGTTGTCTTCGGTCCATGTTCATGCACCTTTATCAAGTCTTCGCTGCATGAATAGAAAGATTTCAGGCTATTGTCTTTATTTTTTCATGCCTGCATTAGCCCTCTGCAACTGGCAACAGAAATCTGTATAACTGCTTTAAATCTATAGATTAATGCAGGCAAATAAAGTCAAATTCAGGTGTGCGAATTAGCAGGGATTTAACTAAATGTTACAAATATGTACCATTGTACTGAATTAGTGATTCCATTCAGAAATACCCACAGTGCACCCTACTATCCACATCACCTCCGTTTTGCATAATGGCTTAGAGGGATTAGTGTAGTGAACGGCATGATAAACACCCAGTGGATCTGTCATTCAATTTCTAATACTGTATAGCCATATCAAATTCTGCTTATCTTACATAACTTTTTACCAGTTGTCCTTTTTTTTGTTTTACTGTAAATATATTTGCTATTTTATATACATTGTATGGACCAGAACAAACTCTATAAATAGGTTTAGTATATTTATATGTACTTTAATTTTTTTAACAAATGTTTTAACAGCAGGTATACACATTGGGGGACACTTACTAATATAATTGTAGCAGTTGCATTTGTTAATGTACCACAGTTTGCTATGTTGTTGTAGAAATGCAACACATTTGTCAAATTTTCTGTAATAAAGATGCATTGCTTTCTGTTCAGTGTTTTTTTGGATTATGCAAAAGTTTGGCCTTGCAGTGGAGTTACTTTTAAATGTGTACACAGTAGATAACTTTGTCATATTTTTATAGCTCACTATATGAATCAATCAGCATCTTTTGTTGATCTTATTTCAGTGAACTAAACTATACAATGTTGCTATGGGATGCACTCATATGTTTTAATACTGTAGATACGATTTTAAACTCCATTGTGTTTATATTTGATTGCATGTTGAAAATCAGTATTAACATTTTTATATCAGATGTGACGTTTACATGCAACATGAAAACTCTTTTTTAATTGCTGACATCAGTTTAGAATTCCTGAAACCTCTACAGAAAAAGTGGTTGGAATTATAAAACAATGGTATAAAATAAAATTTAAGTTTCTGTTTCTCTAGACTGGAATACTTCTCTACATTATATGTCATGTGGCCATTTCTATCATAGTGTGATATATTTTGGTTGGTGCCATAGAATAATCAGCAGTAAGGATATGAACTATAATATATAAATTTAACATTAAAGATTTCACAGTTCAGAGTTTAATATGATATTAAAATGTTTATGTTGTGAAATGTTAAAATTATGCTTGTGTTTCTTTATTGTACAGAATCAGTTTGTATACAGAGATGGAGGCTATACCACTCAAGAATCTGTGACCCTGCCATACAGACCAGCTGCGTGTCCCATACCAGAGGTTCCTACAGTGCAGGGTGCCACTGCAGAAGTCTTTGAAGACACTTGCTGTAATGGAACTCTTCGTAAACAAAACACAGAACGGGTTTCAGAGGAAAGCAGCCTACAGAGGTATAGTGCCGACCCCACTGCATTTGTAAGAGAGCGCAACTCACGTGGTGTAGTAGGAGAAGATGGTTACATGACTCCTATGAAAGAGAAGCCCAAGACAGGTAGGTCACAAACATTAACATTGAAGCATCATAGGATGAGAGCAATCTGTTTAATCTTTATATTGTTGTTTGAAGCTGACATTGTACTACAAGTAAGGTCCACTTACTGAGTTCACCTCCCCCTTCCCATGCCAATTTTCTGCAGTACAAAAAATTAATTATTCATAAATTGACTTACTTCACCTCACTTATGTACTGCAAGGGTGCCATCAAGGAATGCTGAGTAGCCCACATTTTGCCAGAAGAGGCTTTTGCATTGTGCTGGAGCATCATTTTTTGAGATATGAGATATTCTTCATTCCCTGAGACCTCTCTGGAAAATTAATGACATTACCCTTCCCAAGGTACTGCTGGGTAAGGTAAGTATATTTAATAACATTTTTCCCCTGGGTTTTTTTCTTAAGCATTTTGGAGTTAAGGGGGAGAGGGGTGTGTCCGTAACTAGGAGGATCTTGCTTCATATAGTGAAAGGTTCACTTTACTTGCTTTTCATTTGTAAAAATAGTATATATTTCCTGATTGATTGTGTTAGATTATATTACAATAAGTGTTTACAGTAAACAACAATTTATACCAATCAGATGCTAAATGATCATTGAAAGTGAAACAGATTGAAAAAATATTATAAATATTGGCATGCACCTTGTAGGATATCACAAACGAGGAAAAACTATTTAGTAAATATACTCACCTTACCCTAGTTTTTTAAAAGAACATTATTATACCTTTGTCAAGAAGAGCAGAAAAGAAGAGGAAGCTGGCACTGAACTTCTTTCCATAACCCTGACAGCCAATCAGTCTATTATTTGCATGTCGGAGGGTGGAGGGGGGGGGATCCCTGGGCCCACATGTATTTTCAAATAAGCAAGCCTTTCTGACAAAAACTGCTTTGTCAGAACATCAGTCTAGGCTTAAAGGGACTGAAGAAGAACGTACACATCTGCTCACCCAGAATTTTTTCATTTCTAGAGCGTACAGAACTGAACTACAGATGAACACTAATTGTATTATTATTTTGCCAACTGTTTCAACTAAAGAATTAAAAGTCTACACATGTCTCACAATTGCATGAGTTAAAGTCAATATACAATAACTAATAATGCAATTCATCATTAGTTGAACTTTTTTCCTAACATCTGTTTTCTACTTTAGATTACTTGAGCACAGTGGAAGAGAATCCTTTTGTTTCCAGAAGAAAAAATGGCGACCTTCAAGCTCTGGATAATCCTGAATACCACAATGGACCCAGTGGGCAGCCAAAGTCAGAAGATGAATATGTCAATGAGCACCTTTATCTTAATTCCTTTGCCAAGCCCAAGGAAAATCCAGAATATTTGAAAAACAATGGACTTACTGTGCCAGAAAGAGCTAAGAAGGCATTTGATAACCCAGAATACTGGAATCATAGCTTGCCACCCAGGAGCACCATCCAGCATCCAGATTACCTGCATGAGTACAGCACAAAATACTTTTATAAGCAGAATGGACGTATCAGGCCAGTCGTGGCTGAAAACCCAGAATATCTGACCGAATTCACTCTAAAACCAGGCACTGTCCTTCCCCCTCCTCCCTACAGGCACCGGAACACTGTTGTGTAGGAGTTTCAGTATTATGAAAATAGGGAGAAATCCCTATTCTTTTTGGATACTTTGAGCCCTCTATAAGAGCCACCTTAGTTACTCAGGTGTGCTTCTCCATGCCAGATCACTTACATAAGAAGGTTAAAGAATGCTATAGATTTTGTATTAATATTATTTATTGAGGAGAGCACTTGATGAAGTATCCAGACTGGCAGCTTGCTCTCTGTGGATTGGGACAACATTTGACTGTCATATAATGACTAAGTACTGGTGGAAGCTCTGTGAAGCAGAAGTACTTTGTATACTTGCATTTTATGTTCCTACAGCACATAGTGCAGAGTTTTTCAGCTCAAGTTACCATATCATACATGTCCAAGAGTTTGAGCCCTAACACTTGTTTCTTATTTCACTAAACAAGACCATTCAAAACTGTCTTCCACTGCCAGTTCCTGCCATCAACTAGGTCTCACTAATCAACAACAATGATATTTAATTATTTGGAGAATATGGTGTTCGAATTGTTGATGCTGTTATCCTTATTCTTTTCCAGAACTCCAGAACTTAGGTTTGCTTGTTACAGCATCATAAGAATATATTAACTTGGTTAAAATATCTTGCCCAGAGTATTTGTTAGGAACTACAAGGTGAAACTATACAGTTCTTCTGCTTCATACTTGAAGGACTTTCTGGTGATGATCATGAAGTCTGTGGTAAAGACTAAACCCTACTTGTCCCATTTTGAGGATGATGTGTCATGCCATTAAAGTTTCAAGATGTTCTCAAATATGTATACAGTCTATGGATATAAGCTGGAAAAGGATATAACATATATTCTTTATTTTTCTGATTCGTCCAAGAAGTCCTAATAAGCAGATGCAAGCAACAGTGATGTACAAAAATCAAGCTAATGTTTATATTTTTTATTTATTAAACCCCAATGAATTCATCAGTATCACATTGTATGATAAAAGAAGGAATATAGCCTCCAATATGCATATCACCATTGTTTAAATATTCATCTCATAATACAATGCATCTCCACCACTGGCACTAGAAAAAGCCTAACTAAGGATACTGGAGAAGAAAATGAGCAAAGTTCCACCCTCTTGGTCTGCAGTCTTGCCTGCAGTAAATGTGACATAGGTGTTTGTAGCCATATGCTTTTGTTTAAATATTTCTTCTGTACCTTCACCAGCTGAAATACCACAGACTGGTCAACAATGGGAGAAGCAAGACTTGAAAATGGAGATGGCACTTGCATATTTTTGAACAGGAAGAAGTTTCAGCAGTTAGCCAGTGGGAATTACAAGTGAACTGTAATGGAAATTAATGCAGCAGGGAATTGCAGACTTTAGAAAGTCAGTTTTGCACTTAAATGGTTATTTTTGTCTTTTGACAGACTGTTGTTGTTTTTTTTTTATATATATTTTTTAGTTGTTTTTTTGCTTGGATTTTGAATGAAGCAATATGAAAGCAACCAGCAAATTAAATGACAAACACAAGAATATGGACATGCCAAAACAATTCTCTGTAAAAAAAAAGTATAAGCTATAGAATTATACATTATGTATCAGGTTAGTTGGAATTTTACAGGTTAGATTGCTTGATAATGGGAATTTGAAATGTTCAGTTATAAAAAAATTGTAACTAAATAATCAGAACTGGAGAGAATGAAAATTAGTGTTAGTGTCCATAGCAATCAATCAGTTTAGCTGCTTTGGAAAAATTAGAGATACCTAGATAAATCTTGTTCTTTCAGTTTTGAAAAACTCAGGCCCAGCAGTTAATTGTTACTTTTGAGATCTGTATATCTCATATAAATGGAGTGGGTATAGGTACATGGGTCTTCCTGGAGCTTGCCTCTTAAGGTTGAGGACATGAATATTTCCATTCAACGTATACCACATTTTGTCTTTTGGGGGTTAATGAATTGGATTACAGAGAAAGATGTGTCTGATGTAGGCTGCTTTACATTTTAAGAACCTCACAATGAAAAGTTGCAGCTAGTAAGGGAGCAGTAGAGTTCCTCCAAAAAAGGAACTGAGAACAATGCTATTTCATGAACAGAATAACTGTGTTTGGTAACATTTTTGTTCTACCAACATTGTAGTTTAAATTTACTTTATGAAAGTTTTTTTTGTGTGTGTGTGTGTGTGGGGGGGGGGGGTAAATATATTAGAAGCACAGAAAAAATATATATTGTATGCCTCACTTTTTTACGTTTCTGCTTTTTTTTTTCGGGTTCTTTTTTTTTTTTGTTTTCTCTGTTTTTGCATATATGAATGCCATAGTTCCATGCAATCTGTCTTTGTACTTTGTGTAGAAATGTGAGTACATGTATTGTAGTATTACAGTGTTTCATATACATTTATGAATCTATGTGAAAATAAAACAAAATCACATAGATGCATAAAATAATAATCATATCCATGCTCTACTTGCCAAATAGTTCATGATTAAATGGACTGTGTGCTGGCAACTAAAACTGCATGTGTTTATGGTGTAGCTAAGAACCTCCTTAAATCCAATCTAAAGTGAGAATTTTAGAGGATACTGGTAACTTTGTGGCAGTTTTGCAGCTAACATCATCATAAAATAAAATAATATCCCTGCATTTAAATAAAGTAATGGGAAATGGCCATATTATTGTAAAATATATCAACTCACATACTGCTTTTTGCTCCTGAGTTGCATACATACTTTGTAGATTCTAATGTTACGTAAGGAAGAAATTTAAGGAGCAATACACAATATATCATTGGGCACAAGGGGAGGAGCCCATTATCCGCAACATAATCTCAAAGCAAATCTCACATTAACGTTGAAGACAAGATATGGGAGGATACTGTAGTGTCAAACAATGGTTTCCACGCTCATTTTCTATTTATGCATACATTTCTCTGCTGCCTAGCACCATTCTTGATGAAGAATGTTGTACTACTAGTAGAATCCATGATAAAAGGGTACTGGATTTGTTCAGAAGGGTTAAATGGAATCTCCCTTACACTGGACAGCTTCATGTGGGTTTAAAAATAGGTACTCACTCTCTTCTAAGGGTGAACAACAACAGTCCTTGGAAAGGCTTGCACTCTGGATCTATTAGACATGAATAATATGGAATTTCAAGGTAGAAATACTTTTTATCATTGAAAAGGTGTTTGGAATTTAAGTGCACCCAGTGTAGTCAATGTTAGTCATGTAGTGCAGTAATGCTCTGCATTGATATCACAATATTATGTAGCATTAACAGATACTGTTGTAAAATGGGTCGACTATTAAGTAATACCAATAGCAATGGAAGAAGCTGCAATGCGGCTTGATTGCATATTCTTCCACGTGGTAATTAAACAGAGCAGCTCTAAGTAAGAATGGCAGCTAAATATGAAAGTTAAGCATCTGATAAATAATGAAAATCCCTTTATAATATGATAATGTTGATGACCATAGGGGAAAGATGAGATCCCTATACCTAAGAGCTAAAGACTAAGATATAAGGAATTAACTCACCTCACTGAAATTATAATCAACCACGTATTTGATTGCATGTTTCCAACCATAGTCCTAAATAGAACTCTGATACCAAGCTTCCAAGAGTGACAATTTTGTGATTTTGCCAAAAGTTCCAAATGCATTGAGATTAAAATGAAAGTGGTAATATTGGGCTGCTTTATTGATACAAGGTTAACAACCAATTGAAAGGCACATTAGACCTGCAGGCCTATGACTCCCTAGAAATCTAGTAGGAAATGCTTAAGACTTTGGTTTAGCTAAGAGAAGTTGGTGCAAGGACATATGTAAACAAGCAGGCTTCAGGGTGGTCCACACTTTCCCACATTCACAACTAGATGCGCGTCTAGCTCACAGCTGAAATGTATACACTATTCATTGTGAAACACATTAGTGATCTTGCTGTCCATATGTAGCCTGTTAAAATATAATAGATGAGTTTGCATCTAATGCAGTTGTGCCATCATTGGTTGATTTGTTGAGGGAAGTTGATGCTAGGTAGGTATGGCTGTTCAGCCTATTGCTCCTGTGAGCCTTGCTAAGAGAGACATATTAAAAAAAGCTGATGATAAATAAAGGTAGTAGTGATGATGTTATCTACCTTTTTCAAATTCCAAATTAGAAAAAAGTATATGTGTGTATATATATATATATAGATATATATATCTATATATATATATATATATATATATAGATATATACATATGCTATAAGCAAGTATCTGACTAACAGCAATATATTTTGTTAAGGAACTGAACTTGATTGCCTCCTGTTGACAAAATTACCAACACTCCGTTACTTCTGTCAAGATTAATACATAAACTCAGGCACATCACTTATACTTTTGATTGCTGTTTTAAGAGGCGCATAATGAGATTTTGGATTTTAATCATCTTAATTTAAACGCTCCATTGTTTTATATTTTCCCTTGTTCCAGTGTCTAAACCATTCAATATTAGAGGCTTGTCCTTATTCGTAGCACATTTTTTTCCGAACAAAGCCTTAATACGATTGACCATTTTAATATCACACTTTCATGGCTAATGGAGTTTATTTAGACTGCTCTATATTGTCACTTTTTTGTTAGGTGTCTATCTTAGTCATCTACTTGCCTGAAAGCATTAGCTTTATTTAAAATTAATTGTTTTCTGGACTGGAGAAGCAACATGTAAAGTTGGCTCCTTCGAGCTATAAATAGATAACAATTAACAATAAAAAATTGAAAATGATCCTAGCAAATTATTATCTTAAGCATGGTGCAGGATTCTTGGGCAGTTAAAGATGTCTATAGACCTGAATGGACTGTTGTCTAATCCATAACATTACGTGATCTCCAGACACTTAATAACTGATAGGTCTTAGATAAATAGATGTCTTCTAGGTGCATGTCTGGTTGATGCCATGAAGAATTGCTTGGTAAATGTTCTAGCCACTTTTTGAAGTCTATAGCCACCTTAAGATTTATCCTGGTTCATCGAACTGAAAGAATGTGGTTCAGTCAGCGAAGTGATGTTCACAACAAATACATATTTTAAAGCTGATAGACTAATTTACTTATGCCTTATCAACAGTTGTAGTTGAGAGAACATACTTCCAACATGCCTCTCAAGTCATAAAAAAGTCATAAAAAGCTCCTTTCAGAGAAAGAATGGGCATAATGAGATAAGATACAGGATTCAACTGTGTAAAACTGTGTGCGGTTCATTTACTGTAGTAGAATATGCATTTGTGGAGCAGTTTTAATGGGCCTTAACGCTCATCAAGCGCTTCAAAACAGGGCAATTGGGGAGCATTTTCAACTCGTCATTAATGCTTGTAAAATGCCAGTCTAACGCCCATACTAAAGCTCATTAACGTGAGTCTAACGCCCATATTAACGCTATAGGAGCATTTGTTAAGCATTAGAAATTTAGTCAAGTGTGAACAAGCCTTAAATCTGAAACATTCAAGTATAGAGCAGAGGACACCTACAGAAGAATTTTATTCGTCTTGATCTGAAATACTATTTTTATGAATTTTCCAATTTTGACAGGATTTGGCAAAACTTTCAACTCATTATTAGATAATTAGGCTGAAAAAAGGCAAAAGCCAATTAAGTTTAGTCTGTTATAAATTTAAATATTGTTGATCCACAGCAAGGAAAAAGAGATAGAGGATGATTGTGCTTCAGTAAGCCCAAGCCAATCTGTTGCACCGTGACTCAGCTCTGCTTCTGCTCTCACATCTAGCTGCCTTTCGAAACCTTAACAAAAAAATATACACATGAACTGTATGTTCATAAGAAAATGTGAATAATATTTTTATAGCTTGTCAGAGATACGGCCAGTTGAATATGTATATATGGGTGGACATTTTCTTCATTCATGAGACATCTATTTGTGGAGCATAGCTGCTCTCTTTTAATTTGTATATATTTATGTACAGCTGGTGGTTTCGGTTCCTGTCTCCATTTTTTTTTTTCGTTTGCTTTTCACATATGGTAGCATTTCTTTACGTTAGCTGTGATTCCTCTAACGTGGCTTGCTCAATTCTTGCACCGGCTTTGATTATTCTTTACCTGCGTGCTCCCTGCTGTTCTTTTTCTCAGAAATCCCCTTTGGTTTGTGATTTCTGCAATGAAGGACTGTTCCTGCCCTTGCACGTAAACCTCTTGTCTGCCAAGGCAATGTAATACCAGAAGATTCCTCTTTGCAGATATGAGTCATAATGGTTTTTTTTCTCTTTTTAATATAGTATTATTTCTTACATTTTTATTCTTTATGTTGTAATTTTATGTAAGAGAGTTTTGATTACTGTCGTAATTGTTATTGTGACTTGATCCATTGCTAATATATTGAATGAGTGCATTTTATGGCAGCCTTGATTGCTGTTTTTCGAATACCTATCATACCCTTTACTTACCTGACATGGGGAAGAGATATGTCTTGTATCATCCACCAACCTGATGCACATCTGAGTAAAGTGGTTGGCAGTGTCAATAATTACAGCTGTTAACATTTCAGTAGGAGTTTCATCTTGTTTGGTGGATTTCAGATCATCGCTGGTAAACCCCAGTTCAGGTAAACTAGAAACCATTATATGGGGATTTCTGCTTCAGTGCTTTATCCACAGTGCTGGTTTTCAGTTCAACAATGTGTTGCTTTTTAATATTGACCCAAATTTGTGAGGAACCATGTTGTACCCAAAGCTGATGTTTGGCAGGATAAAGTTAAAGTAGTTGTAAACCCCATTCATGAAATTCGAACTAATCACATATATCTGTAGTGTTACTTATCTTGTACTTATCTCTCTTCAAAGCTCTAAGTGTCGTTTCTCTCTGGTGCTTCATTCCTTAGTTATCAGCATGAGTCACTTCTGACAAGTTCACCAACACATGAGATAACATGAGCTGAAAATTTGTGTCGGGAATGGGGCTTAGAGAAAGATAAGCACAAAGCTTGTCCATTCAGAATACAGCTTTGCAAGTTCCTTCGTTCCTCTGCCTATGTTGGGGAAAGTGGGGTGACCCTTTTCTCTAAACAGCTCTCACGCAGTGTAGGTCCAATCTTTTCACCCTCCCCTATGTACTGCTGAATAACGAACAAAGATTTTTAACACAATCTGATTTTTTCAAAGGTTATAGAAAGGGGAAGACAGCAGATATACAAGTAAAACGTATGTAGGAGGATTTGTTTCATCCCTGTGTATCATCTGAGGCTATTCACTTCACTAGGTATACATAAGGGTTTACATCCACTTTAATTTTTAAATGCAAAAAAATGAATGTCTGAATTATGTTTTGTTTTATTTATATGTTACAAATCAGGTTATTGCTAGCACAAAGGGTAGTATAATATGACATTCAGCTGTTCAACCATCCAAATTAGATTTTTCTGTTTTGAGAATAGACAATCAGCCCTACTTAGTGTTAAAAGATTTGTAGTCTGAATTTACAATTAATTGTGCTACATATATATAAATTCACCTTTTAAAAATGATAACTTGTACAACATGAAAAATGAGAACAAATACTGACGATCTCGTTTAACATGAAGAAATGGTCATTATAAAAAAATGGCAAAAAAATGAACGTCTAATTCATTGTGAAAGAAATAGCCAAAATTTCAAAAGCAGGTGTTTTTTTTTTCTATCTTTACTTCAGATTGAAATTTTATAAAACATTAAATGCTGATGTTCATTATACCAGCAATATTTAGACTGTGTGTTAACCCATTTAAACCAGTCATACTTCAGTTCTTTAGTGTAGGATAAGTGCTCCTTTGGGAACATGTTTCAAGATCCACCAGCTTTTAGGGGTGACATGTAACGTTTTCCTGCTCCTGCAGCTCTCCCCCCGATCCCCCCCTCCCTGTGACAGCAGGCCATTGTCACAACTTAAAAAGAGCATGCACTCAGACAGCCGTGTCATTCATTCTTGGAGTTCTGTGAATGAATAGACTACAAGTACTGACAGCCTTTGCGGCTGAGGGCTTGTCATTCTAAATGAGGTACAAGGGCACTGGTGACCATCCTTGTAGTTCATTGAATCTCCCTGGACTGAAGTAACTGCCTGCCTGTAATGGATGAACGGGCAGACAGCTACACTGACAGTCTGCAGGAGCCTGACATTGCACCTGAGATCTGCTGATCGCAGATGCAATGCTTTAAATGCTCCAAAGAAGAAAAATAGTAAATGCACATTTTTTTAACTGCAAAAAAAATTTACATTTATTTTATTTTTTATGGTGAATTTATCCTTTAACCTCCCTGGCGGTATTCCAGAGTGTGACTTGGGGTGAATTTTCATTACCAAAATCTGTAACCCCGAGCCACACTCGGGAACTGCATCGCAGGATTCAGGCAAAGTTACTTACCTTGTCCCCAGGATCCTGCGATGTCTCCCCACTGTGTATGCGAGCTGTCCTCTGCTCGATCTATCACAGTGCCGGGCTCCGTTCCCTGCGAGCATCACGACGCACAGGGCCAGAACCCGGCGCCAAATTCAAAACACATTACACATACAGTAAACTGTAATACATTACTGTATCAATTTATTTCACATCCCTTTTGTCCCTAGTGCTTTGTCCAGTGCCCTACGTGCAGTTTTATAATATACAGTTCTTTCTGCCTGGAAACTGGAGAATGTCCATAGCAACCAAAAGCGCCCCTTTACGTCAAAAGCGGTTTTAGACCAGCTAGAAAACGATAGTGAGCTAGAATCACTTGCAGAATCGAGCGATAGTGATTCGTGGGTAAATTCCTCATCAAACACTGAAAGTAATGACAGCTATAATTCTGCAAATTAGCAAATTTCAGTGTTTTGATTTGATTCCATTATTGAATAAATTGTATCATTATCATATTATTATTTGTTATAATTATTTATAGTTATTTATTATATTATAATTTATGATTTCGTGTTTCAAACTTTATCATACCCGGGATGTCTACTAGACTCTTGTTTGGACAGATTTAAGTGAGTTATTCCTAAGAATTACAGGCCTACAATATAAAACGCCAAAATTCTATGCAAAATAATGTACTGCTTACAGCATCAAAAATCTGACATAAATTCATACCGCCAGGGAGGTTAAACTTGCTGTCAGTTTATATAGGGTATTTTTGCAGATTGTTACACAGCATTGCTTATGCACTGGTATTAAAGTGGTTATAAACCCAGTGCAGTTACTGGCCTTAGGAGATACACAGAGAAAGGACAAATCCTCCTTCATGTACCTGTTTATCTGCAGTCCTTTCTTCTCTACAGCCGTTCAAAAGGTAGAATTTATATAGCTTATTCAGCTTTCAGAAAGCAGGAGGCGGGGAGCTGAATTTACAATTTGTAGAGTTCAATGAGAGCTGACTGTGGGGAAGGGATACCCCCCCCCCCCCACACACACACGCAGAACAGAGGAATAGAGCTGATGCTGTCAATCACAGGCTGTGTGCTGGAGCTGTCAGGAAAACTTGTCAGAAGTGACTCATGCAGATAGCATAGTTAATGAGGCAGCAGAAAGAAATGACACTTGGTGTTTTGGATTGGGACAAGTACACACTATAGAGTGATGTGCTTTGTTCATATTTCATGACAGAGATTTATAACCACTTTCAAACTGAACTCTGGGCAAACGGCTAAATACACATTTGGAAAATATTTAAGAGATCTGTTTTACCTATCATTTGATCTGTTTTTTCCGTCTAGTCCTGCCAGACTATACAGCCAGGCTTGTGACCTGACTTAAGTCTTTGTTTGTTGGTCACTTTTCTGACTCCAGCTTATAAATGAACAGGAACAAGCAACAGACCCATAAGGCCATACCTCTGCTCACACTACTTTCCCCTTCTTCCACTATGTTCCCTGACAGCACATGTGTGTGCAACATACCGGAGCAACATACCATTTCCAACATATCATACCCTCCCTCTCCTGGTCTGAGAGCCACAACACAGGGGATTACAAGAGGATGATACCAAGTCAAATTCAGATACTTACAAATCTTTTTTTTTTTATACATAAGTGCTGTTTATACCGGCCAAAAATTATACTAATTTATAGAATCTTGTTTCAAGAGGAAAAAAAAAATACATAATCAACAAATTGCCAAAAAGATCTTCCCTGTTTCAGAAATGTAGATAAGTATGTTCTCCCCCTAATTGTTGGGTGTCATTTTCATCATAAGGCTTTGTTCCTGCTCAGTAAAGATTAATATTTACCAGAGGCAACTGATATTTCGTAAAGTAAGGTAGGGCACCTCTAGTATATTCAGGGTTTAATCTGCAGTTAACATTGCAGTTGACATTCCTGAATATAGAAGAAAAAGAAGCACATAAATAAAGCAGGCTTAGTATAGTATTGGGTCCATGGTCACTAAGTGTCACATTAATTAACCTCGAGTTGTCTATTGAGCAATGCATAGTTGACTTGCTGATTCAGCACGTGGAGTAAAGGGATTGTATTTCAACATATTGACTCAGTGTTCTTGTAGTGTTAGGGGTCACTTAGAACTTTCTGGGTGTTTCATTTACCATATTTAGTAGAACTTTGAATTGTCCTATTTGTGGCTGTTCACAATGAACGATAGCTTCATATGCCTTTGTGCAGCAACATAGAAACCTGCATCCTCCATTTCTAAAAGCGTAAGGGCAATTTCACTCACTGTAAAGCCAAGGCATATTAGTTCAACAATCCTGATACATTGGTGTTTCTGTCGCATATGTTACATCAATTTTGATGGTCTTAGCCCTTCGATCCCATGGTACAAACAGGATGAGTGAAAAGCAGAAAAAGAGAGGTATATTGGTCACCTGTGTTGCTGCCCAGAAGTGTTTGGATCTGAGGGCTAAACCATTCCATATAATAAAGTCCATTTAAAGGGTTGAAGCATAGCACCCTCAATAAACCCTACAATCACATTTGTTTGTTTTTTTAAATTCCTGCTAAACAAATTTGTACTAGCTTTCGATTCTCATTAGCTAAGAGAAGAATAACTATTAAAATATGCACCATTTGTCATACATAGCAGAGATTTCCATGGCTATATTGTTAAAATAGAACTAAAGCCATAACTTTTTTCTTTCATTTTGAACAGAGTAAGAGAGGGTTATTACACCTGTTATATATATATATATTGATATAGATTTTTCTTTACGTCCTGGTTCTAAAAGAAGGTCCTCTGATAGTTATTAAAATAATTTAAATTAATTAATTGAATGTGGAGGGGTACCATCATCCTTATAATCATAAGTGAGAAAACATTGGAGGCAACCCCCCACTGTGTCCCCAGATAAGAAATAAAGAAATGGACTATCTCGGTACCCAAAGAGTTGCATCAAAAAGACATAAATGAACATACATTTTATTGGTACAAAAGTTATATAAAAAAACAAGTATTCAAATACATTGATAAAAACATCAATTGCATATTAATCCATATATTATTGGGCTGAAACACATAAAACCAACTTCCTGGTTGATAGCCACAACAAAAAGTGAAAGAAAACCCTCCAAAGTAAGGGAAACCCCTTGTCACCAGAATTAGTGTCCCCATTGAAAACTTTCCCCTCTGATCTTAGTCTTGTGATAACTCAAAATTTTGGGGTTTCTTTCACTTTGACTGTTGCTTATAACAGTCACCAGGACAAATATAGGTTGATTTACTAAAGACAAATAAACTGTTCTCTTTGCAAGGGAAGTTGCGCTTTGCAAGGATATTATCCTCAGAGCTTAGTGTATGACGTGCAGCCCTGGTGACTTCAATCAACTAATCATATACAAGCAAAAATGCTTTTTTTTTAAAATTCCTTGCATATGGTTGGGTATTCTTTGGAAAGTGGAATTTCACCACATTCACTAAGCTCTGGGGAAAATCCCCTTGCAACATGCAACTTCATTGGAAAGTGGACAGTCCATTTGCCTTCAGCGAATTAACCTCACAGAGAGGGTGAATCTCCCTAACGGGAACACAGACAGGAATTTAAAACCTGACAGGTGTTCTAATCCCTCTTCACCCTATCCAAAATTTTAAAAAGTCTTGCCTTTAGTTATACTTTAGCTATATCTGCATAGCTCATTAGCCATATGATAAGTTAGTAGTCTTGCTTTAAGAAATTATAATGCTAGATCATGATTTCTAGGAAACTGCAGGTCCCAACATGCCACTGCAACTTTCACACAATGAGGTTGATTTATTAAAGGTGTAGAGCATGTTTATTTCCAATATTTTAATTAATTTAATTTTCACTTTATTTTGGTTAGTGAATGTGGCGAAAATTTTGTTTGCAACATCCAATCATGTGCAAATCAAAATTCCCTTGCAAAGTGAACATGATCTACTTCTTTAGTAAATCAATCCTAATGCCTGTGCCAGTTTGACATTGTGACTGTTTGCAGCTAAAAGCTTTCAGTTGTTGCTGGGACCTCTAGTACTTACAGAACACCAGAACTGCAGGTTACGGATAGTATATCTTGTGGCTGCCTGAAGTGCACATATTGCAAACTTTTGGTCGGCAAAGTGTTTAATAAACAAAGATGTTTAGGCTAAGACATTAGGTCAGATACTGGTGAGAATTAATGGGATGTAATAAGCAGATGAACTATTTAAAGATGCTGGTTAATTCATGGTGTTTAAACTCCCAGCAGAGGTTCATGTGACCCTGTAACTTGAGACAGACTTTGAAACATCTGCTGTGCACATGCAGCGAGCCTGAACGTGATGCATCAAGTAGCTCTCATGTACTGTGCTGCAGCCAATTCGCTCTCTTTTTCGGGACACAAGTCAGGCATCACTTTGCTTTTTTCTTCATGCCATCCATATCATCCTAGCTGAACAATTTGAAACCTGTTCTGAATTTTGTTAAATCTGTCAGAAATATATTTTTAATTTAATATAAATGAAATTCAATAAAATATGGTACAAACCTCTGTGTGTTGATGAGTCTTTTTGATAAGCAACAACTCCAATGACTGCCTACAAAAATGTTAACATGGTTTTTACAGAAAGGAGCACACAAAAAATGAACTTTGGCTAGATCTACTATTCCCAGAATTTACAATCAGGTATAGATACATGTATAATAAATACATTATGGCCTCACTGACACAGCACTAGGCCCTGGTAAGATCCATGCATTGGTTTAAATATAGTAATATAATAATAGAATATTATAAATATTTTTCTATTTGTTCTGTGCTGCAGCTCCATCCCAGGCTGAAGTTTAAAGTGATTGTAAAGGCAGAAGGTTTTTTTATCTTAATGCATTCTATGCATTAAGATAAAAAGCCTTCTGTGTGTAACAGCCCCCCTAATACTTACCTGATCCCCCTCTTTATCCAGGATGTTGTAGGAGTATCTCGGCTGCCCAGGACAGCCCCTCCTCATTGACTAAGACAGCAGTGTGGCGCCAGTGGCTCCCACTGCTGTCAATCAAAGTTAGTCGGCCAATGAGGAGATAAAGGGGGCCAGGCCGCGGCCCGTGTCTGAATGGACACATGGAGCTGTGGCTTGGCTCAGGTGCACCCATAGCAATCTGCTTGCTGTGGGGGCACTCAACCCAGAGGGAGGATGTAGAAGCACCGAAGAAGGACCCGAGAAGAGGAGGATCTGGACTGCTCTGTGCAAATCCACAGCAACAGAGCAGGTAAGTATGAAATGTTGGTTATTTTTAACTTAAAAAACTGAGACTTTAGTATGGCTTTAATATATGAGCATTCTTATTTTATTACAATTATGAATGAACAGTCAGTGCAGTGGGACTGTGTGATATATCTGCCGCCTACTATTAAAGATGTACTGCACCAGTAGATACTGTAGATCAGTGGTCAACCCTGCCCTCAGGGCCCACTAACAGGCCAGGTTTGCAAGATAACTGAAATACATCTCAGGTGATATCATTTGCTGCTCAGTGATTGCAGTATTCTAGTCTGCATCTCCCCAAGTTAATACATAAAACCTGGCCTGTTAGTGGGTCCTTAGGACAGGGTTGATGACAACTGCTGTAGATCATACACCCCCCAATACATCTGAAGGATTACTCACAATGGCAAAAGATCAATCATTGCTGTAGGGCTGTGGGATGTATCTGTCAGTGCAGTGGGTGTTTACTATCAGCCAGCAGAGCCAAAATACAGCCCTGAAAGCGATGACTGTTCACTCACAATAATAAAAGATCAGTCAGTGCTGCTGTGCTGTGTGATATACATTCACTGGCCTAGTACCGGGTTGGACTCCCTTTTTCCTATAGAACTGCCTTAATTATTCATTGCATAGATTCAACAAGGTGTTGGAAACATTCCTCAGAGGTTTTGGTCCATATTGACATGATAGCATTACACAGTTGCTGCAGATTTGTCGGTTGCACATCCATGATGCGAATCTCCCGTCACAAAACATCACAAAGGTGCTCTATTGGATTGAGATCTGGTGATTGTGGAGGCCATTGGAGTACAGTGACCTCATTGTCATGTTCAAGAAACCAGTGGTGAGATGATTTAAACTTTGTGACATGGTGCATTATCCTGCTGGAAGTAGCCATCAGAAGATGGGTACACTGTAGTCATAAAGGGATGGACATGGTCAGCAACAATACTTAGGTAGGCCATGGCATATAAACGATGCTCAGCTGGCACTAAGGGGCCCAAAGTATGCCAAGAAAATATCCCCCACACCATTACACCACCCCTACCAGCCTGAACTGTTGATACAAACAGGATGGATCCATGCTTTCATGTTGTTTACTCCAAATTCTGACCTAACCATCTGAATGTCGCAGCTGAAATCGAGACTCATCAGACCAGGCAATGTTTTTCCAGTCTTCTGTTGTCCAATTCTGGTGAGCCTGTGAAAATTCTAGCCTCAGTTTCCTTTTCTTAGCTGACACTGACAGGAGTGGCACCTGATGTAGTCTTTTGCTGCTGTAGCCCATCTGCTTCAAGGTTCGATATGTTGTGCATTCAGAGACAGTATTCTGCATACCTTGGTTGTCACGAGTGGTTATCTGAGTTACTATTGCCTTTCTATCATCTCAAATCAGTCTTCCCATTCTCCTCTGACCATCAACAAGGCATTTTTGTCCACACAACTGCGGCTCACTGGATATTTTCTCTTTATCAGACATTCTCTGCAAACCCTAGAGATGGTTGTGTGTGAAAATCCCAGTAGATCAGCAGTTTTTCAAATACTCAGACCAGCCTGTCTAGTACCAACAACCATGCCATGTTCAAAGTCACTTAAATCTCCTTTTTTCCCCATTCTAATGCTCTGTTTGAACTTCAGCAAGTCATCTTTACCACATCTAGATGCCTAAATGCTTTGAGTTGCTGCCATGTGATTGGCTGATTAGCATTTCATGTTGCCAAGCAATTGAAAAGGTGTACCTAATAAAGTGAGTATATCTGCCAGCTGATGGTAAAAATACACTGTGCCGGCAGATATCTCACACAGTCCTGCAATGCTGGCTGAGCATTTACTTTTGTGAATAAACAGTCAACACTTGGGTTATGAATGGAGATGACCCCTCCACCTGCTGTGCTGAATGGCAGTTCTCATCTACAGGGACAAGCGCTGTCAATCATCTCTCATTCAGTATATGTCTCCTTGCTAGTAGCATGGTTGGAAAGCTGTGGGGGGAGGGGCAGAAGCCAGGGGATGGATCAAAATGTATAGAGCACTTGGTTCCTTGGAGCATTTAATAAAGAGTTTAAAAAT
This sequence comes from Lithobates clamitans, assembly GCA_037952925.1. Taxonomy (NCBI): domain Eukaryota; kingdom Metazoa; phylum Chordata; class Amphibia; order Anura; family Ranidae; genus Lithobates; species Lithobates clamitans. Next base: position 4,045,213 of record JBBGZY010000255.1, on the reverse strand, counting down.
GTAGTGATACTTCAGGGGAATTGATACAACAAGCAAATTACCGTAAGTGATATAACAGTTTTTGTTTGCTTTAAACAAGTACCACGCAAGGGTTAATTTAGGAAACAGTGATCGGAGAGTAGTTATTGCCATAAATTATAGGAAAAGTAGACAGGAGGGTAGGACAAAAACACTACATTTCAAAAGAGCCAACTTTACTAAGCTGCACTCCAAACTACATGACCCTAAATGGAATCAAATTCTTCAGAAGAAAAGTGGGAGGGCTTTAAAGACAACATCATCCATGACTGCTTTTCAATGGGCAAGAAAATATAAAAGTTAAAACTGGATGTTCAAAAATTAACATAAAAAGCACATTATTGAGAAAAAACTGTCCTTTAAAAAATAGAAGGCCAGAGTATTAACATTGGCATTCCAAAAGTACAAATAATACAATAGGAAATGCAAGAGTGTGATCAGGACAGTTAAAATAGGTTACAAGCAACACACTTTTTGAGGAGCGTAAAATAATCCAAAAAAAGTATTTCAAATATATTAATAGTAAAAAGGACAGGTCAGAACATATTAGCCCCATAAAGGATGATCAAGGGAAGTTTGCCACAAGTGGCAGGGAGAAGGCAACTGTATTAAATAGAGTATTTTCCTTAGTTTATATGAAGGAATTAGTATAATAAACAAGACAGTAATGTTAATAACATTATATTCAATGTACCTTTGTGAGAGACCAGTGTTCAAAAAAAGACTAGAAATACCTTATGTGAACAAATTGCCAGGACCAGATGGCTTACACCCAAGAGTTGTACTTGAGTTGTCAAAGAACTTAGCCATGTTATAGCCAGTAATTATTTCTAATTCTTAGGGAAAGCATACTGACTGGAGTGGTACCAGCCTTTTGACAAAAAGAAGATGTGGTACCAGTATTCAAAAAATGGACAAGATATTTACTTGGAACTACAGACCAGTCAGCTTAACATCAATAGTATGTAAACTATTCTAAGGAATGATAAGGGACCATATCCAAGAATTTGTTGTTGAGAACAGAATTATTAGCTAGTAACCAACATGGATTTATGAAAGACCTTATCAGACCAACCTTTTAACATTCTATGATGAAGTACGTTGTAGTTTGGATAGAGAAAGGCCTGTGGATGTAGTTTATCTAGATTTCACCAAGGCATTTGATACAGTACCCCACAAATGATTAATCTACATATTAAGGTCTTTTGGCATTGATAAAATTGTATGTGCCTAAATAAAAAACATGTTGCAGGAGTGCTTCCAGAGGGTGGCGGCATATTTTCTGGATGGTCTAGTTGTGAGCGGGGTACCCCAAGGCTCTGTCCTAGGACCAATTCTGTTTAATGTGTTCAAACACAATATAGATATTGGAATATATAGTTCAATCTCAGTGATTGTTAATGATAAAATCTAAGCAGTGTAAAAACATCACAACAGGAGATAGAAGACCTAGTTAACCACTTCCCACGCCACCTATAGCAAAATGACGGCCGGGAAGTGGTTCAGTTATCCTGACTGGGCATCATATGATATGTCCAGCAGGATAAGCCACCATTGCGCACCCATAGGGGCATGCAGCGCACTGATCGGTGGTGTAGTGTGTCAGTCTGACACACCGCATCACCGATCTCAGTAAAGAGCCTCTGGCGGAGGCTCTTCACCACGTGATCAGCCGTGTTCAATCACGGCTGATCATGATGTAAACAGGAAGAGCCGTTTATCGGCTTTTCCTCACTCGCGTCGGAGAGACGCGAGTAGAGGAGAGCCGATCGGCGGCTCGCCTGACAGGGGGGTCTATGCTGACTGTTTATCAGCGCAGCCCCCCCTGCAGATGCCCACCCAGGACCACCAGGGATGCCGCCAGGACCACCAGGGATGCCCACAAAGGAATCCCCTATGCCACCCTAGACCACAGGGATATGCCAATCAGTGCCCAGTAGGAATGAGCTTCATGTTCGAGTCGAACCCATGTTCGACACGAACATCGGCTGTTCGATCGTTCGCCGAATTGCGAACTATATGGGCCGTTCGCGCCAAATTCATGTGGCGCGTCACGGCCCATAATTCACTGCGGCATCGCAGTGCATTGCTGGCTGATGATTGGCCAAGCATGCACTATGACCCGCGTGCTTGGCAATTCACAGCGCTGTCGGTAGAGAGAGCTGTAATTGGTCAAAGCCAGGGTGGCTTTGGCCAATTATGGCTGAGGGGGTTTAGAACACGCCCCACACTATATAAGGCCGCCTGCACGGCGGCCCTGTGTAGTGTGTTCCGGCGTGCTGAGAGATAGAGAGAGAGAGACAGCGTCATTTCATTTGAGTTAGCTAGATTAGGCAGGGCAGTCAGTGAGTTAGCTGCACTTACAGTGTATTGTGTATATATATGCATCCCAGGTGTTGCATATATATATATATATATATATATATATATACACTGTATTCAGTTTAGCTAGATCCGTTCCTGTTATCTTCCTACTGAAAGGCAGGCTTGTTTTGTTACAGTATTTACAGCTGCCTGAAGAAAATTGCTGGTGTTCTTTTGATCCTATTAGTACCACAGTCAGGCAGCTAGAATATTTACAGTTAGTGTAGTGCGTCCTGCTCACAGTGTTCAGCTAAAACTACAAGTTAGTGTAGTGAGACCTCTGCACAGTGTTCAGCTAAAGCTACAAGTTAGTGTAGTGCGTCCTGCTCACAGTGTTCAACTAAAACTACAAGTTAATGTAGTGAGACCTCTGCACAGTGTTCAGCTAAAGCTACAAGTTAGTGTAGTGCGTCCTGCTCACAGTGTTCAGCTAAAACTACAAGTTAGTGTAGTGAGACCTCTGCACAGTGTTCAGCTAAAGCTACAAGTTAATGTAGTGCATCCTGCTCACAGTGTTCAGCTAAAACTACAAGTTAGTGTAGTGAGACCTCGGCACAGTGTTCGGCTAAAGCTACAAGTTAGTGTAGTGCGTCCTGCTCACAGTGTTCAGCTAAAACTACAAGTTAGTGTAGTGAGACCTCTGCACAGTGTTAAGCTAAAGCTACAAGTTAGTGTAGTGCATCCTGCTCACAGTGTTCAGCTAAAACTACAAGTTAGTGTAGTGAGACCTCTGCACAGTGTTCAGCTAAAGCTACCTGTAGAAGGTTGGTTTGCTAGCTGCAGTACAGTACATATATATTTATATAAGGTATATATATCCCAGCTTAGTGCAGCTACAGGCCATTAGTATGTCTGGAAGGCCAACAAGGAGAGGCAGACAGTCACAAGCCAATAAAAGAGGGCAAGCAGGCTCTGTGTCTAGTGCTGGTCATGGAGACGGTGCATTCTCATCAGCACGTGGCCGTGGGACATGCTTGGCCTTTTTTTCGGCAGCTGGCCATGTTGAGCTGCAACATGCGGAAGACTTGGTCGAGTGGATGACCAAGCCGTCCTCATCCTCCTCTCTCACCCATGCTCAGGGTACTTTGTCTGGCAAAGCAGCGGCCTCTTCCCTCAGCTCAATGTCATCAGTGACTCCTTCCCTAGCCCCACCATGTCCTCCTGAGGAGTCCCTGGAACTGTTTGACCACAGTGTTGGGTAAATGCTCCAGGAGGATGCCCAGCGTTTGGAAGGCTCTGATGATGATACTGAGCTAGATGAAGGCAGTAACGTGAGCACGGACAGAGGGGGTGCCCAAGAAGGGCAGCAATCTGGCAGTCATGCTCCCCCTGCTGCAGCATACTGCCAGGTTTGCTCCAGTGATGAGGAGGGAGGGGATGATGAGGTCACTGACTCAACGTGGGTGCCTGATAGGAGAGAGGAGGAGGAGGCGGCACATCACCAAAGAAGCAGGATGCCCTCCAGGGGCTAGCCTAAGGGCAGCACACTGACTGCATCACACCCCAAAGCTCCACATGTTCAGGGCGCTGCAGTCTCTGCGCGTTATTCAAAAAGTTCTTTGGTGTGGGCCTTTTTTGAGACGAGTGCATCAGATCGCACCGCTGCTATTTGCAACATATGTCTCAAGCGTATCTCGCGTGGCCAAAACATCTCCCGCTTGGGTACCACATGCTTGACCAGACATATGTTGACCTGCCATGCAGTTCGTTGGCAAGCGTATCTAAAAGACCCACACCAAAGAACAAAGAGGACCTCTCCTTGCTCCTCATCAGCTGAGATCTCCAACCCCACTATACCTTCAGTCCTCTCTGAGACCTGCACTGAGAGTAATGAAGGTGTAGAATTAGGTGTGTCACAGCCAAGTACTTGTGGGCAATCTGTTTTCGGTACACCGACGTCAGATTGTACCAGGCAAATTTCCCTGCCCCAGCTGCTGCACCGCCGAAAGAAGTTTGCTCCCAGCCATCCACATGCCCAGCGGTTGAATTCTAGCTTGGCAAAATTGCTAGCACTTCAACTGCTGTCTTTTCAGTTGGTAGACTCTGCCCCCTTCCGTGAGTTTGTGGAATGTGCAGTTCCTCAATGGCAGGTACCCAAACGCCACTTTTTCTCACGGAAGGCGATTCCGGCTCTCTACCGGCATGTGGAAGGCAATGTCCATACCTCGCTGGACAGGGCGGTCAGCGGTAAGGTGCATTTTACCGCTGACTCATGGTCCAGCAGGCATGGACAGGGACGTTACCTAAGTTTCACGGCGCATTGGGTGACTCTGCTGGCAGCTGGGAAGGATGCAGGACAAGGTGCAGTAGTGTTGGAGGTTGTTCCGCCACCACGCCTCCAAAATGCCACTACTAATGATTGTGACACACCTCTCTCCTCCACCCCCTCCTCTTCTTCTTCCTCCATGGCCTCTTCCTGTGCTTTGTCCTCGGAATCAGCGGTGCTCCGTAGGCATTCAAGGGGCTACGCATATACGCAGGCCAAAAGATGCTATGTGGTGCTTGAGCTGGTGTGCTTGGGGGATAGGAGCCACACTGGGGCAGAGGTTCTGTCAGCTCTGCAGGGGCAGGTTCAGAGGTGGTTGACGCCACGCCAACTTAAGGCAGGAATGGTGGTTTGCGACAATGGCACCAACCTCCTCTCTGCCCTCCGACAGGGACAAATGACCCATGTGCCCTGTTTGGCTCACGTCCTTAACTTGGTGGTGCAGCGGTTCTTGGGCAGGTACCCAGGCTTACAGGATGTCCTGAGGCAGGCCAGGAAAGTCTGCGTGCATTTCCGCCAGTCAAATAATGCCAGTGCTCGGCTGGCGGACCTCCAAAAGGAGTTTAACCTGCCCAAGAACCGCCTAATCTGTGACATGCCCACCAGGTGGAACTCAACGTTGGCCATGCTGCAGCGGCTGCACACGCAGCAGAGGGCCATCAATGAGTACCTGTGCGACTATGGCACCAGGACAGGGTTTAGGGGAGCTTGTTTTTTTTTCCCCACGCCAGTGGGCCATGATCAGGGATGCATGCACTGTCCTGTCACCATTTGAGGAGGCCACGAGGATGGTGAGCAGTGACAGTGCATGCATCAGTGACACTGTCCCCCTTGTCCACCTGTTGGAGCACACGCTGCGTTGAATAATGGACAGGGCACTTGAGGCAGAACAGAGGCAGGAAGAGGAGGACTTCCTTAGCTCTCAAGGCCCCCTTTATCCAGACAGTGTTCCTGCGTGCCCGCCGATCACACAGGAAGTGGACGAGGAGGAGGAGGAGGATTGTGTCAGTATGGAGGTGGAGCCTGGCACTCAGCATTAGCAGCAGTCTTTAAGGGATCAGTCCCAAGAAACACATGTACTTGTTCGTGGCTGGGAGGAGGTGGCTGCGGACCATGTCATCCTTAGTGACCCAGAGGACTCCGGACCGAATGCCTCAGCAAACCTACGCTGCATGGCCTCCCTGATCCTGCAAAGCCTGCGTAAGGATCCTCGTATTTGTGGTATTAAGGAGAAGGACCAACACTGGCTGGCAACCCTCCAACCCTCACAGATTAGGCGGTTCTTGGGCAGGTTACAAGGGTAAGGTTGCGGACCTTATCTTGCCGTCGCAGAGGGAGCAGAGTATGAAACATCTTCAGGAGGCCTTGCAGAAAGGTTTGTGCAATGCGTTCCCAGAGACTGGGAGGTTACACACTCCTGTTTCTGGACAACGTGTTGCTGAGGCTTCGGTCAGTCAAAGAAGGAGCGGTGGAGAAAGTGGCCGTCTGACCGATGCGTTCAGACAATTTTTTAGTCCGCAGCCCCAAGGTATGATCGGTTCCAGCAACCATCGCCAGCGTCTGTTTTACATGGTGCAGGAATACCTAGGGGCAAGATCTGACTTGGACACCTTTCCCACCGAAAATCCTCTGGGTTACTGGGTCTTGAGGATGGATCACTGGCCAAAGCTTGCACAGTATGCAATTGAGCTACTGTGCTGCATCTAGCGTTCTTTCGGAACGCACATTCAGTGCTGCTGGAGGCTTTGTAACCGATCACAGGGTGCATCTGTCCACCGACTTGGTCGATCGACTGACCTTCATAAAAATGAATCAGTCTTGGATCACCACTAGCTACCAAGCACCTGATGCTGATGTAACCGAATAATTTTTTTTGAAATCTCAGATCTCTTCAAAGACTGCCTATGCTGATGCTGAGTGACTATCCTGAGTAATTATCCTCTTCCTCCTCAATGATCACGCTGATAGCTTGTAAGAACATTTTTGGTTCTGGGAGCTGTCACCAGGCCCAATTTTTCAGCCCCTGTTTAACAGGGGCATGTAATTACAATTTTTGATGCAATACTTTGCAGTAGGGCTCGTTCCTGCGTTCCAACTAGAGTATCTGTGAGGGGTTGCAGTGTTGTGACACCAGCACCAGTGCCTAAGGCCTAATTTTTCAGCCCCTGTTTAACAGGGGCATGTAATTACAATTTTTGATGCAATACTTTGCAGCAGGGCTCGTTCCTGCGTTCCAACTAGAGTATCTGTGAGGGGTTGCAGTGTTGTGGCACCAGCACCAGTGCCTAAGGCCCAATTTTTCAGCCTCTGTTCAACAGGGGCATGTAATTACAATTCTTGATCTAATATTTCACAGCAGGGCCCGTTTCTGTGCCCACCAAGAGCGAGTGAGGACTTACAGTGTTGTGGCACCAGCACCACCACCACCACCAAAGGCCCAATTTTTCAGCCCCTGTTCAACAGGGGCATGTAATTACAATTCTTGATCTAATATTTCAAAGCAGGGCCCATTTCTGCGCCCACCAAGAGCGAGTGAGGACTTACAGTGTTGTGGCACCAGCACCACCACCACCACCAAAGGCCCAATTTTTCTGCCCTTGTTCAACAGGGGCATGTAATTACAATTCTTGATCTAATATTTCAGAGCAGGGCCCGTTTCTGCGCCCACCAAGAGCGAGTGAGGACTTACAGTGTTGTGGCACCAGCACCACCACCACCACCAAAGGCCCAATTTTTCTGCCCCTGTTCAACAGGGGCATGTAATTACAATTCTTGATCTAATATTTCACAGCAGGGCCCTGTGAGGGCTTACAGTGCTGTGGCCACAACAACACCTAAGGCCCAAATTTCTGCTGAGTATATAGGGCAGGCCCCTACTTTCAAACATCCAACTTACAAACGACTCCTACTTGCAAACGGAAGGAGACAACAAGAAGTGAGATAAAATCTACCCCTAGGAAGGGAAATTCTCTCCTGTAAGAGTTAATATGGGAAAAACATTTCTCCTTTCCACTGATGCTTTATTACCAATCCTTGTTTCACAAAAATCCCAAATTTTCAAAAAATATTTGTCATTGGGACAAAAAGTGAGGTGAAATCTTCTGAAGAGGAGCACAGACAGCAAAACAAATGTCACAGGGGTGATAACCCTTCCCTATGTTTTCCAAAAAGCTTAAAAAAGATTTTTTGGCTGGAGCTAAACACGTTAAAAATGTATCCATTCAAAATTACAAACAGATTCTACTTAATGACAAACCTACAGTCCCTGTCTTGTTTGCACCGCCTGTATACTGCTGTTCAGAGTATATAGGGCCTGGTGGCCCCACACCTCTCCTTTTTTTTTATTTGGGTGCGGGGTTCCCCTTAATATCCATACAAGACCCAAAGGGCCTGGTAATGGACTGGGGGGTACCATGCCGTTTGTCTAACTGATTTTCATCCATATTGCCAGAACCCAACATTACATTAAACCCGCAAGCAGTTTTAAATGACTTTTTTGCCTTTAAAAATGACATTTTGTGCAGGGACTGTTCTAAGCACGGGAAACACGCGGCACTTTACAGGCATACTATAGACACCCCCCAGGTACAATATTTAAAGGAATATTTCACTTTTTTTTTTTTTTACTTTAAGCATTAAAATCACTGCTCCCGAAAAAACGTCCGTTTTTAAAAGTTTTTTTTGCATTGATACATGTCCCCTGGGGCAGGACCCGGGTCCCCAAACCCTTTTTTAGGACAATACCATGCAAATTAGCCTTTAAAATGAGCACTTTTGATTTCGAACGTTCGAGTCCCATAGACGTCAATGGGGTTCTAACGTTCGTGCGAATTTTCGGTCCGTTCGCAGGTTCTGGTGCGAACCGAACCGAGGGGTGTTCGGCTCATCCCTAGTGCCCAGGCAGCTGCCAATCAGTGCCCATTAATAATGCCCGCCAGTGCCAGTGTCATTGGTGATGCCTATCAGTGCAATCTATCAGTGCCAGACATCAGTGCCGCCTATCAGTGCCCAGCAGTGCCGCCTATCAGTGCCACCCATAAGTACCCATCATTGCAGCCTTTCAGTGCCCATCAGTGTCGCCTATCAGTGCCCATTAGTACCCACCAGTGCCACCTATGAGTGCCCATCAGTGCCACCTACCAATGCCCATCAGTGCTGCATATCAGTGCCACCCATCAGTGCCACCTATAAGTGCCCATCAGTGCCACCTATCAGTGCCCATCGTCATTGCCCATCAGTGCCACCTCATTAGTGCCATCTCATTGGTGCCGCCTTATCAGTGCCTGTCAGTACAGCTTATCAGTGCCCATCAGTTAAGGCGAAAACGTAGTTTTTTACAAAACTTTATAACAGAAACAAAGAAAAACTTTTTTTTTTCAAAATTTTCGGCGTTTATTTATTTGTTTAGCAAAAAATAAAAACGGCAGAGGTGATCAAATACCACCAAAAGAAAGCTCTATTTGTGGGAAAAATTTTGTTTGGGTATAGTGTAGCATGACCGCACAGTTGTCATTTAAAAAGTGACAGCGCTGAAAGCTGAAAATTGCCTGGGGCAGGAAGGGGGGTAAGTGCCTGGTATTGAAGTGTTTAAAATAGAGAGATGGACAGCTATATGGCAAATGAGGTTAATCTTGAAAAATATAAAGTAATGCACTTGGTAACTAAAAGTATGAATGCACATTACTTGCTAGGGGCAGAACCTCTGAGGGAATTGAGGATGGGAAAGGATGTTTATCGGCTTTGGTTTTGGTAAATCACAGACTCAGCAATAGCATGCAATGCCAAGCTTCAGCAAGCAAGGCTAGCAGCCTACTAGCATGCATTAAAAAGAGTATTTACTCAAGAGACAAAACTATATTTCTACCACTTAACAAATCTCTTGTTCAGCCACATATTGTGTAAGCTATCCAGTTTACTGAATGTTTGAATGGACAGATAGAGTAGTGGCTCAGCTCGGGTGCCCCCAAAGTAAGCTGCTTGCTGTGGGGCCACTCAGCAAAAGGGAAGGGCCAGGAGCGCTGGCAACAGACCCGGGAAGAGGAGGAGCTGGGCTGCTCTGTGCAAAATCACTGCACAGAGCAGGTAAGTATAACATTTTTGTTATTTAAAAAAAAAAAAAAACAAGACTTTAATATCACTTAAAGAACAATATGATTGCAATATTGAATTCTTTAAATAGGGACTCTACCATTGGGAGGAAACTATTTAACGTATAGTCTATAAAGAGCACAAAGAGCCACACAATGTAATTGGACAAAAAGCAGTCTAGTTTTAAACTGCGTAAGGGGTTCTTTCCTGTTGGGCTAGGTTCACACTTGTGCAGGTCAGAAATGCAGATTGGAACTGCAAAAACCGCAGGCATAACCCGCTGCTCTTAATCAGATGTGCAGTGGTGCCATTAATTCCTAATGGTATCTCAATGCATTTGCAAATGTTGCACATTTTCATGCGAGCCAAATCACATTGTGCTGCAGGACTATGCGATTTGGTGCAGCGATATTTAAGAAAAAAGCAAGGTACTTTTTTCCCTTCTTTTGTGGGTTGGGCAGCTCATTAAAATGAATTGGCTGCCTGCATGCAGAACCAAAATTGCACACAATATACAGGGATATTGAAAATGGTAGTAACTAGAGATGGGAAGGCCCGTAAAAATTGGGGAAAAAAAACAAACATTTTTTTTCCATTTTTTTTTCAAAGCAATTTTTGTTTTTTTTTCTGAAAAAAATGAAAAAACAAGTGTGGAATATGTTCTTTTACAATGATAAATAATATATGTATGACATGGTATTCAAACTACAGTCAGGTCCACAAATATTGGGACATCGCCACATTTCTAATCTTTTTGGCTCTATAAACCACCACAATGGATTTGAAATGAAACGAACAAGATGTGCTTTAACTGCAGACTTTCAGCTTTAATTTGAGGGTATTTACATCCAAATCAGGTGAACGTTTTTGAGGGACTTAACGGACCAAGTGTAATGGGACAATTGGCTGCTCAGCTGTTCCATGGCCAGGTGTGTTATTCCCTCATTATCCCATTGGGAGCAGATAAAAGGTCCAGAGTTAATTTTAAGTGTGCTATTTGCATTAGGAATCTGTTGCTGTCAACTCTCAATATGAGCTCCAAAGAGCTGTCACTATCAGTGAAGAAAGCCATCATTAGGCTGAAAAAACAAAACAAACCCATCAGAGAGATAGCAAAAACATTAGGTGTGGCCAAATCAACTGTTTGGAACATCCTTAAAAAGAAAGAACACACCGGTGAGCTCAGCAACACCAAAAGACCCAGAAGACCACGGAAAACAACTGTGGTGGATGACCGAAGAATTCTTTCCAGGAGGTAGGTATATGTGTGTCAAAGTCAACAATCAAGAGAAGACTTCACCAGGGTGAATACAGAGGGTTCACCACAAGATGTAAACCATTGGTGAGCCTCAAAAACAGGAAGGCCAGATTAGAGTTTGCCAAACAACATCTAAAAAAGCCTTCACAGTTCTGGAACAACATCCTATGGACAGATGAGACTAAGATCAACTTGTGCCAGAGTGATGGGAAGAGAAGAGTATGGAGAAGGAAAGGAACTGCTCATGATCCAAAGCATACCACCTCATCAGTAAAGCATGGTGGTGGTAGTGTCATGGCGTGGGCATGTATGGCTGCCAATGGAACTGGTTCTCTTGTATTTATTGATGATGTGACTGCTGACAAAAGCAGCAGGATGAATTCTGAAGTGTTCTGGGCAATATTATCTGCTCATAGTCAGCAAAATGCTTCATAACTCATTGGATGGCGCTTCACTGTTCAGATCGACAATGACCCAAAGCATACTGCGAAAGCAACCAAAGAGTTTTTTAAAGGAAAGAAGTGGAATGTTATGCAATGGCCAAGTCAATCACCTGACCTGAATCTGATTGAGCATGCATTTCACTTGCTGAAAACAAAATTGAAGGGAAAATGCCCCAAGAACAAGCAGGAACTGAAGACAGTTGCAGTAGAGGCCTGGCAGAGCATCACCAGGGATAAAACACAGCGTCTGGTGATGTGCCTATGCCAATATGCCTAAGATGCACTGTTTGGGGTCTAAGGGAACATCAAACTGAAACGCTCAGTTAATGGTCACTACAACTCCCCTCCAGTAGAGGTGTAGTTTTGGGCATCGCCATAGTAGGTGAATCAGATCCCCATGGTTTCTGGTGCAACGGGGGCAATCTGGATCTTCTCTTTGTCCCATTCTATATAGTCTAGCAGATGTAAGATGCACTCGCATGACGACAAAGAGCTGGGATAGGCGTTGCGCCGTGTTGAGAGAGCACTGCTGTATTGTGTGTAGCACCCCCTCCCATTGTTCATTTCCAAATGTACTCACATCTCCCTCCCACTGGGTCACTATATTAGTTGGAAAATTGCCTTGATGTATGGACATAAGCATGGAGTAAGAACTAGAAATTAAGCCCTTAAAATGGGACACTTTCACCATGTAGTGGAAGACAGGGGCCATGGACCATATTCACAGTTCACAGCCTGCCAGTGTTCTGACCACGTGATGCAACTGTAAATAGGAGAAATACATGGATTGGGGCAGCCCACATTTAGCCTGTAGTTCTGGAAAGGGACTCATTTTCCCATTCGCAATGATATGTACCAGGTGTGTGACACCAAAGAACCTCCATCGTGTGGCGCGCGGTAAGGACTGTAACTCCTCATAATATTGGTTGTCCCAAATTGGGCTGCAGCCAGTGAAGCCATTGACCCCCTGAAGTTGTCTATCTTTGTTCCAGATTTTCTGCATTAAAACATATGCGGGGAACAGTTTATTAGATTTGGTAAACGCCAGTGCCTGCAGTCCTGTAGCGACGTTCTGTCTACCTGTGATCTGCGTGAGCAGGGCCATCGTTGGGTCTCCTCTATTCCCCTCCCCCCTACTCTCCTTGGGGAACACCTTGGCTATGTTTTGGAGCTGGGCTGCTATATAGTATAGCCAAGGATTGGGTAAAGCTAGGCAGAGTCTAGTAGCATGATTGATGGCATTTTTTTATAATCAGCATGGTTTCCTTCAGGGAGCCCTCTGTGTCTCCCAGTAACAGCATAGTGTCACCCGCATAAAGCATAATTTTTTCATGAATCTGAACATATTTAAATCCTTTAATTAAAGAATCAGAGTTAATCAGAGCTGCCAGGGGCTCTATGGCCATGGTGAACAAGAGAGGAGACAGAGGGCATCCCTGTCAGGTACCCCTATGTAGGGGAAAGGCGGATGACACATGACCCACTTCTCTAATCACAGCTTTAGGGGCGGAGTAGAGTAAATGCACCCATGACAGAAACACAGGTCTAAATCCAAATTTTTGCATCGTGGCCCATAGATACTGCCATTCAACACTATTAAATGCCTTATGGACATCTAAAGATCGCAGTGCCCTATTCCTTGTGTTATCCACCCGGGACTATATATTCACAAATAGCCAGCGTAGATTAATGGCTGTGGATCGCTCTGGTATGAAGCCTGATTGGTCAGGATAGATAAGAGATGTTATTTCTGTGCTTAACCGTAATGCCAGCACCTTAGCTAATATTTTTATGTCCGTTTGTAACAATGAGATTGGTCTGTAAGAGCCCGGGTCTAGAGGGTCATTGTCTGGTTTAAGCAGTAGTACTATGTTTGCTTGCGTCATTGAGTCAGGCAGGGCCTGTCCGTCTCTAGCTGCATTCAGTGTTTTCAGCAGGTGTGACAGTATGGTGTCACTATATTGTTTAGAGGCCTCCACCATCATCCCAAGGGGCCTTTAAGTTGGGGAAGGAGTTAACCGCTGTCTGCATCTCTTCTATGGTGATTGGTTCCTCTAGTCTCTATCTCTGTGTGTCGGTTGTAAATCAATCTCCTGTAGGTATTCCTGTAATTACCCCTGTGAGTAGCTTTGTTTGGAGCTGTAGAGATCAGAATACAATCTCACCAGTTCCTTCATTATATCAAGCAGGGTGGTCATCAACTTGCCCTCTTTGTTGCGTAGGGCCCCTATAGACGAGGCAGTCTGGTTTGATTTGACTGCTTTTGCTAACAGCCTCCCTGTCTGCTCCCCTTCCTCATAAAAGGCTAATTTGCTAAGAAACACTTCCTATCTGCAGATGACATATCTATGCACAGTGTCTTGGGCTGCTATCCAGGCCTCCCTAGCACCCTCCGTCTTGTCAGTTTTTGGGGATGTCTGCACCCCTGATAGGATGGAGACACCTCACAAATTTTGCCGGTTTCTCCCTCAAATTTATTCACTGCCTGTCACATAGCCAAACAGAAAGAGAGGGTAAAACCCTACCAATGTCTTTCTTTGGGGACACACAGGTCAATCTAACTAGTGTCCCCATTAGGCAAATTGCACTCTAACACTTTGCTGTGTACACCCCAAATTATTAAGTATCTTGGACTTTGGGATTTATTTACAAAAAGGCAAATCCACTTTTCACTACAAGGGCACTTGGAAGTGCAGTCGCTGGAGATCTGAGGGGGACATGCAAGGAAAATAAAAACAACATTTTTGCTTCTACATGATTAGATTATAAAATCAGCAGAGTTTTCCCTTAGATTTACAGGGACTGCACTTTCAAGTGCTAGGTTCTTTTTGCCTTGGATCTGCCACCTTCCTCATATAGTTACATAGTAGGTGAGGTTGAAAAAAGACACAAGTCCATCAAGTCCAACCTATGTGTGTGATTATATGTCAGTATTACATTGTATATCCCTGTATGTTGTGGTCATTCAGGTGCTTATCTAATAGTTTCTTAAAATTATGGATGCCCCCCGCTGAGACCACAGCCTGTGGAAGGGAATTCCACATCATTGCCGCTCTTACAGTAAAGAACCCTCTATGTAGTTTAAGGTTAAACCTCTTTTCTTCTAATTTTAGTGGCCACAAGTCTTGTTAAACTCTCTTCTGCGAAAAAGTTTTATGCCTATTGTGGGGTCACCAGTACGGTATTTGTATATTAAAATAATATCCCCTCTCAGGCGTCTCTTCGCCAGAGAGAATAAGTTCAGTGCTCGCAACCTTTCCTCATAACTAATATCCTCCAGACCCTTTATTAGCTTTGTTGCCCTTTGTACACGCATGGTGCCCAGAACTGGACAGCATACTCTAGGTGTGGCCGGACCAGAGTCTTGTAGAGTGGGAGAATTATCATTTTATCTCTGGAGTTGATCCCCTTTTTAAAGCATGCCAATATTCTGTTTGTTAGCAGCAGCTTGGCATTGCATGCCATTGCTGAGCCTATCATCTACTAGGACCCCCAGGTCTTTTTCCATCCTAGATTCCCCCAGATGTTCTCCCCCCAGTGTATGCATTGAATTCATATTTTTGCCACCTAAATGCATTATTTTACATTTTTCTACATTGAACCTCATCTGCCATGTAGTTGCCCACCACATTAATTTGTTTAGATCTTTTTGCAAGGTTTCCACATCCTGCGGAGAAGTTATTGCCCTGCTTAGCTTAGTATTGTCTGCAAATACAGAGATTGAACTGTTTATCCCATCCTCCAGGTCATTTATGAACACATTAAACAGGACAGGTCCCAGCATAGAACTCTGGGGGACCCCACTACCCACCAATGACCATTCCGAGTACTCCCCATTTATCACCTCTGAACTCACCCTTGTGGCCTGTTTTCAATCCATGTACTCACCCTATGGTCCATGCCAACGAACCTTATTTTGTACAGTAAACGTTTATGGGGAACTGTGTCAAATGCTTTTGCAAAATCCAGATACACCACGTCTGGGCCTTCCTTTAGGAGGCAACTCACCTCCTCATAGAAGGTTAGTAAATTGGTTTGGCAAGAACGATTCTTAATGAATCCATGCTGATTACTGCTAATGATACCGTTCTCATTACTAAAATTTTGTATATAGTCCCTTATCATCCCCTCCAAGAGTTTACATACTATTGATGTTAGGTTAACTGGTCTGTAATTCCCAGGGATGTATTTTGGGCCCTTTTTAAATATTGGTGCTACATTGGCTTTTCTCCAATCAGCTGGTACCATTCCAGGCAGTAGACTGTCTGTAAAATTAGGAACAATGGTCTGGCAATCACTTGACTGAGTTCCCTAAGTACTCAGTCAAGTCAACTTCCCAGTGATTTATTAATGTTAAGTTTCTCAAGTCTAATTTTAATTCTGTCCTCTGTTAACCATGGAGGTGCTCCCTGTGATGTGTCATGAGGATAAACACTGCAGTTTTGGTTACTGAAGCCTCCCGATTCCCTCGTGAAGACTGAGGAGAAGAATAAATTCAATACCTTCGCCATCTCCCCATCCTTTGTAACCAGATGTCCTTCTTCATTCTTTATGGGGCCAATATGGTCTGTCCTACCTTTTTTACTGTTTACATACTTAAAGAATTTCTTGTGATTTTTTTTGCTCTCCTCCGCTATGTGTCTTTCATGTTCTATCTTAGCCATCCTTATTGCACCCTTACATTTCTTGTTGCATTCCTTATAAAGTCTGAATGCTGATAATGATCCCTCAAGCTTGTGTTTTTTAAAGGCCTTCGCCTTTTTTAAATGCATTTTTACTTTGGTGTTAAGCCATCCAGGACTTTTGTTCGCTCTTTTAAATTTATTACCCAATGGGATACATTGGATAATGCCCATATTTAATATGCTCTTAAAGCAAACCAATCTCTCCTCCCTGTTCTTTGTTCCTAAGATTTTATCCCAATTTATGCCTTCTAGCAAGGTTCGTAGTTTAGGGAAGTTGGCTCTTTTGGAATTCAGTGTCTTTGTATTCCCTTTATGTTTCCTATTTGTGTGATTTATACTGAAACTAATTGACCTGTGATCGCTGTTACCTAAATTACCCGTTAATTCCACATCCGTGATCAGGTCTGTATTGTTGGTAATCAATAGATCCAGCAATGCTTTATTTCTAGTTGGTGCGTCTACCATCTGACCCATAAAATTGTCCTGCAAGACATTAAGGAACTGGCGAGCCTTAGATGAATGCGCGGTTCCCTCCGCCCAGTCTATGTCTGGATAATTAAAATCCCCCATTATGATAACACTTCCCATCCTTGCTGCTAATCCAAATTGTGATAGGAGATCTGTCTCCAATTCCTCCCTCAGGTTAGGGGACCTATAGCATACTCCCAGTATTATTTTCCCCTTTGCTTCATCCCTTTGGAGCTCTACCCAAAGGGATTCCACCTCCTCCCTAGCCCCCTTAGTGATGTCATCTGTCACATTCACTTGTACATTATTTTTGATATATAGGCATACCCCTCCCCCTTTTTTATCCTCTCTATCCTTGCGATAAAGGGTATACCCTTGAATGTTTGCCAGTCAATCATGAGAGCTGTTGAACCAGGTCTCTGAAATTCCCACAAAATCCAAATCCTCCTCGTACAACAGTATCTCTAGTTCACCCATCTTGTCCGCCAGGCTCCTGGCATTGGCGAACATGCCACGTACTGTAGTTTAGACCACGCAACGTACTTACCCAATGAAACATTTTACCACTTGTGCCATGGGAGTCATTGTCTATCTACTGACTTGTCCTTGTTCTTATAGTACACGGGACGTACTATTAGGACATTCTCGGTGAGGATCAACAAACATTTAGCCAGTATCAAGAAGGGATGAATAAATCATAGCGTCCCGCACCATTATTTCAAATATCACAACAAAGATCCTGCAGGAACACAATTTCAAATCATTGATAAGTTTGTTATTGGAGGGGAGAGTCTCGCCTTCACGGTGTTTCTCACCTCGAAACATACTGGATACACGAGCTTAAGTCTTATTCGCCGTTCGGTATGAACGTCGAGTGGGACATAAATTCTTTCATTAATCATTATTTATTAATTTTCAATCAATATTATTTTCTACTATATGTGGTTAGTCCACTAGTTTATAATAAGTGGTATTTTATATTACTGTTTATGACATCATATGTTTCATATTATGATCTGGGAATTTGTTTTAGTCCTGCTCCTTAAATGAGGTTTGTTATTCTTTTACTCTTTTAGTTTTACTTTTATGGATGAATGTTGTTTTTTTCAATAAAACCCACCTTTTTGACCTACACCATATGGAGGATTTTTTTCTTTCTATAGCCCCTCGGATAAGAGTTTTTGGCTTTCCAACCTGGCTGCTTAACATCCGAGTTCCAGCCTCACGTTCACCTGCACAATTTTCTGGATCCATTCTTGGAGTTCGCTGGATTCCCTGGATCGTTTTTGGAAGTCCCCCCTTTCAACATTCCCATAGACACACTCCTAAACCTTGTAGACAGCCTTCCCAGAAGAGCTGAAGTTGTTATAGCTGCAAAAGGTGGGCCAACTCAATATTGAAGCCTATGAACTAAGACTGGGATGCCATTAAAGTTTATGTGCAAGTAAAGACAGGCTTCCCAATAATTTTGGTAATATAGTGTATGTGGCATTAGAAGTAGTGGGCTTTATAGTCCAGCCGCCACACATATGTGCCCATGATGGCATGAGGTTGTGTGCTGAGAGTACGCCATTTGTGCTCTCCCAGCACACTAACCGAGCTGTCACGGCTTCTGATTAGGAGCCAAAGGGACTGGCTCTCGATCATGTGACCACTGTGAGAACCAATCATAGCACATAGTCACGTGATAGGGAAGTCGCACCACCTCCCGGGCATTAAAGCCAATGTAAATGGCTGGTGTGGGATGGCCTGAAGCGTTTAGAACCATCTTTAACTACTGAGCATCTGGAGCAATTACTTAATTTTTTACACATATTAAAATCTGCATTTTTCCTAGAAAGCTACTTGAAACTCTGAAACAAGCATATATTTTCTGAAAGTAGAGGGTCTGAAGAATAAATTGGTGGTAGTTGCAATTTTTTATGTCGCACAATAATAGCCTTACTGTTTATCAAGGACATATTTTCAATAAAAAATACACTAAAATTAATTTCATAAGCAGCCTATGGACAGCAAGTGGTTAATAAAAAAGCTTGTGTTATAGAATTATTGAGCCTTCAAACAATAAAGTAACACTGTTCAGAAATGGAAAGCAACACATTGTAATAACAGTCCCAATGTGTTATAATAAACATAATATAAACTTTGAACAATAAACCGGTTTGAACAGCCATAATCAGTAAAAGCAAAAGATTTCTGGATGCTGGATTTTTATTTTATGCACATTACAGGCCTAGACACAAAACAAATAGCTGTTAGTAGATGGCATGAGCGGCACAATGTGTATAACATGACTAATATGATTATACACCTTTATTATTCTTCATTATTCTGAGCATTCTGCTACACCTTACACTGCTGTGTGTGCACATATAACAGATAGATGTAAAAGCCGCATCCATCAGGAAAAGAATATCCCAATTATTTTTACGGAGCGGAAAAACAATAAGAAACCGCTGCCTTTCAATCTCTGGCAAAACTAAAGGTGACTCATGAAATTGCAGATGTATCCATTTTTGGATTAGTGAAATTCTGCATATTACAAATGCTGCTATACCACTATCCAGCCTCATCACCCCCATCCCTTACCACTTCCACATTCAATTCAGGGAGTCATGAACTATGTTACCGACTACATCCAATACAAGAGAAGGTCAAGTCAAGTCAGTGATGAACCTGCAGTTAGACAGCGCTAGTCCTAAGTGATAAGAGAGAAATTTACTTATGGCATTCCTGGAAATGAAATGCCTGCTTCCAATACAGTTCCAGGAACATAGTGACTAGCACCTCCCTTTGCATAGAACAAGACAGTGACATGTCATTCTTACCAAAATTAAGGCAGAGACACATGAAGATGACAAAAACAATGCCTGTATCATTTGTTTCTTGTCTCATTTTACTAACCATCCTGCATAGGGAAAATCTTAAATATCATTTATTACCTAGCAGTAGTGGATATGCATCTGACTTACACAGTCAATTTCCTTGTAAGACGTCAGCTGTGAATAAATATGCCACTTAATACAGTGAATATTATGCTTATCTTTTATCTGACAAACTCCACTCTGATGCCATTTCAATCCAAAGAAAAAATGTTTATGCGGTGAAAATGTCTGGACAAAATCCCTGTATGTCCTTAAAGTGGTTGTAAAGGCAGAAGGTTTTTTTATCTTCATGCATTCTATGCATGAAGATAAAAAGCCTTCTGTGTGCAGCAGCCCCCCTCAGCCCCCTAATACTTACCTGAGCCCATCTCAATCCAGAAATGTTGCACGAGAGACTCAACTGTCCAGGGCTCGCCCTCCTTAATGGCAAAGCGCCATTGGCTCCCCCTGCTGTCAATCAATGTGGGTGAGCCACTGAGGAGAGAGAGGGGTCTGAATAGATACACAGATCTGCGGCTTGGCTCGGGTGCCTCCATAGCAAGCTGCTTGCTATGGGGGCACTCAACAGGAGGGAGGGGCCAGGAGCACCTAAGAAGATCCCGAGAAGAGGAGGGTAGGGGCTGCTCTGTGCAAAACCACTGCACAGTGCAGGTAAGTATGACATGTTCATTATTTTAAAACAAAAAAACACAAGACTTTAGTATCACTTTAAAATGGTTGTAAGTTCAAAGAAAGATTACTGCTAGCCCCTCTGTTCTACCAAGCTATACTACACTCTATACATGTTTGTATAAAACTATGCCTTCAGATCTTTTCTGTTTAGTTACGTGACCTCTGGCCGCTCTCCCCCCCAAACTAAGGGCTACAGCGGGAGGGGCTGAGATCCTCCTCTGACATTAGCCGAGAGGTCACGTGACCACTGTGCTGTCCAACTGACATTTTAAGGCAGAGCAGAATATGTTTTTCCAAATTTTTCTTTCTATTGAGGATAAAAGACACAGAGAAGAATATTTTTAAACTTTTGAAGTATGATGTTATTTAGTATATTCTGCTGTGCTTGAGACTTTTAAATTGCCCAGTCTAGCCTAGGGGAAATATTCATGTTTTGTCTGTTTACATGGATAAAACATTTGTGAAAAAAAACTGTGATTGTTGCACTTCAACAGCAATCAATCAAATTCAGGTAATCATTCTCCCGTACTTTTTTACTGGAATTGTAATGGGGATAATCTGATTACGTGCCTCGGGCAACAAATATTGTTCTTTTAAACACTTTCATACATGAGACCCGTAGAATTTATTCTGTAAGCAACAATAAATAACTGTAGACATTTGTGTAAAGTTCCTACATGGCTGCAAGGAAAACTTGAAGATCTGTCAACAAAGCCAATAAAGTGGATGCTTCTGAAAAAGTGGAGTAAGAGCTGAAGTCAAAGTGGACTCATTTGTAAATGAGTATGTCTCAAGTCTCTTCATTGTTGTGATCGTAATAAAAAATAAATCAGCAACGGTCCTCTATCTAAATTGGAAGGTGGAGGTGAGGATGGTGTGGGTCCCAGAGTCCCGAATCAATAGAAGAGATGATTCCCCCTCTTTTCCTCTTCCTTTCTTTTCTGAGTCTTACTTTTAATGCCTTTCTTCTTTCGAGCCTGTCTGTTCTTTCTGTTCCTCCTTGTAAACAATAAATGACTGAAACTCTTGTGACACTGGAAAGATGAAGGTTTGGGAAGGGATTTTGAGTGGAACCTACTAAACACATCTTACCTTAAATTTCCATTCGCTGCCCAGGCAACTGGCCCCTGTACCGAGACTCGAGTCCTAACTGCTGAAGTTAGAAATGATCTTTTACCCACTGGTTACATCTACCTAAACTCTCCCATTCTGCTAGTGAAGTGTCACAAATGAAAGACCAAGGGATGCATGTTTGTATAATTTCCTTATTAAACTTAATGAAAATTTTTGAAACAGAGCCTCTAGTCTCGTTCTAGTTTGAAGCATAGCTGGACTTACTCCAGTCAGTGCCCAACCAATCATATCTCTTACTTAAAATATTTAGTCTAAATTAAAAAATTAGAATTTGGAATCAGAGGTAAAGGATGGACAATGCTCAATGAGCAAACACCCGCAGACATGTTCAATTCTGACTACTGCCCCTCCCCCCTTTACAGATAACAGCTCAGATGGATGACAGCTAAGTATAAGCAAATGGACGGGGTCTCCCAAAGGGTCTGGTATTAGGTTTGAGGGGATCTGACACCATTTTATTTTGTTGGTTCCCCAGTTAACAACTATACCAAACCCTTATCCAGGATAAATATCTGCTATAGATCAAGAAAATCCCCCGCTGTTTGTTTACAAACAGGCATAAAGCGGCTGAAGCTGTTTGTGAACAAAAAAAAGCACCCAAAGCTGTCAATTGAAGGCAGAATGCTCAAATAAATGTCTGCGTGTGATCCCCCTTTGACATCCATATCACACTCTCATCAAGGATAAAGGTCTGGTATGTATTTTTTTGGAAAACAAAACTCACACCATTTTTTGGGGGGAGGGGATTTCCTTTTAACATATATAACAATATCAGTACCTCATCTAGGTTAGGACCTGATATAAATGAGAGGAATTTGCGGCCATTAGTTTATAAACAGAAGTAAATTGGCAGGGAGTAGGGATGAGCTTCGTGTTTGAGTCAAACGCATGTTGGACTCGAACATCGTGTGTTCGGTCGTTCTCCGAATTACGAACGTTATGGGCCGTTTGTGCCAAATTCGAGTGAAGCGTCACAGCCCATAATTCACTGCGGCATCGCAGTGCATTGCTGGTCGATGATTGGCCAAGCATGCACTATGACCCGCATGCTTGGCCAATCACAGCGCCGTGTGTACAGAGAGCCGTAATTGGCCAAAGCCAGGGAGGCTTTGGCCAATTATGGCTCAGGGGTTTTAGTACACGCTCCACACTATATAAGGCTGCCTGCACGTCGGCCTGTGTAGTGTGCTGCGGTGGAGAGAGATAGATAGACAGAGAGACAGTGTCATTTGATTTAAGTTAGATAGAGTAGACAGGTCGAGTCAGTTAGCTGCACTTGCAGTGTATTGTGTATATATATATATATATATATATATATATATATATATATATATATATATATATATATATGCATCCCAGGTGTTGTATATATATATATATATATATATATATATATACACTGTATGCAATTTAGCTAGATCCTGTTCTTCACTTCCTAATATACTGACCTGACAGGCAGGCAGGTGTTTTTTCAGTATTTCCAGTTTCTGTACTGTGTACTGTGTACCTGCACAGTTGCACCTACAGTATAGCTACCTGAAGCCAGGTGCTTGTGTGGGCTCTTGATGTATTTCCAGTTACTGTACTGTGTACCCTGCACAGTTGCACCAACAGTATAACTTCCTGAAGCCAGGTGCTTGTGTAGGCTCTTGACGTATTTCCAGTTACTGTACTGTGTACCCTGCACAGTTGCACCTACAGTATAACTACCTGAAGCCAGGTGCTTGTGTAGGCTCTTGACGTATTTCCAGTTACTGTACTGTGTACCCTGCACAGTTACACCTACAGTATAGATACCTGAAGCCAGGTGCTTGTGTGGGCTCTTGACGTATTTCCAGTTACTGTACTCTGTACCCTGCACAGTTGCACCTACAGTATAACTACCTGAAGCTAGGTGCGTGTAGGCTCTTGACGTATTTCCAGTTACTGTACTGTGTACCCTGCACAGTTGCACCTACAATATAACTATCTGAAGCCAGGTGCTTGTGTAGACTCTTGACGTATTTTGCAGGTGTTCTCATACTAATAATACTACAGGCAGGCATTTGATTCTGCTAGCTGCAGTATAATCGGTATATATATATATATATATATATACATCCCAGTTTTGTGCAGCTACATCTCACTGCAGGCCAATAGTATGTCTGGAAGGCCAACAAGGAGAGGCAGACAGTCACAAGCCAATAAAAGAGGGCAAGCAGCCTCTGTGTCTCGAGGCAACAGTGCTGGTCATGGACACGGTGCATCCTCATCAGCACGTGGCCATAAGACACGCTTGACCTTTTTTTCGGCAGCTGGCCGTGTTGAGCCACAACATACAGAAGACTTGGTTGAGTGGATGACCAAGCTGTCCCCATCCTCCTCATCCTCTTTCACCCAGGGTACTTTGTCTGGCAAAGCAGCTGCCAACGCGGCCTCTTCCCTCGGCTCAATGGCATCAGTGACTCCTTCCCTAGCCCCACCATGTTCTTCTGAGGAGTCCCCCGAACAGTTTGACCACAATGTTGGGTACATGCTCCAGGAGGATGCCCAGCATTTTGAAGGCTCCAATGATGGTACTCAGCTAGAGGAAGGCAGTAACGTGAGCCCAGGCAGAGGGGGTGCCCAAGAAGGACAGCAATCTGGCAGTCATGTTCCCCCTGCTGCAGCATGCTGCCAGGTTTGCTCCAGTGATGAGGAGGGAGGGGATGATGAGGTCACTGACTCCATGTTGGTGCCTGATAGGAGAGAGGACTAGGAGGAGGCACATCACCAACGAGGCAGGATACCCTCCAGGGGCCAGCCTAAGGGCAGCACACTGACTGCATCACACCGCAGAGCTCCGCATGTGCAGGGCGATGCTGTCTCTGTGCGTTATTCCAAAAGTTCTTTGGTGTGGGCCTTTTTTGAGACAAGTGCATCAGATCCCACCACTGCTATTTGCAACATATGTCTCAAGTGTATCTCGCGTGGCCAAAACATCTCCCCCTTGGGCACCACATGCTTGACCAGACATATGTTGACCTGCCATGCAGAACAGCTGACAACATAAAACAGCTCTGGTTTAAGCTCTGTTTATAGTGTCAGTTTACCACCTGGTTTATAGATGTACCGTCCCTTGCCTGGAGGGAATCACTTGGGGGTTGTGAGGCTGACTGGGAGTAGTAATGTTACCAAACTTGTTTTACTTAAATGGGGTTGGGCAGAGAGGGGTTTATGACCTTGTAAAGACCTCCGGTTGGCCAAGTGTGGCCACCTGGCTTATGTGCAACCCCCCACCCTTGAAGACATGTGGCAATGCCTTAGCATATGGAAGGGGGGTGAGGGGGGGTGGGGTTTTACAAGTGTGTATATAGTGGAACACAGATCATTTGGCCTTTCTCTTAGCCTCATGGTCTGGATAACATGGTCACATAAGGGCTGTGTGGGTAATGTATCATCTTATGTCTCTTTTCTTTTCTATAACTTTTCCTTTCTTACAATTTGTCCTGATATACTGATAGCACTTGAATGTCCTTTATAACAATATTACCAGTTTCTTTTCTGTACAATAGTAAGTTTTAATAAATTAGATTGTTATCCCTTTTCGCACGGTTATCATTTGTTTTTAATTCAAGCATAGACAAAGATTTAATCACTCCATATAAGTGAGGTAGGTAAAAGTAGCCATATCAGATGGTGCCTTCTTGTGTGAGGAAGTTTAATGTTGGGGTGAATGTGATTTCTTGTATGGAAGACAGAGCTGGTTTTGTGTTTACCTGTCTCCCATCTGAATACCCAGACTAAAAAAACTTCTCAGAACTTTCCTTTTTTTTACCTTTTGTCTATGTGAATATTTTGATGAGACTGATTTTGAATATTGTGTATATATAAAATGAAATTTTAAGTGTGAATGATGAGGGCTCCATTTGGAATCTTGGAGGCAATGGAAAAGGATATGTGTTCTCTGCCAAAAAGCAATTTCAGTTGGCCCTTTGGTCGCACGATTGAGTGTGACTGTGGTGCCACTTTAATGCAATTGTGGTGTGACTTTGAATGCGACTTTGATCCAGAGTCGCATCAGAGTGGTGCAGGTACCCTTTCAGAGTCGCTGCAGCTTTGAGTCGCATAGATTGGAACGAGTGCTATTGAAATCATTGGGCTGCGACTTGTAATGCGACTTTGTGTGCAAAGTCGCATGACAAATTGCAACAGTGGAAACGGAGACTAAATCACACTGAATGATCTTAGGTATGAATCTTTCTTCTTTGCAATTACTAACTGGGGATTGTAAGCTTTGTAAGTAAACATGGGAACAGTGGCTATAATGTAACAGATACAAATCATATTGCAAATAAGTGTGCCTCAGTTGATTGCCTTCTAGACTCCAAGCATGCATATACTTGTGTGATTATCCAAGTTCGCTCTAATCATTCTTGGGATAACAAAAGTAATAGCCCTACTTTAAGCCATTTTTAGAATATTTCGGAAAAGTCCACGCGGGAGATTGAACTGAAGAGTTCAGGAAAATCTCCAGGCTGACTTGAAGGACTATCGTCACGAACAGGAAAAATATTGTTCTGAGAAGTAGTGAAAAGCAGCAACGGTGACAGGGGCAGTACCTGTCAACTCAATCACGGTCCAGAGAGTAGCTACCTCTGGAGGAGAAACCTATAAAAGGTTGGGAAATCAGATCAGGGTCGAAGCGTCCCTAAGGATGGGTAATAGAATCACTTTAAAGAGGGGGTGTGAATGGGGTAAACCCTATGAAATGACCCCAAGGGAAGAGATGATAGATAAATATGGGCCCTGGGTGGTAAAATATATGCGTGAATGGGATAGGTGGACGAAAACAAGTTTTTCTAAGAAAGGTACATTTAAGCTTAAAATATGGGAAGATCTGTACCGTGCTCACCACAAAAAAATGACACGGCCATATGAAAAAGATACTTTATTTATATGGATGCTGGAGTCAGCGAATAAAATAGAGGAAATTAATGTTATTACTATAGGATTTAAGGAGAAATCATTCCGAACAATGCTTGAACGTAGGGACAAGCGGAAACCATCACAACCCCCAACAAGTAGTGACAGTGATTTTCAGGGAGACAAGGAGAAGTTGTCAGGACTTGGGCCTTATGCAGTTGCTCAGCCCTTGTCAGCAGAGTGCTCAGGAGCTGACATGAATTGTCACCTTTCAGTGGTGGACAAAAAGGGCCACAATACAAGTCTGATGTACGCACGAGAAAAACGCTGATAATCTTTGCGGCCAGGTGGTTAGTGAAACAGTATTAACATTTGAACATCCGTACTTTAGAAGCTTCTGTGTTAAATTCTGAGGCTATCCACCAGCAATTAGTACTAGAAAACCAAAGATTACAGGAGGATGTTCATCAGTTGCGAAAAAAAAAAAGTATGCAGAAGGTGAAGTGAAACCATTATCTGTCAGCTGCCAGGAGCCGTTGGCTCAGTTTTCAGATAGAGAAGATAACAAGGTAACTGATTTGGGTAGGTCTGAATTCAGGGGGACGTCCTCCACACCTAAGGTATGTACCAACAAGAATAAATCCCAGGAAGGTAAGAGTTCTTTAAAAATTGCCCCTATATTTTGTAAGCCGCAGGTAAAAAGTACTAATCCAGAAAAGGCCAAAACAAAGCCTTTTGTTAAGAGATGTTGTACCACTTTAAATAAGATAAAATGTCACTTATGTGGTTTATTTGGCCACATCGCGAGATTCTGTCTATCCAGTTCCAGTCAAAAAGTCGGTAAGCATAATCCATACAGGACCACAAGACGTGATTACGAAGTGTACTCAGAGCGCTTTGCAAATTGGCCTAGGTGTACAAAGTTGGAACCGCCTACATCATGGGTTCCATTCCAAAATCCTGAGAATGCATCCATACAGGCGGAGAAGGGGCTAATGAAATGGGATGTAGCTCTGAAAGAATTTCAACCTTACCAAGCAGATGTTATGGGTTTAAGAAGAAGTACAGGTTATTATAGAAAACATGCTGATATGTGTGATGTCTACAGGTCATCTTTGACCTAGCTAATTGTGTGAGTGTGTGTGTGGAATATGCAATATATGTGGTGTTGTGTGACGTTTGTTCTCAGCTGCTAACAGTCCACCCAAACGACCCCCCTTCTTTCTGACCAGGTCAGTGAAAGTGTAAAGCAAACTGTATTGACATGCAAATTACCTGAGCCAAGACAATTATCTATGTGTTTGTTTTCCAGAGTCAGTTCTGCGAGAGATTGGTGGTGAGGTATTAATAATTTGTAGATAAATGGTACCACTAAAAGATTTATGAAGGGTTGCTCATTTTTTTTTTCTCACCATGGTGAATACATTTTTTTGGGGGGGAATTATTGGTATACCATAAAACAAAAATCCACGTGGTATTAATGTGTATTAAGTAATACATATTAATGATAAGTTGCGCTCAACAATTTTTTGGTATTTTAAAAAAAGTGCACTGTTTATGTAATGTAATGTAATGTATATTTGGGTTTTCATGGGCTAATGTCTTGTTACAGGTACATAACCATTGATTCGTTGTTTCTAGGCGAAAAATTGAATATTTTTTACTACATTTTATTGGTGTTTTTATCCCTCAGATTCGATAATTGGGTTTCATGGCTTTCAGAACAAAGAATATCACAGCCTCCATAGACAATTTTTTTTATTTTTCCTGGATTTTAGCACCATTATCTAGTTGGTGCTTCTATTTGTCAGCCCATTCGGCTGTGTTTTTGACTACCTAAGTGTTGTATGTTCTGATCCAATTCTAGAAAATCAGTGGCTATGCTGATTTTTGTGTAGATTTGCTTAAGACTGCTTAACCCCCCTGTGGGTATTGTAATTAGTTACACGCCCAGCCAGTGCTTTCTTTTCAAGAGTGGCTCTTTGCCTTAGGCTAAGGTATGTTAATGTCCCTAGCAATCTGTGTGTCCCTAAGTGTATTTGAAACCTGCTTCCTGCCCAGTGACACTGTTTTTAGGTGGCTATGTGTTACCAATTGTCTAATGTGTCTGTGGCATATCTGTCACTGATATCTGTGTGTTTAAAGGCAGAGCAGTCGGCTCATGTACCCGCTACTGTTCAGTGATCCCAGCGCCTCAGTGCTAGAAGGGATTTTTCTTTGTGTTTGGTAGCAGCAGTTCCTCGAGCTGGATACACATTATGCAATTTTTGTTTTCCAATCTCCTTTAGATTTACCTGCAGAGTTTTGGGTAAGTCTGGAGAAGAGTTGTGCAGCAAGATTGTATGGGGTGCTCTCAGCTCTTGGCTGTTCCAAGGGCCCTCACTTCCGATATAAAGTTGAAGGAAGAAAAGGTTTTTAATGTATGACATGTATTGACGTAACGGAAGTAATATGGTGCAGGTACCCAGGGGACTGGCACTTCTACATAATAAGGTGTCGGTTGGCCAGACTAGAGGGTTGTTAGGTGACACATCAACAGGGTGAAAACTTCCTTGTGGGGGCGGTATTTTAGTCTTATCAGTCCTACAGATAAGCTCTTGGTTACTGGACATGGGTGAGATGTGCCTGGTTGATGTCTCACCTGAGAGGTTGAAACTCTGCACAGTTAATGCCAATGAATACACATAGGAGCATGGTCCGTAAGATAAAGGGAACAAACGCTGGCTACCAGGGTACAGTATGCCTTCATCACATGGCGCTGCAACATCTCACAGTGGTTGCTAAAAACCTATTACCCTATATGTGCTGAGTATACACTGAATCAAGTGTGGTCATTGTACCAGTGGCTTGCTCCCAGAGATGTGCGGACACAGGATGAGGTTCATGCAGGACGCCTATTTTTGAGGACTAACCCGAAAGAGGAGGGATGTATTCAGCACTATATTGGAGGAATAGGAGCTGGGATGGGTGTTGTTAATGGAGTGGACATCGATCTCCTGAGGAACAAACTCTCAGCTATGGCTTTAGACAGTAAGCGGGGCTTTGTTGCTCAGAGAGAGGTTAATGACATTCTTAAAAATATTCAACAACGTCACATAAATACCCAGGTAAAAGTAGCTCAAGATTTTATCCGCCATTTTAAGAGGTTGGTAGATAGTGTGGTGATACAGGGCAAAAATATGTCATGGGCTCTGGCGTGCACGCAGTGGCAGAATTATGAACCAACATTAAGCTGATTGTACAGTCTCTGTATGAGGGGCAGTGGCTTGATGAGTTAGCATTGCCGCTCAGTAAGGCTTTGCCAAAACATGTAGCGTACACTAATCCAAAGTGGTGGTCGAATGCCTGGATGAGCTGTATTAGTTTGGATTGTGAAAGGTGTTATGCTGTATGATCCCATATACAGAAGTACAGACTCCGTCTGTATATTTGGTGGCATCAATAGGCTTACTGACTGAGGATTCTATCTTGTTGCATTTGAGGCTAAATTACCCACATGTGATCAGAGAAGATGGAAGCTGGAGGCAGGTTGATACTTCCCTCTGTCGGAAGCATGAAAATGATGTCCTTTGTAGGCCAGGTCAATACATGGTGGTGAGCGAAAAATGTTGGGAAGATATTGCACTCTATGTTCTGGATGGAGAGGTCATTGCTGGGAAGAAAGCACCTGGGTAATATTTGGGACATAGACGAGTTTGTTTCTTTGTCTTAAAGAATGCCGATGTAAAATTAGTCATGGAACTAGAGGGTTCTTTGAACCTAACCATAGGTAGAGGTCTATTGTATACCCTGAGCAAGGTCTCTGAAATCCAGGCACAGGGATGGAATTGTGTGGGCATGCTGTATTCTCCTCAGTTAATACCCATAGGTGTCCTTCCTGTCCTAGACTCCTTGCGTACCTTAACTAGTGGTCTGTGTCCTGCATGCCAGGAAGACTAGTGCCCCAGTGTTGCACTATGCCCCTGTCATTCATGTGAGTCCTGTCTGAATAGTGTAGACAGTTTATTTTGTATGGGCAAAGGATAAAATGGTCTGATTACCGAATTGATAAAGGAGGGAGAAGGTGTGCAGCCTCTATAAAGAAACAAGTGTACCTGGTGGCAGGTGGTTTTCAATCCGGGTATTCAGACTATTTCCTATCCTTAGGAAAGAGAGGCTTAATGGAGACTGTCTTTGAAGCTGGAAGTGGGCACTGGGTACCTTAAAACACTATGGAGCTGGAGATATTCAGGATCACATTGGGGGGGGGGGGGTCTTGTGCAACGTATCAGGGAAGGGGTTAGGAAAGCCAACTTGCTCTGTCCAGCATCACTTTGCAAGGACAGGCAGGTGGGGGTAGTATCCAGGTTGCCTATGAATCGTAATAGATTGGTGGATGACCAGGATCGTCAAAAATCTAACTTGCACTGTTCTCATCCCTAATGGCAGGGATGGAACATTGTGCAGATATCATGGTCAATCTGGGTACTATCCTATCAGACTCTACTGTGTTACACCCCCCAGTCCATCATGATCTGATGGTTTATGAGTCCGGGCAACCTCAAATGATTGATACTGATGGGTGCTGGAGAAAGGAAGGGGTTGTATTATGCCAAGGGAAACAGGACAGATTCATGAGACAACAATGCTGGCACAGGGAAGGGTCATGTCTCATGGATGCCGAGGAAATGTCCCAACCTTGTGTAAAATACTTGGGGCATGCCCTATATTCTGCATACTGGTTGAACTGTATTCAGCAGGGTACACTACCTCAGGGAGTCTACTGCACATCTTCCCCTGTCCTTGGATCAGATATAGCAGGGACACAAGGGCGGACCCCTATTACCCCAGAGAAAAGGCTTGATATCAAACCTGATACCCCCATACATTTACAGAAACTTTCTGTGGGATTTGGGGCTGAGTTAAAAGCCTGGCTGGTAGATTTCGGACAACAGGATGAAATATTAAATGTGCTAAGAGATGCTGAGAAACAAGCCACCATACGACCCATGATCAAAATAGATTGATCCAAGTATCCCACGCTTTAGACGCAGGCACTAAGATTTCCTGGTGGGAACATTTTTATTTGGGTACAGTCCTAACGCTACAGCTTTCCTAAACATTTTGCTCCACTCTGT
This sequence comes from Lithobates clamitans, assembly GCA_037952925.1. NCBI lineage: Eukaryota > Metazoa > Chordata > Amphibia > Anura > Ranidae > Lithobates > Lithobates clamitans. Next base: position 4,013,931 of record JBBGZY010000255.1, on the reverse strand, counting down.
TGTTGTCCTAATCTGTGCAGCCTTATTGCTTTTCCTGATGCAAGTAATAATGTGCATTATAGTAGGTGAGGTTGAAAAAAGACACAAGTCCATCAAGTCCAACCTATGTGTGTGATTATGTGTCAGGATTACATTACATATCCCTGTATATTGCGGTCATTCAGGTGATTATCTAATAGTTTCTTGAAGCTATCAATGCTCCCCGCTGAGACCACCGCCTGTGGAAGGGAATTCCACATCCTTGCCGCTCTTACAGTAAAGAACCCTCTACGTAGTTTAAGGTTAAACCTCTTTTCTTCTAATTGTAATGAGTGGCCACGAGTCTTATTAAACTCTCTTCTGCAAAAAAGTTTTATCCCTATTGTGGGGTCACCAGTACAGTATTTGTAAATTGAAATCATATCCCCTCTCAAGCGTCTCTTCTCCAGAGAGAATAAGTTCAGTGCTCGCAACCTTTCCTCATAACTAAGATCCTCCAGACCCTTTATTAGCTTTGTTGCCCTTCTTTGTACTCGCTCCATTTCCAGTACGTCCCTCCTGAGGACTGGTGCCCAGAACTGGACAGCATACTCCAGGTGCGGCCGGACCAGAGTCTTGTAGAGCGGGAGAATTATCGTTTTATCTCTGCAGTTGATCCCCCTTTTAATGCATGCCAATATTCTGTTTGCTTTATTAGCAGCAGCTTGGCATTGCATGCCGTTGCTGAGCCTATCATCCACTAGGACCCCCAAGTCTTTTTCCATCCTAGATTCCCCCAGAGGTTCTCCCCCCAGTGTATAGATTGCATTCATATTTTTGGCACCCAAATGCATTATTTTACATTTTTCTACATTGAACCTCATTTGCCATGTAGTCGCCCACCCCATTAATTTGTTCAGGTCTTTTTGCAAGATTTCCACATCCTGCGGAGAAGTTATTGCCCTGCTTAGCTTAGTATCGTCTGCAAATACAGAGATGGAACTGTTTATCCCATCCTCCAGGTCATTTATGAACAAATTAAATAGGATTGGTCCCAGCACAGAACCCTGGGATCTCAGGAGAATGAACGCCAAAGCTATGAGAATGTGTACCTCAGTGAGGTATCTTCTCTCAAGGAACAAAAAGGCCACTAACTCAGAAACAAATCTCTGAAGAAGCTGGATCCAATCCAGACCAGTACAAAGAAGTTGCACATTTAAGAGAGGACCCTTGAACTATATTTTTCTTGTTTTTTTTTGTTGTTCTAGGGATAAGCCTCTTCAATTTGTAGTAATAAAGTGCAGTCAGGTTTACCTAAATTCTAAAAGTTTTAATAATTTTTTATTATTTTTTATTTTCTCCCTCTCGTTAATATCTGTGTACCTGACCTGCAAAAATACTGTTAATTACTAGTATGAAAGAGGAGTTTAAAAGAAAAAAAAAAAAAAAAAGGGACTATATTTGTTATTTTATTTATTTTTTATTTTTTTATTTTTTTTATCCTTTTTAATTTTTATTTTTTTCAACCGATGTATTCGTTTTTTTAATATAGATTCAAGGCTCTTTAATCGTCTTGGTTGGAGCAGCATTAAATCTGTAGTTTTTTTGGTTTTTTTTGTTTCTTTTTTCATTATTATTTCCACTATTTTTCCTGTTCATTTTCATTACTCACCTCTCTTCAGTTCCTTTTCCTTCTTTAATATTATGCTCTCTAGGTTTTTACTTTGGTTTCTATCATCTATCTTCTCAAGATAATGTAACATCAGTCATATCATTTTTGTTTAAAAAAGACTTTTCCTGTCCGCCAGTACCATATTTTAACCAAAGTATCCCTGGACATCCAGTTTTTATGTCTTAATGTAATTCTACCTCGCCTAGTCCACCTACTGCCGTAACCTGAGCCCTGTGAGCAAGTGTGGTGAACCCAGGGACCTGGTAATAGCAGGCAGTGTTGACTATCCCTACCATCAAGGGCCATGGATGATACTGGCTGTTGCTCGGACTCTGTACCCTGTGGGGATCCCACTCTACTCATCCACATTACACCCCATATAAGTATTTAGCCTTAATGGCCACACTACTCCTGTCTGGCATTCCTCCAATAACGGTACACTGACATTCTCCTTTTTTTTGTATTCATGCACGACTGGATGGACTGGAAGCCTGCCCTACCACCACCTGAAGAAGCAACAAAAACCACCACGACATATCTTAAGACCAAGGGACAATGACTAGACTGTCTTTGACCTTCCTTCACCATGCTGAACAGTGCTGTCTCGAGGTCCGATCCAATCTTTGCAAACATCACACAGCATTCCCAAGTTATGGGACTAAAAGATGCCAGGATCCCGCCATCAATGTTGGATTTACGCTCTTCCAAGGCAGAGGGGCAAAGAAACATTGCAGTACAGGCACTCATGGGTCGAATGTGAAGTCTCAAAGGCACCAGGATTTCGTTGCTGTCTTAAGTCTACCTTGATGGGTTTCGTCATGCTCAAGACAAGAAGAGGAGGCTGCAGTGGTGGTGGTTAGGGAGTTGGGCCTTCTGGGCTGTTGTGGGTGGGTGCAAGATCATTGAGGGAGGGCATAAGTTCAAGAATAAACTTTAGGGGAACTGATGTGGAAATGTGAGGCCTATGATTTTTACCTTCAATGATAATCAACATTCATAAATGGACATGCAATATGACTTAAAGCAGTGTGTCAGGAAATTGCCAGGACATTCTGAGAACAGCTGACATCATAAAACAGCTCTGGTTTAAGCTCTGTTTATAGTGTCAGTTTACCACCTGGTTTATAGATGTACTGTCCCTTGCCTGGAGGGAATCACTTGGGGGTTGTGAGGCTGACTGGGAGTAGTAATGTTACCAAACTTGTTTTACTTAAATGGGTTGGGCAGAGAGGGGTTTATGACATGTAAAGACCTCCGGTTGGCCAAGTGTGGCCACCTGGCTTATGTGCAACCCCCCACCATTGAAGAAATGTGGCAATGCCTTAGCATATGGAAGGGGGTGAGGAGGGGTGGGGTTTTACAAGTGTGTATTTATTGGAACATAGATCATTTGGCCTTTCTCTTAGCCTCATGGTCTGGATAACATGGTCACATAAGGGCTGTGTGGGTAATGTATCATCTTATGTCTCTTTTCTTTTCTATAACTTTTCCTATCTTACAATTTGTCCTGATATACTGATAGCACTTGAACATCCTTTATAACAATATTACCAGTTTTTTTTCTGTACAATAGTAAGTTTGAATAAATTAGATTGTTATGCCCTTTTCGCACTGTTATCATTTGTTTTTAATTCTTGCATAGATAAAGGTTTAATCACTCCATACAAGTGAGGTAGGTAAAAGTAGCCATATCAGTTCCTGCGTGCCCACCGATCACACAGGAAGAGGACGAGGATGAGGAGGAGGAATGTGTCAGCATGGAGATGGAGCCTGGCACTCAGCATCAGCAGCAGTCTTTAAGGGATCATTTACAGTCCCAAGAAACCCATTGACTTGTACGTGGCTGGGAGGAGGTGGCTGCGGATCATGTCGTCCTTAGTGACCCAGAGGACTCCGGACCGAATGCCTCAGCAAACCTACGCTGCATGGCCTCCCTGATCCTGCAAAGCCTGCAGAAGGATCCTCGTATTCGTGGCATCAAGGAGAGGGATCAATACTGGCTGGCAATCCTCCTTGATGCACGTTATAAGAGTAAGGTTGTAGACCTTATCTTGCCGTCGCAGAGGGAGCAGAGGATGAAACATCTTCGGGAGGCCTTGCAGAAAGGTCTGTGCAATGGGTTCCCAGAGACTGGGAGGTTACAAACTCCTGTTCCTGGACAACGTGTTGCGAGGCTTCGGTCAGTCAAAGAAGGAGCGGTGGAGAAGGTGGCCGTCTGACTGATGCGTTCAGACAATTTTTTAGTCCGCAGCCCCAAGGTATGATCGGTTCCAGCAACCATCGCCAGCGTCTGTTTTACATGGTACAGGAATACCTAGGGGCAAGATCTGACTTGGACACCTTTCCCATCGAAAATCCTCTGGGTTACTGGGTCTTGAGGATGGATCACTGGCCAGAGCTTGCACAGTATGCAATTGAGCTACTGGCCTGTCCTGCATCCAGCGTTCTTTCGGAACGCACATTCAGTGCTGCTGGAGGCTTTGTAACCGATCATAGGGTGCGCCTGTCCACCGACTCGGTCGATCGACTGACCTTCATAAAAATGAATCAGTCTTGGGATCACCACCAGATACCAAGCACCTGATGCTGATGTAACTGAAATTTTTTTTTTGAAATGTCAGATCCCTTCAAGACTGCCTATGCTGTTGCTGAGTGACTATCCTGTTATGCTGAGTGACTATCCTCTTCCTCCTCAATGATCATGCTAATAGCTTATAAGAATATTTTTGTTTCTGGGCGCCGCCACCAGTGGCTAAGGTCCAATTTTTCAGCCCCTGTTTAATGGGGCATGTAATTTTTGATGCAATTCTTTGCAGCAGGGTTCGTTCCTGCACTCCAACTAGAGTATCTGTGAGGGGTTGCAGAGTTGTGGCACCAGCACCAGTGCCTAAGGCCCAATTTTTCACCCCTTGTTTAACAGGGGTGTGTAATTACAATTTTTGATGCAATTCTTTGGAGCAGGGCTCGTTCCTGCGCTCCAAGTAGAGTATCTGTGAGGGGTTGCAGTGTTGTGGCACCAGTGTCTAAGGCCCAATTTTTCAGCCCCTGTTTAACAGGGGCGTGTAGTTACAATTTTTCATGTAATTCCTTGCAGCAGGGCTCGTTCCTGCGATCCAACTAGAGTATCTGTGAGGGGTTGCAGTGTTGTGGCACCAGTGCCTAAGGCCAAATTTTTCTGCCCCTGTTTAACGGGGGGCGTGTACTTACAATTTTTGATGCAATTCTTTGCAGCAGGGCTCGTTCCTGTGCTCCAACTAGAGTATCTATGAGGGGTTGCAGTGTTGTGGCACCAGCACCAGTGCCTAAGGCCCAATTTTTCTGTCCCTGTTCAACAGGGACATGTATTTACAATTCTTGATCTAATATTTCACAGCAGGGCCCATTCCAGCGCCCACCAAGAGTAACTGTGAGGACTTACAGTGTTGTGGCACCAGCAAAACCACCACCATCACCAAAGGCCCAATTTTTCTGCCCCTGTTCAACAGGTGCATGTAATTACAATTCTTGATCTAATATTTCAAAGCAGGGCCTGTTCCAGCGCCCACCAAGAGTAACTGTGAGGACTTACAGTGTTGTGGCACCAGCACCACCACCATCACCAAAGGCCCAATTTTTCTGCCCCTGTTCAACAGGGGCATGTAATTACAATTCTTGATCTAATATTTCACAGCAGGGCCCTGTGAGGGCTTGCAGTGTTGTGGCAACACCAACACCTAAGGCCACAATCTCTGCAGAGTATATAGGGCAGGCCCCTACTTTCAAACATCCAACTTACAAACGACTCCTACTTGCAAACGGAAGGAGACAACAGGAAGTGAGATGAAATCTACCCCTAGTAAGGGAAATTCTCTCCTGTAAGAGTTAATATGGTAAAAACTTTCTCCTTTCCACTGGTGCTTTATAACCAACCCTTGTTTCACTAAAAACCCCAAATTTTCTAAAAACATTTGTCATTGTGACAGAAAGTGAGATAAAATCTTCTGAAGAGGAGCACAGACAGCAAACAAATGTCACAGGGGTGATAACTCTTCCCTATGTTTTCCAAAAAGCTTAAAAATAGATTTTTTGGCTGGAGCTACACTTTAAAAGTGTACCAGTTCAAAATTACAAACAGATTCTACTTAACAACAAACCTACAGTCCCTGTCTTGTTTGTACCGCCTGTATACTGCTGTTCAGAGTATATAGGGCCTGGGGGCCCCACGCCTTTCCTTTTTTTAGTTTGGGTGTGGGGTTCCCCTTAATATCCATACAAGACCCAAAGGCCCTGGTAATGGACTGGGGGGTACCCATGCCGTTTGTATTTTTACTTTTGTACCCCCTTACCATTTCACACAGGGGGAGGGCCGGGATCTGGGGGTCCCCTTGTTAAAGGGGGCTTCCAGATTTTGATAAGCCCCCCGCCCGCAGACCCCCACAACCACCAGCCAGGGTTGTGGGGATGAGGCCCTTGTCCTCATCAACATGGGGACAAGGTGTTTTGGGGGGCTACCCCAAAGCACCCTCCCAATGTTGAGGGCATGTGGTCTGGTACGGTTCAGTAGGGGGGGCGCTCTCTCATCCCCCCTCTTTTCCTGCGGCCTGCCAGGTTGCATGCTCGGATAAGGGTCTGGTATGGATTTTTGGGGGGACCCCACGCTGTTTTTTTTTTTATTTTGGCGCGGGGTTCCCCTTAATATCCATACCAGACCTGAAGGATCTGGTACTGAATTTAGGGGGACCCCCCACGTCATTTTTTTTTTTAATTTAAAACGTCCATTTAAAGGTTTCTATAATGTGTACTACTTACAATGGAGAAACAAAGATGCATTATCAGTATTTTGGTTCTACCTTGTCGACAGATGCCTGGAATCAGCTAAAGAGCAGGTGAGATTTCTAAATGGCCATATGTGCTGGGAATTTTTTTATTATGATATTCAAGCAACTCTCATTTATAGGACAGGTATAGAAATAATAAAGCAAAGACAACATTCATGTGCTTAATAAAAAAGTACAATGTTGGCCAGTAGGTTAATATACCCACCGCACAGATATATAAGAACAGATTACATGGTGCAGAATGCGACGCTGTCTGTATTATTAAATCTTCCATAAAAAGAGACGACACGCCAGCAGGCTGCTTAGCTATTCGTTTATTTACTGATCCGCTCCCTCCGCCCCCCCAAATGTGCACATTTCTCCAGTCTGGGAGGTAATTATATCTATTGACATTATAAATCACATTCTTTTAATACTGCAGTGCTCTGTGATTTCAGCAGTTCAGTAAGCTGTATGCAACATGATATTTCATGAACCTATTCCCCAGCATTATACTCTCACAATGGCTCTGTAATTGCCTGCGTTCCATCCGCTCACCAGATGACCCCGCTTCTGTTTTCTAGAAGATAACCAAACCAGAGTAGAGAGATGGGAAAAGAGAGATAAAGAGACACGGAGGAAGAGAGAAGGTAGAAAAGCCCATCGGAGGATGTGATAGAAAAACAATGCAATAAAATGGGGATTTAGAAAGAAAAAGGGACAACAAATAAAACACACTCCAAAGTGAAGATTTAGAGCAAAGGATTTGAATGAAATGGAATCAGGTGTATGTAATAGAATGGAAATATGCGAGTTTGTACCCCAGAGAGAGAACCGTGTGGAGCTTTTCCAAAGGCCCACGATCTTTACCTTTTGGGACCCCAATCTCAGACAATATTCTAATCTGCTTGATGCAGCATATTGTGATAAAAATTATATGCGCAAAGGTACTTTATTTGGTATGTTTTTTCTTGTAATTTTTTTAATGTTTTTCAGTGGTAAATATTGTCCTTGTTTAAACTGCCTGTTCGCTTTAGCGTCTTTATATCCTATAAAACCTCTGCTATGTTAAGGCCCTTGTTTTGCTGGGGAATGAGCTAAGGGTTCGTTCTGGGAGTAGAAGTGTTCACTGTGACGTTATTCTTAGTGTATCTTTTTACAGGTGACCAAATGGTCCTTTATTCCAGCCACTGAGTGGTTGATTGGTATGAGATGTAAAGTAATGGATTATTGACCCCTCTGCATACTCCAGTTACTCATAACACGGAAAAAAAATGGTGGTCACTGTCACATTGTTCTTAGTGAATCATTTTGCATGTGACCGAATGGTCCTTTATTCCAGCCACTAATTGGTTGATTGAAATGAGATGACTGTTTACCCCCCTGCAAATGCCAGCTCAAAGGTGACAGACCACCAGTCTGCTTTATACAGGAGTTGCAATGTTAAGACATATTTCTTTAAGACAGTGGTTCTCAACTCCAGTCCTCAGGACCCACCAACAGGCCAGGTTTGCAAGATAACTGAAATACATCACAGGTGATATCACTTGCTGCTCAGTGATTGCAGTATTCTAGTCTGCAACTCCCCAAGGTAATACATAAAACCTGACCTGTTGGTGGGTCCCGAGGACTGGAGTTGAGAACCACTGCTTTAAGAGTTTGAAGCTAACTTTGATTTATTCATGATTCTTTATAACAGATACATTTCATAACAGACATAGAGTCTAAAGATTTTGCTCTAAACTACCATAGCTGGAAAGATAACATGGTACCAGCACATATACAAATGAGACCTTCCATTAACTTTAGAAACTCTACAGCTACCTCTCAGAGAAGTAGAAGTCCAACTCACAGCAGTGAAATCATGGTGGACCCCTTGAAATAACTTTCCAGTCTCAGGGAACCCCTGCAGATAATTACTATATTTACAGCGCACTGAACGTTAGTGTGATGGCGACTGGGAGGTATGCTCCTTACAAGATCATTGTTATCAGTGTTTACTTGTCTGAGAGTCAGAAATTGCTCACTGCTCTAGGGACCCTTAGCAAACTCTGGAGGCACCATGTAGTTCCACAGAACACTGATATCACAATTCCGTGTACATTGATCCAGCACAGAGTTTTACCTCCTGCTAGAGCTGCTCGGGTTCCTACCAATCTGCCCTGAACCTAGGTACCTTTAAGCCCTTGCACCTGTGACTTAGTGTTCGAACAACATATCTCCACGCTGAAGCTGGACATTCCTGTATTTTTGGCATTTGCTGTTTCTGAGTATTCCCTTATTCTATGTGTTGTTTGATCTTGTCTATGTTCTCAGAGTTTCCCTCTGGCTGTGCAGTTATATTCTCTTTGTTTTCTTTCCATGGATCCCTCAGTATAGTCTCTGTGTGTACCCCGTGTCCTTCCAGCATGCTATTTGGTTGCACTTTGCCCGCACGAATGTGCTAGAGAGCTGCAACCTGGAGATTGCCTCACAGTGCAACATCCACACCTCCAGTGGCTCTGGTGAAGACAGGATGAGTCCTTAGACTCTGCAATTTCGGCCCATCTCTCTTTGATTGTGGTCACACTGCCCCCACAGCTGTGAGGTTCCGTACATCTGGTTAGTTGTTCATTGGTCTTTAGATCTTGAGTTACAGTCCCAGGTGGTCTTACCCTCTGATTGTGACAACTGATTGAGAAAGGCTACTCTAGTGTGAATTCAAGGCAAGTGATTTGGAATAAGAGGGGCCCACTGAGCTTAACAGCTCAGAAATGTACTTGGATGACTTCAGTGGTTCTGTTTAGAGTTGGGCGAATGGTTCGGGCCAAGCAAAAGTTTGGGCCAAACATTGCCAAACATTGCCTGTTCCCCCATTCAGCGAACACCCGAATTTGCAATTTTCAGGGCATTTGGCGAGTGATCGTCCCACTGAATGCCCTGCAATGCACTGCATGCTGCACAGGGCATTCTAAGCCCTGATTGGGCAAAGCCTTGCCCAATCAGAGAGCAGTGAATAACTAGTTGTTAAGGAGCAGGCCAGAAAGCTGGCTAAGATGTCATTAACAATCGATGAGTCATCAGCTAATGAGTCATCAGCTGTCAATGGGCTTCCCCCGCAGACAGCTCTATAAAAAAAATGCTGAAAATTAAAAAGGGTGGCACCACCCCTTGTGACGTCACCAACCCAGCAAGCACCGGTTGGTGACATCACAAGTGGGGCGGTGCCACTGGGTGACATTGCTAGGTGGCTCCACCACTTACCTAGGTAAGAAATGTCAAACGGCAAAGAAGGCATATGGCGGTTTGCCTTATTGGGTTGATTTTTTTTCTTTTTCGGGTCTGGCGGTGTGGTGGGTGTCGTGATTGACAATGGATTTACATTGGGGGCACTGTTTTTTTATATTGTAATAGACATGTGCATTCTTTTTCATCCAAATGCATTTTGGTCCGAATTTTGGGTATTTTCGTTATCGTTTTAATAAACGATAATGAACTTGATTCGAAAACCGAAAGATCCGACATAAACAAATGCTTTATTTTTATTTTCGTTGTGACAACAGTTCGATATAGATAGGACATTTGACATGATGCTGACAATAGCGATCTGTGTCCATCGAACCTGTGGTTGAATGTGCCTAACCTTAGCTCTATTAGTTCAAGATTATTCTACATAGAGAGAAAAGATTCAACATTATAGAGACAATAGCAAAAAAGGTCGAATGTGCCTAATCTAACTCTATTAGTCCAAGATTATTCGACACAGAGAGAAAAGATTCGACATGAAGATTTGACGAAGCAGTCTCCGCGAGCGGACATTTATGGTCAAATGCTCCACCCATAGGCTATAGAAGAATTCTAATGTTGGTTAACTAGTAATAATAATTAATAAATATAATTATTACTAGTGTCATACAACATTAGAATTCTACTATAGCTTGTAGGTGGAACATTTGACCGGAAATGTACGATTGCAGCATCCTACAGTTTAGCTGCTCCGTCGATCTTCTTAGAACATTCGACAGACACCATGAGCCTTCAATGACAGATTTGACCTTAATTTTTTTGGATTTTCGGACGAATGCATTTTTTAACGAAACAAACTAAATAAAAACGAATTTCGGGAGTAACTAAATACATTTATTTTTCGGACTATGTCTATATTTTAATAAAGGAATTGTCAAAAACTGTCTTTGTGTTTTTATTACTTTTTGATACTTTTTTGGTGAATGGGTAGGGGTACTATTTACCCCATACTCAGGGGCAGGATCTGGGGGTCCCCTTGTTAAAGGGAGCTTGCAGATTCTGATAAGCCCCCTGCCCACATACTCCTACAACCACAGCCCAGGGTTGTGGGGATGAGGCCCTTGTGACAAGACAAGGTGCTTTGGGGTGGGGGGCAGAGCCCCCTCTGCCCCAAAGAACTCACTCCCCATGTTGAGGGCATGTGGCCTGGTATGGTTCAGGAGGTGGAGCCACTCACTCGCCCCCCCTTCCATGGCCTGTTGGGCTGCATGCTCAGATAAGGGTCTGGTATAGATTTTGGGGGGACCCCACACTTTTTTTTTTTACATTTTGGTGTGGGGTTCCCCTTAAAATCCATACCAGACCCAAAGCCAGAATGGTATTGTATTGCTGGAAATTTAAATGTAATTTCATTAATTTTATTTCTTTAGAAATGTCATTTTTGCTGCAGCATGTTCTTTTACGTGCTGCAGATGTGCCACTTTACAGGCAGAATAAGGGGACCCCCAGGAACTACATTTAAAGGAATTTTTCGTTTTTATTGTTGCATTTTAAACATCATTAAAATCACGGCTCCTGTGAAAACGATCTTTTTAAAAAAAAAGTTTGCATTGATACATGTCCCCCAGGTCAGTACCCAGACCCCCATACCATTTTTTATGGTCAATTACTTGCATATAAGCCTTCAAAATGGGGTCATTTGATTTTTCAAGTTTGGGTCCCATAGACGTTAATAGGGTTCGCCGTTCAGGTCAGAACTTTTTCTCTGTTCAGGAGTTCTGGTGCGAACCAAACAGGGGGGGTGTTCGGCCAATCTCTAGTTCTGTTGTAAATTTGAGGATAAACCGTTCCACAGTACCTGCAGCTACAGAGTTCAATGAGAGTTTGTTTTACCTCATTTACTGCTTGTTATTAATATATACAGTGGGGACGGAAAGTATTCAGACCCCCTTAAATTTTTCACTCTTTGTTATATTGCAACCATTTGCTAAAATCATTTAAGTTCATTTTTTTCCTCATTAATGTACACACAGCACCCCATATTGACAGAAAAACACAGAATTGTTGACATTTTTGCAGATTTATTAAAAAAGAAAAACTGAAATATCACATGGTCCTAAGTATTCAGACCCTTTTCTGTGACACTCATATATTTAACTCAGGTGCTGTCCATTTCTTCTGATCATCCTTGAGATGGTTCTACACCTTCATTTGAGTCCAGCTGTGTTTGATTATACTGATTGGACTTGATTAGGAAAGCCACACACCTGTCTATATAAGACCTTACAGCTCACAATGCATGTCAGAGCAAATGAGAATCATGAGGTCAAATGAACTGCCTGAAGAGCTCAGAGACAAAATTGTGGCAAGGCACAGATCTGGCCAAGGTTACAAAAAAATTCTGCTGCACTTAAGGTTCCTAAGAGCACAGCGGTCTCCATAATTCTTAAATGGAAGACGTTTGGGATGACCAGAACCCTTCCTAGAGCTGGCCGTCCGGCCAAACTGAGCTATCGGGGAAGAAGAGCCTTGGTGAGAGAGGCAAAGAAGAACCCAAAGATCACTGTGGCTGAGCTCCAGAGATGCAGTCGGGAGATGGGAGAAAGTTGTAGAAAGTCAACCATCACTGCAGCCCTCCACCAGTCGGGGCTTTATGGCAGAGTGGCCCGACGGAAGCCTCTCCTCAATGCAAGACACATGAAAGCCTGCATGGAGTTTGCTAAAAAACACCTGAAGGACTCCAAGATGGTGAGAAATAAGATTCTCTGGTCTGATGAGACCAAGATAGAACTTTTTGTCCTTTATTCTAAGCGGTACGTGTGGAGACAACCAGGCACTGCTCATCACTTGTCCAATACAGTCCCAACAGTGAAGCATGGTGGCAGCATCATGCTGTGGGGGTGTTTTTCAGCTGCAGGGACAGGAAGACTGGTTGCAATCGAGGGAAAGATGAATGCGGCTAAGTACAGGGATATCCTGGACGAAAACCTTCTCCAGAGTGCTCAGGACCTTTGACTGGGCCGAAGGTTTACCTTCCAACAAGACAATGACCTTAAGCACACAGCTAAAATAAGGAAGGAGTGGCTTCACAACAACTCCGTGACTGTTCTTGGATGGCCCATCCAGAGCCCTGACTTAAACCCAATTGAGCATCTCTGGAGAGACCTAAAAATGGCTGTCCACCAACGTTTACCATCCAACCTGACAGAACTGGAGAGGATCTGCAAGGAGGAATGGCAGAGGATCCCCAAATCCAGGTGTGAAAAATGTGTTGCATCTTTCCCAAAAAGACTCATGGCTGTATTAGATCAAAAGGGTGCTTCTAGTAAATACTAAGCAAAGGGTCTGAATACTTAGGACCATGTGATATTTCACTTTTTCTTTTTTAATAAATCTTCAAAAATGTCAACAATTCTATATTTTTCTGTCAATATGGGGTGCTGTGTGTACATTAATGAGGAAAAAAATGAACTTAAATGATTTTAGCAAATGGCTGCAATATAACAAAGAGTGAAAAATTTAAGGGGGTCTGAATACTTTCCGTCCCCACTGTAAATTCTTAAATGTGCACTCTAGTAAAGTGATAAGCTGTTAATGCTACAAATAAATGAAATAAGAATGTTCTTCATTTAAATATGTTTTTAAAGAAGGATTTGTTTAATTAGCTTGTGTATACCATATCCAAACCTATTGTAAATGCATATCTGCATCATTTTTGGTATCCACTGTTTAAATTCCAGTAGTCTGCAATGCTGCTGTGTTTTGGCCTTTTATGAGACAGCATTCTCCAAGGACAGCATATCTAATTAATACCCACAACCATGGTCTGTTGTACTCAGGAGCAGTAAAAATAAGTGACCCTACATAGACTAAGTAAAAGACTCACTAACACATCTTCATCTTTCATTGATTTTAACTGTGCTTGGCATCAAAAACAAGCCTCAAAAGGGTGAGCATTGTTTCATATGGGTTCAAGAATTGTGCATCATCAGCTTTCAGTGCCTTGGTAGAGTGGTGGATCAATGCAGGTAAATATGGTATATACTATTTTCATCTATCGATCTGCTTCTCAGAGTACTGAAAGCTTTTATGGAATGTATTAAAGGTCCTTCAATAGAACACACCTGAAATCAAAAGAACATGGATACATTTAAGGGCCCTTTTTGTAATAACCCATTATGCTGTAAAAAAAAAAAAAAATAAATAATGCAAATGACTTGTAGTTTGATAACCCCCTTTACATTGTAAGCACATGCCGACAGAACACCTTGTACTAGTTATAAAGACTATTGTTTCCCCCTTACTTAAGAAGTTCAAAGGATGCTAAGACAGAGATAAGAGCAAGGAAAAGGAGAAAGCAGTACAGATATGTAGAGAAACATAAAAAATGAATAACAGAGGTAAACAGGAGCATTGCAAGAAAATTACAAGGAACCAGAGAATAAAGAGAAAAGAAGACATAAGAAAGACAAAATGTGAGGTGAAAGCAGTAGACACTTGAAAATAAAGGAACGGATAAAAGCTAAGGAATAAAGGAAAAAAACCTTTAATTTTGAAAAACTAAGAAAGAGAAGCAGATGAAGGTTTAGGGTAAGGGCACAGAAATGTTCAGTGCAGGTCCTCAGTTTGGCCATGAGGTGTCACCATATTTAGCCCTAAGAGTATGCTAGAGACCCCCTGTGGAGAGTGGGCAATGTAATCTCATAGATATTCGCTAGAGGCCCACAGAGTAGCAGCATGGTGTAATATTGGGAATAACACGTCCTTTCTATGCCATTGAGGAGCATCTTGGGATTTTAATAAATAGTCTGGTGGAAATCTGGCCAGGATTTTTGTGGAAAGTGTCTGAGGGTTGGGACCAGGGCAAAGCAAAAAATTAGTCTATGAGGCTCTATTTTTCGGTGCTTCCTCTTAGATGGGAAGCAAAGGATGAAGGGTGCAGAACTATTGAATCTACTCACATTTCCTATGCATTAGGTGCAAAAACCTTTAAAAGTTACAGGCACTGTGGCTTGGCTCTCCTCTTGTTATGGTTCACTCTATTGTTTGTAACATTAGAAAAAAAGTTCAGCCATCATAGGGATGACTGAGGTATGTAAATATGTAAAACCAACCGTTTACTAAAAAGTTACTAGGACTTTGTTGTTTGGACTCGTCTTTCTCCTAACCTCAAGATGGGTCAAGCTCTGCAAACATATGGTGCTGAGTGAGGATGTTATTGGGGTCCATTTTAATAAGGCCTGAAGCAGGTATAGGATAGAATACTCTGAGGTTGCTGGTTGGGCCAGGGTGTGATAGGATTATCAGCAGGTTCAATTGGGTACCTTGTGGAGGATCAGATGTCAATAGTGAGCTGGTAGGTCTAGGGGGCCATCTTTTGTCCCGGCAGGAATGGGTTAAAGAAGGCACATAATTCTGCTTGTTGTACACATAGAGGACAACTAGTACAGCACATGGCTCTGTTAGATCCCATACACACTATTAGATTTTCTGCAGATTTTTGTCTTCAGATTTACCAAAACCATGTAGTGCAAGGGCCTGTCTGATTGCATACAAATTGAAACTCGGCCCCGTACACACAGTCGGACATTGATCGGACATTCCGACAACAAAATTCATGGATTTTTTCCGACGGATGTTGGCTCAAACTTGTCTTGCATACACACAAAGGTGTCGGAAAATCCGATCGTTCTGAACGTGGTGACGTAAAACACGTACATCGGAACTATAAACGGGGCAGTAGCCAATAGCTTTCGTCTCTTAATTCATTCTGAGCATGCGTGGCACTTTGTGCGTCGGATTTGTGTACACACGATCGGAGTTTTCGACAATGGATTTTGTTGTCGGAAAATTTTATAGCAAGCTCTCAAACTTTGTGTGTCGGAAATTCCGATGGAAAATGTGTGATGGAGCCCACACACGGTCGGAATTTCCGACAACAAGGTCCTGAGGGGGGGGGAGTAATCTGATAGGTGGACCTTATACCTTTGTCTTTAAATAGTCCCTAAAATAAATATTATACTGATGTTGGCCAAGAATGTTTGTGTCTAATCTGCTTTCCATGTTTATGTGCAAAATGAATATTTTTTTATTCTTGTTTGACTCCACAGTTTCCTTCCAACCCACAGGAATGGCAGACTGTGGCCTTCCACTTTGCCCAGCAGTTGGACTTTCCTAACTGCGGAGGGGCAATTGATGGGAAACACGTCCACATCATCCCACCACCCAACTTGGGGTCATACTATTACAACTACAAGGGGTTCAATAGTATTGTGATGTTGGCAATGGTGTCGGCTACTTACGAGTTCCTGTATGTGGATGTGGGGAAGAATGGCCGGATATCAGATGGTGGAGTCATCGCCCAGACGGAGTTCTACATGCGTCTCCAGAATGGCAGCTTGGACTTGCCACCTCCAGAAGACAATGTGGAAGGACTCCCATTCGTCTTCGTTGCGGATGAAGCATTTGAGCTGAGGGACCATCTTATGCGGCCATTCCCTATGAGGACCCTCACCCCGGACCAGAGGGTTTTTAATTACTGGCTGGCCAGAGCCAGAAGAGTGGTGGAGAACACGTTTGGAATAATGGCCAGCCGGTTACGCCTATTTCTTACACCCATAAACATGGCAGAGTATAAACTCAATCATATCATCCTGGCTTGCTGTGTTCTCCACAACTTTTTAAGGAGAAATTCTGTGAACTATGCTGGCTCAGTGGGGCCTGAATCCAGAATTCATGTAAATGAACCAACCCTGATGGCGCTTGAAGCTGGCCGTCCTGGCTTGCCCCCCCCTGAGTGCCCGCAAGGTCCGTCTAAGATACATGGAATACTTTGCGGGTAGGGGGGCCATCAATATGCCAGACAATGTCTGAGACATTTTTTAAATAAAAAACAAATTTTAACTACTAAAATATTTGCTGACATTTACTGCTTGTGTTTCTTTTAGCTGACCCTGACATAAATTTGGAGAGTCCTGAAAATGGCGTGATTGTGTAACATTAGAAAGCACTGCTGGGTGTTATTTAATAAAGGCAAAGAGACTTTGCACTACAAGTGCACTTGAGACTGCACTGAAACTGCACTTGTAGTGCAAAGTGGATTTACACTTAGTAAATAACCCCCATTGTCAAAGAAAACACCAATTTTACCACACCCAAAGTTTTGGAGCATTGAAAGAAGAATCCACACATTCTTGATTATCAATCTTTTTAATACCAGCACAATCACATGTGCATTTATAATTTATAATAAACAATTTTTTGGGTCACATTAATAAAGGTAGAAATGTTCATTTAAGGTAAAACAGGAATGTTTCAAACCAACAAAAAATACACAAATCTGGAACTTACAAAGTTCAACTTTGTTATAAATTGAAGGCAATATCAGACATGAGTATTTATAAACTGTGTTTGATGTTGTGTTCAGATGGGGTGAAGTCACCCCTGGAAAAGCCAGATTTGGAAGATGCACACAAATTGCCGAATGTCAACATGTGCTATCTGCCATCACGGGGATCAAAGGACGTGGTTTGGGGGTGCAACCCCTTCCTCTCAGCTACTTTATTATTGAGGAATGCATCCCCAAAACGCATATATTGATCTCACGTGATGGCAGATAGCACATGTTGACACACTGTTGACACACTGTATGCATCTTCAAAATTTGGCTTTTCTGGAATATGTCCAAAAATGTGAAAAAAATTTTCAGTAAAAAAAGTAAGGGATTTGGAGGTGTTTTAAACTCTCCCTAAAACATCAATGATGTTCTTCATTTTGTTTTGAACATCATTGATGTTTTGCTTGATGTCCCTATTACACCCCATGATCTCCCCGATCACGATCTGGGCACTTTCACTGGTGAAATGACCTGGATCCACAACATCACGATCACCTAAAAATAGAGAAACAAAAACACACCATGTATTATAAATATGCCGGCATCCATCCCTTACCTGAGCCTGTGGTCGCAGACACTCACCTGTTGTGGTGACAATTTCCACCACGTCTCCTTCCTCCTCCTCCTCCTGTTGGCTTTGGGGGATTTCCACTTCTTCATGAGGTGGGGGGGGGGGGTGGTCTGTTGTCTCCTCGGATGAGTGGTTTCCTTTGAGTCTTTTCTCTTCTATGTTAAAAAAAATAGGTATACTTAGCACACAGGTATTTGATGACAGAAATAGTAAAATGAAACATTGCTTAGAAGTGGGGTACAATTGTCTATTTTGGCAGAGTTCCAAGATGAAGAAATATTTTTGTCACTTTGTCAAGCTTGAATACTTACCTGTTTTGTACAAGCTTCACAGATGGAGGCACCTCTATAGTATCCACTGGAGCACCTGTGTAATAAAAAGGGTGTTCTGGTGCCCCACACTAGTGCTCCAGTGTCCAGATGTGTAAACAGCTGCTGAGTGTCCTCTCCTTACACAGAATCTAGTTTGCATTTCATTCTAGTTCCAAACTCATCTAGACAACAAAATTTATTTAACAGAAATATGCCTGAAAAAATGTTATGAACTGCATCTGGACAAAACATGGTGTTTTCTAGGCTGAACGAACGAATAATGTGCCCATGAACATGAAAGTTGCCATTTTAAACTATACAAAGCAAAGTTAAGAAAAGCACATGGAGCAGCACGAACGTAATAAAAATAAAGAATAGGAACACAGGACAACTACTTACTTTTTTGCAGCACTCTCCTGATCCTTCTATACTGATCATGCTCCCTTAATTTGAGGTCCGACCACCGCTTCCTCAGTTGATCCTTGGATCGCCGTACCCCAAAATTATGGTGCAAACTCTTGACTACTTTTGCCATGATCTTGGCCTTTCTGACATTGGGGTTGGAGTAAGGTCCATACTTTCCATCATAGTCGGCCCTTTTCAGGATGTCGACCATCTCCAACATCTCCCCAAAGGACATATTTGATGCCTTAAATCGTCTCCTCCGGGATCGTGATGTTTCTGCCTCCGGCCTTTCCTCCTCCTCCTCGTTGCTGTAATTAGCACGCACCTGCTCTGTCTCCACCATGTGCTCTTCCCCACTGCGCCAAACGAGAAGGGGCAGGGAATAGACTAGAAAGAACGCCAGAGGCGGGCGGAGTTTCACACATGCGCAGTGTATATAAAGCATAACACACGTGCGTAGTATGCACGATCTGTGAGCAGAGGAAGGAGTATCGGAGGCGCCGATCGTGATAACGAAGGTAAGATTTAAAATTTGGGCCTATACTGCTTCTAGATTGAGGCCTCTATTGGGACAAGATTAGGAGACTTTAGCCTGACATTAGGGTTTGTCTTGTGTTGTGATTGTAAGAACCAAACAAAGAGGAAGGCAGCGCTGTAAAATTTGCTGCAGTTTGTGAAGCGGGTGATCCCCACGGCAGACATCACCTATTTGAAGATCTAATTAGTGGCATGAGGAGCACTTATCTAAGGGAGTACAAGAAGGTCCAGGATTCCCAGAGATCAGCAGCTGCAGATGACATTTATGTCCCCAGGCTGTGGTACTATGACAGACTGCAATTTCTGTCAGGTCAAACTGAACCCAGGCCAGCACTCCCACTCTTTTTCCATGCTTCCTTCCCCCCCATCTGAGGCTTCTGACGCCCAACCTGGGCCTTCCAGGCAGCAACATGTGGAGAAGCCCAGCTTGAGCCAGGTATAGCATTCTTCTAAATATTTCTGGTTGTCCAATTAATGATGTTAAATATGTTAGTTTGGAGTACTAATTTCTGATTGTGATTGATGAACCACAAACTAAAACGATATCCCTTTTTCATACACAGAGAAGTCTCAGCCAGGAGGTGGCCGGGCCAAGTAGGCTGCCCAATACCCAGGTCCCTCCCCTCCGCCTTCAAAGAAAAAGTGGCAGGAAGAGGAGTAACCTGGAGGAGGCTGCATTTAGCCTATTTTGTAAGGCTACTGAGGCCCTCAGAACACCCCACAGTGTGGAAGAGGATTTTGCTGACCTAACAGCCTGCAAAATGATGGAAATGGAGGAGGGCCAACGCCTCTTATGTGAGTTTGTCATTTTATAAGCTCTTCATAAGGGGTTGAGGGGCCAACTCACATGCCAAAGCCACATTTGTGAGCTCACCCATGGTCCTCCTCCTCCTCCTCCTCCAGGTCCTCCTCCTCCTCCTCCAGGTCCTACTCCTCCTCCTGCCACACCTCCAACACCAGAGCCACAGTCGTGAAGGAAGCATGTAAGGAAGACCAGAGAGTGATGGCCTGGGTTCAGTCTGGTCTGGCAAAAGATGCAGGCTCTTGTATGACCACAGCCTGGGGACATACATGTCATCTGCTGCTGTTCATGATCTCTTGGACTTCTGGACCAGATTGTACTCCCTTAGATATGGAATCCTCAGGCCACCAATTTTGCAGTAAAATAATTCATTTGTGCCCTGGGGGCCAAAGGCTTCGCCAATTTCTGCAGTTTCTCCAGCGTTGCCTCCCTCTTTGTTTGGTTATGACCCCTTAATAAAGGAATTTTTGTTTCAATTATACTCGCCTATGTGTGTTTTCCTTCAGAAAGGACAGTTTTTTTGTGAGAAGGCAGGTGCATTTCAAAAATTCAAAGTGGAATTAACAAGAGACACCAACACCAAACAATCTCCTTGAGATTAAATAATACAAGATAATAATGGTGTTGTGGTAACTTGACACACAAAACACATCCAAAAATATTCTTGAGTTACAAAAAAAAATAAAAAAAAATAAAAAACAAGATCAGGCTGGAAAGAAATACAAACAAAAAAAAAAAATAATGACAATTTTTTGGTCAGATGTGACAAATCAAAATATATTGATGAAATCACGATAAATAATAAAGAAATAAGCTTGTGAGAAGTCTATGTGAATATGAGCAGCAAAACTACTTCATTCTTATAGCATTATAAAGAAGAGAGTGCGCTGCATTAAACAATTTAACCACTTCAATACCAGGCACTTAGACACATTCCCGCCCAGGCCAATTTTCAGCTTTCAGCGCTGTCGCAATTTGAATGACAATTGTGCGGTCATGCTACACTGTACCCAAACAAATTTTTTATCATTTTGTTCCAACAAATAGAGATTTCTTTTGGTGGTATTTGATCACCTCTGTGTTTTTTATTTTTTGCGCAACAAATAAAAAAAGACCGAAAATTTTCTTTGTTTCTGTTAAAATTTTTTGTAAATAACTATGTTTTCTCCTTCAATGAAGGGCACTGATATGGCCGCACTGATGGGCACCGATGAGGTGGCACCAATGAGGTGGCACTGATGAGGTTACACTGACGGGCACTGATGATAGGCACTGATAGGCGGCACTGATGGGCACTGATAGGTGGCACTAATGGGCACTTATAGGTGGCACTGGTATGTGGCACTGATGGGCACTCATAGGTGGCACTGATGGGCACTCATAGGCGGCACTGATGGGCACTCGTAGGTGGCATTGATTGGTACATATGGGTGGCACTGATGGGTACTTATGGGTGGCACTGATGCCCATCAGTGTCACTGATGTGTGGCACTGATGGGCACTGATAGGTGGGCACTGATGGGCACTGATGGGCACAGATGGGCACTGACAGGTGGCACCGATGGGCAATGACAGGTGGCACCGATGGGCAATGACAGGTGGCACTGATAAAACATATTGGGGGCATTGCTGGGCAGATCTGGAACATAATGGTGCCAATCAGTGCCCTGATGGGCACTGATTGGCACAGATTGGGCACATTGGACACATGTGGTTGGCCATGGGGTACATACCTGGCCATCCACATGTTGCCCCTTCCCTTGTGGTCCTAGTGGCGATCCCTGGTGGTCCAGTGTGGTGATCTGAGGGGGGGCTGCGCTGATAAACAATCAGCACAGACCCCCCCTGTCAGGAGAACCGTCGATCGGCTCTCCTCTACTCGCGTCTGTCAGACGCGAGTGAGGAAAAGCCGATCAACGGCTCTTCCCATTGACAGCGTGATCAGCCGTGATTGGACACGGCTGATCACGTGGTAAAGAGCCTCCGCCGGAAGCTGGCACACCACACCACTGACACACCGCTCCCCCGATCGCCACAATGCGCGCCCCCGGGGACGCGCGGCGGCATGTTATCCTGCTGGACGTCATATGACTATGAGCTAATTTTACCAGACCGAGCAGTTCCATCTCAAGATTTATTCTGAGCATGCGTGGCACTTTGTGCATCGGAATTGGCCACACACGGTCGGAATTGACGCGATCGGATTTTGTCGGAAAATTTTATAGCCTGCTCTCAAACTTTCTGTGTCGGAAAATCCGATGGAAAAAGTCAGATGGAGCCCACACACGGTCGGAATTTCCGACAACAAGCTCCGATCGCACATTTTCCATCGGAAAATCCATCCGTGTGTACAGGACATGATAGTGTGTATGGGGTCTTAAGATCGGATTTTCCGACTGGAAATTTGTGATGACAGGCTGTTGGTGGAAAATCTGACCGTGTGTATGCTTCATTGGACAGTTGTTGTCGGATTTTCCATGGACAAATGTTGGATAGCGGGTTTTAAAATTTTCCGCGGACAAATGTCTGTTCTCGCATTTTTCGAGCGTGTGTACACAAGTCCGTCGGACAAAAGTCTAAAGTCCAAACACGCATGTTGGGAAGCAAGGACGAGCCAGAAGCGGTCGGTCTTGTAAACTAGCGTTCGTAATGGAGAATGAGCATTTGTGACGTGGCAAATTATGAAATCTCGAAATGCAGCGCACATTCTCTTCTTCTTTAATGGGATAATAATGAAGCTTTTTTGCTGGTGATACTGATGGAGTTATTGCAAAAAGGCTTTTTTTTCTAGTGATATCAAGAATAATATTATTATGCTTTTTATTATTATTTGGGAAAGTTACCACAACACCATTATCCCGTAGTTTTTTAGATCAAAGCTACAACTATGTTGGTGTCCCTTGTCAATTTTACATTGTATTTTTTTTAAATGTAACTGCCTACCCCCATTTGAAGTAAAACACAATTTTTTTTATTGTGCATTAAAAAAAGAAAACAAATAAAATTAGACATGCTATCTGCCAATATAACGTAACCAAAAAGTGCATTCTATGCATCCAAAAATATAGAAAATATAACAAATCAAATCATTATTCAACCAAAAAATAATAAAGCAATAACTCCAAGGCCAATAATAAATAACACGTGATCTACTCTGATTCTGCAACACGTCTGGTTGACGAACGGCTGCTCAGAAACGAACTGAAAAGCACGAAATGAAAAGCGCGAAGTGAAAACCGTGAATCAACACTCATCAAACTTCTACTAACACAAAATTAGCAGAAGGAGCCCAAAGGGTGGTGCTAAAGAGCTGAGAAACCATGTAGTACATCACTACATTGGTGATTGTTGGCCAGCAATTGTATTGCGTGTGTATGCAAGACAAGTTTGGGCCAACGCCCTTCGGACAAAAGTGCAGGGTTTTGTTGGCCAACAAATCGATCATGTGTACGAGGCTTAAGAGTTTCAATTTGTATGCAATCAGGCAGGCCCTTGCACTACATGGTTTTGGTAAATCTGAAGACAAACATCTGCAGAAAATCTAATAGTGTGTATGGGGTCTTATATTACTTAAAGAAATGAGTGAGGCATTGTAACGGACCCTCCCCACACTCCGCTTGAGTGCTTCCATCAGTATACAGCTTCCTCCAGTCTGAACATTGATATCAGAGATTATAGCCAATCGTACAAGACTAGCCAACAATAGCTTGTATGAACATGGAATACTTTTATTGAAACTCAAACAGAATATATTCCCCACAGAAAGACATCCCCCTCCTGATCATATTACCCTAACAATACAAACTGTAACCAAGAACATAATTAGCATGAGCTAATTAACTTGTCATTTAACCCAGCCTAGCTGACTCAATGCCCACCCAGACAATGTTGTAATTAATCAGATAATCCCCACTTCAGGTCAGACTTGCCGGCATCAAACTCCCAAAGTACAATACACATTGCTACAAATATAAACATATCCCCCAAGAGTTTGCTAGAAGACAGACAAAAGGTATTCCAATTAGCAAAATTAACTCCTCAGCCTAGTAGGCAACAGACTATAGCAGGAGACCTCAGTAGCAGACTGTCCGGCTCCTACATTGAAGACTATGGAATTGTCAGAAACCATGAACCAGACCAAGTCAGAAGTACAGTTAGATCACACTTGTTTATTAATAAAAATAAAAAGGTAAATAGAGTAAGCGTAGTCAAGCATAGCCAGAGTCCAGTAACCGGATCAGGTAGTCAGCCAAGCCAGAGTTCAGTAACCAGATCGGGTAATCAGCCAGGCCAGAAGTCAGGGATCCAAGTAGAGGAACAGCAAGCAGGATAAGGAGCCAGAAAGGATGTCAGCAAGCCAGTCTTTAAGCAGGAACGCAGGAGATGGTTTCTAGTGATGTGACCAAGGCGAAGGCAGGAAGGAAGTGAGCTGGATGTTTTTAAGTAGGTGGGACTGGCGAGCAGATCCACAACAGCTGGTTAACTGTGAAGAGAGAAGAGAGCTGGCAATTAGCCGACAGCTGAGCGGCCAGCTCAGAGAAGGAAGGGCTGAGCCAGCCCTGACAGGAATCCACATCTAAGCAATGCTTTCATTAATCAGGAACTGCAGACGGCATAGCAACAGTCTACAACAGGCTATGAGGCAAAGCTCATACCATGTCCCATTAGAAGTGATCCAAACTACATTCTCAGTGTACAATAATTAGCTGCTTATCATTTTCTCGGTCACCCTGTGCCCCTAACAGACACAGGGTGACTTACACATAAGAGGGGAATGGGGAGCTGAAGCAAGGGTTTTCCAACCTCTTCATGGGAAGCTGGGTTCCACGGGACCCCACCCAAAGTGACTGCCATCACAGGCATGAAGAAAAAGACAACTACAAAAGTCAGTAGGCAAAATGGGTGGAAGAAAAAGTAGTAGAAAATGTCTGCAAAACAGGGTAAGACAACAAATAAGATTAGAACGAAAGAAAGGATAAAACAATAGACAGAGCAGATGGAGAAAAGTCTGTTTAAAGCATCCTGGCTTTACATATGTAGACCTGTAGGAATGAGCCCCATGTTCGAGTCGAAGGTAAGTTCGACTCGAACATCGGGTGTTTGCCTGTTCGCTGAACAACGAACAATATGCGGTGTTAGCAGCAAATTCGAAAGCTGGCGGAACACCGTTAAAGTCTATGGGACACTAACATGAAAAATCAAAAGTGCTAATTTTAAAGGCTTATATGCAAGTTATTGTCATAAAAAGTGTTTGAGGACCTGGGTCCTGCCCCAGGGGACATGTATCAATGCAAAAATTTTTTGTAAATGGCCGTTTTTTCGGGAGCAGTGATTTTTTTAATGCTTAAAGTGAAACAAAAAAATGAAATATTCCTTTAAATATTGTGCCTTGGGGGTGTCTATAGTATGCCTGTAAAGTGGCGCATTTTTCCCATGTTTAGAAGAGTACCACAGCAAAATTAACCCTGTGCCAAATTTTTAAAAAAATGGCGTAAGGGGTCCCCCCAAAATCCATACCAGACCCTTCAGGTCTGGTATGGATTTTAAGGGGAACCCTGCACCAAAATAAAAAAAATGGCGTAGGGCCCCCCAAAATCCATACCAGACCCTTATCCAAGCATGCAACCTGGCAGGCCGCAGGAAAAGAGGGGGGGACGAGAGAGCGCCCCCCCCTCCTGAACCGTAGCAGGCCACATGCCCTCAACATGGGGAGGGTGCTTTGGGGTAGCCCAAAGCACCTTGCCCCCATGTTGATGGGGACAAGGGCATCATCCCCACAACCCTTGCCCGGTGGTTGTGGGGGTCTGCGAGCGGGGGGCTTATAGAAATCTGGAAGCCCCCTTTAGCAAGGGGACCCCCAAATCCCAGCCTCCCCCAATGTGTGAAATGATACAATGGGGTACAAGTCCCCCTACCATTTCACAAAAAAAGTGTAAAAATGTTAAGAAAGACAAGACACAGCTTAGGACAAGTCCTTTATTAAAAATAAAAAAAATAAAAAAGTCCCAGTCATCTTCTTCTATCACGCCGCCGACGGACCGAAAAAAAAAAATCAGCGACCGAACGAACTGCCTCCATGGGAGGCTCCCGCTGTGTGGGTAGGTCAGGATGTGCAGACCTGTGTTTCAGCAGGCGAAGTGAGACTCCAGAGGAGGAAAAAAAGATCAGAAAAGTGTAGCAGGGCAGGGACCCCTTCCAACACCAACAGCCAGGAACAGTCACCCAACAGCCAGGCAGAGTCACCCAGATTCCAATTCCCACTCTCCCTTTGATGTGATGGAACCTTTGTGGCTCACAACCAATACAAGAAACGGGTGACATCTTAGCTTAATCCGTGAACTTTGCACAATGGAGCCAATCCCACCATCTGCTGCATATCTCTCCTCAACCATATTGACCATCTTGGAGTTGTCGCCCCAGAATGCCCTGGATAAAGGCCCTGGCTGGGTATATAACTGCAAGCTCAATTAGCTTGCCTTCTGGTCAGTGTGCAATTTATTTGGTGTCCGGTGCACAATGGGTGGTGGTGGATCACGCATTATTTCCAAGATTTTATTCATTCACTCATTTATGCACATTTGTGTGATTTATGGACTATATGCAATTTACATGATTTTCACTGAGTTCTGGATGTTTCATTGTCATTGTCATTGTTTTTGCACATCCACTTATGATTATGGGACTGATTCTTATGTTTTTCATTATTATATTATGGTGATATCAAATATTATTCTCCTTCATTAGAATTTTTGTTATCACATATTCACTGCTTATCATACATCGTTTAGCGCAGCTACTTTTCTTTCTATTTGATTATTCATGTTCGTGTCCCATAGACGGTGTTCGTGTGTTCGTGTGTTCTGCCGAATTTTTTGCCTCTTCGCATGTTCTGCTGCGAACCAAACAGGAGGGTGTTCGGCTCATCCCTATAGACCTGGCTGGTGGCTTCTCAGTGCAGGAGAGGTGGCAGACATATTTTGGAGACCCAGTAGAGCCACAAGGGGACTGGAATTTACAGAATGGCTAAAACCCCATGAAGATAGTCAGGGGAAGCAGTGCTGTGCAGGGGAGTGCTCTGTGCAGAGCTGCATGGAATCTGGACTTGACAGAGAGAGAGAAAAAAGAGCACAGGACAGTGAGGGGAACCAGGAGAAGAGGTGCAGACTAACTTCAGGGGATTAGAGCAGAAACCCTGAGCTTGGAGGGATGTTGCAGTGTACAGAGCCTAGAGGGACTGTGCAGTGTACTAAACCTAGAGGGACTGTGCAGAGGACTGTTAACTCCATTAAAGAGATCCCCATAGTGTGGTGTTACCTATTGCCTGGCATCCAGGGGAACAGACTGCAAACTGAAGGACACCTATACAGCATTGGTGGTAAGAGGTGTTTTGGGCACCTGTAATTTTGTGCTAATTCCACTTGCTGGCTGCCTAGAGACTTAGCTGTTATTAGGGAATCTGCCCAGGACAAAGAGAGTGTGGCTTCAACAGAGTATAAGGACCCCTTGCTGGCAAAATTAAATCTGTTCTTCCACTGGCAAGTGGTGTAGTCAAGGAATAAGTTCTATACAATAAGTCACCTTGTGGTGATATTTACTTCTGCTATTGCTGCTGTTAAAGTTGATAAAGTTGTTCCCCTAATTTAGCCTAGTGTGTTCTGGCCAATCCCTTCACAAGCAATTTAAAAGAACAAATATTATTTTTGCTAATGTGCTGCGTACTGTCAGCATTTGTCAGGGCTGGGCTCAGCCCTTCCTTCTCTGAGCTGGCCGCTCAGCTGTCGGCTAATTGCCAGCTCCCATCTCTCTCCACAGTTACCGAGCTGTTGATGATCCTGCTCGTCAGTCCTGCCTACTTAAGCCGTCCAGTCCAGGGGAGCTATGCCTTCGCCTTGGTCACATCACAAGAAACTATCTCCTGCTTTCTGTTTAAAGACTGGCTTTGTTGACATCCCTTCTGGCTCCAGATCCTGCTTGCTGTTCCACTACTTTGATCCTGTCAGGAAATGTTCCATCCGCTGGTAATATCTGTTATTTGGCATGCAGTACTGAGGTCCACCAGCAGGGGTCTCCTGGCAGTTTGGAACTGTCAGGAGAGCTTTTCCCTGTTAATGTTATGTCATCTTTGGGCCGCAGTACTGGCGTCCACCAGCGGTTGGATCCTGGCAGTATGGAGCAGGTATTCCCCTCTGCAGACAGGTGTCACCTGAAGTTAATTAGCAGAGCTGCAGTATAAATACCCGGCAATTGCACACTTATGTTTCCCTGGTATTGTCCTTGGGCCCTGATCTGTATCCTGTTATCCTGTTATCCTGTATCCTGAACCTGAACCTGAACCTGAACCTGAACCTGAACCTAAACCTGAAGCCTGAAGCCTGAAGCCTGATTCCTGGAACCTGGAACCTGCTGATCCTGTTTCCTGTCCGTTACCTGAACTCTGGACTCTGGACTCTGAGCTTTGTACCTGACCCGTCCCTCCTGAGATCCATCCATCCTCTCTTGTCCTGTTTATCTCCCTTCCCAGCTACTGATTCCGTGTTTATGACCCCGGCCTGGCTTGACTACGATTCTGGTACTCCCTCTTGCTACATATGCTGGTTGGTTTTATATCACTGATTGTTTGGTTGTTCACTTGTATTTGTGGTGTGTTCACATATGCATTTTCCTTAAATAAACTTACTTTCACCTATTTATGTCTGGTTCACTCTGTCGCAGTCACACAGTTCTGGTCACATCTGGTTTATGACAGATCCCTGATTTCTGCTTGGCTGACTATCCGTTCTGGTTACTAAACTTTAGCTATGTTTTGACTACGTGTTCTTTTTACTTTTATTATTAAACAAGTGTGATTTAACTGTACTTCTGTCATGGTCAGATTTCATGGTTTCTGACAGCCTTGCTGTAATAAGATCTGTGCTACCATTGTTCTTGCACAGGGCTTGTACAGGCCCTACTAAAACCATTTTACCTTGTTACTGGTGTGTTGGTGAGCTGTTGGGTCCAGTTAAAGAGCAACTTCACTTAGTAGGTCCCCTCAGTTTGCCCCCTGTTTCTCCTGCAGCCTTCTGGGACAAGTCACAGGTCACAGAAAGCTGCAGGACCAATCAGAAGGCCCAACGCAGCTCACACATGTGTAGTGAGCAGGTGGCTGTGAAGCCACGCACAGTCACAGCCGGCTGCCCACATTTAGTATGCTAATGCTGGCGGCCGAAGGGCAAAAAAAACGACTAGGTGAGGAACACTGCTGAATTGGGACAGGTGACTGTCTACTTATTAAAAGTCAGCAGCTTTTTGTAGCTGTTAACTTTTAATTTTTACAAATATGACTAAAGCACCTCTTTAAGGATGGGTCACTAGTACTACTGGGAATATCTGGAGAACCCGAACATTGCAGCTGCTTCTGAGAAACTCACCACTACACACATATCAATTGTACAAAATGTCATCTACCTGACGGACGAGCCTAACGTGCAGTGGGAAGGGCCTCGTGTACAACCCTGGTTCAAGGGCCACTGATGTTGGGAACAGTGGTCACCAGAGCTGGGTGGTATATGGGTGCCTGGATCGTCTTCCGTGCAGCAGATGACTTCACCTAGTAGACCAGCAGGTTAACGGCAGGTGTAATCAGCTCAGCTAATGCAGACAGAAAACAGGAAGCAGGTAAGTGCAGAGCTGTGGAGACACTGGATGCGTGGTCAGACAATCAAGTAAATATAACGACAGACAGAGAATAGTCAGGAGGCAGGCAAGGTTCAGCAGAAGGATATTAATGCTGGGGGGGTGTTCCATTGTTGCTGTATGGGGGGTCTTTTGTTGTGTGGGGGATCTATTGTTGCTGGGATGGGGTCTATTGTTGTGTGGGGTCTATTGTTACTGGTGTGTGTTATATTGTTGCCGCAGGGGATCTATTGTTGCTGGGGTGGAGTCAATTGTTGCTGGGGGAGTCTATTGTTGTGTGGGGGAGTTATTGTTGCTGAGGGTCTATTGTTGCTGGGTGCAGGGGATCTATTTTATTGCTTTTCTAGTTATCATTAACAAATTCCATACAAATTATTTAGCACCACAAAATGATACTTGGCTCTGTATTCTTTAAAAGGGGTGGTACTGGGAAGTGGGTAGGGGGTGGAACCAAGGGACAATGTTCAGAGGTGGGTA
Source organism: Lithobates clamitans (assembly GCA_037952925.1). Classification (NCBI taxonomy): domain Eukaryota; kingdom Metazoa; phylum Chordata; class Amphibia; order Anura; family Ranidae; genus Lithobates; species Lithobates clamitans. Next base: position 3,984,106 of record JBBGZY010000255.1, on the reverse strand, counting down.
GGGGGCAGAGACAAGAGGTGACTCAGAAGAGGGGAGTTGCTGCACCTATTCTCTGAGAAAAAAGCCCTGGGAAAATGACAGAGAAGTAAAAGAGCAGAGATAAATCTGATGAGTAGGGGTGAGATTTCTGCTCATCTCAACCAAGAGTTTGAGGTTTGAGGCAGAGCTTTAAGATTTTTTTTTTGGACAGAATTATGAACTATTGCCTGATAAGTTTGCATATTATGTGTTGAAGCTGTAAGGGAGAGCAGCCAATTCTGGCAAGGTGCCTTGTCTTATCAGAATCTGAAAGCCCCTCTTGTTTACAAAATAAACACACAGCTTAGTCCTTTATTGAAATTAAAAAAAAAACATTCTCCCTCAATGTTAATCCAACATCAATCACATTGCACACCTTTGTAGATCCATCATCAACCATAATGAATCATGTCCCGATCACATGACTATCCGTTTGATCATGATCCTCTCCCACCTGACCCCCTTGCCCCTCTTGGATGACATCATTGACCAAATATGCTCATGGCCATATATGGTAAATGACATCACCCAGCATCCCCTGCCTGTTTGTCTACATTCAGTCAGCGGCCAGGGAGTTGTAATGGAGCAGCAGCTGGAGACTCGGTTGGAGTACTGTCAGGAGATGGTCATTGTGACATTGGGTGTAATGTCATTGTTCATCATGATTTATGTTGAATCTACATCACTGGACAACATAAGTGGCATTTGATATACATCATAGGACATTAAAGTGGTTGTAAAGACAGTGAGTACCATTACTGTCAGCTCCTCCGTTATAACATGGTATAATACACAGTGCAAATGTTTTTGTTTTTTTTTAAATGATGCTGCTATAAACCTTTTTCAGAGTGCCGCTGTGTGGTCACGTGACCTCCCGCCGCTGTCCTCCCTCGATCTAAGGACTACAGTGGGAGGGGCTGAGATTCACCTCTGACGTTCATGCATGTTTTTGAGTGTTCTCACACCGACACGCATAGCGCAGCCCATTCATTTTAATGGTCTGCTCTACACATGACAAATGTGGCAAAGTAGCTCATGCACCTTTCTAGCTTTGGGCTTTACACCTTTTTTAGCTGCACATTTTGCCATACTTTCGCACAAAAATTTTTTACGAGTTTGGGGTTCCATTAACAATGAATGACCCTGCAAATGCATTACAAGATTTTCATGTGTATTGGAATCATAAACAATTTTGCATACATTGATGAAATGCTGTAGTGTGAACAATGCCTAAACATGTGCTGTGTGTTTAAATTAGATGGCTGGTAGGCTGCCTCTATCTGCACTCCATAGAAAGTATTTGGAAAAAAGAGCTCAGATTTTAATGCCTTTAATATGAAATTTGAAGATGAAAGCCTGTAGCTACAGAGGTGAATGGGAGATTTGTTGAAAGTGCTTTTACTGCTTATTCAGAATGTGTAAATACCTAAATGTACATAGTGTGGGCAAAGATTCACTTTAAGGCATGGCCTAAGCCTTTCAAAGAGAAATGTTGGAATAGAGAAAAAAAACAATCATACTCACCTAGATGGCTTCAGAACTGATGCCAGCTGCACAGAGGCGTAACTGGAACCTTCAGGGCCCCGGTGCAAGAAACCATGATGAGCCCCCCTGCCCCCCTTCCATCCGAGCCCCGGGCTTCCAATTTTGGGAGGGTGTCCATGGACACTCCCAAAACCGTGCTTCCCACGTGACCCCTGGGACATGCAACCAGTGCAATCACAGCGGCCCTTTATCATGTGATCAGCTGATCACATGTAAACAGACTTTCCGGTTATCCACAGCCCTTTCCTCACACGCTGTGTCTGTGTTAGGAAAGGACTGCCATTAACTGTCAAGAATGTCAGTAAATTGTTTACACTGATAATCCGTGCCCCAATCATCAGTGCCATCTATCAGTGCCCATCAGTGCTGCCTATCAGTGCTCATCAATGCCGCCTATCAGTGCCCATCACTTCCACCTACAAGTGTTACCTCTCAGTGCTCATTAATGCCGCCTATTAGTGCCCATCAATTCTGCCTAACAGCACCACCTATCAGTGCTCATCAATGCCATCTAACAGTGTCCATCAGTGCCACCTATCAGTACTTTTCAATTCTGCCCATCAAAGCCCATCAATACTGCCTGAGTTCTGCCTATCAGTGTTCCTCAGTGCCCATCAGTACCACCTATCAGTGCCCATCAATGCCACCTATCAGTGCTGCCTATCAGTGCTCATCAATGTGGCCTATCAGTGCTCATCAGTGCCCATCAGTGCCTCCTATCAGTGCCCATAAATGCCTCCTATCAGTGCCCATCAGTGCCTTCTATCAGTGCCCATTAGTGCCTTCTATCAGTGCCCATTAGTGCCTTCTATCAGTGCCCATTAGTGCCTTCTATCAGTGCCCATCAGTGCCTTTTATCAGTGCCTCCTATCAGTGCCCATAAATGCCTCCTATCAGTGCCCACCAGTGCCTTCTATCAGTGCTCATCAGTGCCATCTATCAGTGCTCATCAGTGCCCATCAGTGCCTTCTATCAGTGGTCATCAGTGCCTTCTATCATTGCTCATCAGTGCCTTCTATCAGTGCCCAGCAGTGCCTTCTATCAGTGCTCATCAGTGCCCATCAGTGCCTTCTATAAGTGCTTATCAGTGCCTTCTATTAGTGCTCATCAGTGCCTTTCTATCAGTGCCCATCAGTGCCTTTTATTAGTGCCTCCTATTAGTGCCCATTACTGCCTTCTATCAGTGCCCATCAGTGCCTTTTATCAGTGCCTCCTATCAGTGCCCACAAATGCCTCCTATCAGTGCTCATCAGTGCCCCTATCAGTGCCAACCAGTGCCTTCTATCAGTGCTCATCAGTGCTGTCTATCAGTGCTCATCAGTGCATATCAGTGCCTTCTATAAGTGGTCATCAGTGCCTTCTATCAGTGCCCAGCAGTGCCTTCTATCAGTGCCCATCAGTGCCTTCTATTAGTGCCCAGCAGTGCCTTTTATCAGTGCCTCCTATCAGTGCCCATTAGTGCCTTCTATCAGTGCCCATTAGTGCCTTCTCAGTGCTTTTTACCAGTGCCCATAAATGCCTTCTATCAGTGCCCATTAGTGCCTTCTATCAGTGCTCATCAGTGCCTTCTATCAGTGTTCATCAGTGCCGTCTATCAGTACTCATCAGTGCCCATCAGTGCCTTCTATCAGTGCTCATCAGTGCCTTCTATCAGTGCTCATCAGTGCCTTCTATCAGTGCCTTCTATCAGTGCTCATCAATGCCGTCTATCAGTGCTCATCAGTGCCGTCTATCAGTGCTTATCAGTGCCCATCAGTGCCTTCTATCAGTGCTCATCAGTGCCATCTATCAGTACTCATCAGTGCCCATCAGTGCCTTCTATCAGTGCTCATCAGTGCCTTCTATCAGTGCTCATCAGTGCCTTCTATCAGTGCCTTCTATCAGTGCTCATAAGTGCCGTCTATCAGTGCTCATAAGTGCCGTCTATCAGTGCTCATCAGGGCCTTCTATCAGTGCCTTCTATCAGTGCTCATCAGCGCCATCCATCAGTGCCTTCTATCAGTGCTCATCAGTACCTTCTATCAGTGCCCATCAGTGCCTACTATCAGTGCCCATCAGTGCCTTCTATCAGTGCCCATCAGTGCCTTCTATCAGTGCCCATCAGTGCCTTCTATTAGTGCTCATCAGTGCCTTCCAACAGTGCTCATCAGTGAATGCTATTCATTTCCATCAGTGCCGTCTGCCTTCTCAGGACAGCATGGCTCTGAGCGGAGATCGTGTGTCATGGAACAGTAGCACAGAGACAACGGCGGCATTAATGTTCTATTTGCCCATCCATCCTCTCTGGCACGGGATGAGAGAGGACACACAGCTGATCTCACGGCTCCCCCTTCTCCCCCCTCCTCTCTCCTGTGTGCTCCGCGGGCAGTCAAGTGTGAAGCTAAAGACCTCACATTTCCCATGGAGCACACAGGAGAGGGGAAGGGGGGGAGAAGGGGGAGCCGTGAGATCAGCTGTGTGTCCTCTCTCCTCCCGTGCCAGAGAGGATAGATGGGTAAATAGATGGGCAAATAGAACTTTAATGCCGCCGTTGTCTCTGTGCTACTGTTCCATATTTTCAAATAGAAAATAAAGGAATAAGATAGAAAAGAATAGAATAGAGTAAAACAGAACAGAATGCAAAATAAAAGAATAGGAAAAAATAGAATAAAAAAAATAAAGCGGTAGAATAGAAAATAAAAGGATAAAATAGAAAAGAATAGAATAGAATAAAATAGAAAAACAAAATTTAAAACTAAAACAATAGACTAGAATATAATAAAATGGAAAGACTATAACCATTTTTCGAAATTAGAATTTCAAATAAAATCATTTTGAATTTGAATAGAATAGAAAGAGATAAAATAGAAAATAACAGAATAGAAATTAAAATAATAGAAAAGAATAGAAAAAAGCAATACAATAGAATAGAAAGAATATAACATTTCAACCATCTTCCTAAATTTGAATTTCAAATAGAATAAATTTGAATATATTAGACAGAATAGAATAGAAAAAACAATGGAATAGAAAGAAATTCAAATTTTCAATAGACAGAATTTGATTTTTAATGGAATTGGAATCCAATTGTTCATTTGTTTATTTGTTCATTTACTCATTCGTTTTGAATTTGAATAAACAAAACAAATTACTGATGACCCCACAATTGGAATAAAACTTTTTTGTGAAAGGGAGTTTAACAAGACTCTTGGACACTCATTAAAATTAGAAGAAAAGAGGTTTAACCTTAAACTTAAACTATGTAGAGGGTTCTTTATTGTATGAGCGGCAAGGTTGTGGAATTCACTTCCACAGGCGGTGGTGTCAGCGGGGGGGGGGGGGGGGATCGATCGTTTCAAGAAACTATTAGATAAGCACGCACCTGAACGACCGCAACATACAGGGATATACAATGTAATAATGACATATAATCACACACACAGGTTGGACTTGATGGACTTGTGTCTTTTTTTCGACCTCACCTACTACAGTATGTAACTATGTAATTCAGAAAATGAATTTATTTTTTTCAAATATAGATTTTATTTATTTTTTTACATGCCCAACCTGGGCTGAGACATTACAATACAGTACGATGCATACATACATTGAAAATAAAGAGAGGAATATTCGTTTACCTTCCTGAATAATCGTATATATTAAAATATTTCTTACAGTAGAAGGTCAGCAGATAAAATTCACAATTAGCATTTCTCTCTATTAGTCTCCCTTCGCCTCCTATCCCACTCGGGCAGAATCTCAATACCCAAGAGGGGAAGGGCAGCAGAGGACATCATAGATATACATCGGGAAAAAGAGGGGTATATAGAGAAAGGGATAAGAGGAGGAAAAAAAAAAAAAAAAGGAATCTGCGAGGGGTGGGAGGGATGGGGGGGGGGGGCTCTGGTTGATTCAGGACAGCTTCAGATTTTGTATTATCTGGAGAAGTGAGCTTATCAGGCGGTTCTAAGGGTGGTGCCTTCTGAGGATAAAATAAATTGTTGCCATATTGCCCATGTCTTTGTATATTTTTCCTGCTGGTGTCTCGCCGTTAGTACCAGGTCCTCCATTCTACTAATCTCCTCCACCCTCCGAACCCACTCTGCCACAGTTGGTGGAGTTTGCTTTTTCCAATAGAGTGGGATACAAGATTTAGCTGCGTTAACTAAGTGTCGCACAATGGACTTTTTGTACCTTTTAGTTGATATAGTATTGACGTGTAACAGAAAAAAGGCTGGGTCATTAGGGATATCATATTCCGTGAATTTTTGGATGGTTGCTCTAATGGTAGACCAAAAATGTGAGAGTTTTGAGCAGGACCAGAATCTGTGCAGCAATGTGCCTCTTTCCGTCCGACATCTCCAACATAGTGCCGAGGTGTTCGGGTAGAAGGTATGTAGGTCTTGGGGAGTTAGGTACCACCTTGTCAAAAGTTTATAATTAGTTTCCTGTATTTTTGTACAAATAGAGGATTTTAGCGAGAAAGTCACTACACGTTGAATCTGGTCCGATGTAAATGTACAACTCAAATCTCTCTCCCATTTACGTATAAAGGTTAGATGTGTGTCGTCCGTCGGGGTAATGAGGAGGTTATACATTATCGACAGCGTCCTTGCGAGTGCACCCCCCTCTGAGCAGTAGTTTTCAAATGTCGTTAGAGGTTGTGTGAACCCTTGGGAGTTAGGTATAGACGCAAGGAAGTGTCTCAACTGGACAGCCGTCCAAAATGACAACTTGAATGGGCCTGATTGGTTGCTTAATGTCTCCACGGAGGGCCATGAATCTCCTGTCAGGAAGTGTCGTGCTTGTATGCGTTTTAGGCTCAACATGGCATTTTTAACCTGAGGGTCTAGACCTGGAGAAAATTGCGGGTTCCCTATAATTGGATAGAGTGGGGAGTTAGCTGACGATAGTGAATGCGTTTGGCAGGTTTGTGAGCTCACTCGGAGTGTCGTTCCTATCAGTGGGTGTTTTTTGTCTTGTGCTCGGAGGTGTTCGTGGCACCACAGAGCTCCCTGCAGGGGTATTTGCACCTGGGCCTGTTCTAGATGTGTCCATAATTTAAGGTCTTGGTGGCGACACCAGTCTATAATTCTGCCCAGGTGCACTGCCTGGTAGTATTTCCTCATATCCGGGACAGCAAGGCCTCCGGAAGCTTTGGGCATAGATAGGAGTGTACGTGGTAATCTCGATTTCTTGTTTGCCCAGATGAATTTATGGAATTGACTGTGTACCTTTCTAAAATATGATGTGGGGATCGCGATTGGGAGTGCTTGTAACAAATAAAGGTATTTGGGTAAGATGCACATCTTGATAAGATTGCATCTCCCGAACCAGGAGTGTAGGCCTTTACCCCAAGACGTCAGTATGTTTCCTGTTTTAACTAGTAAGGGTGGGAAATTCAGTTTAAAGGCGTGATTAAGATTTGCTGGGACCAGAGTACCCAGATATGTCAGAGCTGTGGATGTCCATTTAAAGTTAAAACTAGAGCACAGTGTTTGCTGAGTAGGTCGTGATAATTCTATACCCATGGCCTCTGATTTGTTGTAGTTAATTTTAAGATTGGAGATATTTCCAAATTCTTCAAATTCCCTAAGAAGATTTGGAAGAGAGATTACTGGATTTGATAGGGAGAACATCAGGTCGTCCGCATATGCAGAGACCTTATATTGGGTCCCTCCAACCTTTAGGCCTTGGATGTCTGGGTTATTTCTAATTTTATTTAAGAACGGTTCCAACGTGAGGGCAAACAGTAGGGGGGACAGTGGGCAACCTTGTCTCGTCCCGTTTTTAATTTGGAAGGGGTCCGATAAAATTCCGTTTACTTTGACTTGAGCTGTGGGGGTATTGTATATTTGGGTGATCCATCCCAACATCTTCTCTCCCAGTCCTATGTGTCTAAGGACTGTAAACATATACTCCCAGTTAACCCTATCGAATGCTTTTTCGGCGTCCGTGTTTAGGAAAACTGAGGCTCATGGGTCAGAAAATGAATTTAACAAATTTAACAAGTTTAAAGAAACAAATTTATGGAAATAACAAATCAAAACTAAACAAAACACATTTTTACGTTCTGTACAGTTCAAGCATAGTAACCAATTAGGTTCTAACTTCAGGTTGCACAATTAAACTTTGGCAAAATAAACCTAGTAGCTGATTGGTTGCTATGCACAATTGCACCGGATTCTGTATGCTGCTGTTTTAGTAAATCCCCCCATGTGTAAGTATAGGCCAGAGAGAGGAGTAGGGCTAGAGAGCAATAGAAGATTAGAACAGAGATAGGGATAAGGAATGAGTGTATAGACATAGCACAATGAAGAGAGGAGCAGCGATAGAGTCCACTGAGAACAGCAGAGAAGTAGAAGAGCGGATAGAGCTGAGGAACAGTGACAGAGTGTAAAGAGACAGCAGAGTGAGATTTGAGAGAAGTGAGAGAGTGCAAGGACAAATACAAACTAAGATATTCCGCGCTTAGGACAGTGTTTAAAAGAGAACTGCAGCCCCCCCAGAAAATGGAAAAACACTGAGGTGCAATCCAAAAAAATAATAAAAAACTCTAGTGGGGAATATGGCGCTGTTCAAAGGTGTATATAATTAAAATGATACCCTAAAGAATGTGTGGTGGCAATATGTGAGAAGTACTGTGAGCAAGTGTATGAATATTAAATGAACAGCATGTTATGTGCATGTGCCACAAATATAAAACATCACATAGTATAAAAAACAAAGTGCAAAATAAGGTGTAAATGCTCATAAAAAAATATATATACATGCACTCAAAAAGTAACACATAACCAATATATAAATGTGCGTGATATTGGTGTTGGTTAACAAATTTGCAGGAAAAGCGCACAAAAGTACCCAAAAAATGCACAAGTATCATCAATGGTGTAATAAATAATTAATGTGATAGTGCGCCAAATTTTTCAAAAATCAAGTCCAAATGATGTAAGTGTTCCAGCAAAAAAAAGTTCTATATGCAAGAAAAAATCTGTGAAAAGTGTCTTTGCATTCCAAAAAGATCCTGTGTAAATTATTGTGATCGTTGTGTAATTTTTTCTCTGGAACCCCCACTTGTGTCCTCACTCACCGGAAAGCCCAACCCCTGCAGGGGTAATGGGCAAGTAAAAGTAAATCCACTGATAGGAATCGATCGGTGTCCCCCTCTGTGGTTCCGCGATCTCCTTCCTGGTTGGGTAGTCACTAGTCCTTTAAAAAAGTCCACCAGAGCGTATCAATATGTATGGAGAAGAGAGGAGCCTCATAGTGTAAATCCAAAAGTATTTTATTTATTTAGCCAGTCGGCTTACATAAAAATGAAGTATTAAAATCGGTAAAACAAATGCAGTCTGACTGAAAGATAGCACTGCTCCACCGGCTTGTGAAGAGCCGGTAGTAGAAACAGTAGCGAGGCAGCGGCGTGCGTTCCACAGCCGATCTGCCAAAAACCGGAAGTGAACGAACAACAGACTTTGCAGCGACGTATGCGTACCAACGTGACCACGCCTTACGCGTTTCATCATCAAGACGTCATCTGAGGCATCTAGAGAGTGCAAGGAGAGTGATAGAGCAGAGATTGAGCTGAGGAACATTGTCACAATGTATGCATAAGTGGTAGTGAGAGAGCGCAGAGAAATGGGAGAGAAGCTGAGAAAGAGTTGAAGAGAAGTAGCAAAGTGTCATGACGAGAGTAGAAAGAGATAGAAGTAGGAAAAGAACACAGGGAGAGAGACAGAATATTAGAGGAGCAGAGACAAAGGGGATGACCAGTAATAGTGTAAGGATAGAGCGGAGTGAGAGGGAGGTAAAAGGATAAAGCATGAATGACACAGAAGAAGAGGAGCAGAGATAGAAATGATGGGCAGTGACAATGTCAGGATGAAGCAAAGTAAGAGGAAGGACTAGGGATACACTATATGAACAATGACAGAGAAGGATAAGAAAAGAAATTGAGCCGAGAAACAGCAACACAGTGCCAGAATAGAGCAGAGTGAGAGTATAGAATAGAGATATAGTACAAGGGGAATGACTGAGAATTATTATTATACAGGATTTATATGGAGCCAACAGTTTACGCAGAGCTTTACAATATAACAGGGAGACAATACTGTTACAATACAATAAAATACAAAAGGATTAAGAGGGCCCTTACAGAGCTTACAAACTAATAGGATGGGGTAAGTTGTACAAAAGTTTGTAACTGTGGGGAATGAGCTGAAGGAAATGGTAAAAGATTAATTGGAGGTGTGATAGGCTTCCCTGAAGAGATGAGTTTTCAGGGATCGCCTGAAGACAGTCAGAGTAGAAGATAGCCGGACAGATTGAGGTAGAGAGTTCCAGAGGATAGGAGAGGCTCTGGAGAAGTCCTAGAGACGAGCATGGGAGGAGGAGAAAAGGCAGTTTGAGAGCAGGAGATCTTGAGAAGAGCGGAGAGGACGGGTTGGGTGATATTTGGAGATAAGATTGGTGATGTAGCTGGGGGCAGAGTTGTGAATGGCTTTGTATGTTGTAGATAGTATTTTAACTTTTATTTGCTTGGTAATCGGAAGCAAGGTATAGGGATTGGCGGAGAGGGGTGCCAGACACTGATCAGTTGTTAAGGTAGATGAGTCTGGCAGCAGTAGCCATGATAGACTGAAGAGGGGATAACCTATAGAGAGGTAGGCCTATGAGAAGGGAATCAGTTAAGGCAAGAGATAACGAGGGAGTGAATAACTAGGTTGGTGGAGAATAAAAAAAAATGACAGGGGGGGGGCAGAGACAAGACCAGTCGTCCCGCACAAGGAGAGAGAGTAGCAGTGACTAGACTTTATTACAGGAAACCCCTGCACTTAGGCAAAGTTTCACCCTGGAATAATACATAGATGGGTGGTGCAGGTACAGTGTGTCTCTCTGGTGGTGGGAGTAGAGCGTGGCTCTCTCTCTGGTGGTGCGGGTACAACGTGGCTCTCTCTGGTGGTGCAGGTACAGGATGGCTCCCTCTCTAGTGGTGTGGGTACAGGGGTACAGAGTGGCTCCCTCTCTGGTGGTATGAGTACAGGGTTACAGCGTGGTTCCCTCTCTGGTGGTGTGGGTATAGGGGTACAGTGTGATGCCCTCTCTGGTTGTGCAGGAACAGGGGTACATCGTGGCTCCCTCTCTGGTGGTTCGGGTACAGCGTGGCTCCCTCTCTGGTGGTGTGGGTACATGGGTACAGCGTGGCTCCCTTTCTGGTGGTGCAGGTATAGTGTGGCTCCCTCTCTGGTGGTGTTGGTACAGCGTGGCTCCCTCTCTGGTGGTGTGGGTACAGGAGTACAGTGTGACTCCCTCTTTGGTGGTGTGGGTACAGGGGTACAGCGTGACTCCCTCTCTGGTGGTGCATGTACAGGGGTACAGCATGGCTCCCTCTCTGGTGGTACGGGTACAGGGGTACAGTGTGACTCCCTCTCTGGTGGTGTGGGTACAGGGGTACAGCGTGGCTCCCTCTATTGTGGTGCGGGTACAGCGTGGCTCCCTCTCTGGTGGTGTGGGTACAGCGTGGCTCCCTTACTGGTGGTGCGGGTACAGCATGGCTTCCTCTCTGGTGGTGCGGGTACAGCGTGGCTCCCTCTCTGGTGGTGCAGGTACAGCATAGCTCGCTCTCCAATGGTGCAGGTACAGGGTACAGCGTGGCTCCCTCTCTGGTGGTGTGGGTACAGGGGTAAAGTGTGACTCCCTCTCTGGTGGTGTGGGTACAGGGGTACATCGTGGCTCCATCTCTGGTGGTGCAGGTACAGCGTGGCTCCCTCCTTGGTGGTGCAGGTACAGCGTGGCTCCCTCTTTGGTGGTGTGGGTACAGTGTGGCTCCCTCTCTGGTGGTGTGGGTACAGGGGTACAGTGTGGCTCCCTCTCTGTTGGTGCGCGTACAGCATGGCCCCCTCTCTGGTGGTGTGGGTACAGCATGGCTCCCTCTCTGGTGGTATGGGTACAGGGGTACAGTGTGACTCCCCCTCTGGTGGTGCGGGTATAGCGTGGCTCCCTCTGTGGTGGTGTGGGTACAGGGGTACAGTGTGACTCCCTCTCTGGTGGTGAGTGTACAGCATGGCTCCCTCTCTGGTGGTGCAGGTATAGCGTGGCTCCCTCTCTGGTGGTGCGGGTACAGTGGAACTCCCTCTCTGGTGGTGCGGGTACAGGGGAACAGTGTGACTCCCTCTCTGGTGGTGTGGGTACAGGGGTACAGCATGGCTCCCGCTCTGGCTTCCACCAGCACAGTCCTCCCCTGTTCTTTTCTTTTGTAGCACTCAATTCCTCTTCTTTTTCTGGGTTCCAGGTTTTCTCTCTTCCCCAGCTGAGTGCATGCATGCTGGGGGCGCCAATCTTCCACGACTACATTTCCCATGATGCATCCTCAGTGTCTTCTGATTGGCCCTCTGCTGTGGCCAGTGGGGAGAGCGGGCAGGAAGGTGGGCGGTGTTGTGGCAAATCTAACACATTAGAGCCCGTCTCTGTTCTCCCATTCGGTTAACAGGAGAAAGGGGAGGGGGTGAGCGGGGGAGTAAGATACACCCACAGCCCGCCTCTCCACTGTCACATCGCTGCTGCTAAGTTCTCTGGCAAACAGAGCAGGTGAAAATCGACCCGCTTTACCGATGGGGGGCTCGACCGCACCCACTACAGCTTCTTCCTGGTGTCACCCCACCACCACCGGCTGCTGAACCCCCCCCCCACTGGCCACCGCACCCCAATAGGGACACTATCGGACTAAAGTAACTTGCTAGTACTGCATCCCCCTAGATTGGAGCTGGCCCTGATGGGGCCCCATGAGCACTTGTTTATATGCACATAATATATGTATAATGCCTCACTTTGTTTTGCTATGGCTTGCATACATGGGCACATATATATATATATATATATATATATATATATATATATATGCACACGATTGGACATTTCGACAACAAAATCCTGGGATTTATTACTAACGGATGTTGGCTCAAACTTGTCTTGCATACACACGGTCGCACAAATGTTGTTGGAAATTCCGATTAAGAACGCGCTGACGTACAACACGTACGACGGCACTATAAAGAGGAAGTTCAATAGCCAGTGCGCCACCCTTTGGGCTCCTTCTGCTAATCTCGTGTTTATCTCGTGTTAGTAGAAGTTTGGTGAGAGACGATTCACGCTTTGCATCCTCATGCTTTTCAGATCGTTACTGCTCTTCAGTTTGTGCTTGTGGGTTCGTATCTGGTTTTCAGTGCGTGTAGTCAGTTCGTATCTGGTTTTCAGTGCGTATTTTTATATTGAGCATTTGATTTTAAGTGCGTTCTTGTCTGCTCGTTTCTGAGTTTCAGCTTGGGGTTCTTACTTTGACCCAAGCCCAGTCCATGAACAGGGCAAGGAGGAGTTTATGGACGAAGAATTGGTTGCTCCAGCCTGACCAATTCTCGCACATGCCTTTGTTGCGGGAGATCCGTGAGAATAATCCTGATGACTTCAGGAATTATCTCCGGATGTCGGACCCCGTTTTTCACCGTTTGTTGGCTTTGCTGTCCCCTTATATTATGAAGCAGGACACCTGCATGCGGCAAGCCATCACTCCCGAGCAGAGGCTCGTCGCCACCTTGCGGTAATTGGTGATGGGGAGAAGTCTGCATGTCAGGGAAATGGCCGTAGGAGAACTGGCAATAGTGCCAGTTGTCAAGGAACCAACAGCAGGAGAAGGGCTCTAGGACCCAGCATCTCTACCAGCACTTATGGCAGGAGAAGGACTACTGTGTTTGACCCCTGGCCTGGCTTCCACTACTGTTCCTTGTGCACACCTTGCCAAGTATTACTGAAAATTTTTATAGACTTTAGCCCAGCTGTGTTTCCTGTATTACCTGGTGTCCTTTTGGTGCCCACCGGCTCTTCTCTCTGGAATCCATCTGGCAACCTGTGCTTCTCTGGGCACTACACCCTCTGTACCCAACTTCAGTGGTGTACTGCACTCAGCCGCAAAGGGAGCCCTCTCAGCATTTCGGCCTCCAACCAGGTACGTGACACTGCAGGACATCAAGTTCTCGACAGGCATCTCCCCCCAGGCTCTGGGAATCATTAATCCAGAGACCTGTTCTGCCATCATTCAGGTCCTGCAGAAGGACTATATTAAGGTAAGATTTCTCCTTTAACATCACATTATATGTAATTTAAAAAAAAGTATTTTTTAAATAAATGTGTATTTTAAACTGAAAAATTTGTTCCTTTGATTTACTGCTTGTGTTTCTTTTAGCTGTCTTCATTTTATCCATGCGCAGTGTATATAAAGCGTAACACGCGTGCGTCATACGTATGATCTGTGAGCGGAGGATGGAGTAGCGGAAGTGCCGATCATTCTAACGAAGGTACAATTCTAACATGGGGCATCAGTGGCCTATACTGCTTATAGATTGAGGCCTATATTGGGTCAAGATTATGCAAGTTTAGCCTGACATTAGGGTTTGTCTTGTGTTGTGTCTTGCAGATAAAATGGATCGATTCAACGATCATGATTTCCTCCCCCAATTCATTGATTTGTACAGAGAGCTGCCCTGTCTGTGGCAGACAAAACACCCCTTTTATACAAATTGACTAAAGAGGAAGGCAGCACTGGATAAATTGCTGGAATTTATGAGCCACAGATCCCCACGGCAGACATCAACTATTTGAAGTGCAAAATTGGTGGCCTGAGGAGCACTTATAATAGGGAGCGCAAGAAGGTCCAGGATTCCATGACATCAGGAGCATCAGCAGATGACATTTATGTCCCCAGGCTGTGGTACTACGACAGACTGTGATTTCTGTCAGACCAGACTGAAATCAGGCCATTACTCCCAACCCTGCCTTCCACTCTTCCTTCCACTCTTCCTTCCACCCCAGCTGGGGCTTCCAACGTCCAACATGGGCCTTTCACCCAGGAAGAAGATGTGGAGGAGCCCAGCTTGAGTCAGGTATAGCACTGTTCGACATATTTATCAAAATTGTGTGTGATTGATGAACAATAAACTAAAACTATGTCCCTTTTTCGTACACAGGAAAGCTTCAGCCAGGAGGAGGCTGTGGAAAGTGGCAGCCAGGAGGTGGCAGGGGAAAGTGGCAGCCAGGAGGTAGCGGGGGTAAGTGGCAGCCAGGAGGTAGCGGGGGTAAGTGGCAGCCAGGAGGTAGCGGGGGTAAGTGGCAGCCAGGAGGTGGCAGGGGTAAGTGGCAGCCAGGAGTCGGCCGGGCCCAGTAGCCTGACCGAATCCCAGGTCCCTCCCCTCCGCCTTCAACAAAAAAGGCCCAGGAAGGGGAGGAGCATGGAGGAGTCAGCACTTGGGTTAATTTGGCAGGCTTGGGCGGCCCTCAGAACACCCCCAGTCTTCTTGAGGCCTATGCCTGCATGGCTGCCAATGAAATGGAGGTGGGCCAACACCTCTTTTGAGAGGAAGTGATATCTATGGCCCTAAATAATGGGGTGAGGGGCAAACTCACAAGCAAAACCCACATGTGCAAGTTGGACCATCCTCCTCCTCCACCTCCTGCACCTCTTGCCACAACTCCAACACCAAAGCCACAGCCTGGAAGCAAGCGTGGAAGGAAGCGTGTAAGGAAGACAAAAGAGTTATGGCTTGGGTTCAGTCTGGTCTGGCAAAAGACGCAGGCTGTTGTAAGACCACAGCCTGGGGACACATATGTCACCTGCTGCTGTTCCTGATCTCTCAGAGTCCTGGACCGGATTGTGCTCCCTATTAAATGGACTTCTCAGGCTCCCAATTTTGCATGTCAAATAGTTGATGTGTGCCCTGGGGTACAAAGGCTTTGCTAATTTAACCAGTTTATCCAGCGTTGCCTTCCTCTTTATTTTGTTATGACCCCTAATAAATGTATGTTTTTTTTCTTAAATCATTGGCTATGTGTTATAATTAAAAAAGGACAGTTTGTTTGTGAGTAGGCAGGTACATCTCAAAAATACAATGTCAAATATACAAGGGACACCAACACAAACCAATCTCTTTGAGGTTAAAAAAATACAAGATAATAATGGTGTTGTGGTAACTTGACACACAAAACGAGAAAAAATATTATGGGGATCACTAGAAAAAAAAACAGGAGATCTTGATTTTAAAAAAAAGGAGATCACTATTATCATTATTCTGGAGATCTGGTGAAAAAATAAAAAAGATTATTCATGAGATAACAAGAAATAATAAAGAAATCAGTTTGTCAGAACTCTGTGTGAATATCAGCAGCAAAACAACTTCATAATTCTAGCATTATAAAGAAGAAGAGAATGCGTTGCATTAAAAGATTAAAAAATGTGCAGCATGAAGAATGTACTATCTCCATTACGAACGCTAGGTTTACCAGACCGAGCGCTTCTGTCTCGTACTTGATTCAGAGCATGCGTGGAATTTTGTGCATCGGAATTGTGTACACACGCTCGGAATTTACGACAACAGATTTTGTTGTCAGAAAATTTGAGAACCAGCTCTCAAATTTTTGTTGTGGGAAATTCCGACAAAAGATTTCCGACCGTACACACGGTCAGAATTTCCGACAACAAGCTCCCATCAAACATTTGTTGTTGGAAAATAAAAGGCGTCATTCACACCTAGGTGTTCCGGAATTGCAGGCAGAATCAGGTGATTCTGCCCGTGATTCCAGAATGGCAGCAAATCATGGGACGCATTTGCAATGCCAATACTTCTTAATGGCACCCCAATTGCTGTGCGATTTTGCCACAGTTGTCGAGCGATAAATCACGCTGCAATCACGGCAAAATCGCAACACACAAGGCATTACGAAGTAATGGCATTGCAAACGCGTCCCGCATTTTGCTGCAATTCTGGAATCGCAGGCAGAATAGCCCGATTCTGCCTGTGATTCTGAAACGGTGTGATGAAGCCTAAGTTCTTACCTAAGCTTGCTATGTATCTGTGGCCCAGTCTGCAGCACTGACAGGAGAAGGATTCTGTCTGGCAGCAAGTAAAATAAAATGATTGGGCTGCCCCAGAACAAAAATAGAGGAGATATCTTCCCATGGGGAAGCTAATTCTGGTGATAACCAGGGATTTCCTAATTTTGGAGAGATTTCCTCTCACTTCCTGTTTGGCTATGGGACATGAAGTGAAGGGAAATTTCCCCAAAGGAACACAGATGGCAAAAAAAAACTGAGAGTGGTAAAACCCTTCCTTACTCTATCCAAAATTAAAAAAAAAAGTTTTGCCTTTAGTTCATTATTCAATATCCACATCCGCAATACACTTTTACAAAAGAGGGACAGTGTTGCCTGAGAGTATCACAGAGCCAGTGACAATATCTGTGCTTAAAGGGACCAGATTCAATGACATCATCAGTGCTTAAATGGACTAGAGTCAGTGTCAACATCACTTTCCTGAGCATTCCAACATAACAGCTGGGCCCCAACAAGCTGGTCAGCAGAAGAGAGTATATTACAGAATGCTGTAATGCCATGTACACACGAGCGGAATATCTGACAGAAAAAGTCAGATGGGAGCTTTTCATAGTATATATTCCGATCGTGTGTATGCCCCATCTGACTTTTTACGTCAAAAATTCTGACAGACCTAGAAAGAGAACATGTTCTAAATTTTTCCGACGGAACCAATTCCTATCGGCAAAACCGCTCGTCTGTATGCTGTTCCTACGTAACAAAAATTAAGCATGCTCTGAAGCAAGTACGAGACAGCTACTGGCTATGGAACTTTCATTTTCTAGTCCTGTCCTACGTGTTGTACATCACTGCATTCTGGATGGTCGGAATTTGGTTTGATAGTGTGTATGCAAGACAGCTTGAATGGAATTCCGTCGGAAAAACCGGTCGTGTGTACAGGGCATTAGAGTGGCGTAATTCTCTTCAGTTAGAATTGCCGCAGTATAGAGTTCAGGAGAAGTTGTTCTCTACATCCATTATTTGTTGTTCACCTGTTTGCAATATATTCCGTGATAAAGAGTAACTGTTATCATTATTGTTGTTTTTTATCTCTTTTGCTACTGGGGTACTGCATATACAACATGTACATCTACAATAAATATTCCTTACCCAGCCAGGTGTGTCAGAGTGTGAGGTTTTTAGAGTCGTGGGCACAGGAACAGGGGACCCAATACATCCAGTGGCTCCTTTGGGGGTGAGCAATATGGACAAATGCGGCTTAATGCAGCAGAGAGAATGTGTAGAAGTAGTAGTAGATTGTCAGGAGTACGACTGTAGGAAATGGCAGCAGAGATGGAGTTGAGGAGCAGACCGGTACAATGGAGTAGGGAGACAACAATAAAAAGCGGTAAAGATGGTGGCAGGATGAGAGGGAAGTGCAGTCGCTGAGTACAGTTTCAGCAATAGAGGAGTAGAAGAAAAGAGAAACAGAAATAGGACAACAAAATTCAAAATAAAAATAAAAACAGCTGCATTTGTTGAGCTTAAAAGCACCCATTTTCAAAAGGTGTGAAAAAAAAATTGTAGGCCCATAATATCCATTTTTATGGGCTAATACATAGCTTGTGTGAACAGAAGGATTATATCATAAAACTATTCTGACCTTCTATTTATCCGAAAGCACTGGAGGGGAGGGGGGAAACAGACAGCATATTTTTCTCTCAGTGCTGAAAATTCATTGAGGAGGAGAGGAATAACCCAATAAACAGGTGAGAGAATAGAAATCATTTTACACGGCTAACAATTTAGGAAAATAATAATGCGTAAATGATTTCTCCTGGCTGTCTGCTGCTGGCAGTGTTTGTGGCACTGTGCAGTGACAATGACACACACCAAGCCCTTTCACTAGACTCTACTGCTTTGTAGGGGTATTAAAGATTCAATTTATGTACCAAGGTCAGTATCGTATATCCAAAGAGAGAGCTGCATCCTGTGCTGACATTAATTTACCAAACCAACCTATACTAAAACAATGAAGCATCAGCTAGTACAGCAATTGCTAACTTGCCTTTGTGTGCATTAAAATTTTTCACGGCAAATGCAACACAAATAAAAATGATTTAAATCAAATAAGCATAAAATAACTCAATAAGAAAGCGTGTATTTTCAACCATTATACTGGTCTCAGGCTGGACACTTGGTATTCATAGTTACCCAAAAAAGAAACAGCTGCACCTCACGTGCACTCCAAGTAAAGTTTATTGGTATATCCAAAATGGCACCAGAGAACACCAGCAGTGGTCAAGGTAGACGTGTTTCACACAACAGAAATGTGCTTCATCATGTGTGAAATGCGTCTACCTTGACCACTGCTGGTGTCCTCTGGTGTCATTTTGGATATTTTCATATTCCAATAAACTTTACTTGGAGCCCACGTGAGGTGCAACCATTTCTTACTTTGACAATTTACCACGGAGGCGAGCCAGGGCTAGCATTCAGGTGTGTGTTCCAGTGGGATCAGTTACACCTGGAGAGGTGAGTTTCTTTTTATTCGTAGTTACCAACTGTCTCCAAGTTCCAGGGACAGTAGCTATTTTTTCAACTACATTAGTTTACACTAATTAGATGTATGTGAGGCTTGAAGGGCAGATAAACTGTCTCCTAATTTTCAGTCAACTAAGACAACACGGAAAGTCCTTGTTAAAAATTACTATATTCTGAAGCAGTACCAGAACAAATTTGTTCAACACCCGGGGCTAAAATGCAGAACTATTCCCCCCTTCCCCACTGCTAATGCATGATGTAGAATAGGCATATTGACCGTCACCTGTTCTCTGGGGGGCTTGGGCCCCCTTGCTCAAGCTGCCCATGGGTAGCATGGAATTAGAACTGTGAAGATATAGCCAATTGCTTGCTTTCTCACAGTTGGGAGTTGCTTGCACAAGTGCAGTGTGTTTTTAGTCTCAACTGTGGGAGGCTGGGGAGGAGAGGGGAAGTGTTGGAGCATTGTGTAACAGTGGTAGTTATCAAGTAATGCTCCACTGGTTGCCAGCCACCGATCTGGTGTGTGCGTGTGCTTAGGGGAGGGTGGCTTGTCATGTGGCAATCATGACTACACTTCCCCTAAAGCCCCCCTTGTCTCAGCCCTGTTCTGAAAGCCCTGAGACAACTGGGAACATTGGATACTATGTACTTCTTAGCAAGGAATATCAAATGGTCATTAATAGAATTATTGATGAAGGTCAAGCTGTGGGCCTATATTCTATAAAAAAAAAGACACAGAAAAAGATTCTTTAGGGGATCAGACTCCCTGAAGGACATCCCTTCATAGCTGGGATCGGTTCCCGAAAATGAATACCTGGGAAAGCAGTTGGACTCCCATTTGCAAATATTAGTGTGGCAGGTACCTGTTTAAATCAAGGACTTCGAACATGTCCTTACAAATTTACAAGAACCATTCTATTTGCAAAGATGCAGAACTTCCTTAGAGGCTTGGTTTTCTTCCTCATTGGCCAACCTATTTTTGGGAGGAACTGCACATCTTTACAGATGAAAACAAATTTTCTGATTATTTTTGATATGGCCATTATATTGACGTTCTATATTGAAGATCTTACAACAATATTTGTAATTTACTTTGTGCTTGTAATTATGATGTTAACAGGACAGGTTTCTTGGATTTAACACACAGGGGGTCATTTACTATAGAGCTGCGGTGCTAATTAGCGCTAATTGCAGCAAATTAGCGATAATTAGCACTAAAACGATATTCACTATAGCGCTGGTGAGAAAATACTCCCAAAATCGAATTTACTATAGTTCCCTGAAACCAAATAGCGCTCAAACCCTTACTCTGCTAAAACCTGGAGAACTGCACATGGAAATAATGTTTAGAGCATGATATAATTGCCTAAATGGTACTGAAATATGCGGTATATTATTTAAAGATAATCTGATTTTAAACTGTGTGAAAAAGTGATTTCTACACTGAAATATCTTTAAAAGTCTGAGAAGTGAAAAATTCCCCGTTTTGGACAACTAGGTGCCAACACAACTGAGCATGCTGATGTTGAGATGAAATGTATCTTTCTGTGAAATAAATTCTCCTTTGCAACATTGTTGCTTCTACTTAAAATATTTTGTTTTTAAGAATGCTAGAATGTGGAATGTTTTGATGTTTTGGTAAAATATATTTTTCTCTGTCACTTTCACTTGTTACTCTCCATCTCAGAACAATCTTTAACCAAACTCACACAGGTGTCTTTATAATCCACAAACAATACCATTGCTGATGCAAATTTAAAATGAATCACAATTTTTTGTGCTTTTTATTATTTCCAAATATTCATAAATATTCATAATTTGAGCCCAAAAAATGTGATGTGTGTACCAACATCAGAAATCAAAATGTAATTCCCAAAAATTTGAGGGTAATATTCTACTCTCACCCACAAAAAAACACCAAATATCACAGAATAAATCAAGAAGAATAACTCTTGAGTAATGTAATTCCATCACCTGTATGTCCAAAGAAATGCAGTATTTATGTGTTTTTATTTGTATTTATGTGTAGTTATGTGTAGGAGGCGCTCACATGTGGCAGCTCTGTGGCTCAGAGGTTAGAACTTCTGCTTAGCATCCCTGATGGTCTGGGTTCAAATCCCAACCATGTTGCTTCATGTAGAGAAGTTGTCTCATCTCCCAGATTCTATAACTGTGTCTAAATGTAGTATTTATGTTTAGGAGGGTTCCTCCACCATTGTAAGTATTTTCCAGATACACTATTTAGCCAAAAGTATTGGGACGCCTGCCTTTACACACACATGAACTTTAATGGCAGCCCAGACTTAGTCCGTAGGACTAAAATTTGATTTGGCCCACCCTTTGCAGCTAGAACAGCTTCTGGGAAGGCTGTCCACAAGGTTTAGTGTGCCTATGAGAATGTTTGATCATTCTTCCAGAAGTGCATTTGTGAGGCCAGGCAGTGATGTTGGATGAGAAGGCCTGTCTCGCAGTCTCTACTCTAATTCAGCCAAAGGGTGTTCTATTGGGTTGAGGCCAGGACTCTGTGCAGGCCAGTCAAGTTTCTCCATCCCAAACTTGCTCATCCATGTCTTTATGGACCTTGCTTTGTGCACTGGTATGCAGTCATGTTGGAACAGGAAGGGGCTTTCCCCAAACTGTTCCCACAAAGTTGGGAGCATGAAATTGTCCAAAATGTCTTGGTATGCTGACGCCTTAAGAGTTCCCTTAACTGGACCTAAAAGGCCAAGCCCAACCCCTGAAAAACAACCCCACATCATAATCCCCCTCCACCAAATCATTTAGACCAGTGCACAAAGCAAGGTTCATAAAGACATGGATGAGTGATTTTGGG
Source organism: Lithobates clamitans (assembly GCA_037952925.1). NCBI lineage: Eukaryota > Metazoa > Chordata > Amphibia > Anura > Ranidae > Lithobates > Lithobates clamitans. The sequence continues at coordinate 3,962,336 of JBBGZY010000255.1, read as the reverse complement.
GTGGAGGAACTTGACTGGCATGGACAGAGTCCTGACCTCAACACAACAGAACACCTTGGGGATAAATTAGAGAGGAGACTGTAGGTCAGGCTTTCTCGTCCAACATCAGTGCCTGACCTCACAAATGCACTTAGAAGAATGGTCAAACATTCCCATAGACACACTCCTAAACCTTGTGGACAGCCTTCCCAGAAGAGTTGAAGCTATTATAGCTGCAAAGAGTGGGCCAAATGAGTTTTGAACCCAATATTAATACGGGGATGCCATTACAGTTCATGTGCGTTTAAAGGCAGGCATCCCAATACTTAGGCCAATATATTGTATATTGCTTGTGGCACTGAGCATGGCTATGGACTTTGGGCTGGTTCACACCACAGAGATGCAGAGCACATGTGTGGGGCTGCCTGGTGGCTAAGTGGGTAGCAGTTCTGTCTAGCAGCACCTGGGATGTTGGTTCAATTCCCCAACGTGCTAATACTTGTGTTGAAGTTTATATTGTCTCCCTGTTTTGGTTTCTCACCACAATCCAAAGACATGCTGGCATTCTATTTGTCTCCTGTCGAAATAGGTTCTAATGTAAGAAAGTTAATTTTAGACTTTATATTGGAAGCTCATTGCAGCCAGGGACTGATGTTAATGTTTATTAGCACTAATCATGCCCAGGGACTTGGACATTTCAAATTTTAGGGTTTACACTGCACGGGTACATATGCTTAGCAAACTGTTGTTTGTTTATGTGGATGCAAATGGACTTTGATCTTTGTCCTGTAGTTGGAGATTTGATGCACATAGCCAAGGGCTAACACAGTTGCGAATAGTATTATGTGTTCCTGCTCATTAGGTGCAATCACTTTAGACATACATGAAGAGACAGATTGAAAGATACTGGTGGGCATGTACTTCTACTGGGTGTGTCAGTGTGCTAACAATACAACCTCTCTTATATAAAGACCTGCAGTAGGGGGGTTTGTTTGGCCTGAGAAGGTCAGGTTTTTTGCTGTAATTTGTGGGGGAGAAGGAATGATATTGTGCATATTGGCAAATGCCCAACTAGGGAGATTTGATTACATCCTTGTGCATTTTTTCAATCAAAAGTGGGTTTATGTGGCCATGCTGTCAATGTTGTGTGTGTATTGTTCCTGTCTGATCATGCAAACATCGTTTGGAAGCATTTGCTGACCTACTCTTTTTGATCTCGTTGTTTAATCGTGTACACCAAAATGCAGCTTCCAGCAGAACATGGTCACCAATGTATGTATGTGTGGATTGTGGGCTGGTGGTGAGTGTTTTGAATAAGTCTTTTTTGTAATATTATGTTGGAATGCTTTGTAAGAATGACTGTTAAGTATGTTTCTATAATCTTGCAGATAAAAATGTGATGTGTTGCCCATTATACACTGAAATTAAAGCTTTGTCCACTCTAAGGTTTTGTCAAATTTTAGATTGTAAGTTCCTATGAGCAGGGCCCTTAAAATCCCATTGCTAAATGTAGCACCATATATCCTGTCCAAATTTTTTAGAAGCTAGTAAATTTTTTTTTCTGCTGGTAAAATAAATGTATATTTATTGAGCTTTGTTGTGGTGTTTTTTTTTTTTTCTTCTACTTGCACACGTACATACGTGCACAAATCACTTCCTGCATTTGTTCGGCTGATGTAAATGAGAGCTCCTTTCTATTAAAATATATATGACTTGTTTCACAGTTGGGCGACTTTGGACTTCCGAGTTGCTTGACAAGTTGTACCCCATGATTCTCAATGATAACTAGAGATGGGCCGATTAAAAATCAGAAAGCTTTCGGGGGGCGTGACCGGATGTTGGAGTGAGAGGTAGCGTGTGAGATCCTCCCCCAGCCCAATGCCTCCGTGACCGTCCGAACCAGCCTGAAGGATTCAGCTTAGACAGACACATTCTGTCTCCCCGCAAGGTCTGGTGTCTGCTCGGCCGCCTGGCTCCCTCTGACTTAGTCTGTGCCTGTGTTGGACGCCGGAATACCGGCGCTGCTGCTCGGACAGCGGGAGATTGGAGGAGGAGGACGCCGGGGGGCTCCCCCTTTGGAGTGGTGAACGGGACAGTCGCCGTGTTAGGAGAGGTTGCCGGGGCAACGGCCCCGACATCTGTGGAAGGAGGCAGCGGAAACTGAGTCTGTTGGCAGTAAAGCAAGTGATCACCAATGTGGAACAACAAGCAACTGCATGAATTACTAACCGTTGATAAGAACAAGATGTGGGAAAGGTGTGGGATAAACCGACTGATTCAATTATATGAGGGTGACACTCTGAAATCTTTCGAGGAATTGAGACACGAATACGGGCTACCAAACCAAGTATTCTATAGCTACCTACAGATTAGGCATGCATTGAGCAAGCAGTTCAATAGACAACCCCTAGTATGGTGTAGAATCCCGCTATTGCAAACAATAGTTAAGTCAGAGACTACCAAGGGTTTAATTTCAACGATATATACCCATCTTACAAAGAAAATAAATACGCAGGCAGGCCCAATAGGGGGAAGGGACAGGTGGGAGACCGATGTGGGGGAGATAATGGACGAACAGTGGAGAAGGATTCTTGAATTTGGATCGGAGGTGTCGGTCTCTCCCTCACAAAAAGCCTCCCACCTGATGTTGCTGCATAGATCGTATTATACACCAAAAAAGTTGTTCATGTTTGGTCATAGAGTCAACGATGAGTGCCCTAGATGCAGGGGAACAGGTGATCTAAGTCATATGGTCTGGAGGTGCCCAAAATTAGTTAGGTACTGGCCCGAGATTCTAAAGAAAATAAACACCACCTTTAGAGTTAACTTAGAACTTGACCCCAAGACCTGTGTGTTGGGCTATGTGAATAACGGGCCGAGGGGTAGGAGTACAGATGTAGCGATAGCAAGATGTTTGTTCCAAGCCAGAAAACTAATAGCACAATCCTGGCAATCAAGAACACCCCCAACCCCTGAAGCTTGGGTTGAAACCATTAACGCTACAGTATGGAGCGAAAGAACATTCTATACTAGATCAGGCAACTATAATACATTTGTGAAATTATGGAAACCGTGGGTCCAAGCAATGCCGTGCTCTTTACCTGTGCTATTTTAGTGCCGAGAGCAATCCTCTTTCTACCCAGACAGAGATGTCGTGTTGGGCATGGCTTAGAGTTTCGAAATCAAGAGAGAGCAACGAAAGAGAACAGTTGCCAAATATAGGGTGTGCCTCGGAATTATGCGGGCCCGATAGGGGGGGGTGACTGGGGGGCGGGGGGGGGAATGGCGCATTAGACAGAACAGTAATAATATACAAACACGTATTGTAATAATAAGAGATTATACGGCCGGTTGGCCTCGATGTATAAATTGGGTGTTTTATGTGTTACACTTTTGTGTTATTGTAATCATTTAAATATGGAATGCATAAAGTAAAAGAAGGAAAGTTTGAAAGGCCACAATGATGTGACTGGGTAAGAGACACACATGAGTACCAAACTGAAAGCTGTCTCCGCATTAAGTTAACTGAAGTGGCTGGAAAAAGAAAAAAAAAAAAAAAAGAAGAGATGGGCCGAACATCCCCCCCCCCTGTTCGGTTTGCAGCAGAACATGCGAACAGACAAAAAATTTGTGCGAACACCGTTAAAGTCTATGGGACACGAACATGAATAATCAAAAGTGCTGATTTTAAAGGTTAATATGCGAATTATTGTAATAAAAAGTGTTTGGGGACCCGGGTGCTGCCCCAGGGGACATGTATCAATGCAAGAAAGTTTTAAAAATGGCTGTTTTTTTGGGAGCAGTGATTTTAATAATGCTTAAAGTGAAACAATAAAAGTGTAATATTCCTTTAAATTTCGTACCTGGGGGGTGTCTATAGTATGCCTGTAAAGTGGCGCATTTTTCCCGTGTTTAGAACAGTCTGACAGCAAAATTACATTTCTAAAGGAAGAAAAAAGTCATTTAAAAGTGCTAGTGCCAGTGTTCTGCCGAGAAGATAGAAGATAGAGGAAAGAAGATAGAAGAAAAAAGAAGCATTTAAATAAAGGAATTGTCAAAACTGTCTCTTGTCATTTTTAACATTTTTGACACTTTTTTTGTGAAATGGTAGGGGTACAAAAGTACCCCCCTACCATTTCACACAGGGGGGTTGGGATCTGGGGGTCCCAAAGTTAAAGGGGGCTTCCAGATTCCGATAAGCCCCCCGCCCGCAGACCCCCACAACCACCGGCAAGGGTTGTGGGGATGAGGCCCTTGCTCCCATCAACATGGGGACAAGGTGTTTTGGGGAACTACCCCAAAGCACCCTCCCAATGTTGAGGACATGTGGCCTGGTACGGTTCAGAAGGGGGGGCGCTCTCTCGCCCCCCTCTTTTCCTGCGGCCTGCCAGGTTGCGTGCTCGGATAAGGGTCTGGTATGGATTTTTGGGGGGACCCCACGGCATTTTTTTTATTTTGGCGCGGGGTTCCCCTTAAAATCCATTCCAGACCTGAGGGTTCTGGTATAGATTTTGAGGGGGACCCCACGCCATTTTTTTTGGCCGGGGTTCCCCTTAATATCCATACCAGACCTGAAGGGCCTGGCATGGAATTTGAGGGGAACCCCACGCATTTTTTTTAAAAATTTTGGTTTGGGGTTCCCCTAAATATTCATACCAGACCCAAGGGGCCTGGTAATGGACTGTGGGGGAATCCCGGGCCGCTTTTATCAATGAACTTTTATGTGTATTGTCGGGACCGACAATTCATTAATAGCCAGTGTCTTGCTGAGAAAGTTCCCCCGGCGGATAAGGACCCCCCTGTACTGCACATGCGCTGCGCTTGCACAGTACGAACGACTACGGAGCCACCTAAAGTCTCCGAAGTTGAACAGCTGATCGTCAGCTCTACGCAGCGCCTGCGCACTACATTCTGCCTTGAGTCCAGGTTCAAGCCCCACCATCCAAGTGGACATAGAGTTAGACTAAAAATATGCAGAACGAAGCAAGGCCATGCCCGAAGCGTGGCGAGCGAAGCGAGCCCACGAGGGGCCCTGTTACAGGCACCCTGTAGAGCTGACTCACAGGTGTTCAGATTTAGCTATTTTTGGCGGCTTGTACTGCGCAAGCGCTGCGCCTCCGCAGTACAGGGGAGTCCTTATCTGCCGGGGGAACTTTCTCGGCAGAACACCGGCTAGCGCTAGCACTTTTAAATGACTTTTTTCTTCCTTTAGAAATGTAATTTTGCTGTCAGACTGTGTTAACGGTGTTCGCACAAATTTTTTGTCTGTTTGCATGTTCTGCTGCGAACTGAACAGGGGGGGGATGTTCGGCCCATCCCTAGTTATCATTGAGAATCATGGGGTACAACTTGTCAAGCAACTCGGAGGTCCAAAGTCACCCAACTGTGAAACAAGTCATATATATTTTGATAGAAAAGAGCTCTCATTTACATCAGCAGAACAAATGCAGGAAGTGATGTATGCACGTTGGGCCAGAAGCAAATGTGTGGGGATGCCAAACAAATCAATGAACCCCACCCACACCAAATCTAACTACCACATCCACCCCACATTGATTAAGCACAAGTACATATCATACCCTTATCCGGAAAATGAGCAGCACCTCCTCTTTGCTAAAGAGGGACCTCGCCATTTCCACCTACAGTAGATGGAGATCCTGACCAGCACAAGAACTTCCGGGTGATTGCAATGACTTATTTCTGGGTCAGAATGCGAAACCACACTCTTTTGATCGCTGCTGTGAATATTTGATCACAACCACTATTAGAATTTAATTATTTTTGTTTATTTGCAGATATGCAAATTTGTATTTTTACTTATGATATTTAAAGGCGTTCGATAAGAAATGGTGTCCCTGGGTTAGCAGCAGGTGAATGACAAAAACAAAAGGCCCAGTTTGAGCACTGGTTCACACTGACAGAGGGAGGAAAACGTTCAGTTGAAATCACACACTTTCATTCCCGCATGTCAGTCCCGACTGCAGGGGGAATTTCAGAGACATCTGTGCAGGTTTCTGCACTGATATCAATACAAATTGCACCCCAAAGTCGCACCAATTAAAAGCGTGCAATTGTCACCGCTTTGATATGTCAAATCGCACCAATGTGAACTAAAGCTGACACATACAACACTGCCTATCCACCAGCTGAATTCATTACCTGCAATTCTCCACAGCTGTTATATATAAAGATTCCACCTTTATCATTTACTTGCAGGTGTGGAGAAGCCTAGGTTTACATTAGAGCGATTTGTCATGCGATTTGAGAGATCAAATCGCATGACTATTGGCAGCAATGGCACTGTTCCAATCGATGCAACATTTATTTTGTGGCGCCGCACCAATTTGCTAAAGTAGTTCCTGCACTACTTTTGCCGATTTCAGGTGCGACTTCAATAGACATTTGTGTATGAAGCCACACGGATGTCTATCAAATCATTCACAACATTGCCCCCATCTACATCACCAACCTCATCTGCAGATATCGCCCAAATCGCCCCCTCCGCTCCTCCCAGGACCTCCTGCTCTCTAGCTCCCTTGTTACCTCCTCCCATGCTCGCCTTCAGGACTTCTCCAGAGCCTCTCCCATCCTCTGGAATTCCCTGCCCCAGTATGTCCGATCAGCCCCTACCCTGTCCACCTTTAGGAGATCCTTGAAAACTCATTTATTCAGGGAAGCCTATCCCACACCCACATAACTGTCCCTGAGCCACCTCCATCAAATCATTCTTTGCAGCTATTACCTTTTGTACCACCACCCCCTCCCTTTTAGAATGTAAGCTCTACGAGCAGGGCCCTCCTGTACCTTTTGTATTGTACTGTAATTGTGTTGTCCCCCTTATACATTGTAAAGCGCTGAGTAAACTGTTGGCGCTATATAAATCTCGTATAATATAATAATGCTGACCTTGCTACTTTGAAATCGTGCTACATCAAGTGAAGTAGCCGGTTTCAAAGTAGCATCAATATGAACCAGGGCAAAGAGATTAGTTTTTTGGTGCACAAATACATATTGATATAAAATAAGAGATATTGCACTTTCCCCAAACCACCACCCACAAAAAACTAAAGAGAAAGAAAAGTAGAAGAAAAAAAAAAACACCACAACAAAGCTCAATAATGTACTTTTATTTTACCAGCAGAAAAAATGAATTACATTAATTTACTAGCTTTAAAAAAATGTGGACAGGATATATGGTGCTACATTTAGCAATGAGATTTTAAGGGCCCTGCTCATAGGAGCTTACAATCTAAAATTTGACAAAACCTTAGAGTGGACACAGCTTTAATTTCAGTGTATAATGGGCAACACATCACATTTTTATATAATATTACAAAAAAGACTTATTCAAAACACCCACCACCAGCTCACAATCCACATACATTGGTGACCATGTTCTGCTGGAAGCTGCATTTTGGTTTACACGATTAAACAACAAGATCAAAAAGAGTAGGTCAGCAGGTGCTTCCAAACGATGTTTGCATGATCAGACAGGAACAAAACACGCACAACATTGACAGCTAGGGATGAGCCGAACACCCCCCGGTTCGGTTCGCACCAGAACCCGCGAACGGACCGCAAGTTCGCACGAACGTTAGAACCCCATTGACGTCTATGGGACTCGAACGTTCGAAATCAAAAGTGCTCATTTTAAAGGCTAATTTGCATGGTATTGTCCTAAAAAGGGTTTGGGGACCCGGGTCCTACCCCAGGGGACATGTATCAATGCAAAAAAAACTTTTAAAAACGGCCGTTTTTTCGGGAGCAGTGATTTTAATGATGCTTAAAGTAAAAAAAAAAAAGTGAAATATTCCTTTAAATATCGTACCTGGGGGGTGTCTATAGTATGCCTGTAAAGTGACGCGTGTTTCCCATGTTTAGAACAGTCCCTGCACCAAATGTCATTTTTAAAGGAAAAAATCTCATTTAAAACTGCTTGCGGGTTTAATGTCATGTCGGGTCATGGCAATATGGATGAAAATCAGTGAGACAAACGGCATGGGTACCCCCCAGTCCATTACCAGGCCCTTTGGGTCTTGTATGGATATTAAGGGGAACCCCGCACCCAAATTAAAATAAGGAAAGGTCCCTATATACTCTGAACAGCAGTATACAGGCGGTGCAAACAAGACAGGGACTGTAGGTTTGTTGTTAAGTAGAATCTGTTTGTAATTTTGAACATTTTTAATGTGTTTAGCTCCAGCCAAAAAATCTTTTCTAAGCTTTTTGGAAAACATAGGGAAGGGTTATCACCCCTGTGACATTTGTTTTGCGTCTTTCCTCCTCTTCAGAAGATTTCACCTCACTTTTTTGTCCCAATGAAAAATGTTTTTTGAAAATTTGTGTTTTTTTGTGGAACAAGGATTGGAAAGCATCAGTGGAAAGGAAAAATTGTTTTCCCATATTAACTCTTACAGGAGAGAATTTCCCTTCCTTAGGGGTAGATTTCATCTCACTTCCTGTTGTCTCCTTCCGTTTGCAAGTAGGAGTCGTTTGTAAGTTAGATGTTTGAAAGTAGGGTCCTGCCCTATATACTCAGCAGAAATTTGGGCCTTAGGTGTTGCTGTGGCCAAAACACTGTAAGCCCTCACAGGGCCCTGCTGTGAAATATTAGATCAAGAATTGTAATTACATGCCCCTGTTGAACAGGAGCTGAAAAATTAGGCCTTAGGCACTGGTGCTGGTGCCACAACACTGCAACCCCTCACAGACACTCTAGTTGGAACGCAGGAACGAGCCCTGCTGCAAAGTATTGCATCAAAAATTGTAATTACACGCCCCTGTTAGACAGGGGCAGAAAAATTGGGTCTTAGGCACTGGTGCTGGTGCCACAACACTGCAACCCCTCACAGACACTCTAGTTGAAACGCAGGAACAAGCCCTGCTGCAAAGTATTGCATCAAAAATTGTAATTACACGCCCCTGTTAGACAGGGGCAGAAAAATTGGGTCTTAGGCACTGGTGCTGGTGCCACAACACTGCAACCCCTCACAGACACTCTAGTTGAAACGCAGGAACAAGCCCTGCTGCAAAGTATTGCATCAAAAATTGTAATTACACGCCCCTGTTAGACAGGGGCTGAAAAATTGTGCCTTAGGCACTGGTGGTGGCGCCCAGAACCAAAAATGTTCTTACAAGCTATCAGCGTGATGATTGAGGAGGAAGAGGATAATTACTCAGGGATAGTCACTCAGCATCAGCATAGGCAGTCTTTGAAGGGATCTGTGATTTCAAAAAAAATTATTCGGTTACATCTGCATCAGGTGCTTGGTAGCTGGTGGTGATCCAAGACTGATTCATTTTTATGAAGGTCAGCCGATCGACCGAGTCGGTGGACAGACGCACCCTGTGATCGGTTACCACGCCTCCAGCAGCACTGAATGTGCGTTCCGAAAGAACGCTGGATGCAGGACAGGCCAGTAGCTCAATTGCATACTGTGCAAGCTCTGGCCAGTGATCCATCCTCAAGACCCAGTAACCCAGAGGATTTTCGGTGGGAAAGGTGTCCAAGTCTGATCTTGCCCCTAGGTATTCCTGCACCATGTAAAACAGACGCTGGCGATGGTTGCTGGAACCGATCATACCTTGGGGCTGCGGACCAAAAAATTGTCTGAACGCATCGGTCAGACGGCCACCTTCTCCACCGCTCCTTCTTTGACTGACCGAAGCCTCAGCAACACGTTGTCCAGAAACAGGAGTTTGTAACCTCCCAGTCTCTGGGAACGCGTTGCACAGACCTTTCTGCAAGGCCTCCCGAAGATGTTTCATCCTCTGCTCCCTCTGCGATGGCAAGATAAGGTCCGCAACCTTACCCTTGTAACGTGGATCAAGGAGGGTTGCCAGCCAGTATTGGTCCTTCTCCTTGATACCACGAATACGAGGATCCTTACGCAGGCTTTGCAGGATCAGGGAGGCCATGCAGCGTAGGTTTGCTGAGGCATTCGGTCCGGAGTCCTCTGGGTCACTAAGGACAACAACGTCCGCAGCCACCTCCTCCCAGCCACGTACAAGTCCATGTGTTCCTTGGGACTGATCCCTTAAAGACTGCTGATGCTGAGTGCCAGGCTCCACCTCCATACTGACACAATCTTCCTCCTCCTCCTCCTCCTCCTCCTCGTCCTCTTCCTGTGTGATCGGCGGGCACGCAGGAACACTGTCTGGATAAAGGGGGCCTTGAGAGCTAAGGAAGTCCTCCTCTTCCTGCCTCTGTTCTGCCTCAAGTGCCCTGTCCATTATTCCACGCAGCGTGTGCTCCAACAGGTGGACAAGGGGGACAGTGTCACTGATGCATGCACTGTCAGTGCTCACCATCCTCGTGGCCTCCTCGAATGGTGACAGGACAGTGCATGCATCCCTGATCATGGCCCACTGGCGTGGGGAAAAAAAACCAAGGTCCCCTGACCCTGTCCTGGTGCCATAGTCGCACAGGTACTCATTGATGGCCCTCTGCTGCGTGTGCAGCCGCTGCAGCATGGCCAACGTCGAGTTCCACCTGGTGGGCATGTCACAGATTAGGCGGTTCTTGGGCAGGTTAAACTCCTTTTGGAGGTCCGTCAGCCGAGCACTGGCATTATATGACCGGCGGAAATGCACACAGACTTTCCTGGCCTGCCTCAGGACATCCTGTAAGCCCGGGTACCTGCCCAAGAACCGCTGCACCACCAAGTTAAGGACGTGAGCCAAACAGGGCACATGGGTCAGTTGTCCCTGTCGGAGGGCAGAGAGGAGGTTGGTGCCATTGTCGCAAACCACCATTCCTGCCTTAAGTTGGCGTGGCGTCAACCACCTCTGAACCTGCCCCTGCAGAGCTGACAGAACCTCTGCCCCAGTGTGGCTCCTGTCCCCCAAGCACACCAGCTCAAGCACCGCATGGCATCTTTTGGCCTGCGTACTTGCGTAGCCCCTTGAACGCCTACGGAGCACCGCTGGTTCCGAGGAAGAGGCCATGGAGGAAGAAGAAGAGGAGGGGGTGGAGGAGAGAGGTGTGTCACAATCAGCATTTTGGAGGCGTGGTGGCGGAACAACCTCCAACACTACTGCACCTTGTCCTGCATCCTTCCCAGCTGCCAGCAGAGTCACCCAATGCGCCGTGAAACTTAAGTAACGTCCCTGTCCATGCCTGCTGGACCATGAGTCAGCGGTAATATGCACCTTACCGCTGACCGCCCTGTCCAGCGAGGCATGGACATTGCCTTCCACATGCCGGTAGAGAGCCGGAATCGCCTTCCGTGAGAAAAAGTGGCGTTTGGGTACCTGCCACTGAGGAACCGCACATTCCACAAACTCACGGAAGGGGGCAGAGTCTACCAACTCAAAAGGCAGCAGTTGAAGTGCTAGCAATTTTGCCAAGCTAGCATTCAACCGCTGGGCATGTGGATGGCTGGGAGCAAACTTCTTTCGGCGGTGCAGCAGCTGGGGCAGGGAAATTTGCCTGGTACAATCTGACGTCGGTGTACCAAAAGCAGATTGCCCATAAGTACTTGGCTGTGACACACCTAATTCTACACCTTCATTCCTCTCACTGCAGGTCGCAGAGAGGACTGAAGGTCTAGTGGGGTTGGAAATCTCAGCTGATGAGGAGCAAGGAGAGATCGTCTTTGTTCTTTGGTGTGGGTCTTTTAGATACGCTTGCCAACGAACTGCATGGCAGGTCAACATATGTCTGGTCAAGCATGTGGTACCCAAGCGGGAGATGTTTTGGCCACGCGAGATACGCTTGAGACATATATTGCAAATAGCAGCGGTGCGATCTGATGCACTCGTCTCAAAAAAGGCCCACACCAAAGAACTTTTTGAATAACGCGCAGAGACTGCAGCGCCCTGCACATGTGGAGCTTTGGGGTGTGATGCAGTCAATGTGCTGCCCTTAGGCTGGCCCCTGGAGGGCATCCTGCCTAGTTGGTGATGTGCCACCTCCTCCTCCTCCTCCTCCTCCTCCTCCTCCTCTCTCCTATCAGGCACCCACGTTGAGTCAGTGACCTCATCATCCCCTCCCTCCTCATCACTGGAGCAAACCTGGCAGTATGCTGCAGCAGGGGGAGCATGACTGCCAGATTGCTGTCCTTCTTGGGCACCCCCTCTGTCCGTGCTCATGTTACTGCCTTCATTGAGCTCAGTATCATCATCAGAGCCTTCCAAACGCTGGGCATCCTCCTGGAGCATGTACCCAACACTGTGGTCAAACAGTTCGAGGGAATCCTCAGGAGGACATGGTGGGGCTAGGGAAGGAGTCACTGATGACATTGAGCTGAGGGAAGAGGCCGCTGCTTTGCCAGACAAAGCACCCTGGGCATGGGTGAGAGAGGATGAGGAGGATGAGGACGGCTTGGTCATCCACTCGACCAAGTCTTCCGCATGTTGCGGCTCAACACGGCCAGCTGCCGAAAAAAAGGCCAAGCGTGTCCCATGGCCACGTGCTGATGAGGATGCACCAGCACTAGACACAGAGCCTGCTTGCCCTCTCTTATTGGCTTGTGACTGTCTGCCTCTCCTTCTTGGCCTTCCAGACATACTAATGGCCTGTAGCTGCACTAAGCTGGGATAGAACACCTGTAATTTTCTTCAGGTAGCTTTATATACTGTAACCAGACAAGCCTGCCTGTCAGTAGGAAGATAACAGGAACGGATCTAGCTGAACACTGTGAGCAGGACGTACTGCACTAAATGTATATAGCAGGAACGGATCTAGCTGAACACTGTGAGCAGGACGCACTGCACTGAATGTAAATAGCAGGAACGGATCTAGCTGAACACTGTGAGCAGGACGCACTGCACTGAATGTAAACAGCAGGAACGGATGTAGCTAAACACTGTGAGCAGGACGCACTGCACTGAATGTAAATAGCAGGAACGGATCTAGCTGAACACTGTGAGCAGGACGCACTGCACTGAATGTAAATAGCAGGAACGGATCTAGCTGAACACTGTGAGCAGCACGCACTGCACTGAATGTAAATAGCAGGAACGGATCTAGCTGAACACTGTGAGCAGGACGCACTGCACTGAATGTAAATAGCAGGAACGGATCTAGCTGAACACTGTGAGCAGCACGCACTGCACTGAATGTAAATAGCAGGAACGGATCTAGCTGAACACTGTGAGCAGGACGCACTGCACTGAATGTAAATAGCAGGAACGGATCTAGCTGAACACTGTGAGCAGGACGCACTGCACTGAATGTAAATAGCAGGAACGGATCTAGCTGAACACTGTGAGCAGGACGCACTGCACTGAATGTAAATAGCAGGAACGGATCTAGCTGAACACTGTGAGCAGGACGCACTGCACTGAATGTAAACAGCAGGAACGGATGTAGCTAAACACTGTGAGCAGGACGCACTGCACTGAATGTAAATAGCAGGAACGGATCTAGCTGAACACTGTGAGCAGGACGCACTGCACTGAATGTAAATAGCAGGAACGGATCTAGCTGAACACTGTGAGCAGGACGCACTGCACTGAATGTAAATAGCAGGAACGGATGTAGCTAAACACTGTGAGCAGGACGCACTGCACTGAATGTAAATAGCAGGAACGGATCTAGCTGAACACTGTGAGCAGGACGCACTGCACTGAATGTAAATAGCAGGAACGGATCTAGCTGAACACTGTGAGCAGGACGCACTGCACTGAATGTAAATAACAGGAACGGATCTAGCTGAACACTGTGAGCAGGACACACTGTACTAAATGTAAATAGTCTAGCTGCCTGACCGTGGTACTAATAGGATCAAAAAGAACACCTGTAATTTTCTTCAGGTAGCTTTATATACTGTAACCAGACAAGCCTGCCTGTCAGTAGGAAGATAACAGGAACGGATCTAGCTGAACACTGTGAGCAGGACGTACTGCACTAAATGTATATAGCAGGAACGGATCTAGCTGAACACTGTGAGCAGGACGCACTGCACTGAATGTAAATAGCAGGAACGGATCTAGCTGAACACTGTGAGCAGGACGCACTGCACTGAATGTAAATAGCAGGAACGGATCTAGCTGAACACTGTGAGCAGGACGCACTGCACTGAATGTAAACAGCAGGAACGGATGTAGCTAAACACTGTGAGCAGGACGCACTGCACTGAATGTAAATAGCAGGAACGGATCTAGCTGAACACTGTGAGCAGGACGCACTGCACTGAATGTAAATAACAGGAACGGATCTAGCTGAACACTGTGAGCAGGACACACTGTACTAAATGTAAATAGTCTAGCTGCCTGACCGTGGTACTAATAGGATCAAAAAGAACACCTGTAATTTTCTTCAGGTAGCTTTATATACTGTAACCAGACAAGCCTGCCTGTCAGTAGGAAGATAACAGGAACGGATCTAGCTGAACACTGTGAGCAGGACGTACTGCACTAAATGTATATAGCAGGAACGGATCTAGCTGAACACTGTGAGCAGGACGCACTGCACTGAATGTAAATAGCAGGAACGGATCTAGCTGAACACTGTGAGCAGGACGCACTGCACTGAATGTAAATAGCAGGAACGGATCTAGCTGAACACTGTGAGCAGGACGCACTGCACTGAATGTAAACAGCAGGAACGGATGTAGCTAAACACTGTGAGCAGGACGCACTGCACTGAATGTAAATAGCAGGAACGGATCTAGCTGAACACTGTGAGCAGGACGCACTGCACTGAATGTAAATAGCAGGAACGGATCTAGCTGAACACTGTGAGCAGCACGCACTGCACTGAATGTAAATAGCAGGAACGGATCTAGCTGAACACTGTGAGCAGGACGCACTGCACTGAATGTAAATAGCAGGAACGGATCTAGCTGAACACTGTGAGCAGGACGCACTGCACTAAATGTAAATACCAGGAACGGATCTAGCTGAACACTGTGAGCAGGACGCACTGCACTGAATGTAAATAGCAGGAACGGATCTAGCTGAACACTGTGAGCAGGACGCACTGCACTGAATGTAAATAGCAGGAACGGATCTAGCTGAACACTGTGAGCAGCACGCACTGCACTGAATGTAAATAGCAGGAACGGATCTAGCTGAACACTGTGAGCAGGAAGCACTGTACTGAATGTAAATAGCAGGAACGGATCTAGCTGAACACTGTGAGCAGGACACACTGCACTGAATGTAAATAGTCTAGATAGAAGATAACAGGAACGGATCTAGCTAAACTGAATACAGTGTATATATATATATGCAACACCTGGGATGCATATATATACACAATACACTGTAAGTGCAGCTAACTGACTGACTGTTCTGCCTAATCTAACTCAAATCAAATGACACTGTCTCTCTCTCTCTCTATCGCTCAGCACACCGGAACACACACTACACAGGGCCGCCGTGCAGGCGGCCTTATATAGTGTGGGGTGTGTACTAAATCCCCTGAGCCATAATTGGCCAAAGCCACCCTGGCTTTGGCCAATTACAGCTCTCTCTACTGACGGCGCTGTGATTGGCCAAGCATGCGGGTCATAGTGCATGCTTGGCCAATCATCAGCCAGCAATGCACTGCGATGCCGCAGTGAATTATGGGCCGTGACGCGCCACACGAATTTGGCGCGAACGGCCCATATCGTTCGCAATTCGACGGACGGTCGAACAGCCGATGTTCGAGTCGAACATGGGTTCGACTCGAACACGAAGCTCATCCCTATTGACAGCATGGCCACATAAACCCACTTTTGATTGAAAAAATGCGCAAGAATTTCATCAAATCTCTCTAGTTGGGCATTTGCCAATATGCACAATATCATTCCTTCTCCCCCACAAATCACAGCAAAAAACCTGACCTTCTCAGGCCAAATGAACCCCCTTACTGCAGGTCTTTATATAAGAGAGGTTGTATTGTTAGCACACTGACACACCCAATAGAAGTACACGCCCACCAGTATCTTTCAATCTGTCTCTTCATGTATGTCTAAAGTGATTGCACCTAATGAGCAGGAACACATAATACTATTTGCAACTGTGTTAGCCCTTGGCTATGTGCATCAAATCTCCAACTACAGGACAAAGATCAAAGTCCATTTGCATCCACATAGTCCCTGGGCATGCTGAGACTATGACGGCATAAGGGGGGCGTGGTCATCGGGTGATGACCACACCCCTAAAAGGTCACAGTCCCAGCATGCCCAGGGACTGTGACGGCATAAGGGGGCGTGGTCACCACCTATATAAGTCAGAGCGGAGCGCTCAGAGTGCATTCCAGCCCCAGAGAGCGTCGTGTCAACATCAGGAGAAGAGGGCAGAAGGCAGAAGATTGAAGACCGGGCTCCTTCGCTATAGCAAAAGAGCAGAAAATAGCGGAGGAGCCCGGCAGAAGATCCGGAGAGCGCGGAGAAGAACCGGAGAGACCCCCAAAGAGAAGAAGGCAGCAGACCGGGCTCCTCCGCTTTAGCAAAAGAGCTGCAAAAGAGCAGAAGAGAGCGGAGGAGCCTGGCAGAAGACCCGGAGAGCGTGGAGAAGAACGGGAGAGACCCCCGAAGTCGGAAGAAGACCCCCGGAGCTGTCTAATAAATTACTTTAAAAATATGTGTAGTGTTTTTTTTTAAATTGACACTTTTTCCCTAGGTGAATGGGTAGGGGTTCGATGTACCCCATACTCATTCACATAGGGTGGGGGGCCGGGATCTGGGGGCCCCCTTATTAAAGGGGGCTCCCGGATTCCGATAAGCCCCCCGCCTGCAGACCCCGACAACCAACGGCCAGGGTTGTCGGGAAGAGGCCCTTGTCCTCATCAACATGGGGACAAGGTGCTTTGGGGTGGGGGGGCCGCAGCGCGCCCCCCTCCCCCAAGGCAACAAACCCCCCCATGTTGAGGGCATGTGGCCTGGTACGGTTCAGGAGGGGGGGGGGCGCTCGCTCGTCCCCACCCCCATTCCTGTCCGGCCGGGCTGCGTGCTCGGATAAGGGTCTGGTATGGATTGGGGGCGACCCCCCACGCCGTTTTTTCGGCATAGGGGGTTCCCCTCAAGGTCCATACCAGACCCAAGGGCCTGGTATGCTCTTGGAGGGGGAACCCATGCCGGATTTTTATTTAAAATTTGGCGCGGAGTTCCCCCTAAAGATTCATACCAAACAATGCCGGGGATCCAAGTCGGATCCCCGTTCATTGAAAGTCGGACACATGTCGGCTTCATGTCGCAGGGCAAAGTCGGATCCAAAGTAGGACGGCTGTCGTGTCGCACCAGTGTGAACCCAGCCTGACAAGTGAAAGTGACAGAGAAAAATATATTTTACCAAAACATCAAAACATTCCAAGTTCTAGCATTCTTAAAAACAAAATATTTTAAGTAGAAGCAACAATGTTGCAAAGGAAAATTTATTTCACAGAAAGATACCATTAAAAGTTTTTTTTGTAAAAGTTATGCCGTGTACACATGAGTGGACTTTCCGGCATACTTGGTCCAACCGTGTGTAGGCTCCGGCGGACTTTTCCGGCGCACTTTTTCCCAAAAGTCCGCCGGACCTAGATTTGATACATGTTTTAAATCTTTCCGTCGGATTCAGTTTCTGACGGAAAGTCCGCTCATCTGTGTGCTGGTCCGACAGGAAGCCCGCTCATCTGTATGCTGGTCCAACGGACCAGATACAATGCAAGGGCAGGGTATTGCATTTCGGTCGTGTGTACGCGGCATTAGAATTGTTCTCTTAGAATCAATGACTGAAACTTGATTCAAAAAATGCTCTCTAATTAGCTCTCATTTTGGTATTTACTATAGCGCCGGCTAAAAAAGACACTTGAGTTAAAATGTGAGTTATTTTCAGGTCTGAGCATGCTCAGTTGTGTTGGCACCCAGTTGTCCAAAATGGGGAATTTTTCACTTCTCAAACTTTTAAAGATATTTCAGTGTATAAATCACTTTTTCACACACTTTAAAAGCAGATTATCTTTAAATAATATACCGCATATTTCAGTACCATTTAGGCAATTATATCATGCTCTAAACATTATTTCCATGTGCAGTTCTCCGGGTTTTAGCAGAGTAAGGGTTTGGGCGCTATTTGGTTTCAGGAAACTATAGTAAATTTGATTTTGGGAGTATTTTCTCACCAGCGCTATAGTGAATACCGTTTTAGCACTAATTCGCGACAATTAGCGCCGCAGCTCTATAGTAAATGACCCCCTTTGTGTGGACATTTGCCATTCCACATATGTAGGCAAAGCAATCAAAGTGGGTAAGAATGCTAGACAAAGAGAAAAACATCCGATGTTATATTATAAAGAGATTTTTCCAAACTGGATGTTAGCCTTTTGAGCCAGGGGTACTTGATCTGCTTGTTCAATTGACGGCAATTAAGAATTGGGGAAAAAAATGGCATTAGTCCCCCCAAATCCATACCAAGCCCTTCAGGTCTGATATGGATTTTGAAGGGCCGCCCGCTCCTAAACAATGCCTTTTTATTAATGTTAATAAATACACCGGCTACTGCTAAGGGTTAAACTACCATGTTTTCACTACTAAAATACCACATGCATAAAATAACTCATGCGGTATTTTAGTAGCATTTTTTAGTGAATACCAAAAAACTTTTTGAAAAATGCTGTTCAGTATCTTCCCGCATACTCGGATGCAGTAAGATATTGCTTTGTGAATGGAGCCCAGTATGTATTGGCAGAGAGACTACAGGTACCAAGATCCTCTGCTGTCTCATAGGAGATTCGCTCTCACTTTGCTAACAGGAAATTATGTCGTTATCTGAGTACTAGGCACTATGGATAAAGGCTTATTCCATAATCCCACTTACCAGTGTCCCTTGATTTCATTATAAACATTGATGCCCATGAACTGTCTCTCACCCTAAAAAATGAGAAGGGCATTTCATCATTTCGTTATACATTCCCCATACTTCACAAGCCTTTTATGTATTTAAATATTATTAGAAGCAACGTTTCAATTTGAATGCAGCCATAACAACAATAGCATTACCTTGTAATCATAGCAACTGGGGGGTTCTGTACACTGTGTATAGAACACCCTTAGAAATGCCAGTTCCTTCTCGTTGTGATTGGTGTACTACTTTTCCCAGTATTTTTCTCTTATGACAACACTAGAGCATGATGCAGACTCTGCAATAAAGTTTGTTACACTTGCAATCATATTGACTTTTACTTAATGTGGACCACTCAGTAGCCCTATGTCTTTTATCATGAAAAAGCAGTCCTTTAGCACCAGTCATGTGATTTTGCCTAGGCTAAGATGATGTCATTGGTCTGAAGCAGATAGGAGGGAGGAAGTACTTCCTCAATCTCCTCACCCTCAGTGATTTTACTGTAACAATATAACTTTGTAAGAAGGCACAAGGAGAGAGGCTGCAGCAGAGGGTAATATGTGTCAAACTGTTGTAAACCCTGCCAAGAACTGCACAGTCAGCATGCTTCACATAATTGTGCCATCTCAGAGCCAGGATTTCCATCCAGGAAATAGATACTGAGCCTAGAGAATACCTACAAAGATGTTGCTGTCCTAGAGAGAAAAGCACATGAATGCATCATCAGGTGTGTGGATGTCACCCTTAGCGTGAAGTGTGCTCATCAATAATTATATTATATTTATAAACTATGACTTTCTACATCTTTATTTATATGATGTTGTATAATACACTATGAATTAATTGAAATGTATGACAATGTTCTTGCAGCGTGTTTCTCTGTTGTTGATGATATTAATTTAGATATAGTATGTTTTGCTTTACATTTTATCTAGTACTTTTTATTTAAGTGTTTTTAACAGATTTTAATAATATAAGATTATTCTTGCCATTATTAGGTTTTATATTATATCTAGTGTAATTAATCTATATACAGTTGTACAAATATTAGTTTAGGATGCTGTTGCTATATAACCCCCTCCGCTTTGTAGATGCTTCTTGCTGTGTACTCCGTGCTCCTGGTCTGTGAGATGCCATTGGCTGACCATGAGGAGGGGCGGGGGGTTCTAGCATATAAGATCATCATAGGTACGAGTGTTTGAGCGGCGTGTGACACAAGGAAGTAGGCAGCTTGTACTTACAGATACAAACCTTCACCACGCCGCAAGTCGCTGTGAGCCAACTGACCAGAGACCAGGAGAGGAGGCTTCTATGGAGCTGTTCATGCTTTTTTACACCGGATGTTTGTGAGTGCAACCCTTGTTTCTATATATTGTATTTTATCAATTAAACGGTAATACACTAGGGCTGGCGTGCGCTCTCTCTTGCCTTATATACTTTCAGATTTACGTCCGCCACCCAGTGGACTTGTGGGAGACTTCATACCCTTCTGTGCTTTAGGCTGGGTTCACACTGGTGCGACACGACAGCCGTCCTACTTTGGATCCGACTTTGCCCTGCGACATGAAGCCGGCATGTGTCCGACTTTCAATGAACGGGGATCCGACTTGGATCCCCGACACTGTGTTTGGTATGAATCTTTAGGGGGAACTCCGCGCCAAATTTTAAATAAAAATCCGGCATGGGTTCCCCCTCCAAGAGCATACCAGGCCCTTGGGTCTGGTGTGGACCTTGAGGGGAACCCCCTACGCCGAAAAAACGGCGTGGGGGGTCCCCCCCAATCCATACCAGACCCTTATCCGAGCACGCAGCCCGGCCGGACAGGAATGGGGGTGGGGACGAGCGAGCGCCCCCCCCCCCTCCTGAACCGTACCAGGCCGCATGCCCTCAACATGGGGGGTTGTTGCCTTGGGGGAGGGGGGCGCGCTGCGGCCCCCCCACCCCAAAGCACCTTGTCCCCATGTTGATGAGGACAAGGGCCTCTTCCCGACAACCCTGGCCGTTGGTTGTCGGGGTCTGCGGGCGGGGGGCTTATCGGAATCCGGGAGCCCCCTTTAATAAGGGGGCCCCCAGATCCCGGCCCCCCACCCTATGTGAATTGAGTATGGGGTACATGGTACCCCTACTCATTCACCTAGGGAAAAAGTGTCAATTTTAAAAAAAAACACTACACAGATTTTTAAAGTATTTTATTAGACAGCTCCGGGGGTCTTCTTCCGACTTCGGGGGTCTCTCCGGTTCTTCTCCGCGTCTTCTGCCGGGCTCCTCCTCTCTCTTCTGCTCTTTTGCCGCTCTTTTGCTAAAGAGGAGGAGCCCGGTCTGCTGCCTTCTTCTCTTCGGGGGTCTCTCCGGTTCTTCTCCGCGCTCTCCGGATCTTCTGCCGGGCTCCTCCTCTCTCTTCTGCTCTTTTGCCGCTCTTTTGCTAAAGAGGAGGAGCCCGGTCTTCAATCTTCTGCCTTCTGCCCTCTTCTCTTCTCCTGATGTTGACACGACGCTCTCTCCGGCTAGAATGCTCTCTGTGCGCTCTGCTCTGACTTATATAGGCGGTGACCCCGCCCTCTTATGCCGTCACAGTCCCTGGGCATGCTGGGACTGTGACGGCATACAGGGGGCGTGGTCATCGGGTGATGACCACGCCCCCTAAAACGTCACAGTCCCAGCATGCCCAGGGACTGTGACGGCATAAGAGGGCGGGGTCACCGCCTATATAAGTCAGAGCAGAGCGCACAGAGAGCATTCTAGCCGGAGAGAGCGTCGTGTCAACATCAGGAGAAGAGAAGAGGGCAGAAGGCAGAAGATTGAAGACCGGGCTCCTCCTCTTTAGCAAAAGAGCGGCAAAAGAGCAGAAGAGAGAGGAGGAGCCCGGCAGAAGATCCGGAGAGCGCGGAGAAGAACCGGAGAGACCCCCGAAGAGAAGAAGGCAGCAGACCGGGCTCCTCCTCTTTAGCAAAAGAGCGGCAAAAGAGCAGAAGAGAGAGGAGGAGCCCGGCAGAAGACGCGGAGAAGAACCGGAGAGACCCCCGAAGTCGGAAGAAGACCCCCGGAGCTGTCTAATAAAATACTTTAAAAATCTGTGTAGTGTTTTTTTTTAAAATTGACACTTTTTCCCTAGGTGAATGAGTAGGGGTACCATGTACCCCATACTCAATTCACATAGGGTGGGGGGCCGGGATCTGGGGGCCCCCTTATTAAAGGGGGCTCCCGGATTCCGATAAGCCCCCCGCCCGCAGACCCCGACAACCAACGGCCAGGGTTGTCGGGAAGAGGCCCTTGTCCTCATCAACATGGGGACAAGGTGCTTTGGGGTGGGGGGGCCGCAGCGCGCCCCCCTCCCCCAAGGCAACAACCCCCCATGTTGAGGGCATGCGGCCTGGTACGGTTCAGGAGGGGGGGGGGCGCTCGCTCGTTCGTCCCCACCCCCATTCCTGTCCGGCCGGGCTGCGTGCTCGGATAAGGGTCTGGTATGGATTGGGGGGGACCCCCCACGCCGTTTTTTCGGCGTAGGGGGGTTCCCCTCAAGGTCCATACCAGACCCAAGGGCCTGGTATGCTCTTGGAGGGGGAACCCATGCCGGATTTTTATTTAAAATTTGGCGCGGAGTTCCCCCTCAAGATCATCTGAGCACAAGTCGCGTGCCGAAGTCGGATCATGCGAGACGGCAATCCGACTTTGATCCGACTTCAATGATAGTCTATAGGCTGAAGTAGGATCAAAGTCGGACCAAAGTAGTACAGGGAGCATTTCTAAAGTCGGAACGACTTGTGTCGGACCAGTTAGGACGGCTCCCATAGGGAAACATTACATTTCACACGTCATGCGACATGAGCTCCCAATGTCGGAGCGTTTGTCGGACCAGTGTGAACCCAGCCTTACAGAACCTGGTTCTTTTGATATGCCAGGATGCACATGCACTCGTTTGAGTAACTTTAGACCAGGCTTGTAACAGTTAATGAAACTTTTACTAAATAAATGTGGCAGAACAGTTCAATATGAACAAAGTCCTTCCTCTAACCCTAACTATAGTAGTGTAGTGGCCCAGGCATACCTCCGTGAGGCGAGAGTCCATTATAGCATTGTCCATAGCTTAATGTCTTCTGAAATCCCTGGTGCTTTCAGCAGCACCAGACGATTCCCATGGGAACCCTGGACATCAGCCACCCCCCTTTTTATAGCACAGGTGGGCTGGCTAGAACCATAAGCCCAGGAACTGAACTTACAACATTTAACCCTTTCTCCCAGCCTGGGCCAGCTGCTGACTGACTATAACTAAACACAGTTCAACCTGCCTACAGGTGGAGCCCTGTCATCAATGTAGGAGGTAATAAATATCTTAATGCATGGGGGTTGATTTACTAAAAGACAAATAGGCTGTTCACTTTGCAAGGGAAGGTGCTTTGTCCAAGAGAGTTTACCAAGAGCTTAGTGAATTTTCACTTTGCAAAGAATAATCATGTGCCAGAAAAAAAAAAATTGTTTGCATTTTTGCTTGCACATGACTGGAGGATGGAAGTCAGCAAAAATTTACCTCATTCTCTAATCTCTGTGGCAAATTCACTCACAAAGCGCAACTTCTCTTTGCAAAGTGAACAGCCCATTTGCCTTCAGGAAATGTAAGTAGAAGGAAAGCATAGCTACACCTATTCTTAAAAATGTCCCCTCCTGCCCTCATCCTATCTACAGTATCCTGCCTACTAACCTGTATAAAAAAATCCTGCAACGCTGGTTGCCCTGAGTCAGTGAGTGGCTGCTGCAGGGGAGAGGTGGAAGTGCTGACAATGACTGGGTTTTTTGGAGCCTAAGGATGACATCACGGCTTCCAGAACTGAGAGATGTTGTCCAGCACTCCCTTACAGAGAGCTGAAGGATCATATGACCAGACTGGAGCAGACAGAAAATAGGTGAGTATACATATCTTTTTTATACAGGTTAGGCAGGATAGGTTGGGGGGGGCATTTCTAAAAATAGATATACTTAGGGATTTCCTCCACTTTAACCGCACTATGTAGCATATATGCCCTTTACATGGAAAAATATCTTATGCTAGGTCCACTTTAAAATGATCTGCTTTCTCTTTTATTTTAGCAGCCAGCTCAGATCCCTTTTAAAAACGATCCATGCATATTACTTTCAAGCTGTATATGCTTCAATTATAGGTAAGCAGCAGGTCACCTCTGTCTTAATCCTGCAAGCAAAGTCTTTCCAGCCACAGGTTTCTAGTATGTCAACTGCTCCTCCCAACTCTGCCATGCTGTTTGGTGCTTAAGCTGGAGATACCTGAGCATACAAGTTTGGCCCTGAGCCCTTGGCTCTTGGATGAACAAAAGTGAGCAGCCCTGTTGCTACACCTAGCTTACATCACCAATTTATTATTCTAGCTCACAGCTGTTATCTCAGATGTTTTTCCTCCCAGCTGCTCTTATGGGACTGGCTAAGGAGAGCCAGCGGTTAGGATTTCAGAGAAGTAAGACATGTGCAAAGTTTACCAACGGTAGGCTATTTCTGAAAACAGCCACAAATCGTTTGCGTACACAAACAACTTTTTTTTTCAAAGGAGACATTAAAATACCGCTTGCTTAGCATTAGACATATGGTCAGTAGAAATCAAAATGTGCTAATTAATAAGATGCTTGCAAATGAAATATAATTACCAGACACCAATAAACTTTTATTGTTTTTGTAAATCTTCTATTGACTGTCATTAATGAATGATCCCCCTGTTTGAAGCAAAATACCAATATCTATAAAAGTCAAAATAGCAAGGAGGAGGTGTTGAATTCTATTATTTGTGAGAGCATATTGGAGAACATAAATACAAAGTATATTTACTGGTGACAGATGCAATTGGAGCTGCATGTATTGGCTGAAAACACAATGAATACTTACATATACCATAATTGTAAGTAGGAACAATGTATAACAAAAACTGTAAAACAGTAAAGTCACTGCAAGGTATGATTATCCCCAAAGGCACCAAACACTTGCTCCTGGGATAATAATGGATTGGAAGTATGGGTAAATCATAGCAATCGAAACTGGGGGAGGTGATAATGGTTAGGTACCATGAACTAGAGGTTTTAGCCTGGTGTGATTCCATGCCAGATTATGTGGTTGGGCAAAATAGTTAATTATATACACCGATCGTTTTTATTCAATATTACTTCACAAACACAGTATAACATTTGCCTGTAAGAGTTGCTTGTAAGAAGACTATAATCTGTATTTTATATTAGTTAGTTTTTTTTTTTGTTTTTTTTTAATGCAAAGCTTTATGGCAAACAAGCAGATCATACATAATTTAAAAGTGACAGCATCTGGGCGCCATATTGATGGGCAAACTAATTCAAACATACTAGTTTATGACCTAGACTGAGAAAATTTGACCAGTGTGGATTGGTTCACTATGTACCACAGAATCAACAATTGGTAAAACCACTACTGACCACTGGTCTGATAAGGGCTTATTTGTTATTTATTGGCATATAACACGCACCTTCAGTTTAGGAGGGAAGTTTCAGGGAAAAAAACTTAAATTTTAAATAAAGAACTTTGAAGCAAAATAAGGGTCAATGCCCATCAATGCAGCCTCACCATTGCCCATCTGCAGCCTCACAATGGTCCAATGCTGGCCCAGGATATGGAACTTCCTATTACAGAGTCCGCTGAGTAAACAGGAGATTCTCACTGTATGTAATCTGACGGCTCTCGTAACGCCCCCCTCCCCGTTCCCTCCTAGGCAGCCCAAATTGCAGTATTGGCGTATAACACGCACACACTATTTGCACCCAATTTTCAGGGG
Organism: Lithobates clamitans; assembly: GCA_037952925.1. Taxonomy (NCBI): domain Eukaryota; kingdom Metazoa; phylum Chordata; class Amphibia; order Anura; family Ranidae; genus Lithobates; species Lithobates clamitans. The sequence continues at coordinate 3,936,802 of JBBGZY010000255.1, read as the reverse complement.
GAAAAAGTATGTGTTATACGCCAATAAATACAGGATTTATTACAGGTAATTGTGACCTCATGGACACTGGACTTAAAGACTTAACTGTCACAGTTTGCCTTGCATTCACAGAAGATCACTTATCCCCAGATGGGAGACTTGACTACTGTAAAGATGAATTTAAGGAATGTGACGTGAGAGAATGGATGAAATACGTCATTAACTTCATCACCATTACTCACATAGGGGACTCTGTCCAGGCCTCCAAGGCCTTATGCACCCTGCCGCAGGACCCACAGTAGAAGGTCAGGGGAGACAGGGTGCTACAGCAATTCCTCCCATATTCTGTATGTAGAGTAAAAACCCCTGAAATGCCATTGCCAAAACAGGAACTGAGAGGAAATATCTGGTTGTCACCGGGATCATCTGAACTTGTGTCCCTATTGAAACATGTCCCTGTAATTCTTGTTCTGGTGGCAACCAAAAATTGTGAATTTTCTTTCACTCTTGGTGATTACGATCGAGAGGGTAAATCTCCCTAATGGGGGGCATGGACAGTAAATAAAACATGGCAGATAGACAAGAAGGCGCAGACACCTTGTGCATTACCAATAGACATTTATTCGAATAAAATAGATTAAAAAAAAAAAAAAAAATGGATACTCGCAAAATAGCAACTAAAAATTACCATTAGACACATGTATGCCGTGAACATCAAGGGGTGTGTAGCTGACGTTCAGGGGCGTACCCCCTTCCTCAGAGCTAGGCTGTTCTGGACACCTCAACAGTGTCCATTTTTTATCCATTTGAATAAATGTCTATCGGTAATGCATTAGGCACCTGCGTCTTGTTTGTTTGTCTTCTTAGTGTCATTTCAGATTACCCCATCTGAAGAGGGCCACATCCACCTAGGTTTTTGGAATTGCCGTTGCCTTTCTGCATTCCACCACCGAGGGCCTCCTAGTGCTGGAAGTGTTGGCTAACTTGTGTATAAAACATGACAGGTGTACTAATCCCTCTCCACTGTATCCAAAAATCCAGGAAAGAGGTTAAACTTTCCAGTTTAAAACTTTCCACATACACACAAGCTTGATTTCTGACAGAAAGAGTCCAATGGGAGCTTTTCATTGTATATTCCGACCGTGTGTATGCCCCATCTGACTTTTTCTGTTGAAAATTCAGATGGACTTAGATAGAGAACACGTTTTTCCTGACGAAACAACTTACTATTGGAAAAACCACTCGTCTGTATGCTGTTCCGACGCACCAAAAACGACACATGCTCTGAAGCAAGTACGAGACGGAAGCTATTGGCTACTGTGCTTCCATTTTCTAGACCCGTCGTACGTCACTGAGTTCTGGACGGTCGGAATTTGGTGTGACCTTGTGTATGCAAGACAGCTTGAGCGGACTTCCGTCCGAACTACGTTGTAAAAACCTTCAGAGTTTATTCCGACGGTAAAACTGGTCGTGTGTACAAGGCATAACAGCTTAAACAACTGCACTGCCATCCTCTTTGAGGCTCTATTACTTCATCACTTTACTCTAATGTCACATACACACGACCGTTTTTTCCTTCAGAATAAACTCTGATGGTTTTTCTGATGGAGTGCCGACTGAGTTCCGCTGAAACGGACTTGCGTACACACACACAATCACACCAAAGTCCGATCGTTTAGAACGCGGTGACGTACAACGCGTACGACGTGACTAGAAAAAGGAAGTTAAATAGCCAGTAGCCAATAGCTGCCCTTGCATCGTTTTTGGTCCGTCGGAATAGCATACAGATGAGCGGTTTTTTTCCCCCAATAAGAATTGATTTCATCGGAAAGATTTAAAGCATGTTCTATTTCTAGGTCCGTCAGAATTTTCGAAAGAAAAAGTCCGATGTAGCCCACACACAATCGGAATATCCGATGAAATGATTCCGTCTAACCTTTTCTGCCGGAAAGTCCGGTCGTGTGTACGCAGCGTAAGGCAGTGCTAAGCACAATTCCCTAGTGTTCAGAGCCCAAGAAATGTACCGTAGAGCCGAACTGTGAGTTGCATTAACCAATCATAGGTTGGAACTTACAATAAAAAGCGGAAACAAATGTAGCCACCACATTTAAGGATTGATGAGCTGCAATGTACCATGTTTTTGATTATGGGTTTAATAATGTTTTCATTTCAGTTATGAACATCACAGACAGCTGAAATGTGGCACAATTTTTATGAACTGTCTAAAAATATATGGGCAGTTGGCATCCCTAATCCTGTCACTGACACATGATTGAAGTATCTTACCCCACATGCCATTTTACACCTTCACTGCTGTAGTCTCTGGCTGCAATAGCAGATAGAGACTGTCAAACACCTAAACCATTTTGTATGACATTACATCAACATATCGGAATACCATTGTATTGAAGAAAGCAGGGAAGTGTAAGTGACAACCAGATATATTACTACAAAGCTGTATTCGAAATCAGAGTCTCTATTCTAGAGATCCAGGCGCAAACGGTGAAAATGTAGGACTGCCCATGGAAATCAGTTGGCATTGATGCTTTAAACTTTTTTATAAAAGTGCAAAGAAAGCAGAGCTGTGAGTATATACCTGTTTACATACTTCTGCAGGTGTGGATTCTACTTGCTAATCTATGAGAGTACTAATACTGGGCATACAGAGATATGAATAATTGGAAAGGAGCGAGAGGAGGGTGGTATGAGAAGGTGGGAAATGGAGGGACCACAGAAGAACAGAGTAAGAGAGGCTAAACCACCCTGCCACTCTAAAAAGATATTGTACTCAAACAGCACAAAATTAAAGGCTAAATTAAAGCGTAAGATTCCTAGCTTCAGACCAAGCTAATTACATTTCTTATGACAGTTACGTCCTCATACCTCCCAACTTTTTGAGATGGGAATGTGGGACACCTATCAGTAAAAGTAAGCAGGCATAGGACATACCCCTTGCAGCGACCCCTTAAAGAATAATTGTACAAAAAAAACAAGATTGGTTAAACCCACAAGTGCTTTTTTTACCAATTCAGCAATTTAGAAATCAGATGAAAGGTTTAGTGCTGGAAAACACTTTTTGATAGATAAAAAGTGCATTTTATATACAATTATATAGATAAGACCAAAATGAGGGACAAATGAGGAGGAATGAGGGACAGAGGGACATTGCTCCAAATCAGGGACAGTTGGGAGCTATGCGTCCCATATACGTAAGCTAGTCAAGAGGTAGGGCCACATTAACCATTGAACTCCAAGCAAAAACAGTCAGGGGTTTCACCAGTTTCCATTTAGTGAGAATTGTTTTCTTCGTGTAATGCACAGTGTATAATAGAAACAGTTTCTTATGGGAGGTTGTCAGCTTATCCTGGCACTGGTGGTCACTGACACCAATACTGGGGGTTATTGAAGTCACCAACGCCAACGTTCAAGTTTATTATTGTGTCCACTGATGCCAATGCTCAGGATTATTACTTTGGTCTCTAACCCCAATGTTGGGAGTTATTATTGTGTCCATTGACACCAGTGCTGGAGGTGTTTTTTCGGCAGCCACTAACACCAATGATGACTCCAAGTTTCTTCTCAATGCGCACTGCGGTACATTGCAAATAAAATGAAACACAGCAGTAGTGCCATTTTTGGGAGTTAAAGGGTAACTCCATTTTAATGGGGGGAAAAAAAAAATTATATATAATTATATATATATATATATATATATATATATATACACACCTTTTTTTTTTTATTGTGACATTGGGGATTGTTCAGCTCAAGTGGATAGATGCGTTTTTGGTGCAGTGAGTCCACATAAGAGAGGCATTTATAGTTAAAGGGCCTGGTAGCCCACGTTTATTAAAGGGAAAAACAAAACAAAAGTCCATCCAGGAATCCCACGCAGGGGTCCAAGCTTCAACTAAATACACAAATTCCAAATGAAAATGCTAGCCCACCTGGCTACTCTTCAGCAGTACTGCTGCTATAGGTACAGTCCCCTCAAATGAGCTGCTTGGATGCACACAGTCTTGGGCTCCTTGGCTGCACACAGCTTCAAGCCCTTCAAAGCACATAGCTTTGGGCTCCTTGGACGCACACAGCTTCAAGCCCTTCAACGTACATAGCTTTGGGCTCCTTGGACGCACACAGCTTCAAGCCCTTCAACGCACACAGCTTTGGGCTCCTTGGACACACACAGCTTCAAGCCCTTCAACGCACACAGCTTTGGGCTTCTTGGATGCACACAGCTTCAAGCCCTTCAATGCACACAGCATCTATTCTCACACAGAGACACTTACTAGCAGCCACTGCTCCAACTCCACCTTCCTCCTCATTCTGCTCTCACCAGCCCTTCGTTATATGGGCTGTGTGCACCTGGGCACACACCCTGCTGGCTGTCCACAAGACCCGGACACAGGGTTGGAGATCCTGTCCCACCCAAGACTCTGAAGGATCTCCAAACTACAGAGCCCCACAGGGAACTAGCAAAACCTGGAGAAAACTGCCAGAGCAGTTTTCTCTGTTTCAAATTTATGCTCTGTACTTCTGCACTCAGCAGATATGCAGACTCTGTGTCCACTTTAACCCCATTTTCATAGGGACAGAGCCTAATTTCCTGCTTGTGTGATTGGCTCACTGATTTTCACAGAAGTCTGCACTAACATACTAGTCAGATTTTAGAAAACCCCCTGCAACAAAAATTACATTTTTGGTAAGATACTCCCAATAGAAAATCACATCTAAAGGGATGCAGGCCCAGCAATTTTCCCCATTAGAGCTTTGCAGGTGCAGCAGCTGGTTGATAATTATGAAACAACTCCCATTAGACTCAGTTAGCCCTGGTTCACACAGGGGCGGCACGACTTGCAGGTCGCCTCAGCGAGGCGACCTGCAAACTACTTCCGAGGCGACTTGCAAAACGACTTCTGCATAGAAGTCTATGCAAGTCGCCCCCAAAGTAGTACAGGAACCTTTTTCCGGTTCCGTAGCACAGAACGGGAGGCGACTTGGCAGGCGACTAGGTCGCCTGACAAGTCACCCCTGTGTGAACCGGGGCTTATGAGCATGGGCACAGACAAACGCACGAGGATTTATTCATAATAACAAAACATAAGACTCTGTGACAAAGCTTGTCAAAATCCTTGTAATGTACTTAGATCTCCCAGAGGGGAATGTTTTTTTCACAACAAAAGCAGAGTTACACTTTAAAGTGCATCAATACCCATTAAACTTTTTTCATCCATTTTTCTCTTACACTACAGTACCTATTTCCCTCAAGAGACCATAGTGAGGATGCACTGGCCTTTTCAGCATTTTCTATCTGTGATTCCTATAAAGCATCAGCATTGTAATAACAATACAAACAATAGTTATATGTGACAATTCAATATAAGCTTACTGGAAGAATCACACTGTGAGTTTTGCCTATCAGCTGACCATCTCTTTCCACAACTTCCTGGATTCCGCGCATGCTTTGCAGCTTCTCCTCTGCTGTTTAGTTTCAATGTCTAACAACTACATATTCCATAGTACCTTGCTAGCTGCAAATAGTGACTCCTGTACTGATTCCACTTCCTTATTAGGGATGAGCCCGCGGTTCGAGTCAAACGTAAGTTCAACTCAAACCTCGGGTGTTCGTTTGCTGTTAAAAGAACTGAACATATGGGGCGTTTGTGGGAAATTTGAGTGCCGCGGTACGCCCCATAATGCACTGTGATTGCAGTGCATTTCTGTATGATGATTGGCCAAAGCATGCACCTGACCTGCATGCTATGGCCAATCACAGCACGTTCTGCTGAGAGAGCCATAATTGGCCAAAGGCCAATCATGGCTCAGGGGGACTAAGTCAACGCCCCACATTATATAAGGCTGCTTACGTAGCAGCCATGTATAGTGTGTGGACAGAGATAGATTGAGCTAGATTAAGCAGGCGGGTTAGTTAGCGGCAGTGCATTTAATTATATATATATATATATATATATATACATATACATATACATATACATACACACACACTCTGCATTTGGCATAGACTAGATATTGAGTGTAGACTTTATATTCAGTCAGAGCAGGCAGTGTATTGAAGTGGTTGAAGGGAACCCTGCGTCAAAATTTTTAAAAAATGGCGTGGGGGCCCCCAAAATCTATACCAGGCCCTTCAGGTCTGGTTTGGATTTTAAGGGGAACCCCGTGCCAAAATAAAAAAAATGGCGTGGGGGGTCCCCCCCAAAATCCATGCCAGACCCTTCTCTGAGGATGCAACCTGGCAGGCCACAGGAAAAGGGGGGGTGAATGAGCGCCCTCCCTCCTCCTAAACTGTACCAGGCCACATGCCCTCGACACAGGGAGGGTGCTTTAGGGTCCCCCCCAAAATTTAAAAAAAAAATGGCGTGGGGGTCCCCCTCAAAATCCATACCAGACCTGAATTTAAGGGGAACCCTGTGCCAAATTTTTTTTAAAAATGGCATGGGTCCCCCCAAAAATCCATACCAGACCCTTATCTGAGCACGCAACCTGGCAGGCCACAGGAAAAGAGGGGGGGCGAGAGCGCCCACCCTCCTTAACTGTACCAGGCCACATGCCCTCAACATTGGGAGGGTGCTTTGGGGTAGCCCCCCCAAAGGGCCTCATCCCCACAACCCTTGCCCATAGGGATGTCCCTGTGCATCAGAGGGGGGCGGACCAGGTGGCCCCACCCCCCTCTGACGGTACGGGGGAAGCCATACGGATGGCCCCGTGTGTCAGAGGGGGGACGGGGTCACCCGGCGACGACACCATGTGGTCCCGCCCACAGTTTTAAAAGAGTTGTCACCTACGAGGACATGTCATATGGCGTGTGCCTCCCATGGAGGCAGATCTTCTTTATTTTTTTCTCTATATATAGTATGGTGGACCACAAGGGGAAAACAATATGTACCCCTCAGTAAAGTGTTGCCAACATCCCAAATTATATTGCAAGAAAGCAAGGACCCTAGCGAAAGGAAAAACCTTTGTACCGGGACTTTGGGACTTTACAGGCGAACAAGACAGTTGAATTATAAGTAAAAATGATTTATTTATTGAAAAATAAAGTGAAAAAGAGTGTGGCGCTAAAAAATGATTGTGATTAGACCAATAATCGTGATATCTTAAAAAGTGTAGATATAAGGCCCTGAGGTCTATACCCCATAGGGCTAGTGATAATAAAAATAATGTGTGTGAAGAAGTAGTGACGGTTCTTCAACTATCACCATAAACTTAAAAAGAAAACTTAAAATAAAACGTAAGTGGACAAATGTGTGAACACATACAAACAGTATAGGACGTGTCTAAGTCCAATGGGTCACCTCTGGGTGAAATAATACGATCAAAAAATTGACTCAAAATCTATAACAATAAATAAATAGTAAGTACCGTAAGCAAAATGACATAAAAAAGATTACAGCAATATGTTGTGCATTAGCCCACAAATGGCCTGCTCCTCAAGGCCAAACCTGAGTGTAAAAACAAGAGTCCATTGGGATGGTGTATATATGTGAATATTTACAGTCCAACACTGTGCATTAGGGTGATCTCAGATAGCTCCCCGACAATTTCAATGTAAACAGTCTTCATATAGGGTAATTAAGAACTGATGAAAATAACTTTGCATACAGATGAATTCTTGTCTTGATATAGAGACTATCACTCAGAAAATAGACGTAAATTGCCCTTACCAGACAGGATGGACTCACAGGCCCTTGGCGGTGAGTCAAGCAAGCTTTTACCGTCAGACGGTGTAATACAGCAGACTGTATGGTGATCCTGGATAGGTCTCATCGGATGTCACCGGATGACGTACCTCTGAAGTGGCTAGGCAGGAATCAGATGTCTTCAAACCTCCGCCTCGGTCATCAGTTGGAAGGATAATTTCCTCAGCGACCATCCATATATATATTGGCAAAGTAAAAAAGGAAAAACTTCCACATAGTGTAAATCCTTTTAAAAACGTTATAACGTTTATTGTAATCAGAGGAGATAGTAACAAAAACGAAAATGTACAAATATGGGCAGTAAAAACTCGGCTCACAAAAGTACAAAAATATAAAAAGTGTAAAAATTGGCGCAGTAGATGATGGTAGGGTTACTGTGTTTTTGTGTTTCCAGTGGTGGAATTACCAGGGCCACACTTGCGCCCTGGCATTCCACTACTGTGGGGGACCCTCAAGACCCCACACCTCCCCCTGTACCTCTGGGCCAGCTGGAACCTCTAACTATACAGGGGAGGGGGGCGATCGGCAGCTCTGTGATGTCCCTCCAGCCAGCACAGTTCGCTTCCCGAGTGTCAGTGTATACAATGGAGATGGGGAGGGGCCTGCTTGTACACTCTGAGTCTTGCCGATACATGCTCGGGTCAGAGGCCCCTCTCCTCTCCATTGTATACACTGACACTCGGGAAGTGAACTGTGCTGGCTGGAGGGACATCCTGCAGATATCACAAGGAGGCATGTACAAGGGCTGCTGCTTGGACTTCTCATGTAAGGTGATTCCGACACTGGCCCCGCACCTGTGACACTGGCCCCCCCACCTGTGACAGTGCCCCCCCACCGGTGATATTGACTCCCCACCTGTGACACCTGTCATACTGGCCCCCCCCACCTGTCATACTGGCCCCCCCCACCTGTCACACTGGCCCCCCCACCTGTCACACTGGCCCCCCCACAACGGTTCCCATCCACCAGTCCAGCACAAAGATGACAATCGCCGCTAAACTGGTGGCATGTGGGATGAGGGGGAGGAGCCGAGTAAGACCAGCAGGCACAGGAGTGGGATCAGCATGGTACCATTACCAAGACATACCATCTGCTTACCAAAAAATTTACCTCTTAGCCCCCTGTTCACACTGAATCTGATAAAGCACACTATAGTGCATTACCAGGATATTCTGTGCTGCTTCATTAAAAGTAATATACTGATATCAAATTTTACTAGGATAAAGCAGTACCTGGTACCAGACTAGGTGGAGCTATGCGTGGAGTACCTATACCTATTACCGGAGCAGACGGAGTGGTGAAAGGCCACTCTTGAGAGAAAGTGTTGCTACCTGCAGTGTTGCTCTTTGAGAAAAGTGGCTGCAATTATCCAGCAGATGACAAAGGCATGTCATCTCATACGTTTGAGATGTCATGTTTTGTGTTAAGCAGATGGTATGTGCTCTGACTTGGTGATGGTACACTGAAGTCAATGCAAACAGCTTGCAGTGGATCTGCACAAGTTTATCATGGCACAATTTTATTGAATTATTTGTATGAAATGTAGTTTTTTATATTTATTTTGTATATATTTTTTTAAATATTTTTGTATTTAATGCATATTATGTATTGTGCTAGGACTGTGGAAGGTAAATGTATTAACCACTTTAATACCGGACACTTACACCCCCTTACTGCCCAGGCCAATTTTCAGATTTCAGCGCTGTCACACTTTGTATATAGCAACACTGTACCCATATGAAATTGTTATCTTTTTTTCACACAAATAGAGCTTTCTTTTGGTGGTATTTGATCACCACTTTTTTTTTTTTTGCAATGAATGAAAAAAGACTGAGTGTTTTAGAAAAAAGTTTCTTGGTTTCTATTATAAAACTTGATGTGACTGCACTGATGGGCACTGCTAGGCTACTGCGATCTGTGAACTCTGCTGACTCTGATGTAAGAGGGGCACTGAGAACCTTGATTGTAAGGCGGAAATGTTGGGAACTTTGATGTAAAAGGGGAATTTCATTGTGGAAAGGAGGGTGTGGTGGGAGTACAGGGGGGGGCACCAAAATATACCTTTGCCTGTGTGGACAAAAATCCTTGCACTAGCCCTGGTCACACATACCACATTGAGCTTCCTGAAATGCCTGGTGGCGCTGTAACAAAGTTCCGCCTCCTAGACCGGGCTCCTGTAATAGACAGCACACTGATCCAATGCCATGAAATTGAATCAGTGTGACGTGTATCATAGGAGCCCACGAGTTTGAATCCAAGCTCTGTGACAGCAGGAGATCGCTGCCCTGTGTGATCCATCTAAGGACAAATGGTAGGCTGCAATTGGTGGACACTGGTAGGCTGCAATTGGTGGACACTGGTAGGCTGCAATTGGTGGGCACTGGTAGGCTGCAATTGGTGGGCACTGGTAGGCTGCAATTGGCGGGCACTGGTAGGCTGCAATTGGTGAGCACTAATAAGGCTGCAATTGGTGGGCACTGATAAGGCCGAAATTGGTGGGCACTGATAAGAATGAAATTTGTGGGCACTGATAAGGCTGCAATTGATGGGCACTAGTAGGCTGCATTCTATGGGCACTGATAAGCTGCATTTGATGAGCACTGATGAGGCTGCATTGATCTCTTGTATCATTTCCACAGTCTCTGACCATCTCTTGTAGTATGTCTGTAGGCTCTTTCTAAAAGACTCTAACAGATGCCCTCTCTGTGTTCATTAGAGAGACCCCCCTCCAGGTCCCATTGGAGTACTTTGCTTCTCCTCCTGTATTTTTTTTATTGTTAGGAGATTGTGGGAGGATCCCAGGGTAACGAAGACTCCTTAGGGGAGCATCTCTGAGTCGTTGCCATAGAAACATTTGTAAGGGGGAGGGGTTAGCAAGATCACCATGCCCATGTGGGGGTGCCAGAAATATTTCTGTACCCAGGCACCTGTGACCCTAGGATCAGCCCTGGATACATTTAATTTACTGTATATTAGAGAGTGCAGAAAAGCAGGGGTAATGTATCACAAGTGCATTTTAAAATTACCCTTCCCCTTGTGCGGGCACATCTGTCCAGAGCATCACTTCTTGTGGCAAGCCTGTTTTCCCATTCCTGCAAACATCTTGCCAGTCTGTGCTCACCCTGTAACTATGAAGGAAGCTAATGCCGCGTACACACGGTCGGACTTTTCGGCTACAAAAGTCCGACGGCCTGTCCGACAGACTTTCGACGGACTTTTGGCGGACTTGCGGCGGACTTTCTAACGAACGGACTTGCCTACATACGATCACACAAAAGGCCGACAGCCTAGTACGCAGTGATGTACACCAAGTCTGACGAGAGAGAGAGAGAGAGAGAGAGAGAGAGGTCTGTATATATGTAACGAAGTTTATTAAGATCGTTTCAAATGATATAAACTCGTACATTAAAGAAAAGCACATGGACCAGTATACAAGGTAATAAACAGAATATGAACACACGACAAGTACTTACTTTTTTTCAGCACTTTACGGATCCGTCTGACCATCTTTTCCTAATCAGATCTTTTGAGCGCTGTACCCCAAAAGAAAGATGTAATGTCTTCACCACCTTCGCCATTATTTTGGCTTTTCTAAAACTAGGCCGGGCGTACGGTCCATACTTCCCATCATACTTCCCATCATAGTCATTTTTTCTCAGAATTGCCACCATCTCCGCCATCTCTTTAAAGGACATATTGGAGGCCTTAAATCTCTGCTTCCCAGATCGGGACGTTCCGGCCTCTGGGCTTTCGTCTCTACCTGAGGTAGTACACACCTGATGTGTCCCCGCCATTGTTCACCCCACTACGCACCGTAGAAATAATGGGCGGAGAATATTCGTTAATACAGAATGTCAGGGGCAGGCGACGCAGGCGGAGTTTCACACATGCGCAGTGTATAAAGAGAGGTATTACGCATGTGTCGTACGTACGTTCTGTGCATAAAGACAAGGGGCTGAAAATATGCGTAAAGAAAAAGAACGTCAGGGGAGGGCAAAGCAGGCGGAGTTTGACACATGGGCAGTGTATAAAACGTTCTTATGTATTGTGTCGTACGTACGTTCTGCGCGTAGATGATAGTGGACCGAGACACTAGAAAACTAAGGTAATTTTAAATTTGTTAAAAACTTTGCAGCAAGCAGCCTATATGGCTTGACAGATTGATGAGGCCTATGTTGGGTTAGGATGATGAGGGTTTAGCAGAAACATAAGTGTTTTTTGTCTTGTGTCTTTATCTTATCCAGAAATTATGAATGCAAAATTTAAGGAGCTTGAATTTCTGTCGGCTTTTATCGATCAATACAGAGAGATGAGAAATCTGTGGGAGGTCAAACACCCTCAATATTATCTTAAGCATGTAAGGAAGTCAACGCTGGAGAGACTTCTGACATTTGTCCAGACGTACATCCCAGAAGCAACGATGGAGATGTTGTTATCGAAAATTGGGATCTTGAGGAACATGTATAAGAGGGAGCATAACAAGATCCAGAATTCCCTGAGATCAGGAGCATCAGCAGATGATGTATATGTACCCAGGCTGTGATACTACAATAAACTACGTTTTCTTGATGACCAGACTGAAGCCAGGGCATCACTTTCAACCCTTCCCTCCACCCTTCCCTCCACCCTTCCATGCACTCTTCCATGCACCCTTCCCTCCACCCCAGCAGAGGCTGATGAGGACCAAGCTGCGTCTTCCATGCTGGAAGAACCGGATGTGACCATCTGGAGTCAGGTAAATTAATTTCAAAAATATTTACTGTCCTAATATTAATGATGTTAACTAGATGCTATAATTGATTAAAATAATTTTCGCCTAAAAATGATGTATACATATCAATTGACAGTAGTGGCCAAATATGTTTGTCACCAGCTTTAAAAAATTATGGTGTCTGATTTCTAGACTTTTTTATTAATAGATGTATTAACATTGAATTTGCAAGTCATGAGAAGCAAATTGTGTGTCATTGATGAACCAAAAACAAACAACTAAAACTATGTCCTTTTTTATACACAGGATGAGGTCAGCCAGGAGGAAAGTGGGGAAAGTTGCAGGCAAGAGGAGGCAGGACCCAGTGTCATCCAAGAGGAGGCAGGACCCAGTGTCATCCAGGAGGAGGCAGGACCCAGTGTCATCCAGGAGGAGGCAGGACCCAGTGTCATCCAGGAGGAGGCAGGACCCAGTGTCAGGCAGGAGGTGGCTGGGCCCAGTAGGAGCTTGACCCAATCCCAAGTGGCTCCTCTCCACCTTCCTACAAAAAGGGCCAGGAAGGGGACGGTGACACAAGAGGCATCCCTGCGCCTCATGCGAGAGGCCACCAATTTTTTGAAGAGGCCCCCCGAAGCTGAAGAGGCCTTTGGGTGCTATTTAGCCAGCAGGCTGCTTCAAATGGAGTGGGGCCAATGCCTCATTTGTGAAAAACTGTTTGATACACAAGGGGCGGAACGGCAATCTAACTGCCAACACACAAATAAATGAGACAGCCCCCCCTCCTCCTCCTCCTCCTCCTCCTTCTCCTCCTGCCACAACTCAACCACCAGAGCCACAGCCTCCAAGGAAGGCTGCAAGGAAGGGTACAGGGCAGCATGGAGGGAAGGCTGCAGGGAAGAGAAGAAAGTGATGACCTGCGTTCAGTCTGGTCTGACAGAAGACGCAGGCTGTTGTAGTACCACAGTCTGGGGACATCTATATCATCTGCTGCTGCTGTTGATCTCTGGGATTCCTGGACCAGATTGTGCTCCCTCTTATATGGACTCCTCAAGATCCCAATTTTCTTGTCCACAGACTTTTGCCAGCGTTGACTTCCTCTTTATTTTCTTTTTTCCATAAATAAATGGATATTTTAGTTTATGAAAAGACTTTATGTGTTTTAATTAACATCATTGATTTAGAGACAAATGTCAAATTAACAAGGGACAACAATCTCCTTGAGGTTGCAAAAACACCAAAAAAAAAATGTTCTAGTGGTAACTTAAAAAAAAAATATATATATATATATATATATATATATATATATATATATATATATATATATATATATATATATATATATATATATATATATATATATATATATATATATACATAACCAAAAAAGGTTCTTTGTGTTAACTTTATATACAAAGAAAAAAAAATGGTTCTTTGTGGTAACTTAAACCAAACAAAATTAAAACAAAAAAAAAGAAAAGAAAAATGTATTTGTGTTCAATTTAAGAACTACAAAAAAAATGGTTCTTTGTTAATTTTAAAAACCCAAAAACAAAAAAAATGTAGATAACGATAAAATAATTTCGACAATAATCATAAAAAAAAAATCTGGATAAAATCTAAAATAAAAGATGACTCCCCCCCCCCCCAAAAAAAAGTGTAAAAATTAGTATTAGTATGGAGATATGGCTTTTAAAAAAAATACTATATCATTCATGAGATCAAAGAGAAAAAGAATCTAGAAATCAGTTTGGGAGAACTCTGTGTGAATAGGAACAGCAAAACATCTTCGTTCTTATAGCACTATTAAAGAAGACATTAAATGCGCTGCATTCAACGATCACAGAATTTGCAGCGTGAGGAATGTGCTACCTACAGTACGAACACTAGTATTACTAGACCGAGTGCTTCCGTTTCGTTTTTGCTTCTGAGCATGCGTCGTTTTTTTGTCCGACAAACTAGCATACAGACGAGCGGATTTCTGGGTCCGGCGGAGTTACGACGTAAAGATTTGAATTATGTTCCAAATCTAAAGTCCGTCAGATTTGCGGCTGGAAAAGTCCGTTGAAAGTCCGGGGAAGGCCACACACGATCGGATTGTCTGCCGGACTTGGTCCGTCGGCGTTCGTCGGACTTTTGTAGCCGGAAAGTCCGACCGTGTGTACGCGGCATAAGCGTATTTCCCACAGGATTATCTATGCCACTGAATATTATGGAACAGACAATGGAAAAAGGGGTGTGTGGCGCTACCCAGTGGTAATGTACAAGATATGTATAAGGGAGGACTACACAGTGGGTGTGTGAACCTCACCAGTGCAAAAAAACATGCAATACCAAGGCTCTGGGAACCTCAGACAACTTCTGTCTAGCAGAGCGAAAGAGGAGCTTATTGAGGAATATGCCTAACCTTACCTGGAGCCAGAGGATTACAATTACAGCAGATATCGTGGTGAACTGGTCGTACTGAGTGTGGTCACATGCGCATTGCCCCATTGGGGTGGCTGGATCCGGTTACTGGGGACCCTTGTGGGGGAGCACAAAAGTCACCTGGAGACACTGGGAGCACTCAAGTCACCTATATTTTTTCTGCTATACACCTGAGCATTTCCAGATTTATATCCTATATGAACTGCCATATATTCACCACATAGACGGATGCACATTTGTTTTTGGAGTTGATTGGAACTTTGGGACTGTATCATTTTCCTCATTGGGAATATTATGTTTGGGACTTTTTGACACAATATTTTTAGATATGTTTATCTTTTAATTGTATTCATTTTCACTGTAATAACTTGGTAGTTGGGCCTATTACTATCAGATATTCACACATATTCTTCTGTGTGTAACACTCTTTATGTATTTCATGTAGTTTTTGGTATGTAAACTATTGGGACCCATTTGTCACTCATTCACTTCACAGCCCAGTATATACGCATACACCAGGCATCTTTGGGTCGTGCTCTGTTGGCTACCGGTAGGGGTCACCCTGCATGGCAACTTACATACACGTTTTCAGGTTATATATGTTGTTCTTTACATACCTACACATATTTCACAGGTACATTTATATACGAGTCACCTATAGTTTATTGCAAGTTGGTATTGCATGTTTTTTGCACTGGTGAGGTTCACACACCCACTGTGTAGTCCTCCCTTATACATATCTTGTTCATTACCACTGGGTAGCGCCACACACCCCTTTTTCCATTGTCTGTTCCTTATCATTTACAGTTCCCCCAGGGGAGCCCTATTAGGGGAGGCAGCAACCTATATAACATTTTCCACCCCCTTTTCCGCAGTTGTCATTTATAACACACTGAATATTATGTCCACAGAACAATTGTCTTTTTAAACTTTCCTGGTCTTCTGCAGTGACTAAAATATCTGTTAATTTCCCTTCCTCAATCTCTTATCCTCCACTTTTTCCATTTAAGACCTGCAGAGCTCTCCCTCTCCACCATCAGTTTGTCTCCTAAAGATTCTGCTCAGCTCAGAAAAACAAAGTAATTAGCCTTGGTTTCCACATTAAAAAAGCATAAAATGAAATCTTCCGAATTGCAATGGAAAGAAACCCAACAATTATTCAAACATTCATTAATGAAATTACAGCAATTAAATGCAAATGCCTCAATTTTTCTTCATTATTGTGACCAAGCAGCAGTTTCTTGCAGAAGTGACATCATAACGCTGTCCCTACAAGTCATGCTCAGCTACACCTCGTCGGTGTAGGATACAGGCTTAACCCTTGTCATGTTAACAGACACATGAGAAATTATACTTTGAACACCAGGTAATGGGAATGATATAGTAGGACGCATACAGAGATCTTAACTAAAAACCTCATATAGGCTTTCAAATGGTTGCTTTTCTTATCTCCCAAATGCAAAATGCAGCATTGAAAAATCTATTGTGCTATGGTCTAATGTGCCAAGAAGAATGTAGACATTTTCACAAATAGTATTTTGATATTCAGATGTGCAGTATAGATTTTAGTCTAGGAAATGCTGGCTCTGAGGTAGGAAAGGTCTAAGATGCAGTAATTGGTAGCAGTGTGAAATACAATATAAGGACAGAGCTATTTTTTACACAATCGCTAAATACTGAACTTTAGTTTGCCTATCCGTATTGCTCGGAGACTTCATTCAGCCATGGAAAAAGAAACCTAGGTAAGGTTCCACCTATTTATTAAAGAATAGATTTATAAAATATGTTTTTATTTTGACTTGTATAGTCTTTGACTGTTTGTTACTCTTTCATTAGTTCTATCACACAAAAACTTGCTGAATCTTTTCAAAATCTGATAAATCTGTGATTCCAGGATGAGGAACTACATACCAGTATGTTCATTGGCTTGAACTTCAAGTATTTTTCAGGAGGAGGTTGCTCATGTGCTTAATATCATGCAGTATCATCTGGACCCTCATCATATGACAAAGCCTGGCTCTTGACATATTTTTATTAATTGTGCTTTCTATGAATTTCAGGTAAAATCAACATTTAAAAAAAAGGAGAAAAAGGTATGTGTTTTCCCTGAAAACTCCAATCAGGTCCTTATCTAGGCATGCAGCCTGATTAATAGCCAGGGAAGGGAGAGCAGTGAGCACATAGCTCCCTTCTTGCTGAACCAGGCCAAGCCAAAATCCTTTTACCACAGCGCTAGAAATCCAGGGTGACACCATTGACCAAACATGGTCCATCCATTTCATTTTCTTTAATGGCTGTAAAAGTAATGCTCAAATAAAACCTGTTAAAGCGGAACTAAATACTAATACTAAATGTTAAAGCGGAACTAATACCTTTCCAAAGGTCCTTCCCAGATACCAGCATCTTCTTCTGTGTGCCAGTCTTCATCTATTGGCAGGCATGGGATGATGTCACTCCTGGAAATGCGCAGGAGGCCGTCATTCAATCATGCGCAGATCGGCCTGGTGCTTTAAACTGAAACACGTATGTACTGCTTAGTTTACAGCACTGGAGAAATCAGTAAGGAGGCAGGTAGGGGCATTTTATTGCAGAAGAGACAATGAATGTCTCTTCTGCAATGAAAGCCTGCCTGCTTGCTGTTTGTTTCAGTTCCGCTTTAAGTATATCATTGTCCACATCATCAGTTTAAGAGAATATATAGTACATTTTTTTAAAAAAGGTCAGACTAAAAATAAAATATATTTTTTTTTAATTTTAATTAGGTAAATATGGCATATTGCCTATAAACATTTCACATTTCTATGTAGCTCTTAACAGCTTCACTGCAGGAAAAAAGTCTGTTATGTTACAGAGGTCACTCTCCCCACCCCTACTCTCCCCGCTCTTTATGCCTTTTTTCAGATTCTCTTTAGGAAAAACATATATCCACAAAAATATATAGAAGTATACTGTATATGTGGTCAGTCTTCTTCGGCAGGGAACAAACTTTCTGTATTTTGTATAGCATTGCCCCACATTTACTTATTTGGAGTTGTAGAAGACCTTAGAGGCAAGGCTTTTCTTTTTCCAGAAATACTTGATCTTGAACATTCTGGTCTTTTGTGCTCATTCTTCTTACCTATTCCTAATTTGAAAGCATCACAAGTCATGGCATGGCAAGGTGATGGAAGCCTGCACAAAATAATTGACAGTATAAATATTGATGTAATTTATTTTCAACCCCTAGCCATCCTATAGTGGACACACTGTGCTGTTTTTTAAATGATCTGGTCAAAAGTTAAATGTATTACATATGGAGCTCAAAATGTATACATAGCCAAAATATTTCTTTTAGCTTTTGTAGCGCCCTGGGGTTTAGTCAGGGACCTCCACACAAATTTGCTTGCCGGGAGTAGTTACCCTGGTCAATTGCTATAGATCCATTGATTTCTCCCTAAGTTTGGCCTGGTTGCACTTTTCTCTTCTACCTCTAGGTGGCCGGGTACTTGGTGGTACTAGATACGGGAAGGGCAACCCAAGGTCAGGTCATGGGTATATGGGGTATCCCAGCCAATGGGCAGGGGCTTTCTTGAATCCCTTGGCCTATATATTCGGGTGAAGTCAGGTGATCTTTGTTCTGTGCCACCTGGACGGCTGTTTGGGTGGACGTGTGGCGTACGCCCCAGGCTGCTAGGCCGGAGATTGGGCCTATCCCGGGGGCATCTGGCTGCTAGGTTGTGTAAGGGCCTATCCAGAAGTAAGGGAGCAGCGCAAGGTTGGGATAGCGGCTTGCAGTCCAACCAGAAGTGATGGTTCTGCTGGCCAGAGAACCTGTCAGTGGTCGGAGGTAGAAGGGAAGCTGTCACCACAAAGGGACCAGCCACCTTTTCCAGTAATTCCGTAAACCATAAAAAATTTATTAAAAGGAAAAACACTTACATTTCAGAATAAAAAGCGCTTGCAAGTAAAATGGTGACAGTGGAGTCCTCCCGACGCGTTTCGTCATACAAGACTTCGTCCCAGACAAAGTCTTGTATGACGAAACGCGTCGGGAGGACTCCACTGCCGCCATTTTACTTGCAAGTGCTTTTTATTCTGAAATGTAAGTGTTTTTCCTTTTAATAAATTTTTTATGGTTTACGGAATTACTGGAAAAGGTGGCTGGTCCCTTTGTGGCGACAGCTTCCCTTCTACCTCCGATGAGCTATGAGCCCCTTCTTCATTACATGTGGGTAATGTCCGTTGGTGTCCGAGCTTCCATATGAAGAAGACCTCTTTGGGATAGCAACGTTACAACTTCACCATTCACCAGCCCTTGGTTCCCTACCTTCATTGCCAGTGAGCAATCCAAGCCTGTTTGACCCATATAGCGTATGCTAGATGGGTCCCAACTTTCTGGTAAGCCTCCAGTCATCCTAGGTGGCGGTTTCGCACAAGTGTCTGTTAGCACATGTTGGATTACGTACAGAAATCTCTCATGAGTATATGTTTTGGAACTTATCACCATTGCAAAATTTATGTTCATCGTATCTGCATATTCAGTTTTGGACTTTATTGCCATTTTTACATCCTGTTATCACTTTTGGTGACCCTAAGGCTTTATAATATAAGTGTTCTATATGTATGAATGTTCACAAAGTATACAAAACACTATCTTTTCACAATTCATTTTGCTATTATATGTGGTATAGCAATATTTTCTTTCTCATTTTTTAGCGCTACACTTGGTTACATGTAACACTTGCAGAGCAGCCTTGTGTGTCAAGCCAGGGACCCAGCAGGGAAGCGTGGGTGGCGCTTGAGGGAGATACCACCGCAAAGATTGGAGGAGCTCAAGGGATTCAGAGTCAGTGAATCAGAGGGTCTAGTGAGAGACCGGGAGCTCATTGTTGAAGAACTACAAGGAGAAGTTGTAGTGCAGCTGAAGGAACTGTTACGTTGAGTTAGAAACTGTTAAAGACTGTTGCCATAGGAGAGAGCATTCCTGCATGTGCAGATGTGGTGCCTTGCTGGGGCCTTTCCCTGCACGGCTGTCCTCCCAATTGAAGTCTCAGAGTCTGCCAATTGAAATTGCAACTGCTTAAGGGTGCCCTGTCCCTAATCCTCTTTCCCTCTTAAAATTTAAAAAGGTCTGTTAAGAGAAATAAAACCTCTTTTACATCCAATAAGTGTCTGGCCAATAACCTAACAACTTTATCCACCTTGCACCCACTATGCCTCATAACCCACTACATACAAAAGGATGTCAGCTATCTTAGGCCCTGAAGGTTCTCATTAGACTGGAGTATAACATTCACCAAACATTCACTGCTGGTGTATCTGCCTGGTGAATGTGTTTTAAATTACAGTGATTGATTCATTTGCTGTGAAAATTTGGTAAATGTCACTGTTTTAATAAATGTATACCCCTAAGAACATTGTTTGACCACAATTTGATTCTGATCCTAATATTTAGCATAGGCGTTTAACCACTTCAGCCCCGGAAGGTTTTACCCCCTTCCTGACCAGAGCACTTTTTACAATTTGGCACTGCATCACTTTAACTGCTAATTGCGCAGTCATGTAATGTTGTACCCAAACAAAATTTGCATCCTTTTTTTCCCCACAAATAGAGATTTCTTTTGATGGTATTTGATCACCTCTGCGGTTTTTATTTTTTGCGCTATAAACGGAAAAAGACTGAAAATTTTGAAAAAAAAATGATGTTTTCTACTTTTTGTTATAATAAAATCCAATAAACTCAATTTTAGTCATACATTTAGGCCAAAATGTATTCAGCCACATGTCTTTGGTAAAAAAAAAAGTCAATAAGCGTATATGTATTGGTTTGCGCAAAAGTTATAGCATCTACAAACTAGGGTACATTTTCTGGAATTTACACAGCTTTTAGTTTATGACTGCCTATCTCATTTGTTGAGGTGCTAAAATGGCAGGGCAGTGCAACCCCCCCCCCCCCAAAATGACCCCATTTTGAAAAGTAGACACCCCAAGGAAATTGCTGAGAGGCATGTTGAGCCCATTGAATATTTAATTTTTTTGTCCCAAGTGATTGAATAATGACAAAAAAAACCCATAATTTTACAAAAAGTTGTCACTAAATGATATATTGCTCACACATGCCATAGTTATATGTGGAATTGCACCCCAAAATACATTTCGCTGCTTCTCCTGAGTACAGGGATACCATATGTGTGGGACTTTTTGGGAGCCTAGCCACGTACGGGTCCCCAAAAACCAATCACCGCCTTCAGGATTTCTAAGGGCGTACATTTTTGATTTCACTCCTCACTACCTATCACAGTTTTGAAGGCCATAAAATGCCAAGATGGCACCAAACCCCCCCAAATGACCCCATTTTGGAAAGTATACACCCCAAGCTTTTTGCTGAGAGGCATGTTGAGTCCATGGAATATTTTATATTTTGCCACAAGTTGCGGGAAAATGACAAACTTTTTTTTTTGCACAAAGTTGTTACTAAATGATATATTGCTCACACAGGCCATGGGTATATGTGGAATTGCACCCAAAAATACATTCTGTTGCTTCTCCTGAGTACGGAGAAACCACATGTGTGGGACTTGTTTGGAGCCTAGCCACGTACGGGGCCCCGAAAACCAAGCACCGCCTTCAGGATTTCTGATGTCGTAAATTTTTTATTTCACTCCTCACTACCTATCACAGGCCATAAAATGCCCAGATGGCACAACCCCCCCCCCCCAAATGACCCTATTTTGGAAAGTAGACACCCCAAGCTATTTGCTGAGGGGCATGTTGAGTCCATGAAAAGTAGAGAGAAGACATTGCTGTAAGTGGCAGCAGAGGAGGCCCTTTTTTCTCTTCCTTATGATCGGATACGTTGATCGGATGTCTTTTGGAGTACTATACATCTTATCCAGCTGTTGACCAATTGGGAGTCCAGGCACGTCTGCCTGCTGGAGTTTCTGGTGTGTACCATCTACCCTTCATTGTTCCAGATGTGGCCATCGAGGTGCATCATCACACTATCTCAGTCTCCCATCGAGGATCTGCTGGATTGAATGGTCCAAATGCCTGTCTGACCCACTACCGTACGGCGTGTGTGTCCATTCTCTGCGGTAAGCGTACCCAATCTTAGTGTTACTGTTCATGCATATCTGTGAATGATACATGGAGAAGCCTGTGCATTTTCACCTATCATCTGTGGAAGAGGCATTACTCCAATGTTCCCTTCATATGGGACTATACAATATTCTATAGAGGAGCGTTTTGGTTGAAAAAACTTTTTATCACGGACTGTTTGCTGGTTTTTCTCCCACAGAAACTTTATATATTTGTTTATCATATTTTCTCTTTTGGGTTCACTGTATTTTATTCATTTACTTCATGGTATATCCACAGGATGCTGGTTTCTCATTAATGAGCAACCATGAGTTCAACACTTATACCTGGGGGTTGCTCTGGGGATTTTGAATATTACACTAGCGCTGCATTTTATCATTTTTTCTGGTTGTTACACAGTTCACTACACTGTTGATGCTGGCTGCTGATTCATTGCTTTTTAGATTTAGTAGTAGTGCAACTTTTTTTCACATATAATGTTGAGTCCATGGAATATTTTATATTTTGCCACAAGTTGTGGGAAAATGACAAAATACATTCTGCTGCTTCTCCTGAGTACGTTGATACCACATGTGTGGGACTTTTTGGGAACCTAGGCGTGTACGGGGCCCCCGAAAACCAAGCACAGTCTTCAGGATTTCTGAGGTCATATATTTTTGATTTTACTCCTCACTACCTATCACAGTTTTGAAGGCCATAAAATGCCAAGATGGCACAAAAGTGTTTTGAGTATTTTGCAGCTCTCATTTGTTTTTGAAAATGAAGAAAGAAAAGAAAAATGTATTTTTTTTTCTTTTTTCAATTTTCAAAACTTTGTGACAAAAAGCGAGGTCTGCAAAATATTCACCATACCTTTCAGCAAATAGCTTGTGGTGTCTACTTTCCAAAATGGGGTCATTTGGGGGGGGGGGGGAGGGTTGTGCCATCAAAAATGTACACCCTTAGAAACCCTGAAGGTGGGGCTTGGTTTTCGGGGTCCCGTAAGCTGCTAGGCTCTCAAAAAGTCCCACACATGTGGTATCCCTGTACTCAGGAGAAGCAACAGAATGTATTTTGGGGTGTAATTTCACACATGCCCATGGAATGTTTGAGCAATATATCATTTAGTGACAACTTTGTGCAAAAAAAAAAATTGTCTTTTTCCGGCAACTTGTGTTACAATATAAAATATTCCATGGACTCGACATGCCTCTCAGCAAATAGCTTGGGGTGTCTACTTTCCAAAATGGGGTCATTTGGGGGGGTTTGAACTGTCCTGGCATTTTTTGCACAACATTTAGAAGCTTATGTCACACATCACCCACTCTAACCACTTGAAGACAAAGCCCTTTCTAAAACTTTTTGTTTACATGAAAAAATATTTTTTTTTTGCAAGAAAATTACTTTGAACCCCCAAACATTATATTTTTTTTAAAACAAAGGCCCTACAGATTAAAATGGTGGGTGTTTATTTTTTTTTTTCACACAGTATTTGCACAGCGATTTTTCAAACTCTTTTTTTGGAAAAAACACACTTTTTTTAATTTTAATGCACTAAAACACACTATATTGCCAAAATATTTGATGTAATAAAAAAGATGATCTTAGGCCAAGTACATGGATACCAAACACGACATGCTTTAAAATTGCGTCCAAACGCGCAGTGGCGACAAACTACGTACATTTTTTAAAGCCTTTAAAAGCCTTTACAGGTTATCACTTTAGATTTACAGAGGAGGTCTACTGCTAAAATTACTGCCCTCGATCTGACCTTTGCGGTGATACCTCAAAGGCGTTCGCCTTTGCGCGAGAGCAGGGGGGTACAGGGGTGCTTTTTTTTTTTTTGCTTTTTTTTTGCTTTTTTAAACTGTTCCTTTCATTTTTTTTTTTTTTAATATAATTTTGTTATCTCAGGGAATGTAAATATCCCCTATGATGGCAATAGGTAGTGACAGGTACTCTTTTTTTGAAAAAATTGGGGTCTTTTAAACCCTAGATCTCTCCTCTGCCCTCAAAGCATCTGACCACACCAAGATCGGTGTGATAAAATGCTTTCCCAATTTCCCAATGGCGCTGTTTACATCCGGCAAAATCCAAGTCATGAAATGCTCGTAGCTTCCGGTTTCTTAGGCCATAGAGATGATTGGAGCCATTCTAGTCTCTGATCAGCTCTATGGTCAGCTGGCTGAATCACCGGCTGCATTCTCGGGTTCCCTGTTGGGACAGAAGAGCCAGAGAAAAACATAGAAGATGGTGGGGGGGGACAAAAAGATTGATGGGTGGGTATGCCCACCATTAGAATACCTCCCTTCATCCACCCACTTCTAATGATGGGCATATATGCACCATTTATTTATGCCGAAGCATGGGGGCATCCGCCCCAAAAGTTAGGAGCAAATCGCTCCTCCGCCCCTGCTGCCCCCATGCTTCGGCATATATGCTCTTTTTTTTTAACTGTGGTGGGGAAATCACCCCCTACATTGCTGGAGTCGAGGCTTTATGTATCGTGGGAGCAAACGCTGTTGCTGTCAACATAAATAAATCCGCGCTGCAACTAAATGGCGTACCTGTTAAGCAAATGATGGTTAACAATAAAACAAAGTAACATTACAGTATAACAGTAAGACATACCATACCTGCAAAGCAAATACAAAAAAAATATAGTAAAAAATAAAACATTTTTTTAATGCAACCTGTGCCTAAAATATATATATGCCGAAGCATGGGGGCATCCACCGACAAAAGGTAGGAGCAAATCGCTCCTCCGCCCCTGCTGCCCCCATGCTTTGGCATATATGCTCTTTTTTTAACTGTGGTGGTGAAATCACCTCCTGCAGCTGAATGGCGTACCTGAAAGTAAAAAAGAGCAGAACAATTGAGAGAGAATAGAGAGAGAGAACAAAAAAAAAAACAACTATTTTTGTTTTTTTTTATTTTATATTTTTTTTACACTTTTTTCTAATTGTAACTTTTGTAACTGTAACCAGTTCCAGGCTTGGGTCTCTCAAAATGCGATGGCATCTTGGGAGACCCTGTGAAAGTGTGCCTAGTCTGTGCAATGCTGTACCCTACGCTAAAACTAGTGTATGGTAGCGCTCAAAACATTCATTAATGCAAAGACCAGGATTGTCAGGACAGGAGGGACAATAATAGCGGGTGTCACGCCTATATCCGTGCTTTCTACAGACACAACATTTTCTTTGGGGGGCTCGTTGGGTATTCCCATATTTTGGTTGTATTCGTGGACACAGAGGGGTTTCTCCACAACACCAGTCACCATAGTAATTTGGACAGTCATGTCTGCATGAAGGGAGGTAAGAACGAAAACATTCTTATTATCCCTCCACTTCATAGCGAGCAAGTTATTACACTTCAAGCAGTCTCTCTCCCCCAGTTTAAGACAGGAATCTACAAGCCGCTAGGGAAAGCCCCGGTGATTAGATTGCACGGTGCCACATGCTCCAATCTGATGATCAAACAAGTGACTAAAAAGTGGCATGCCCGTGTAATAATTGTCCACGTACAAGTGGTACCCCTTTCCGAACAAGGGTGACACCAAGTCCCACACAATCTTGCCAGCACTTCCTATGTAGTCAGGGCAGTTTGTTGCCTCTATGTGACTATCTCTTCCCTCGTAAACCATAAAACTACATGCATAGCCTGTGGCCCTGTCACAGAGCTTATACATCTTGACCCCGTAACTGGCACGCTTGCTGGGAAGGTACTGTTTGAATGACAAGCGGCCAGAAAACTTAATCGGGGA
The DNA here is from genome assembly GCA_037952925.1 of Lithobates clamitans. Classification (NCBI taxonomy): domain Eukaryota; kingdom Metazoa; phylum Chordata; class Amphibia; order Anura; family Ranidae; genus Lithobates; species Lithobates clamitans. Next base: position 3,911,148 of record JBBGZY010000255.1, on the reverse strand, counting down.
CTCATCAACGCAGACAACTTGATGGGGAGTAAACAAGTCTGCAAAACGTTGGTTGAAGTGGTCAAATTTTGTAGAGCCGATCGTATCCAGGGTCTCCACAAGGACGACAGAGTTCATTGTTGTTGTGCATGAACCGCAAAATCTGCTCATATTATGCCCTGGCCATAGAAGCAGAGAACACAGGCATATGGTGAATTGGGTCAGTGGACCAATATGACCGCAACTCACTCTTTTTTTGGTTATGCCCATGAGGAGGGATAGGCCCAGAAAGATCTTAAATTTGGAAACCGTAATTGGTTGCATGCAGTTTTCATCCATTTAGTGTTTTTTTCCTCTTTAAACGCACTGTATATAGCTGGTTGCTAAGGAGGGTGCCGGGAAGCTGGCCGCCATGTCCTTAACACTTGATGAATCATCAGCTGTTAGCGGGCTTCCCTGCTGAAAGCTGAATGTAAATGTAGCGCACTACCCCCGTAGGAGCTGTTATTTTTGTGCTCTATCTGTAAATCACATTCACCACATAGCACATCGCAGCCCATAGAAATAGAAACAGTCCATATTGTACTTTTTCTCTTGCTTTTATTTGCATAACTTGAACTGGGACAGGGAAAGGGTTTTCTGAGATGCTCTTTTCACTGCTTCATAATCTTTCCTTTGCCTTTCCGTGCAAATAATTAGAGCAATGCGCATAATGAAAAGTCCCTCTGAACAACTTCTCATGGGAAAACTGGAGTAGTATGGCCATCTGAGAATAATTAAAGTGAATAGCGAAGAGCCACTCTGAATAACTCTTTGCATACAGGCTTTGGTAGATTTACTTTGGAGAATACATAGCTATTGTAGCAAAGAGTCACTCTGAATAACTCTTGGAGTTATTCAGAGTGCTCTACCTCCTCCTCTTGACCACTACTTCCCGTCTGTACAGTACTTCCAAGTCTGGCTAAAGAAGACATTACTCTGAATAATTCCTCCCGCCTGACTGATTGGATTCCCGGGGCATTGTTGATCCAAAAGTCACAGGCCATCGTCACCTGTCTCACTGACTTGTATACAACATCCCTCAGCCTCTGGTAGTACTGCTCGCCTGGGCTTTCACTCACTTGATCAACAGTCCATGTGCCACTCACAAACAGTGGATCGCCCAGTTTTCTTCTGCTTAGTTGCTACTTCTTCCTGAAGGTTCCTTAATCCCTCCTCTTCGGTCTGGTACGCTCCCCTCCCCACAGGGGGTGTCCAGCAACACCAGCGACTACATGCTGTGCGGTGTCTCTAACTCCTCTTCTCTGTGGGGCCTGGTCCCCCCTCCCTCCCCAAAGGGGGGCTGTCTCTGGTCTCTCCTCTCTCTCTCCTATGTGTGTGCATGTGACCCCAGCTTATATGGGAGTCCCGCCTCCTGCCAGACAAAATAATGATTGGCCAGAAATCCACACATGAGCTGCCTGCCACTCAGATCCCAAGTCCAACTTTTCTTAGAGAACCATTTCCACTGAAAGCATAAGGAGGCATCTCTGGGTCCAAGTACAGGTGGCCACACCCTGCACTACACTGACACTCCCAGTTCCCTGCCTATATAAGCGGTGCCGGACAGCACACATCACAACAGAGAAAGACAGCTTCACAACAAGCTTTTATTTTCTTTTTTTGTTTATATGCAGGTAAGTGGAGGGTGGAAGAAGACGGTGGCGAGGAAGAAGAAGATGGCAAGGAAGAAGATGACACTGGGAGATGACAGCTCAGGGAGAAGACAGCACCGGGGAGAAGACGGCGGTGGAAGAAGACGACGGCACCGGGAGAGACAGTACTGGGAGAGACGGTGGCGGGAGAAGACAGCTCAGAGCTATTTTACTAATAAAGAACTTGTCAAAAATAGGGATGGGCTGAACGGACCCCTGTTTGGTTCGCAGCACAACTTTCGAACACTGCCAAAGTTCGGACCCGAATAACGAACCCCATTAAAGTCAATGGGACCCAAACATCAAAAATCAAAAGTGCCCATTTTGGAGGCTTATATGCAAGTAATTGGCTATACAATGGTTATAGTGGTCCGGGTCCTGCCCTGGGGGACATGTATCAATAAAAAAGTGCCTGGGAGATCCCCTTATGCCCTGTACACACGATCGGACATTGATCAGACATTCCGACAACAAAATCCATGGGATTTTTTCCAACGGATTTTGGGCCAACCTTGTCTTGCATACACACAGTCGCACAAAGTTGTCGGAAAATCCGATCAATCTGAACGCAGTGACGTAAAACACGTATGTCGGGGCTATAAACGGGGCAGTAGCCAATAGCTTTCGTCTCTTAATTTATTCTGAGCATGCGTGGCACTTTGTGCATCGGATTTGCGTACACACGATCGGAATTTAAACGATCGGATTTTGTTGTTGGAAAATTTTATATCCTGCTCTCAAACTTTGTGTGTCGGAAATTCCGATGGAAAAGTCCACACACGATCGGAATTTCCGACAACACAATCCGATCACACTTTTTCCATCGGAAAATCCGACCGTGTGTACAGGGCATAAGTCTACCTGTAAAGTGGCAGATCTGTACCATGTCTAGAATCTGCTGCAGCAATAATTGCATTTATAAAGCCCAAAAAAATGACATTTTTTGAATGAATGCTCATTCTGAAAACACGCTGGAGGCAGGGCAGCCCAACAACTCAATAGCATACTGGGCAAGTTCTGGCCAGTGGTCTATTCTCATGACCCAGTAAGTCAGCTGGAAAGCTCTCCATCTCTGTTTTGGCCCCGAGGTACTCATCCGCCATGTGATGCAGACGCTGCCGATGGGATGTGGAAGCTGACAGCCCTGGGTGGGGAGGACTAAAAAAATTCCGAAATTCCTCACTTAGGCGGACGCCTTCTCCAACGCTTCTCTCTTGACCAGCATAAGACTCAAAACTACGTTTTCCACAACACTGTAACCTACTGGAGTCAGGAAAAACATTCAATAAAATCCTCTTTAACATGCCCTTAAGAGATTTTAACTTCTGCACTCTCTATGGGGACAGGATGAGGTCTGAGACCTTCCCCGTCCTGGGGTTGGAAAGCCATCGCTTACAGATTGGCGCATGTCTTCCTCTTCTTCGAAGCCTATGGAAGTGCCAGAATCCTCCTCCTCATCCTCCACCTCATCCTCCTTCCTTCTCTCCTCCTGTGTGTTTTGTGACATAGGAATGATGGTGTCTGGATAAAGTGGGCCTTGAGAGTCCTCCTCTTCCTCCTGCTGCTCTTCCTCCAGGGCCCTGTCCATAATGCCATGCAGAGTCTGCTCCAGCAGGAACACAACAGGGATTGTGTCACTGATGCATGCACTGTCACTGCTCACCATCCTTGTGGCCTCCTCAAATGGTGACAATACATTACATGCAACCTTAATGATCAGCCATTGCCGTGGGGAAAAAAAGGTGAGGCCTGTCGTTGTGCCGTACTGGCACAGGTACTCGTTGATCACCCTCTGCTGCATATATAGCCACTGCAACATTCTCAAAGTTAAGTTCCACCTGGTGGGCATGTCACAAATCAGACGGTTTACAGGCAGGTGGAATTCCTGCAGAATTTCAACCAACCGAGCACTGGCTGTGTATGACCGCCTGAAATGGCTACAGACTCTTCTGGCCTGCTTTAGTACATCTTACAACCCTGGGTACATACTTAGGAAACACTGCACCACCAAATTGAGGACATGTGCCAGGCATGGCACATGTGTCAACTTTCCCTGTCTAAGGGCTGACAGGAGGTTTGAGCCATTATCGGACACCAGCATTCCTGGCTCCAGCTGGCTTGGTGTGAACCACCTCTTGGCTTGTCCCTGCAGAGCTGCAAGAATCTCTGCTCCGGTGTGGTTTCTGTCCCCTAAACACACCAGCTGAAGCACTGCATGGCACCTTTTAGCCTGACTCTGGGAACTGCCCTTTGAATGCTTAGGGGGTACCTGATGTTCATAGGACAATTCTGCAGATGAGGGCATGGAGGTGGCGGAGGAGGAGGGGGTAGAGCTCACAGGTCTGGCATCATCACCACCAGCTGTATGGAGATGTGGGGGCACAGCAAGCTGCAGCACTAAGCCCTGTCCTGCATCCTTTCGAGTTGCAAGCAGCGCTACTCAGTGTGCTGTGAACTAAATATATCATCCTTGCCCATGTTTACTGGACCACGTGTCAGCAGTAAGGTGGATTTTACGGCTGACTGCCTTGCCCAACGACGCCAGAACATTCCCTTCCACATGATGGTAGAGAGATGGAATGGCCTGACATGAAATGTAGTAGCAACTGGGAACCTGCCATTGTGGTACAGCACGTTGTGCAAATTCATGGAAGAGGCAGAATCCACCAGGCTGAAAGGCAGAAGTTGGAGAGCCAACAGCTTTAAAAAGCTTGCATTCAGACGCTGGGCATGTGGGTGGCAGGGACTATATTTTTTTTCCACTGCAGCAGATGGGTCAGAGAAATTTACCGGCTACAGTCTACAGCTGGTGGTGTGCTGCTGGCAGATGTGCTGCTAGGACCTCGGGCACCCTGTGCTATACCATCATCTCTGTCAGTGGAGGCTGCTGAAAGGTAATGACTCGGTATCGCAGGGGCAGACTGAAGTGAGTAAGGAGGAGGAGGATGGACAGATTTGTGCCGCTCTTGTGTGGCTTTTAGGTGCTTTTGCAATGGGTGGAGTGGTTGGACGTTAAATGCTTTTTTAAGCATGTGGTACCCAAATGGTTGGTGTTTTTGCCACGTTTGATGTGCCTGAGACACAGTTTGCAAATAGCAACAGGCGGATCTGCTGCAGATGTGCTGAAAAAGGCCCAGCAGACAGCTGAGCTTTGGGGAGTGGGCCGGGAGATAACAGCTGCAGAATGTGATGGAATAGGGTGGCTGCTCTCTACTCTTTCTTGATGTTGGCCTCCTTGGGGTTGTGCTGCCTCACCTTCAGTTTCCTCCTCTGCTCTATCTGGCACCCAAGTCGCGTCAGTGACCTCATCATTATCATCATCATCTCCATCTCCTCCATCTTCATCATCATCTTCATCATTACCACTGGAGACAACTTGGCAATACCCTGCGGCTTGGGGAACATGAATGCCAATTTGTCTACCAGTGTTTCTCCCTCTCCCTAGTCTCATGTTCCTGTCATCCTCAACCTCAGAACCAACATCTGAATCCAGTAATGGCTGGACATCATCAAGGCGCAAGTGGTGGACGCTTTGGTCAAAAAATTCCGCTGACTCCTCAATGGCTGATGTTGGGGCTATGACAGCAATAGATGTGGACAAGGAGGCAGGTTTATCCACTCTGGCAACTGCAAGGGACTGTACACTTGTCTCTGCTTGCGTGACAGAGGATGAGGAGGATGAGGAAGGTTTAGTAAGCCAGTCCACCACCTCCTCTGCATGCTGTGGCTGGATAGCACGGAAAACTCACTAAACAGAGGACACAGACACACTCCACAGATACACTATAATATACAGTGCAATATAATGCTCCAAAAGTACTATATGGCATTAAACTGGCAGTAACACACACAGAACTATATGGCGTTAAACTGGCAGTAACGCACGCAAAACGATATGGCTTTAAACTGGCAGTAACGCACACAGAACTATATTGCGTTAAACTGGCAGTAATGCACGCAAATCTATATGGTGTTAAACTGGCAGTAAAGCACACAGAAGTAAATGGCGTTAAAGTGTCAGTAACGCACAAAACTATATGGCGTTAAACTGACAGTAACGCACACAGAACTATATGGCATTAAACTGGCAGTAACGCACACAAAACGATATGGCATTAAACTGGCAGTAATGCATGCTAAACTATGTGGCATTAAACTGGTAGTAACACACACAGAAGTAAATGGTGTTAAACTGGCAGTAACGCACAAAACTATATGGCGTTAAACTGGCAGTAACACACACAGAACTATATGGCATTAAACTGGCAGTAGCGCATGCAAAACTATATGGAGTTAAACTGGCAGTAACGCACAAAACTATATGGCGTTAAACTGGCAGTAACACACACAGAACTATATGGCATTAAACTGGCAGTAACGCATGCAAAACTATATGGAGTTAAACTGGCAGTAACGCACACAGAACTATATGGCATTAAATTGGCAGTAACGCACACAGAACTATATGGCGTTAAACTGGCAGTAACACACGCAAAACTATATGGCAATAAATTGGCAGTAACGCACAAAAAAAGATATGGCGCTAAACTGGCAGTAACGCACACAGAACTACATGGCGTTAAACTGGCAGTAACACACACAAAACGATATGGCATTAAATTGGCAGTAACGCACGCAGAAGTAAATGCCATTAAACTGACTGTAACGCAATAAAATAGACCGTTTTCAACCGTCACTACACTGACGCTATCTAAACTGTCCCTATTCTGGCTATACACTAATGTCAAGATTACTGGCACGGTCTCACCACACTACACTGAAACCAGATGGGCTGTCCCTACTCTACACTAATGTATGCATGAATGACACGGTCTCAGTCACTACACTACAGTGAAACTATCTGAGCTGTCCCTACTCAAGCTGCACACTATGCAAAGCTGAATGATCGTCCTCCTCACTACACTCACACTATCCCTAGACACTAAACTAATTTTCTACACTGATAATTGAAGCAAAATAGCACAGTATAGCACACTAACTAGCTAATAGCACTGAACAGAGCACTGTTCTATCTCTCTCCACACCGAGATCACACTGAAAATGGCTGCCATTGAAAGAATACTTTTATACTGTGGGGCGGGAATTAGCCATGATTGGATAAAGTCATGATGACAGTGTCCAATCAAGACTCTGACAGTGCTCTGTGCCCTGATTGACTGAAGCTTTCACTGCTTCAGGCAATCAGGGCTTGCAATGCACTGTTCAGTGCCGCAATGCATTGCGGTCGGTTCAGGGGGCCGAACAAATGGTTGAACGACCCATTTGTTCTGCTGTTCGCCGAACGACCAAACAACAAAAGTTTGGCCCGAACTTATGCTCGGGCCAAACCGTTCACCCATCCTTAGTCAAAAACCGGTTTGATGTTTTTTACATTTCACTACTTTTTGTCAGGTGAACGGGTAGGGGTACGATGTACCCAATACCCATTCACAAAGGGGCTTCTTACAGGAGGGCTTCCAGATTCCGATAAGCCCCCCTCCCACAGACCCCACAACCACTGGCCAGGGTTGTTGGGAAGAGGCCCTTGTCCTCATCAGCATTGAGACAAGGTGCTTTGGTGTGAAGGCGCAGAGCCACCCCCCCATGTTGAGGGCATGCGGCTTGGTATGGTTCAGGAGGGGGCGCTCGCTTGTCCCCTCTCTTTCCTGACCTGCCGGGCAGCATGCTCTGATAAGGGTCTGATATGGTTCTTGGGGGGGACCTCATGCCATTTTTTTCTACTTTGGTGGGGGGTCCCCTCTGAATCAAAACTAGACCCCGCTGACAGCTGATGACTCATTGGTTGTTAAGGATGCAGTGGTCGGCTTCCCAGCCCTCTGCTTAGCAACCAGCTATATACAGTGTTAAATGAAAAAAAACGCAAAACACATCAAAAAACAAACACGACACTTGCATTTCTGGTGCTGTCCCATTGAAGTCTATTACCCGCAAATAGTGGGAAAAAAGTCCCCGACACTTTCCAAAAAGGCACCGGCCAAACAACGCATAGATGTGAACTTGTACCATAGGAAACCGTGTTAAATGGACTGTAGTGCGTTTCTGCAGACTGCAAAACACACAAAAAATGCGTAGGTGTGAACCTAGGGTAAGAAAGTACAAAGCCAAAGAAAGTCAACACTTTCAGCAGGATGTCAATAATGTAATGTCAAATTTTCTGCCATGAGAAAAATACAGACAAACTTTCAAAATGTTCTCATAATTTCAGTATTAAAAATGTTAGTGATTATTTAAAACTGCATGAGATAGCATATCTGATATACTAACTAATAACCTAACCTTATTTGAGACAGTAAGGAGTGTACTCTAGATATTTGGGAACAAATAAAGCATTTTCCTGTTTGGGTAACCCAACAGCTTGCACCAGAAAGCTAGAAAAACAGCGGAACACTAAATTATTGGACTTGATCTCTTTTTTGGCTCAGCTTGCTTTGAAGATTTTAATATTTACTTTGAACCTTATATAACAACACCCCCTCCTTCTCCAGAACCACATTTCCAAAAGTGCTGAATGGAACTCAGTCTAAAGACATACACAAGAGCCCATAGAAAGTTTTGTTAAATGTAGCTTTATGTATGGTATTTCAATCAATATATAGTGGCCTCACCTTCTTCTTTGAGCATATAGCCTCTGAAAAACATCTGTATTTTTGCCCTTTTTGTGACAATGTGCAGGCTGGGGTTCCACTAAAATAAGAAACAAAAAAATAGTATGGAACTAAAGTCAATATAAAGTTTTATACATTTTAACTCATTATAACATTGTACCCCTTATAGACTTTGTACCCTTGTGTACCTTTTTTCTCTCCCTTAATAAAGCTACTTTCTGCCCTCCCATGTTAGTGCTTAATTCATGAATTGCTGAGTAACAGTCACACCCCTCATTACAAGTGTTGTATTGCAGAAGAAGTAAGGGGATTTGGCTGGCCAGTTCTGTTACTGAGTGCTGATAACTGAGTGAGGTAGGTCTAACTCTGGTGTCAATTGGACTGTACAGTTATCAAAGAACAACAAACACAAATTCCCAGCTCACTTACCAGCCAGCCTGCAACAAACCAAATTGACCCTGATTAACAGTTCAAATTAAAACCAAGGGGGTTTCGTTTGCACACATTTACAAGCTAAACCCCCTGGATTTAACATGAACTGTTAAACAGGGTCAATTTGATTTGTTGCAGGCTGGCTGGTACATGAGCAAGGAATTTTCGTTTGTTGTTCTTTTACATGTGTCACTCTTCCATGTGCTCCTTACTGCAAAGAGTAGTTATAGTTGGGGGTGGTTAATTTTTGTTTCTACTATTGGTAATTGGTGAGGGGATGCACTGGGTAATAATAAAGGGGAAGCACAAAGCAATGCAACATCTACAGTATATGATCCTTACTATTCTGGATTGCAGTGCAACCTAGTCCTCTGAGGCAATGAGCTATGATGAGATGTGTAATCACATGAGAGCTTACAAAAAGTAGGACATCATATGGTGCAGTAGAAGCTACATAGAAAAATCCTAATATAGTCTACAAGATAGTATGTAAGGTAACATGAAACATAATGGGGTTGATTTACTTAAGGCAAATGGACTGTCTACTTTGCAGCTGAATTTTACCTTAACTTAGTGAATGTGGTCAAAATCTGATCTGCAAAAAATATTCAATCACATGCAAGGAAAATAAAATTACTGTATTTCTTCTTGCACATAATTTGATGATGGAAGTAAGCAAAGGTTCACCTCATTCACCAAACAAACAAAGAAAAGAAAACTCTATAGCGCAAAATAGAGAATAATAAAGTCTCAAGGTAAAAGAGTCCAAATATGGGAGTATCACTTGTTCAATAGCTGCAGCTCTTCCAGCAGAGTATTAGATGATCTCTGTGCACTAAACAAATGAAAAAGCAGAAGGCGCCACCATCTAAGTGTACCAGTTTATTAAGAACATTAAAACAAGGAGGTTAAAATACACTCACAAAGGTAGGAGAAGACGAGATTGCTATAAGTTCTTAGTCACATGCTGGGCTCAGTAAGAGGGTGGCCGAGAAGCTGGCAGATTGGAGCCTGGAAGCAGCTGTGTTGTTTGAGCATAATCCGGCTTAGGAGGGATGCAAGGCTTAGATGGTATCCATCAGCGAGAGCCATAACCACACTGAAACAAAAGCCAGCGTTGGAGCCAGAACTGGAAGTGATGTCAGATGTAATGACCTCAATGGGATGTGGGTGGTAAGATGTTTCAGAGCTACGAGACACTCCTTTGTCAAACCATAAGGGGAACAGGGAAACTCTGTGGCATTTATATTGCAGACAAAGGAGAAAGGCAAGGGGTAATATAAGGAAAGCGGCAGGATACTGTGTGATAGCAATATACTGGTTTTGGCCGGTGTCTTGCCAAGAAAGTTCCCTCGGCAGGTAAGTTCCCCCCTGTACTGCGCAAGCGCTGCGCTTGCGCAGTACGAATGACCAGGAGCTGCCGAAAACAGCCGAAGATGAAAATCTTCAATCAGCTGTACACGGCGCCTGCGCCCTGGGTCCAGGCTGAAGCCCCTCCATCCAAGTGGACCTAGAGGGGGAATAAAAAAGTGCCCGAAGCCTGGCGAGCGAAGCGTGGCGAGCGAAGCGTGGTGAGCGGCCCCCTTACAGGCGCCGTGTACAGCTGATTTCTTCTGTATTTCGCTTCGGCTATTTCCGCCAGTTCCTACTGCGCAGGCGCTGCGCCTGCGCAGTAGGTGGGGGTCCTTATACGCCGAGAGGAACTTTCTCGGCAGAATACCGGAGCCAACTTGATAGGGAAGGACAAAATAAATTTAGGGCATTGAAAGAGTTTAAAGGAAAACTTTGGACCCATGGTAAAAGTACACATATGATCTTGCATCAGAAGATCAGAAACGTTTTATGAATTTAATTATTAAACAATAAACTAATATTAAGGGAATTCTATACAAAAAGGAACATTATATATAGGAAAAACAATAGCTATGTAATACAGCTAAGTGATTAATATTATGGTATTGGTTTTGATTTCCCCATTAAGCCCTGCAGAGTGTTCAAGGATAAAATCCAGTACATCTCCTGTTTGCACATTTTTTTAATCTTTGTGCCTTGGAAAAAGTATTGAGAACCTGATCTATGCTCCAGACTTGTAATCCTGCTGTGGATTTGGCATGATCCTCTTTAAAGTGTCTAGATACACTGTATTTATTGTTTGTTTCACCCTGCTCAATAGTTCTCCCATAGGCGTGTGCACAGGGTGTGCCGGGTATGCCTAGGCACACCCTAATCACCCTGTGCACATTAGTGTTATCGCTGTGTGTAGCAGCAGAAATAGGGGAAAGATCTCCCTCTTACCGGCTCTGCCATAAGAGAGGTGTTTATGCTCTTCTCTTTCACTGTGCCGGCAGGGAGATCAATGTGTCGGGGTCATATATAAGTAGACACCTGCACACGCATGTGTGTTTGAGCTTTAAGGGTGCACACCCTAATGCAATAGGCTGCGCAGACCTATGGGTTCTCCTATGTTCACCAAATCTAGCTCGCAGAGCCCTAATAGTTCTACCAAAGGGCACCTGATAGCATAGATGACAAAATTAGTAGAACATGTATAGAAGTGAGAGATGGGATCATTTTTTTCTTTTGGCCTAAAATGACAAGACCATTTGGAACCAAAGAACAGGTTAAGCATTATTTCTTATAACATCTATACAAAAACAGACTACTCAGAACTGGACAGGCAGCCCCAGAATCTGGAAGCTGGCTGGGGGCTATCTGGCTCTTGATATTTCGAGCCCTTGGGTAGGTGAACAGGGTAACCTGGACCAAGGGCAAGTTCTACAACAAAAATTCAGAGAAAAAGTTTACTCTGCCAAATAGACAGTTATTTTCACCTAAGTCCAATGAGATTTGAAAATTACAGACATATGGCTGAAAATAAAGATCCTTAAAGCTTTTTGAATTAAAGAGGAAGTAAACCCTGATGGGTTTTACTTCCTCTTTTTTCCCCTGCAAAGTAAAAGCATAATGGGCTAGTATGCAATGCATACTAGCCCATTATGTGGCACTTACCTGCAAACGAAGCCCACACTGCCCCCACTGGTGGCTGCATCCATCTTCACCCCTCTTCCTTCCGGGGCCGCGGACTTCGGCTCTATGACTAGCCGGAGTCACATGATGTCACTCCCGAGCATGCGCACGGGAGCCATCAGTCACAGCACTTGCTAGTGGGGAGGGTTGTTTCTTCACAGCACATGTGCCGATGACATCATCGGCACAGTGTACAGCAAATTTCTCCTAAACAGCGCACGTTTAGGAGATATTTACAGTATCTATAGGTAAGCCTTATTATAAGCTTACCTATAGCTACAAGTGATACAGAGAGGTTTACAACCACTTTAAGCTTACAATCATGAATGTGATTAGCAGCTTTCCTTATTCAATTTTTACTTTTTGATAGTTAGTATTTTAATGTCAACTTTTTAGCCATTTTAACTGGTTCCAGACCACCTTCCGAACATTTGCAAGGCAGCCAGGCTGCGCGAAATGTCGTACCTGTACATCATTCCATGCAGCAACTCTGCGGAGTGCAGAGACAGAGGGGGAGCCAATCAGCGAGTATGGCGGACCTGATGTCTGCTGGCCACCTGCTACCAGAGAAAGAGGGAAAGAGAGAGATCTTGTGTTTTTGCTAAGCAGGAACACAGATCTCATTCTTTGCCCAGTCAAACCATCTCCCACACAGTTAGAAAGCACCCCCTAGGGACACTCTTTGATCGCCCCTAGTGTTAACCCCTTCCCTGCCAGTGTCATTAGTACAGTAATGCCCCATACACATGATCGGACATTGATCGGACATTCCGACAACAAAATCCATGGATTTTTTCCGACGGATGTTGGCTCAAACTTGTTTTGCGTACACACGGTCGCACAAAGTTGTCGGAATTTCTGATTGCCAAGAACGCGGTGATGTACACCACATACGACGAGACTAGAAAAGGCCAGTTCAGAACCAAGCGCGGCACCCTTTGGGCTCCTTTTGCTAATCTCGTGTTAGTAAAAGTTTGGTAAGAGACGATTCGCGCTTTTTCAGACTCGTGGTTTTCAGATAGTTTTCTGCTGTTCAGTTTGTGCTTGTGGGTTTGTATCTGCTCTTCAGTGCGTGCAGCGAGTACCATTGACTTGTCATTGTGTTCTTATTTGTTCGTTACTGTTTTTCAGGTCGCTCTTCACAGGCCTTGCTGTTCTTCAGTGCGTTCTGTTACTTCGTTCTGAGCAGCCGACCGTTTTCTAGCCATGTTGCGCATATGTACTCCTCGTAGAGTTCGTGCTGTGCGGGGGCTTGGTTTTGGGGTCCTGACCTTGACACAAGTCCAGTCCATGAACAGGGTGGGGAGGAGTTCATGGACCAAGAATTGGTTGCTTTAGTGTGACCAGTTCTGTCATATGCCTTTGCTCCGTGAGATTCGTGAGAATAATCCTGATAATTTCAGGAACTTTCTCCGGATGACGGACCCCGTATTTCACCGTTTGTTGGCTTTGCTGACCCCTTATATTAGCAGGCAGGATACCTGCATGAGGCAAGCCATCACTCCGGAGTAGAGACTGGTCACCACCCTGCGGTACTTGGCGACGGGGAGAAGTCTGCAGGACTTGAAGTTCCCGACAGGCATCTCCCCCCAGGCTCAGGGAATTATTATCCCAGAGACCTGTTCTGCCATCATCCAGGTCCTGCAGAAGGAGTATATTAAGGTAAGATCCTTTAATGTCACATTTTATTGTATTTAATGTTTGATAATATATTGTATTTCTTTCCTCATTCCCTAATTACCATGATTGGAATATGCTGTGAATGTCCCCTTTGTCCCTTATGCATGCTTGATATTTTTGTAATTATTTTTGTTGTCCTTCATACATATTTGCCTTCACTTACCTCCCCAGCATGGTCTCCTGGCCCTATATTCACCTCATGTAGTCACTTAACAATGTATTTTATCAGCTCCATAGTAGTGCTTTACCCCAAACACCTCTAAAATGTTTTGAAATGTGATTTGTGCTTTAAATTCAGGCAGAGTGCCAGAGGCTTTTTTTGGGGGGTCCCCAAATCATTTGAAACCCTCTATTACCCCAACTGCTAAGTCAGATGATACCAATTCTCTATTTATCCTCAATCATCTATCTGCTGACTTTGCCAAACCCATACACACTATACCCATCTCTTTTGTGGTCAGATGTATGGATGAATTCCCCAAAGCATGTAGTGCAAGGGCCTGCCTGTATACTTTCAAATAGTAATGTTTAAAGTTTTTGTATCCTATTATCTTGATAGGTAATAGCAGAATGTCCAAATATGCTCAAATGTGTACAGTGTGTATTTATATCTTTGTATTATGACACTTCTTACCTGTCCAGTGGGCTGCCAATAGTGTAACTAAGGAGGGGCTGTTCAAAGTAATACCCATTATTTAGGGATTCATCTCTCAACAGTTTCCTTCCACGCCACAGGAATGGCAGACTGTGGCCCCCCACTTTGCCCAGCGGTGGGACTTTCCTAACTGCGGAGGCAATTGATTGGAAAGACGTCCACATCATCCCACCACCCAACTCGGGGTCGTACTATTATAATTATAAGGGGTTCAATAGTATTGTGATGTTGGCGGTGGTGTCGGCTACTTATGAATTTCTGTATGTGGACGTGGGGAAGAATGGCCGGATGTCCGATGGTGGAGTCATCGCCGAGACGGAGTTCTACAGGCGTCTCCAGAATGGCAGCTTGGACTTGCCACCTCCAGAAGACAATGTGGAAGGACTCCCATTCGTCTTCTTTGCAGATGAAGCCTTTGCGCTGGGGGACATCTTATGTGGCCATTCCCGATGAGGACCCTCACCCCGGACCAGAGGGTTTTTAATTACCGGCTGGCCAGAGCCAGAAGAGTGGTGAAGAACACGTTTGGAATCATGGCCAGCCAGTTCCGCATATTTCTTACACCCATACATATGGTGGAGTATAAACTGAATCATAATATCCTGGTGTGCTGTGTTCTACATAACTTTTTACGGAAACATTCTGCCAACTATGCTAGCTCAGTTGGGCCTGAGGCCGGAATTCAAAATGAACCAACCCTGACGGCACTTGAAAGTGGCCGTCCTGGCTTGCCCTCCCTGAGTGCCCGTGATGTCCGGCTAAGATACCTTGAATTCTTTGCGGGTAGGGGGGCTATCAATATGCCAGACAATGTGTGAAACCTTTTTCAAATAAAAAAAATTAAGCAAATCTTTGGTGACATTTACTGCTTGTGTTTGTTTTAGCTGACCCTGACAGAAATGTGTTGAGTCCTGAAATGGCGTGATTGTGTAACCTTACAAAGCACTGTTGGGTGTTATTTACTAAAGGCAAAGACACTTTGCACTACAAGTGCACTTGAAACTGCACTTGTAGTGCAAAGTGAATTTGCCCTTAGGAAATAACCCCCATTGTCACAGAAAGCAGCAATTAGAGCACCACAAACGTGTTGGAGCATTGAGACAATAATCCACACATTCTTGATTAACAATCTTTTTAATACCTGCACAATCACATGTGCATTTAGAAAAGGTTTTTAAAACAAACCAACATGTTTGTTGTATAACAATTTTTGGGGTTGCATTAGAAAAAGTAGAAATGTCCATTTAGGATAACACAGGCATGTTTAAAACCAACAAGAAAGACACAAATCTTGAACTTACAAAGTTCGCATTTGGTAGAACTTGAAGGCAATATCAGACATGAGTATTTTGAAACTGTGTTTGATATAGCGTTCAGATTGGGGGAAGTCACCCCCAGAAAAGCCCAATTTTGAAGATGCACACAAATAGATGAATGTCAACATGTGCTACCTGCCATCATGGGGGATCAAGAGACGTGTTTTGGGGGAGCATCCCCTTCCTCTCAGCTACTTTATTATTGAGGAAGGGGTTGCACCCCCAAAACGCGACCATTGATCTCCCGTGATGGCAGATAGCACATGTTGATACGCTGTGTGCATCTTCAAAATTTGGCTTTTCTACTATTTGACAAAAAATGTTAAAATTGTAGCACACCATAAAACAAAGGGATTTGGAGGGGTTTTAAACTCTCCCCAAAACATCAATGATCTTATTTTTTTGAAGAACATCATTGATGTTTTTCTTGATGTTTTCCAAGTCCCTATTACACCCCATGATCTCCCCAATCAGGATCTGCGCACTTTCCGAGGTGAAAGGATCTGGATCCACATCACGATCACCTAAAAAGATAGAAACCAAAAAAAAACATGTATTATAAATATGACGGCATCCATCTCTTACATGAGCCTGTGGTTGCAGACACTCACCTGTTGTCGTGCCAATTTCCACCACGTCTTCCTCCTCCTGCTCTTCTTGTCTTGGTTGGATTTCCCCTTCTTCCAGAGGTGGGGGGTCTCTGGTCTTCTCGGATGAGGGGTGTCCTCTGAGTCTTTTCTCCCCTATGTACAAAAAAAAAAAATCGTATACTTAGCACACAGATATTTGAGGGAAGAACTATAAATATGAAACATTGCTTGGAAGTGGGGTACAATTGTCTATTTTGGCTGAGTTCCAAGATGTAGAATTTTTAGTGTCCTTTGTCAAGCTTCAATACTTTACCTGTTTTGTACAAGCTTCACAGATGGAGACACCCCTACAGTATACACTGGAGCACCTGTGTGGGCCCCCTAATAAAAAGGGTGTTCTTGTGTCCCACACTAGTGCTCCAGCGTCCAGATGTCTAAACAGCTGCTGAGTGTTATCTCCTTACACAGAATCTAGTTTGCATTTCATTCTATTAACAAACCCATCTACACAACCAAATGATTTTCAGACAAGTAGGCACTAACAAATGTGGGCAAATGCATATGGCCAAAACAATGGTGTTTTATAGGCCGAAAGAAAAATGTTTGATACGAACAAATAATGTGCCCATGAACATGAAAGTTGACATTTTAAACTGGATAACAGTTAAGAAAAGCACATGGAGCAGCACGAA
Source organism: Lithobates clamitans (assembly GCA_037952925.1). Lineage (NCBI taxonomy): Eukaryota > Metazoa > Chordata > Amphibia > Anura > Ranidae > Lithobates > Lithobates clamitans. The sequence continues at coordinate 3,894,457 of JBBGZY010000255.1, read as the reverse complement.
TGTAATAAACATAAAGAATAGGAACACAGCACAACTACTTACTTTTTTGCAGCACTCTCCGGATCTTTCTGTTCTGCTCGTGCTCTCTTAATTTTAGGTCCGACCACCGCTTCCTGAGCTGATTTTTCGATCGTCATACCCCGAAATTCCGGTGCAGACTTTTGACCACTTTCTCCATGATCTTGGCCTTACGGACATTGGGGTTGGGGTAAGGTCCATACTTTCCATCATAGTCGGCCCTCTTCATTATGTCGACCATCTCCAACATCTCCCCAAAGGACATATTTGATGCCTTATATTGTCTCCTTCTGGATCGGGACGTTTTAGGCTCCGGCCTTACCTCCTCCTCGTTGGTGTAAATATCAGACACCTGCTCTGTCTCCGCCATGTGCTCTTCCCCACTGCACCGAACAAGAAGGGGCGGGGAATAGACTAGAAAGAACGTCAGGGGTAGGCGGAGTTTCACGCATGCGCAGTGTCTATAAAGTGCGTAGTACGTACGACCTGTGAACGGAGGAAGGAGTAACGAGGCGCCGATTGTGATAACGAAGGTAAGATTTAACATTGGGCCTATACTGCTTCTAGATTGAGGCCTGTATTTGCACAAGTTTAGAAGACTTTAGGCTGACATTAGGGTTTGTCTTGTGTTGTGTCTTGCAATGAAAATGGATATCTTGAAAGATAAGGACTTTATGGCAATCTTCATTGATATGTTCAGGGAGCTGCCCTGTCTATGGGAGATAAACCACCCTGAATATAAGAACCAAACAAAGAGGAAGGCAGCGCTGGATAATTTGTTGGAATTTGTGAAGACGGTGATCCCCACGGCAGACATCACCTATTTGAAGATCCTAATTAGTGGCCTGAGGAGCACCTATCTAAGGGAGCACAAGAAAGTCCAGGATTCCCAGAGATCAGGAGCTGCAGATGACATTTATGTCCGCAGGCTGTGGTACTATGACAGACTGCATTTTCTGGCAGGTCAGACTGAACCCAGGCCAGCACTCTCCAGTCTTCCTTCCACGCTTCCTTCCCCCCCAGCTGAGGCTTCTGAAACCCAACCTGGGCCTTCCAGACAGCAACATGTGGAGGAGCCCAGCTTGAGCCAGGTATAGCATTCCCCTAAATATTTCTGGTTGTCCCATCAATGATGATAACTAGATGTTAGTTTGGAGTACTAATTTCTGATTGTGATTGATGATGCAAAAACTACAACCATGTCCCTTTTTCATACACAGGGAAGTCTCAGCCAGGAGGTGGTCGGGCCAAGCAGGCTGCCTGATATCCAGGTCCCTCCCCTCCGCCTTCAAAGACATGTGGCAGGAAGATGAGTAACCTGGAGGAGGCTGCCATAGGCCTCTTTTGGAAGGCTACAGAGGCCCTGAGAAGCCCACACAGTGTGTAGGAGGACTTTGCTGGCCTAACTGCCTGCAAAATGCTACAGATGGAGGAGGGCCAACGACTCCTGTGTGAGTCCTTAATTTTGGGAGCTCTCAATAAGGAGTTGAGGGGCCAAATAACATGTGCTACCCACATTTGTAACCTCACACATAGTCCTCCTCCTCCTCAAGGTCCTACTACTCCTCCTCCTCCTCCAGGTCCTACAACTCCTCCTCCTCCCCCAGGTCCTACTCCTCCTCCTGTCACATCTCCAACACCAGAGCCACAGCCGGGAAGGAAGCGTGGAAAGAAGACTAGAGAGTGATGACCTGGGTCCAGTCTGGTCTGGCAAAAGATGCAGCCTCTTGTAGTACCACAGCCTGGAGACACAGGTGTCATCTGCTGCTTTCCGGATCTCTGGGACTTCTGGACCAGACTGCACTCCCTTAGATATGGACTCCTCAGGCCACCAATTTTGCAGAAAAAGAATTGATGTCTGCCCTGGGGGTCCAAGGCTTCGCCAATTTCTGATGTTTCTCCAGCGTTGTCTCCGTCTTTGTTTGGTTCTGAGCCCTTAATAAAGGATTTTTTGTTTCAATTATACTCACCTATGTGTCTTTTCCTTAAAAAAGGACAGTTTGTTAGTGAGGATTCAGGTAAATTTCAAAAATACAATGTGAAATTAACAAGGGACACCAACACCAAGTAACCTTCTTGAGATTAAATAATACATGATAATAATCGTGTTGTGGTAACTTGACACACAAAACACACACAAAAATATTATGGAGCAAAACTAAAAATAAAATAAAACAAAGATCAGCCTTGAAAAAAATACAAACCCCCCAAAAAAAACAGCCTTGAAAAATAAATAAATAAAACAACAAAAAATACATTTTGTCAGATGTGAAAAATCCAAATATATTGAGGGAATCACAATAAATAATAAAGAAAGAAGTTTGTGAGAAGTCTGTGTGAATATGAACAGCAATTAATTTAAAAAGTGTAGCGCTATGATGAGAAAGCAAGTGTAAAGGTATAGGACAGAGAGAAGTCTATTTACGTTTTGAAAGAGCAAGTGACCTCATCTTATCTCAAACATAAAAGATATGTAAACTCAAAAGTGTAGTGAATATAGGTGTGACGTCCAATGTCAGCACACCTGTATGCAAGTAAAATGCTCTGTCTTCGCAGGGAGAGCACACAACATCACAAGAGTGAAAGACATTCAAAATCGAAATAATTCAAATTAATTGTTGATGGAAACATCCAAAGTATTCAATAGTGAAAAAAATAGTGTCAACAATACAAGTGGGGAGATATAACTCCCTAGTGAACAATATAAACATAAAACTAGTCCATATGATGTATAATGTGGTTGACCCAGATAAAGTCCCAGGCGGGTGGCATCACAGAAACAAATCCAAATCTGAGTAAGGGATGGAATACTCTTACCGACTTTGGTGGACTCATACCCCAGCCGAAGTCTTTTTAGACAAAACCGGTCGGGTTTCTTTGCTGTACCCAGCCACTTTTACCACGCTTACTAAACAAAAAAATTTTTTTATCTACTTTGTAATACTGGAATCGATTCTGCTAATTTTAACCTTTATGGATTGTTCTATGATCTTGAGTGATCTAATAAATGCTATTTGAAAAATAGTTTTTTGGATTTACACCATGTGGAGGCTCCTTGTTTTTTCTTCATACATGGTCCATGCATGCTGATAAAGACGGTAATTGTGCAGACCTTCTTGGGGATTCCTGGCCCCCCATCTGAGGAGGAACCCTTCCGGTGTATATGCCATTCCGACACTGTCATCCATCTTAAGACAGTACAAGCCTAATTGACTCACCGCCAACGGCCTGTGAGTCCACCAAAGTCGGTAAGAGTATTCCATCCCTTACTCAGATTTGGATTTGTTTCTGTGATGCCACCCGCCTGGGACTTTATCTGGGTCAACCACATTATACATCATATGGACTAGTTTTATGTTTATATTGTTCACTAGGGAGTTATATCTCCCCACTTGTATTGTTGACACTATTTTTTTCACTATTGAATACTTTGGATGTTTCCATCAACAATTAATTTGAATTATTTTGATTTTGAATGTCTTTCACTCTTGTGATGTTGTGTGCTCTCCCTGCGAAGACAGAGCATTTTACTTGCATACAGGTGTGCTGACATTGGACGTCACACCTATATTCACTACACTTTTGAGTTTACATATCTTTTATGTTTGAGATTAGATGAGGTCACTTGCTCTTTCAAAACGTAAATAGACTTCTCTCTGTCCTATACCTTTACACTTGCTTTCTCATCATAGCGCTACACTTTTTTAATTAATTAATGTGCACGAATTTAGTCGGTTTTTAGTGTTGGCTGCTGTTCTGACTTGTTGGATTGGCGCAGTATTTTTCATATCCAATATGAGCAGCAAAACTACTTCATTCTTCTCTCATTATAAAGAAGAAGAGAGTGTGCTGTATTAAACCATTTTTTACATTGCAGCGTGATGAAAGTGCTGGATCTATTGAGAACGCTAATTTTACCAGACCGAGCTGTTCCGTCTCGGAATTTCTTCTGAGCATGCGAGGCACTGTGTGCGTCGGAACTGGCCACACACGGTCGGAATTGACGCAATCGGATTTTGTTGTCGGAAAATTTTATAGCCTGCTCTCAAACTTTGTGTGTCAGAAAATCCGATGGAAAATGTCCGATGGAGCCCACACACGGTCGGAATGTCCGACAACATGCTCCGATCGGACATTTTCCAGTGGAAAATCCAACCGTGTGTATGGGGCATAACAGTGCATTTTCACCGCCATTACTAGTAAAAAAAATATATATAAAAAATCCATAAAGATATCCCATCGTTTGTAGATGCTATAACTTTTGCACAAACCAATCAATGTACACTTATTAGGATTTTTTTTTACCAAAAATATGTAGCTGAATACATATTGGCCTAAATTGATAAAGAAATTAGATATTTTACACTTTTTTATTGGATATGTCTTATAGCAGAAAGTAAAAAATATTGTTTTTTTTTTCAAAATTGACGCTCTTTTTTTGTTCATAGCGCAAAAAATAAAAACCACAGAGGTGATCAAATACCATCAAAATGCTCTATTTATGGGAAAAAAAGGACATCAATTTTATCTGGGTACAGTGTAGCATGACCACGCAATTGTCAGTTAAAATAAAGCAGTGCTGTATCGCAAAAAATGGCCTGGTCATGAAAAGGGTAAAACCTTCCAGGGCTAGAGTGGCTAAACTATTAAATATAAACAGTAAAAAGTTTAACCACCTTTATTTTTTAGGAAACCTTTCCCGTGCGCTCTCTATTTTAGTTTCACATCCATACTAAAGCTTGAATTCCCTGGATAAGAATTACTATTTTTCAAGAACAGTGCCCTTAAGAAGCCTGCCCTAAAGCCCAAACATTTTCTTTTAGAGTAGGGAAACATTAAAAAAATGTTTTGCCTTCTGTGTTCCACTGGGAATATTTCCTATAATTCCCTGTTTCAGGAAGTGAGAAGTAATCATTCCAAAAATAGGGAAATCCTTTTCTGGACAATTGTCCCTGAAACAAGTGTCCCCATGGGAAGCCTACTCTTCTATTTCTTGACAAATCAGAATTTTTAATTTTTCCTCACTTTCAGTCCTAGTGACTATGGTCACTCGTACAAATAGGGTGAATCACCCAGTGGATACACAGACAGAATAAACTAACAGGGTCAATCCCCCATTCCTATTTTATTCAAAACTAGAAAAAAGGTTTAGCTTGAGATACACTTTATTGAATTGGACAGGAGGATAGCTCATTTAAAGGCCTTAGTAAAAAAAAAAAAGAAAAGGAAAACAGGCTCTGTAAATTTAAATCAGAAAGGTACACAGAGGAGTATTTTGTGGCTATTTAGGGTAATAACAAACAAGTTATGATAACTGCTTTTAGGCAAGACTTTTAAAATTAAATAATCAAAATGGCTGAGAGGCTAAATTTAATAGAGAAACATTAGTTAACAAAAATCTGCAGTGCTATATCTCCTTAATACCGTTTTTTTGTCTTGCGGAAGAGCGTTCTCTATAGCCAGGCAGATAGTAATCCAACCTCCAGTTAAGATCCCAATGAGACTTTTCATCCTATATGAGGTGGAACATAATGAGTCATTTCTAAGTTGGAAAATATAAACAGATGCAATCAACGTTTATCTCTCAATTGGCCTGATAGCTACTTCCAATGCACTGCTTGGGATCTGCATCACATTCCCTGGACCAATAACCATTTCCACAAAAAAGTAGCCATATCACACACCCTACAACAGGGGTAGACACTCCAGCTTTGGTTAAACTACAAATCCCATAATTCCTCTGCCTCTGGGAGCAATTCCTGTGCTGTCAGAGTCTTGTAATGTCTTATGGGCTTCTCATTTTGAACCAGCTGGAGTGCCATGGTTGCCTATCCCTGCCCTACAACCTGAGCAGATGATTAGCCAAAGCAACCTCAAAACTCTAGACTGATGACCACATCTTTATTCCTACACCCAAAAACTAGCAGTCTATAAATAAACCTGGGTTTATAGTCACGTAATATACCCTACATCCAGGACTAATGGTCACTTGTTCTCTTTCCAAACTAACAATCTCCAACAAGCTTAGGAAAGTATCTGCCATTGTAAAGCTGGCTATATATGGATTGAATTTCAGCTGTTTAGGCAGGGACAGGCCGAATTTTGATCCATTAATGGGCTAGCCAGTTGTACACAAGTCGAGTTTTTCGCAAACGACCAGTGCCATTGGCGATATCTGGCAACAGTGACCCTTGTATTCTGCCGGTAGGAAAAGACCCCCTACCAGCAGAATAAAGTAGCTCAGCGGGATTGATTTCCTCATCCACATCAAATGTGTGGATGGGGAAATCTGTTTATTTTTTTCTTGTTCAACCCGCTAGTTGAATAAAAAAAAATGTGTATGGCCTGCATAATAGAGAGCATACTAATCAGCCTTTATATAAACCATGTATTACTTTACCTAAGGGAAAAGTTATGTAATTGGGAGCTAGCCACTAATCCCCCACCCCTTCATACTAGCCCATCACTATTATGTATAGGATCATCTGAAATGTTCAGGAGGCAGGTAGTGGCAAGCAAGATTCAGCATCAGGGCATGATGAAGTTTTGTCCATCAGAATGGCCTACAATTCATCCATGACAGGAGGGTTTGGGAGGCTGCTGAAGGTACCTCTTGGTGCCTGCACTTTATACCCATAACAGTTTTGGGTTCATATTACCATGACATAAACTCTTTAAAGAACATATCTATAACAGTAATTAATTGTATTTATGTTTTGCCAGAGCCCCATCCAAACAACTCTGGAATTGCCAATAAAAAAATCCATATTAAGATTTTTTATTCCATTGCCTCTCTTATAATTGAAGTGTAAGAATTAGGTTGGTTGGAAGAAGGTTCATTTCTAAAACCAACAGTAGTATAACACGCTAATTCTAAAGCATCCTTCATCCACACTAAAACATCACTATTATTTATGATTTACTAAGGAACTTGGGGGTTAAACTATTACTAACTGTAAGTGTTCATTGATTAATGTTAATGTGATTTCTCACAATCAATACTACTTTCTGAGAAATGTGAGCATATTATTTATAACCAAGCTTTGTGGTGTCTCCACTTATAATCTCAGGAGAAAAATCTTACCAAAGTCCCTATCTGATACAGCAATTCCTCTATATTGTTCTGTGTGTTCTTAATATCTTGCTCAGAGACTATAGGGGATACCCTTTTGGGTGTATAGCAGTGACACCGCAACTGGAAAACACAATATAAGAATAAGATATTAGAAATATATGAAAAAAGAAAAAAGAACCAAATGAAATTTAGCAGACCACCTTTAAAGTAAACCATGTTAGTTATCTTGCACCTTTTTATACCTGTGCATAGAGGCTGTTGTAAGCTGTTTATTGTTCATTCTTTCCTGTCATGGTTCTCTAGTAATCCCTGGACCCTGGATAGCATCTGTGCAAACTCTGTGTAAAAATTAACTACCTTGATGATTATGATTTTTTTAGACTTGCATAATGGCTAAAATTAAGTTTTCTTGTATTCCTAATAATCAAAGCACCCAGTTTGAGAAAATTGGGTGCTATTAAATCATGTATAATTTTACTGAGGACAAAGATGGTTCAGACTGACCTTGCAGGCTTCACTGCTCCACTTTATAATTTTTTACATTTCTTTAACATACCCCTTCATTCCTTCCTTTATTCCTTCCTTCCCCTTTTTTGGATATCTAATCTGGAACATATTTTGGAGATAACACGCACTTATTTGCAACACCCAGAAAAAGCTGTGGGTGGTCAGCCCTTTCTCAGCTTTAACATTTTTAACATCATGCCTTGCTAACAAACATTCATTTGCTGTTTTATCAATTTGTGTTTCAGAAAAACATTGCAACGTAAAGTTTTTGTTTGCTGAGGTAGGTGTTGCTGAATGTAGTGGTTCACCTGTCACCCTGCCCGGCCTGACATCCATCTCTCCGACACTCAGAGACATTGAACAGTCCATAAGTTTTGTTTTTGTTTTGTTTTGTTTTTATTCAGCTACCAATCCCAGATAGCTCTCTTCAGGCCCTGCCAGCCAGCCTGGCTGCAATGACCTCTCTCCACTGCCCTTTCCACAGTCCTGCACCCATCTCAAACTGCAATCTCCCAGTTCTCTCAGGAGTGCCTCCCCAGTCCTCCCGACTATGCTTCACTCACCAGCCCTCCAGGCTGCGGCCAGTTGTCCTCCCTGGAGTCTCTAAGCACTGTTCTCTCCCACTGTCCTCTCTTTGCTCTCTCATGTGCCTCTCCTCCAGGATCTCATTTCTCCTCCTGGATGCACCCGAGCCTGGCCCAAGGTCACCCGCCAACAGCCTCCATACTCTCTCACTCCAGCTCTTCCACCCGACAACTCCTCCCCAGCTGGGCTGACCCTAGGCATTTAAGGAGGCCTCCCCCCTGACAATCCAAGTTAGGGATTGGTCAAGGCTCCTGAAAATAACCCAGGCAGCTCCACCTCTCCTCTTCTCCTCTCTTTCTAGAACCTTCTAGAAAGAAGAGGGAGGGGACAGTGATGCTACCTGTGAGTCACCCAGCCTTGCCCTGAGCCACTCCCAGCCCAGAATAAAAACAAACAGGACTAGCCAGCAGCTAGGCCTGCCTAAATTTTGCTACACTGCTAGAAAAAATTATAACGCTAGCACCTACCTAACTAGAGAGTGCTACATGTTTGTTTAACCATAAGGATTAGCATGATTGAAAACATTCATAAAGGGTTAATATAACCAAGTTTACTAAAAACTTTGAGAATTTGAAATAATACCAAGAATGGTAATAGAATTAGTGTATTTCAACCAGAGTGTTATAATGTACGGATAAAATTGGTTGCATGGCGGCTTTGTTGTTAAGATGACGGCTGTGGCGGGGGAAATTTTCAGCAAAATGAAAACAAATTGCTAGTAGTAAGGCATTAGTCACAGTCTGATTACTTGGCAGTCACTTTGGGAGCTCCAATTTGTCAAGCTACATCAGTAGAACAGGAGACTAGTACAGCCAGACAAAGTTATTTGCATGTTTATTTCATAATCATCAATAAACTTAGGGGCAGGTCAGTTTGGTATCCCTTTAATTAAAGAAAAGGGTTTCAAACTAGGTCAAAAGAATTATATTTAGCCATGGGTAATTGAAATATTATTTGAAATTTTGTCTAATTTTTTTACTTGACTTGAAAAAAGCTGCACTCTACTTTGTAAAATCAGCAACTACAACTCTGTAATCTGCAAGGTCTGTAATCAACACAAATACTGGAAAAGTTATTCTTTCAGCTTCTCTGTATTTCATTCATTTTATTCAATACAGTTAAAGGCCTCCAGCAGAGAAGCAACCAAATGACTGGTGGTGGATGCTAGAAGGTCTTTAAAGCGCAAATCCAGGCTCTCACTTTCTCTCTCCCTCCCTGAAGAAATCCCATGGGGGCTTTAGATTGGGGTGGAAGGAAGAGGGAGCTGGCTGGGAGGAAGCTACCTTTCAACTTTAAGACCTGGAAAGTTCCTGTCCATGATAAAGGGAATTGGTTAGAGTGCACTTTTTAGAGTATAGCCCTGGTATGTAATGTGCCCATCTGCTGCGAAGGACAAGTGATGGGCACCCTGAATTGTTGATAAAGAATCTGACATAAGGTGTGGAAAACCTTCTTCTCTTACCTGCTAGTGGACACTCTCAATAAACAAAAGTATGTACACCAAAGCATGCCAGCACTGTAAAACCAGTGTTACAGATACATATAGGCTGGTCTGATAATAAAAGGGAAGAGCAAACATGTGAAAAAAAACCCATAGCAGCCAGTCAGAAGTTGGCTTTTATAACTCTGTGTGGTCTATACTTTTGAAACATGATTAATGTGTCTCCATGGTTTACTTCTGGTCTACACACAGGCTGTGTATCCTTTTCCTGGATACCTGGATCTGAATATCTTGCAAATTACCTGTAGAAATTCAAGTAATCAAAAAAAGGCACTATTGCAGTATATTATGAGAAGACTATAGAAGTATACAGTATATTGGTAAGCTGAAAATATACCTGCATGAACAGAGACATGGGTGCAAATATGAGGATGCCTGGTAAAAAACAATCATAAAGCCAAAAAAAAAGTATTGAACTTTAATTTATCATTGAAATGTGTTTCTGGACTAGTTCTATTCCTTTGAGCAAATACAAATTGTATATTTTGATGCAAGCTTCAAAACTGGTAAATCTATCAAAATGTTTCTTACTTGAGGAACTGGTGTAACAAGTGTCCAGGTATCTTCTGTAGGGTCCACTAAAGAACAATCACTTTCTGAAGAAAAAACAAATTTATCGATGAAGATTCCTTCTTTTACTCTTTTATTATTTGCAACTAAACTGGCCGTGTGACCCAAACCCTATACGGATTTCAATAAATACATAAAGCTTTATAGTGAAAAGAACACATTCTCTCTAAAATATTACCTGTATGTATGTTGGTGCAGTTGTGGTAAGAGAAGAAGTTCATGTTTGTACTGTGGAAATGGGTGCAGAAGTGTGTGATGGTGAAGTGGTGGAGAGTGCCTGTCGATGCCATGGTGGCAAGTGCAGAAGTGTGTTTCAGTGCAAGGGCAGCAAGTGCAGAAGTTGCTGTCATTGTAGTAACATCAAGAATTGTGCATTGGTGCAGTGGTGAGGAATGGGGCATTACACACCGGTCCAGTGGTGATAAGTAGGGTATTGCATGTTGGTGCAGTGGTGGTGAGTGGAGTATTTTGCATTAGCACAGTGGTAGTGGGTGGGATGTTGAGCATCGGTAAAGTGGCTATGAGTGTGACTTTGAGCGTCAAGTGGTGTGTTGCATTACAGCGAGTTGGCTATTACGCATTGTTGCATTGGTGGTAATTGTGGTATTGCATGTTGGTGCCGTTGCAGTGAGTAGGTATTGCATGTCAGTGCTGTGATGGTGAGTGAGGTATTGTATGGAGGTGATTGAGATAATGTATGTTGATGCATTGGTGGTAAGTGGAGTATAGTATGTCTGTGCAGTTGCGAAAAGTGGGGCATTATTACAGGAGTAGCAAGTGGAGTATTGTGCATCTGTGCAGTGGTGATTTTCATCTTCCAGTGGCAGTGAGTGGTGTATTGCATTGTGGTGAGTTGGGTACTTCGTGTTGGTGCATTGGTGGAAAGTGAGGTATTGTTTGTTGGTACAGTGGCTGTGAGTGGCTATTGGGCATCAGTGATATTGCAAAGTGTTGCAGTGGCATTGAATGGGGTATTGCACATCTGTGCATTGGTGATGACAGTTATTGCATGGCAGCGAGTGGAATATTGCACATTAGTGAAATGGTGGTCAGTGGGATATTGTGCATCAGTGCAGTGGGCTATGGGGCATTAATGCAGTGGCGGTGAGTGGGTATGGCACATCGTTGCAGTGGACAGGAGTAGAGTATTGCATTGTGGTGAGTGGGATATTGCATGTTGGTGCAGTAGCAGTGAGTGGAGTATTGAACATCAGTGCAGTGGTAGTAAGTGGAGTATTATGCATTGGTGCAGTAGTAGCTGTGAGTGGGGTATTGTGCATTGGTTCACTGGCAGTAAAGGGCAAATTGTGCTTAGGTGCAATTATACAGAGCAAGGATCAAGTGTCCGGGGAGAGAGCACATGGATCAAGGGTGAAGTAGACAGACTTGCCATCTGACATATCTATGGGAATATTCCTCAACAATCAGCCCCTACAGACAGATTCACTGAGGGCCAAATTGTACTGGGCACTGCAGCTGCAACCTGTATTTTATTCCTACACACGCATAATAAGCCACCTTCCATAGCCAGCGGATCCCATCATATCATAATGCCCTTCACTGCCGCTAACTACACATGCAAGGCATAGTGTGTAGTAAGCAAATATGACAATAATGTACACATGCATGATGATAAGCCACCTTCCATTTCGCTAATGTGCATGTATGGGTTATCACTGACATATTTCCAGATTGCCGCATGCTACTGCACATTCATGGTAATTTACAGGATGTCAGCAAATATAGTAGCAGTGATCCACTCATCTACAGTAGAGATCTGACTTTCGAGTGCCCCCGAGTGGCTTGCTTTGGGGGCACTTAGCATTGAGGAAGGGCTAGGAGAGCCGAGGGGGGACCTGAGAAGAGAAGGATCAGAGTAAGTGTACCATGTCTGTTTGTTTTTTTTTAACCTTTACGAACACTTTAATGAGAGCTCAAAAAAGTGGCCAGTGACAGGACAGTTTTGCATCAGTAGGAACAGGGAAAGCCACAGCAAACTATTGGCCAACTTCTATCTTCCAGTTACAGTGGGTTTACTACCTTTTGATGAAAAAGCATGTGTTGCTGCTAAAGCGGCCCAAAAAAAAGTATTTTTTAATCTGAAATGAATGAGACTGGGGTGCTGTCTTGTCCATATTCCCATCACACACATTCCTGGATCACTAAGCTCATCTGTAGCGGGTGCTGTAGCAACTACCAGCTGGACACTGGGTATTACAGATCAATGCACATACTCGCCAGCACACCATGGATCTTCAAATGCAGTCCAAAGTTTTTATTGCAGAAAGATCACATCACAAAAGATGTTCTTTTGTGATGTGATCTCCCTGCAATAAAAAAATGTGTACTGCCATTGAAGATCCATGGTTTGCTAGTGAGTATGTGCATTGACCTGAGATTGGGGTGCTGCTGCTGTATCTAATCCAAGGTAGTTGTAAAAAAAATGGATAAATTCCACAGCCAGTGTACGCTGTTTGTACAATTCATACTGTCTTGTAACACCATGTACAGCTTTAGGTCACCCCAAACCATGGGCGTCCGCAGAACTTTTTCCGGGGGGGGGCATCATTTTAAGGCCACCCATGCTCCGCCCCTTTTCGACAATCTCATAAAAATCTTTCCATTGGAAAGATATGTGTGTTATATAAGAGATAATTCATCTTCACTTTGTATTGGAGGTTACTCAGGCGGCTGTGTACCATGCCCCTATAGCCTAGAGAATGTACATCTTTTTACATTGCAATACATCTGTTGTGGCCATATTTTGATCTTCATACTGTCACTGTATAGGCTGTTTTCATCAAGATAAATATATGGCCACAACAGATGTATTGCAATGTAAAAAGATGTAAATTCTCTAGGCTATCTAGGATGGTACGCAGCCACCTGAGTAAACTTGCGGACGCCCATGCTTTCAATCCAATACAAAGTGATAAGTGAAGATGAATTATCTCTTATTATCTCAGCAAATTGAAATTATAGCTCAGCTCAGCTGTCCCACTTTCCAAGCAAAGCAATATATTATTTACACATAATAATGCTCATCCTGAGTCTTGCTGTTACCTGTGGTTCTTCACTGTGTATGCCTCAGTATTTTCTGTCTGTGATGATGATCCCCTAGGCCCAGAGCAGCACTGGCAGGCAGCAGCGTATCACTGACTCGGCCACTTGAGTGAGCAGGGCTGGCGCCACGCCGGCCGGATCTACACGACACAAGCAGGCTGGCAGCCAATGACTGGAGTGGAGCGGCTGAGGCGAGCGTCGCATTAGATGATAGGGCTAGGGTGAGGGGGGGACGTCAGATGCTGGATGCCAGAGTCTCAAAGACACAGAGAGCAGCTAGTGGACTCAAAAAGTCCGCAGCGTGGCGGCGGCCGCGGCGGACCCTGCTGGCTGCTGCAACACCTTGACGATTCTGGGGGGGGCCACTTGACCCCCCTTGCCCCCTCCTGCGGATTCCCATGCCCCAAACATGTTATTTAAAAAAAATGCTATGTATTTTCAAGCCATATGAAAAGACCATCTCCCCATTGTACAATATTTTTCAATTAATGTTGTTTTTGCATTGATACACATACCCATGGCTGTGCAGAGCTTCTGATGCTTTTTTTGTGACATTAGTTTACCTATTAACCCTAAAAATGTCCAGAACTTAACAGCAAGATCTTCCCTCCCATAGATTTTAATGGGATTTGCCTCTAAGTTTGGATTTACCAAACTTCATACAAGGTTTACCAAACCCTTAGCGAACAGAACCCAGGCAAATTCGGCCTTCACTACTCTTTTAAAGGCATACATGTATATATAAACTACCCATGAGACCAAGCATAATATGACACTTTTTCACACTGAACACAGTTATTCATATGTATGTGATGAATATAAGTTTGCGGTGCAGAATACATTTTGAACTTCTTTTCCTGGGTGTAAAACCTCAAATGAGCATTTCTAAACAGCATAATTATCCATATCATGCCTTGATGAATGGTACAGAATTACATGAAGCACACATGGGAATGTAATGAGACTCAATGTGTATACTTTCTTTCATGCTTTCACAGTTTAGATAAATGGACTCCAGTGGATTTAATGACAGAAAATAAAAGATGAGTTTGAGTAGTTATTCCTCTCTTTGTTCTATTTGTTTCCTTCCGGGATAAGAACTGAACCAATAAAGGGTCTTTTTTTAAGCATGCTCTAGAAAACACAAGAAACATACCACCTGATTTATCTCTACTCTGTCTTTGCTTACAGCCGATAATTCACATTCCACCAAAGACTCTCACCTCTCTATTTAATATCAAAAAGCAGTCCTCCACCTGGGCCCCCTTGATCAGCTACAGCAGGATATTTTCTTGTTGGACTGTGTCCAATTTTTAAAATCAGAAAAGACTTCATAGAGAAGCCTTACATTTTTATTTTTGAGTTTCAGTGCCAGGTTTTTCCTGCAGGTGGTAATACAGGAAAGTTCTGAAACTGGTACTCACAAAAAATGGGTAAAGAGCAGGGTTATAATGCCAAAATGTATTTATTTACCCTATTTCGTTCTTTTCTGTCATGTGCATATGCAGGGAAAAAGAAATGCTAGAATGGAAGCAGCATGTTATCTGCTATATATATGTAGAACATCTTGACTTGTACTCAATGGTACAGACTACTAAACAATAAAAAGAAAATATAATTTAATTCTTGGGAGTTGTTCGGATATTAGTGTCTGGGTGATAACTGTGAGAAAGTAGACCGAGGGAACGCTTCTTCCTGCCTGCAGCAGACTGATGATACATTTTCCCAGATTGCACTTCTTGACCTAGGCATAGTCTCTTGCCAGGAGCTTAGGGAGTTATTTTAAAGGAAAAATTATAGTTGCATTTTACGATATGCTAATAAATAATTGATGTAGACTTACTGATAGTTAAAGTTGTAAAGTTACTGATAGGTCCCTGTTAAAATGTTCACAGTGATTTCAAGGCCCAGTTTTTGGTAATGATATTCTCTCAGCCTGAGCTTTTTAGGCTGGGCTTCTCCTATGGGTCACAGGAGTGCAATTCGTTTTGCACTCCTGTGACCCTTTTTTAGCGGAGAGCAGTCTGAAGTCCGCTCTCCACTGACATAACTGCAATTAGTTGGGGCAGCGCGTCATCCCGACTTCTCAAGTCTGGATCCGCCAGCTGCCTTGACTGATCGCAGTCTCAGGAAGACTGAAACGCTGAGATGGTCGCTCCCCGCCCCTCCACAGCTCAGCGCTCCAATGAGCCTGGAGGAGCAGAGCAGGAGAGCTGCTGACTGACATTCAGCAGCTCTCCTCTCGAGCAGGAGTGAGAACCGAGCCATCAGCGGTGTTCGGTGGCTCAGTTCTCAGTGCAGAGACGCCGGGGGACAGCTGAAGCATCGGTCTGATGCTGCTTCCACCTAGGCAAGTATGAATAGGGAAAAAATAAACAAACCATACTTCTCTTTTAACACTAAGGCTGAGTTCACACACCATATATGCAGGGCCAGTGTCTGTTCAGAGTCCGGTGCAGTTTCCATTCAGCGGTTCAGGTGTGATTTAGGTGCAAATTTGACACTTAAAGTTCTAAGGTAAAAAACCTTCTGTGCGGCAGCTTCCCCCCAGCTCCCCCTTTTTCTTAAATGAGCCTGATCCGATCCAGCGATGTGCACAAGCGCAACAGCTCCACTGTCTCTCTTCTCATTGGTCAGATTAATAGCAGCAAGAGCCATTGGCTCCCACAGCTGTTAATCAAATCCTGTGACACAGGAGCGGGGGGCTGGGCCAAGTCCTGCTGTCTGTGTGTTAATCGACACAGCAGCGGGACTCGGGTGCTCCCATGGAAAGCGGCTTCCCGTGGCGGCACTCGATAAAGAGGAGAAGCCTGGAGCGCCGGCAGGGGACTCCAGAAGAAGAGGATTGGGGTTGCTCTGTGCAAAAGCATTGCAAAAGCAGGTAAGTATAGGCATGTTTGTTATTTTAATTAAAAAAAAAAAAAAACCCTTTACAACCACTTTAAATCGAACCTGAACCGGACTGAAAAGCACCCTTTTTTAATTTGCACAGCAACCTGCCCACATATATGTGAATCGGCTCCATTGAAAGCTGGTCTGGTTCACATAAAATTGGATGAGGTTCAAAACGTATCTGACTCCCATATATGTGAACCGAGCCTTAACCATGGTATATGACAAAATTTATAAAAAGGCAGGTTAGCATAATGTAGAGTGCTATATTATGTTCTAGGAACAGAGATGGACCAGGAGCACAAAGAAGTATTGGCAAAATATAAAACAAAATGAGTATTGGCATACAACATTTAAAGCCCAACTGAGGGAACATTTTGAATTATCCCTTGCAGTGGGGATGTGCCTGCCCTTCAAGTGTTAAAAGTTGTCTAGGGGAGAGGAGAAGCAGTTTTGCTTTAACCGATCCTCCACATCCCGGCAGGCAGTACTCCCCAATGTTTCAACAGTGGATTGTCTCTCGGCATCATCACTTCCAATGCAATGCTATGGAACTTGCTTTGGTCTTGATGTCAGGACCCTAGATTATTTGAGTGCAGAAGAGGAAAAACTGAGGGACTGGTCTCGATGTAGAGAGAATCTAAGGGTTGTATAAGTAAAGCTGGCCATAGATAGAGAGATTTTCTTTCCTGCAACCACGGGTTGCAGGAAATAAAATTGCTCTGTTCCCCATCAACACAGTCAGTGTGTTCTACCAGCAGAGGGGGGGGTAGGTGAAGCCGTCCCCACCGGGAGAATACAGCGATTATTGCTAGCTGCTATACCAGCCATGAGCAATAATCACATGTAAAATCATACAGTTTGGTTGTACCCAAGTTGATCAATTGATCAACTTGAATACATTCAGCCTGCCCATACATGGTTCGAATCTCGGCTGGTTCAGCAGGAACATCTGTGGCTGGCTTTAATCTTCTTTTTTTATCTCTTTGTTCTCCTAGAGTAGACCAACATGAACAATTAACCCTTGCAGTGCAGACACATTCTCACTCCAGAGGATCATTTTTTAGTTTCTCAGAGTTGGGTTTTAGATGTGTGTCCTTAATCAATGCTTGCTTGGTTGCAGGAGAACAAAAAAACACCCACACTGATGTGTCAGCCCTGTACACTTTTGTAGGTGCAGTTTTCTAGTGCAGAATATAAAAAATATTTTACTTATTTATTAAAACAGTGCTGATTGAAAAGAAGAATTCCATGAGAGCGTATGAATGACACCTAAAAGTCACACCTTCATCACATAAAAATCAAGTATAGAAACCAATCAAGTGTGTTGCATGCAAGTATGTTGACAAACGTGCTGATAGGAGGAGATATCAACATGAGCAGAGGGTAGACCTCATCAGTCTACTAATGCTTTTTCTCTATCCAATTAACAGACTGGAGGTTAAGATACAATGCAACTCTTACCCTTTTACATTCTATACCTGTAGTTGTGCCATTGGCCTAGCTGTGTTGTGTGGCAAATCAGTACATTTTGTACTTCATCTGTGAGTTTGAAGTATATGTGACCCATCACCTTGTAAAACAACCCATTCAGTTTAAAATATCTATCTATCTATCTATCTATCTATCTATCTATCTATCTATCTATCTATCTATCTATCTATCTATCTATCTATCTATCTATCTATCTATCTATCTATCTATCTATCTATCTATCTATCTATCTGTGTCTATATATACATATACATATACATACACACCACACACACATTTTTTTCTAATTTTATAAGTGGCGACATAAGGGGCTTGGAGAGATGGTGGTGGAGACTGCAGAGGGGCATGTCAGCAGAGGGCAGAAAAAGAGTGATACTCTGACCTTATCAGGGAAAAGCTGTGCAGGGGGGCATATCACAAGTCTTGTCCACTGGAGGTTAAGCAGGCTATGTTCCCAGCACTGCCAGGAAATTGACCATGCTTGGATGGATGTGCTTCTATGCCGAGTGTGGTCAGTTTGACATTGGAAAGTAGAGGGACTGGCAGGATCACCAATATCACCACGCAAAGAGAGAAATACAAAGAGAACAGGATACTTTTGCATACAAGGACATGGTATGGTATACACATATCAGGAATGTAAAAAGGTTGGAGTAACATACACTAACTGTTTGCCTAGAGTTCAGCATCAGAACCATTTTTGGTTAAGGAGTGGGGAGATTGAGAGTGTTAGATATTGGGTATCTTGTTCTGGGAGAGTGTTTTTGACATTGATCCACACTGGGGGTGTATATAGACTAGTATAGGAGTTTGGTGATAGAATATTTTTTAAGAATAGATACAACTTTTCTGAGGACCGAACCTGTTAAAACCTAGAGTTTAGAATTAAATGTGTAGTACCCTCTAGCTAGATGCTACTGTACATAATTGTTAGAGCCAATTTGGCTTGGCTATCAGCCAAGCCTGCGTTGAATCTGGGTCAGGGCTGAGTGACTCAGAGAGGCTGGATGACTCAGCAAGCAGCACCTCTGCTCTCTGAAACCTCTAAAAAGTTTCCAGAAGTAGAAGGTGGAGTCTAGGAGAGTCTTCTTCGAGTATTGATGGGGGCCCCAGCCAAACCCCCTGGCAGGGGGAGGGGTACCTCTTAAATACTCTTGGGTCATGCCAGCAGGGGCAGTTGGGTGGAAGATGGAGAAGGAGTGATGAGGAGGCTGTCGGTGGCCCTTGAGGGTGCCCCTAGTCTGGGGGAAGAGTGACCTGGGGCTCAGGTGCTGGAGGGACCCTCTACAACACAGGGATGAAATCCTTCCTGGATGCATGGGAGCAAGTGTGAGGAAAGCAGGAGAGAGTCAGCCAGGAGTTCTCCAGGAGAAGTCAGCCAGGTGGGCTGGTGAGTGCGTAGTCTGGGAGGACTATGGTGTCAGTCTGAGAGGACTGAGGAGAATTAGCCAGGCTAGTGAAAGGGGCAGCTGCAGCCAGGTAGGCTGGCAGTGCCTGAAGAGGTGGTTCTGGGATCAGTAGCCACAGGCATTTAAGCTGCACTCTGGACTTTGCTAAGACTGTGTATAGCTGTATTACGGAAGAGCTGTCCCTGAAGAGTTTTCTGAAGTCAAGTGGGCATTCCATAATATCCCTACTCCCCACCCAAGTTTTATCCCTTCAAAAAAACACAAAAAGTGCTGGACTGCTTCCTGAATTTGGTGTGCCTGGCTGTGCAGGGTGGGGGATCCCTTTTCATTTGTGCTCCTACGTGGGGTGCTCTACCAATTTATGAACTCTTCTCTGGTATATGGAGCGCATAATAGAATTACAGCAGTGGAACATAATGTAAAACCAAACAACAAACAGTACAAATATACAGGGACCTCTTCATAAAACAAGAAACTTTGTACAAAAAAAGAACAGTTTTACTTTATTAGGTTCTACAAGCCCTTTAAAGACGTCAACACTTAATTATGTTCCCCAGCTAGGAGAAAGTTTCATTTCAAAGACGTGATTGTAGCCGAGTGGAAAGTGGCAAAACACTGCTGGAGAAAAATAATTTAACTTACTGCTCTTTGGATGCTGTGGCCTTGTTCCATTAAGGTTTTCAGTCTGCGAAAAGAAGAAAATAGTTCACACTGAGTGGTTAGAGGTAATTTCTTGCATTATGTGGACATTTTAAAAAAGAAGCACACAGAGTTATCTTTCTTGGGCGCATTTGTCAGGCTTTTAGAGAACAATGAAGCAAGTATTTAGAGTCGTCCTGACACAAGATGGTAACAATTGTAAAGGACTTCAGTTTACAGTTGGGAAAAGGAACAGCATGGAAAATGTCACCACCATGGTATTGGAACCAGGGTCCATGACACAGTACAATACATTTCTTTTTGCTTTAGTATAATGAAAACTTGTTCTGAAAGAACTTTATAGTCTTATGCCCCGTACACACGATAAGATTTTCCGACAACAAATGTTCGATGGGAGCTTGTTGTCGGAAATTCCGACCGTGTGTAGGCTCCATCGGACATTTTCCATCGGAATTTCCAACAAACAAAGTTTGAGATCTGGATCTCAAATTTTTCGACAACAAAATCCGTTGTCGGAAATTCTGATCGTGAGTACACAATTCCGATGCACAAAATTCCCGCATTCTCGGAATCAAGCAGAAGAGCCACACTGGCTATTGAACTTCATTTTTCTCGGCTCGTCGTACGTGTTGTACGTCACCACGTTCTTGACGTTCGGAATTTCCGACAACATTTGTGTGACCATGTGTATGCAAGACAAGTTTGCCAACATCAGTCGGAAATAAATCCACGGTTTTGTTGTCGGAAAATCCTATCGTGTGTACAGGGCATTAGCCTCCTTTTTAAAATATTAGTTGTCTGGTTGTCTTTGACTCCAATACTTAATATTGGTGGTATGAGAGTTGTTCAGCACCATATTAAGAGTATATATTTTAATGAATGTAATTTTTTTGAAACTTATTTTTTTAACATTTATTATTGATAATATTTAATATTTAAAATCTGAATCATCTATAGGGTCAAAAGCAACTAGATGAAAAGTGGCGCTATCCCCTATCCGTGGGATTTAGGGTGAGTGTCCACACCACTTCTAATGTAATAAACCAATCCTAAATACCTATTAAAGAAAGTGGATTATCAATAATAAAAATCAGTTGTCACACATACCATCAATAGCTCAATGTGATAGTGACTACTACAAATCCTGAAAATGTCAATCCTAATATAACATTACTTAAACATAAAGTGACGTGTATATTTTTACAAGTGACACACCGTGAATGGTGAAAAACAATATTGTGATGGCACAAATATAAAACAATAAATGATAAAATCAGAAAAAAATCCAAAATACACAAATCATGTGCAAAATATTTATGATGGAACAATAAAAATAAGTGAAAAAAATAAAAAAATAAAGATCCTAAATACTGAAAAACTATAAGTCCACTTCTGTTTTTAGAATGATGAAAATCAATATATTGAATGGTGAAAAAAAGTTCAAAAAGTGCAAGTGTCTTCAATCTGCAAAATGCTGTAATTCTGTGTACACCACACCTCAGTGCCGTGATTCCACTTCCTTGTGAATTGCTCACTCACCAGCTGTTGAGGCCTCACACTCTCGTGTTTGGCCGGAAAAACACCTCTACCCACTAACATGGGGGTTATCATGCAGCCACCGATATCCGCTGTTGAATGTACCGTACACTTTTCCTTTGAGAATTTGACTCCACATAAAAAAGGAATAAATCCTCCAAATAGCGTGATACCGTTTAAAACATTTAATAGGAACTTAAAACCATACATATGCACTCACATGGTAACTAAAATCAACTCAGCACTTCACAGGAAAATGGAACTGTATCACAGCAAAATAAGCCACAGCACGCAGTAACAATAACAGGGACAGCGGACCCAGGGAGTGTGGACGCCGGCGATCGTCTCACCCGTTCACCGTTCGTACTCTCAGCTGGTCCCCGCTCTGTCTCTCGTCAGATCTCCCTCTATCAGACTCCTACGATTGCCGCGTAGCCACGCCCCGACATGTTTCATCATACGGACTTAATCATGGGGTTCAATTTAATAATATTTATTAATTAGCAAATCTGAAACAAGCATGCAGCCAGTAAAGTCAGAGCAAATGGCATGGCAAACTTGTTCGAGGACAGTGCCTTAGTATAGAAGCCATTGGATTAGTATGACAGCCACGGATTTATCAAGACTAAAGGCAGCATAGGCAAACCTGGTACACAGTGTTAAATGTATATTATTTGTGGACCTTTATGTCAAGTGTTTTGGATTGTTGACTTAGATTGTTGAAACATTTGTTATCTTTTGAGCTTAAGGCTGGCCATACACGGTTCAAATCTTGGCCAGCTTAGTAGGAACCAGCTTAGATTCAAACCATTAATGGGCAGGCTGAATGTACCAAGTTGATCGATCAATCAACTTGGGTACAACCAGCCTGCCAGATTCTCTTGCGATAAAGGATTAGCTGAAAAAAACCCCGGTTCGGTTTGCACCAGAACAGACAAAAAATTTGTGCAAACATGCGAACACCGCTAAAGTCTATGGGACACAAATGTGAAAAATCAAAAGTGCTCATTTAAAAAGGCTCATATGCAAGTTATTGCCATGAAAAGTATTTGGGGACCTGGGTACTGCCCCAGGGAACATGTATCAATGCAAATTTTTTTTTTTAAACTGCAGTTTTTTTTGGGGCAGTGGTTTTAATAATGCTTAACAATAAAAATGAAATATTCCTTTAATTACCGTGCCTGGCGGGTCCCCTTAGTCTGCCTGTAAAGAAGCACATCTGTCTCATGTGTTTTACTGTGCCGCAGCAAAATTACATTTTTAAAGTAAAGATGTCATTTTAAATTGCTCGCGGCTGTAATGTAATGTAATGCCGGATCCCAGGAATATAGATAAATAAATTGAGAAAAAAAACAGCATGGGTCCCCCCCAGTCCATACCAGGCCCTTCGGGTCTGGTATGGATATTAGGGGAGCTCCACACCAAGGTTTAAAAGATAAACAGCGTGGGGTCCCCACCAAAATCTATGCTAGGCCCTTCAGGTCTGGTATGGATTTTTAAGGGGAACTCCACACCAAAATAAAAAAAATGGAGTGGGTTCCCCCCCAAAATCCATACCAGACCCTTATCTGCAGCCTGGCAGGCCAGGAAAGGGGGTGGACAAGCGAGAACCCCCCACTTCTGAACCATACAAGGCTGCTTGTCCTCCACATGGGGAGGGTGCTTTGGGGTCTCCACAACCTTTGCCATAGGTTTTGGGAGTCTGTGGGCGGGGGGCTTATCGGAATCTGGGGGCCTCCTCGTTGGCCCCCCTATCTGAATGCGTATGGGGTATCTTACCCCTACCCATTCACCAAAAAAGTATCAAAAAGTAAAAAGTAAAAAAACCACAATACACAGTTTTTGACAATTCATTTGTTAAAAAAAAAAATAAAGGGTCCGTCCGCGCCATCATTGAAGAAGAATGGACATCACGGGACACTTATTTTTTTTTTTTTTAATAAAGTAATTGTCAAAAACTGTGAATTGTGGTTTTTACTTTTTGACACCTTTTTGGTGAATGGGTACCAAATACCCATTCACATAGGGGGGGGCCCGGGATCTGGGGTACCCCTTGTTAAAGGGGGCTTCCAGATTCCGATAAGACCCCCGCCCACAGACCCCCACAACCACCAGGCAAGGGTGGTGGGGATGAGGCCCTTGTCCCCATCAAGAGGGGGACAAGGTGCTTTGTGGGGGACCCCAAAGCACCCTCCCTATGTTGAGGGCAAGTGGCCTGGTATGGTTCAGGGGGGGGGCGCTCGCTCGTCCCCCCCTATCCTGGCCTGTCAGGCTGTTTGCTTGGATAAGGGTTTGGTATGGATTTGGGGGGACCCCACGCCAATTTTTTTGGCATGGAGTTCCCCTTAAAATCGATGCCAGACCCAAAGGGCCTGGTATGGATTTTGGGGGGGATCCCACACTGTTTTTTAAAAAAATGTTGGCGTGGAGTTCCTCTTACAATCTATACCAGACCCAAAGGGCCTGGTATGGACTGGGGGGGAGCAGGAACCCATGCCGTTTTTTTCTTAATTCTGTCATAGGGTTCCCCCTAACCACTTCAATACACTGTATTATATACTGTACACTGCACTATATTCGCTGCACTGTATTAAATACTGTACAATGACTGCAATATATATATATCTCTATCTATATATAGACATATCTATATATATAGATATATATACTACACTGCCTGCACTGTATATATATTCTGCACTGATTGCACTGTGTATAATAAATTATATATATATATATATATATATATATATATATATATATATAAAATATACTAGACTGCCTGCACTGTGTGTGTAATATATATATATACACACACACATACACAGTATCTCACAAATGTGTGTATATCCCTCACATTTTTGTAAATATTTTATTATATCTTTTGATGTGACAACACTGAAGAAATGACACTTTGCTACAATGAAAAGTAGTGAGTGTACAGCTTGAATAACAGTGTAAATTTGCTGTCCCCTCAAAATAACCCAACACACAGCCATTAATGTCTTAACCGCTGGCAACAAAAGTGAGTACACCCCTAAGTGAAAATGTCCAAATTGGGCCCAAAGTGTCAATATTTTGTGTGGCCACCATTATTTTCCAGCACTGCCTTAACTCTCTTGGTCATGGAGTTCACCAGAGCTTCACAGGTTGCCACTGGAGTCCTCTTCCACTTCTCCATGATGACATCACAAAGCTGGTGGATGTCAGAGACCTTGTGCTCCTCCACCTTCCGTTTGAGGATGCCCCACAGATGCTTAATAGGGTTTAGGTCTGGAGACAGGCTGGCCAGTTCATTAACTTTACCCTTAGCTTCTTTACCAAGACAGTGGTTGTCTTGGAGGTGTGTTTGGGGTCGATATCATGTTGGAATACTGCCCTGCATCCCAGCTCCGAAGGTAGGGGATCATGCTCTACTTTAGTATGTCACAGTACATGTTGGCATTCATGGTTCCCTCAATGAATTGTAGCTCCCCAGTGCACAGCACTCTTGAAGCCCCAAACCATGACACTTCCACCACCATGCTTGACTGTAGGCAAGACACACTTGTCTTTATACTCCTCACCTGGTTGCTGCCACACACACTTGACACCATATGAACCAAATAAGTTTATCTTGGTCTCATCAGACCACAGGACATGGTTCCAGTAATTCATGTTCTTAGTCTGCTTGTCTTCAGCAAACTGTTTGCGGGCCCCAGACCATATATTACAGACCATATATACACTGCCTGCACTTTATATATAGTCTACACTACACTGACTAAACTGCCTGCATGACACTAACTAACCTGCCTCTAGCTAACTTCTCTCATTCATAAATACTATATACGGCCGCCGTGTAAGCAGCCTTATATAGTGTGGGGCGTGGACTTAGCCCCCTGAGCCATGGTTGGCTAAAGGCACCCTGCCTTTGGCCAATCATGACTCTCACAGCAGAGTGCGTTGTGATTGGCCAAAGCATGCAGGTCAGGTGCATGCTTTGGCCAATTATCAGACATTAATGCACTGCGAATTTGCCGCTAACGCCTGTTCGACTTGAACATTGGGCTCATCCCTACTTAAGATTATCGCTACCGGCTGCTATAGCTGCTGTCAATAATAAATGTTTTCTCCGGGTGGGGATGGCTTCCTCCACCCCTGCTGGGAAAAGACAATTGCTGATTCCTCTGTCAACACTGTCTGTGTTCATGGGGGAATTGTGCAGATTTCTTTCCTGCAGCCCATGCAGGAAAGAAATTTGCAACGTGTATGGCCTGCACTACTATCTATATAAAATTAGCTTCTAGGATTTATTGACATCTACCAGAATATATCCTTCTCAACCAGGCTACTCTGTGAACAAGGCTACTTGCTGAAACATGTTAGCATTTTACTTACTCCTGTGTGACAAATAAAGATGTTTATATAGATGTTGGAGCTGCTGGCCACTCATTGTTTTACACTATCCCTCTATTCTCTCTACCTGCACAATGGGGACTACAGAGAGGCATTGTGAAATCGGCTGTAACACAGAATGCAAGAAAAACATGGGGTTATGTTTTTTTCTGTGGGAGGGTTAGGAAAGTTGTAAAACTTTAGAGGGTATGTAGATATATGTATTGTATTATGTGCATATATACTGTAATACTGGAGCTGAGTACTTATTTACTCACCATGATCAGAAGTAGGCACATTCTATTTTAACTCACTTTAACACAATAGCCCTGTTCCTGAATATACCTATTGCCCAAGTAAGATCAGCTTATCTGCATTGATCCACAAGCAGCTCAGAGAGATCACACCTGGTGAGGCAGAAAGATCTGGTCAAGTGATCTGCAGCCAGGTGAGAGGGCCTCCACTTTCAGAACTGGCATGTGGGCAGTTGGGCCAGAGCCTAATTGCAAACAGCTTCTCCAAAAGGCTCAGCTACTGTGGGAAACCCCCTCTTGATTACCAAAGTACTCCAGTTCAAGTTGGATGGAGCGTCATCCTTGGTGCTCCATCCTTGGAGTCCAGCTTACCAGGCAGCCTTGAGGTTCCTGTAGCAGGGGTATTTAAGGATAAAGGGTCAGGCTATAAGGTGGTCGTTGGAGTGAAAAGGACCATACATGAGGAGATGAAGAGTTGCACCTAAGTGGGGGTACTCCTTGGCAAGACCCTAAAGCGGGTGAGCCAAAGCGAGTGGTGAAGGTAAGCCAAATTACCCTTAGATGGGAAGTATTACAAGCCAAAGGTATCAGGCACCAAAGCATAGACTGCCTAAGACTTAAAGAAGTATGCAGACCATGTGATATGTGCATGTGTACATGTGAACTGTTGCTGGTTAAGTAAACCATCGGGTCTGGTTTACTGGGAGTGAACCCCCTACAGTGTATGGGAACAGGGAAAGTGTGAACTTTCACACTAACCTTATAAGTACTGGAGAGTGACAGGTAAAAGGAAGTGACCAGTGACAGAGGTTCTCTAAGAGGGGTGGCTTGGTGGCTACATGGTTTACCCTTCTGTTATGTATTAGTGTGTTATACTGATCTACAGTAGGGGGAAGCATTGTAAATATGTTCACTTGTGTATATTTCTAGTAGAGCTATGTATCTCTATCTCCTCTTCTCTGGGACACATGGAGGAATTTGATGTGGCTAATGCATCCTCAAGGGACTCTTATGCTGACAGGATAGAGTTTTTCCTATAAGCTAATAAGGTGGGCGATGCTGTGCAGAAAAGAGCTGTTTTACTGAGCGTTATTGGATCTAATGCCGCGTACACACGACCGGACTTTCCGACAGAATCATTTCATCAGATATTCCGATCGTGTGTGGGCTTCATCTGACTATTTCTTTCGAAAATTCTGACGGACCTAGAAATAGACGTTCCAGTGCACAATACTACACATCACTGGGCTGTCTCTTCCCAGCTCACCTCGTGGTCATGAGTCCGTTTGTCTGATTACACATGTCTTGCAGCTTCTCCGTGCGTGGTCGGTTGACGGTTGGGAAGCAGACAGGATCGATACACAGATTATTTAATCTCACTGCGGACTGTTGTCCTATTTGGATTATACATTCCCCTTTTGGATTATACATTCCCCTTTTTACTTGGGACATTACCTCTATATGCACTTTAAACTTTATTTACTATTAACACATGTGTGTTTTAGCGCTACAATTTATTTTATATTTGTTAACTTTTTGTCTCATGGTTTGTAGCAGCTATTTTTTGTCTTTTTGGGTAGCGCATTAATCATTTCCCCTTTTTTCACTGGTATCTCCTGCTAAACCAAAAGACTGCCCATATGAGGAAATGTTAAATCAAAGGACTTTCCACCACACACTGATGTCACAGTTCCATTTACAGGGAAGTGTTATAGCTGCGGTGGGAAACATAGGCGTAATACATGTCGTTTTAGAAATGCAGTTTGTCACACGTGCAAACGTAGAGGTCACATACAAACAGTCTGTCAGACTAAAGATCAGTCTACAAATGTGAATAAAATACCAATGGCAGCACAGTCCATTAATGCGCCAAGTGTTGTTCCGAATGATGAAACATCTACAGGTATTTATACACATGACTATGTGTATAAAGTTGAAAAATCATTATCAGGATTGAAGATTTTTTAAATCAGGTAATTTTTATTTTTTTATTATAATACATACAGACAAATAATATATCATTATCAAAATAATCCATAACGTATCATGAAATAACAAAAAACACAAACCAAACAACCCTTGCACCCCTCGGACTAACATAACTTATCTTATAATAAAGAGAACATAGTGAAAACATTAATATCTTCTCCACATCAACTTAAGCTCCCCCATTATCAATCATCAAATTATAGCTTCTTCCTCCAAGCAGTATCAAACTATCTTTCTTTTACATTCTTCTACTCCTCACCCTTCTACCTCGGCTCTCTGCTCCTATCTATCTCTTCTACCTTCATTCCTCTCTAGTAAATAATCATATAATTCATTACTAGGTTCTATCCAGAGTGACCATATTTTACCAAACCTTTGGGGTATACCTCTATGCTTATATATTCATTTTTCTCTCTTAAGTATATAATTAAGTTTCTTAACCCGTTGTTTATGGGTTGGAGGATCAACAGATGTTCATTTTTGTAGAATAACTTTACATGCTAAGTATAAGGATCTTATCCATATAGTATACATCTCTACTGGTAATGCTCCATTGGGTATTATACCCAATAGTGCAAGTTTGGGCATTCCTATTATCTTAGTAGAGCATAATGAATTTAAAGTTATAAATCAATTTTCCCAAAATCGATGAAGCTTTGGACATCGCCAAAGCATGTGGATGAGAGAACCATTAAATAGAGAGCATTGCGGGCATAACGATGTTATATATTTTCCCCAGGCATAGAGTTTTTGTGGAGTATAATGAGCTCTATGTATGATAAAAAGCTGAGATAGCCTTTGGGAGGGCAAGAGAGATGTCCTACGGAGTGTTTCCAGGGCACTTATCCAGTCCTCCTCATCTAAATTCTCTATATTTCCTTGCCACCGAGCCAAGCTATTTTTATATTTTTCAGTATTCTCCATAGCTTGTAAGTTAGAGTAAAGATCTCCTGTTAATCCTCATTTCGTACAGGCAACCGAAGTAGCCTTTGTTAATATTTTAGAGTGTTCATACTGTAATTGGGTTTTCAAACTTTGGGTTTGTAATGCATGACATATTTGAAGGTATTGATAGAAATTATTATTCGTTAACTGATAGCGGTCTTTTAATATACTAAAAGGAAGTAAAATATCCCCTTCATATAACTGGTGAAGGAATACTATACCCGCCCTTTTCCAGTGTGAAAATTCAGAAAGTCTATTTAATTCACCGAGGCAGTAATTATCCCATATGGGCATCTGTTTTGTATATCCCCTGTGTTAAGTAATATTTCGTACTGCTTCCCATACTCTGTGAATCAAATAGAAAGTAGGTAACCTTTTTTTATTATAAAATGGTGAGCTGCTATTAATTGAACTAAGGGATATTTTTTAAATTGGAATGCTATTATCTTTTGTATAGGGTCCCTCATGTCCATTACCTCCCACCCATGCCAATGTTGCAATTGTGATGCAATGAAATATAATCTTGCATTAGGTATCGCGATTACCCCCTTGTCAATGGGCTGTTGTAATATTTAAAATCTAATTCTAGGTTTTCCTCCCTTCCACACAAAATCCCTAAAAACTGAATCAATAGTCCTAAACAGCCGTAACGTCAACAATATGGGACAATTAGGCAATGCATATAACATCTAGGGCATCCATACCATCTTCACCAGATTTGCCCTCTCTACCATAGACAGTGGAAATTTACTCCATGTTTTACTCAGTTGTCTAAATTTACCAATAAGAGGGAGTATATTCCTATCTGCATAGATTGTAACATTCGGTGTAATTACCACTCCCAGGTATTTAAATGATGTAACCAGGGCCATCCGATGAGTCTGACACGAGTCTCCCATATGCTCAGGGTCCAGAATCAGCATTACGGATTTGTCCCAGTTAATACTAAATTCTGAGAAGGATCCATACAAGTCTATCAAGGAAATAACTGCTGACATAGATGGCCCCGTGTCCCCCAGAAACACTTAAATATCATCCGCGTAGAGTGCTATCTTATCTTCACCTGTAGATCTGCGTAATCCCACAGTATCTACAGGCGAGTGAATAGCCTTTGCCAGTGGTTCTATGGCCAGAGCAAAAAAAAGCGGGGACAGGGAACATCCCTGCCTCATCCCTCTGGTCAATAAAAAAGGGGCCGATACACATCCATTCACCTGTATTCTTGCACTTGGTGAGTCATACAAAAGTTGTATCCATGTAATAAATCTGGGACCAAACCCATATCATTTTAAATAATTCCACAAAAAGACCCACTCTATACTGTCAAATGCTTTAGCCGCATCAAGTGATATTATAGCTCTATTTCCCATGTTGTCTGTTGGAAGTTGTAAATTTAAAAATAACCGTCTAATATTATTTGCTGTAGATCTATCAAGAATAAAGCCTGATTGGTCACAGTGAATTAGTTTAGAGATGTATCTTGATAATCTAGTTGCCAATACCTTTGCCAACAGCTTAATGTCTGATGTTAGCAAAGATATTGGACAATATGAGTCGGGCTTACTTGGGTCCTTATCTGGTTTAAATAGAACTATAATTTTAGCTTCATTCATAGAGGGGGGTAATGAACCCACCTCCATGGCATAATTAAAGACATCAAGCAAATCAGGTAACAGCACATCCCCATATATTTATATATTCCCCCTGGAAGACCGTCAGGTCCTGATGCTTTATTATTAGGTAAGTTGGCTGCTGCAATTCTTAACTCATCCAATGTTAATGGGCCCACCAAAACCTCCCTTTCATGCTTTAAAATATTTGGTAATTTAATAGTATCAAAAAATCTTTCCAAGGCCTTCTCTGTATAGGATACCCTGCTCTTATATAGTGGCAATATCTCTGAAGTAGTATTAACTCTCTTATTTAAAGATGATTGTATTTCCGTTATATATGATGCCGGCCACTGAGCTTTTACAATAGTTGCCAATAAATGTGCTGTCCCTTCCCCTTCCTCAAAGTATGATTTTTGAAGGAAAAATCTCTTATTTTCTGCCTTCTTCTTAGCCACTTCTGCATAATGTAATTGGCTTTGAAGCCATTCTTTTTTTTTGTATCTCTATTGGATTAGTTATATATAGAGGTTTGGCCTTCATCATATTATCAGCTAGGTTTTTTCCCATTGTCTAGATTGTTTCTTAATTTTTGATATTTGCGCAATAAGGAGACCTCTAATGTACGCTTTCATCGCATCCCAATATATTAGGAGTGAGACCGAATTATAGGGGAATGGTCTGAGATACCCCTAGCCTCATATTTGATATCACGAAGACACGATAACATGAAATATGTTCCCAATGCTAAATCTATTCTAGAGAGGGTTTTATAACTACTAGAAAAGCAAGAGAATTGCCTATGTTGGATTACGCTGTCTCCAAAGATCTATCAATCCCAATTCCGCTGTATATCTAGCAAAGGCCGTAGGCCCCAATGCAATTTGCTTATCCATTATGTTATATTTATCTATTGCGGAGTCCATATAGTTGTTAAAATCACCAACCAATAGGCATGCACTATTTTATCAGATATGAACTGAATATATTCTTTAAATACTTCCGTAGAATATGGCAGAGGAATATAGATATTTCCAATCACATATGAACGATCTGATACTATACAGTATAAAAAAATAAATTAACCTTTACTATCCTTCTTAATTTGTCTACATTTAAAATCCAATCCATTAGATACAAGTATAGACACTCCTTTAGAGTATGATGTATTTGTGGAATGATACTGAGTACTAAACTGGTTTCGTTTTAAGTAATGTAATGTCTCAGAAGTTAAATGCATTTCCTGAAGACATATTATTGAGGGTGTGAATCTCCCTAATGAGGTGAACACTGCTTGCCGCTTAGAGGGACTACCAAGACCCCTTACATTCCATGAAGGAGAGGGGAGACAAGCGGACAGTGGGGGGAAAAAAAGGCGGGACGATAATATAATCCGAGAGGTGCACATGAACCAACATACAAAACAAATAAGCACCAACATGAACATAAATCACACACCAAAACAAAAACATATACAGCAGATTTATTCAAAGACATAATCAACATAACAAAACACAAACATGTGGGCTAAAAAAGAAAAAATAGCGCTCACTCCACCCCCCTCCCAAAATGTCCAATCATATTGCCAGAAATAGAAGAAAGGGGGAGAGAAAAAAAAAAAGATTATTCTTCTTTCCTTCCTTTCTCCTTTTTCTTCCCTTTGGGGGGGAATTAATTAGACCGTTTATAATTATCCAACCACTAGGACACTAATTCCGGAGTTGCAAAAAAATGTATGTTGCCCTGTGCTGTTACTTTTAGTTTAGCTGGAAAGAATATAGAATAAAGTAATTCCATCTGCCTTAATCGCTGCTTCACTTCAATAAATCCCGCCCTTTGGTGCTGAACTGCTGCTGAGAAATCAGGAAAAAAAATTATTTTTCAACCATTCATCTGTATGTCTGAAAGTTGTCTAGCTCTCTGGAGGATAATATCCCTGTCTTTATAGTTCATCATTTTCAAAATCTTTGTCCTGGGTGCACCCCCCCGCAGATGATATTCTGGAGGGGACTCTAGGAGCTCTTTCCACTGAGAAGAGAGAGGAAAAATGTTCTGAGCCCATCGTAGATATGAGCCATTTCTCTATAAATTCAGTAGGAGTATTTCCCTCTACCCTTTCAGGGAGGCCTACTATTCTAATATTATTCTGATGGATACGGTTCTCCATATCTTCCGATCGAGAGTTATGTATGGATGTTTGTTGCTTGACCCTTTTACTAGAGTTCACAGCTGTGCTTAGAGAGTCTTCAACAGTGCTTATTCTCTCCTTGGCAACTGTCATTCTTTCTTTAAAAGTTTGCATATCTTGTCTGATTGAAGTTAGATCCTCCCTCATTCCTTCCAAATTATGGGAAAGTATATTCACAGAGCTGTTACATGCAGTGATAGCTTTTAATATATCTGTGAAAGTAATTACATGCTCTGTCTCTGAGGTATTCAATATATTTGAGTATTTGGGAGATTTATCACATAAGACTTTCTCTAGGGATCCATTGCTCACTATTTCAACTGGATGTTCCTGTTGTGCTATTACTTCTTCTTCATCCATACCCTGGGGTTTATCTGTACCAACAGACATATCCTCTATAATTGCTCCCTTCGATAAGGTAGGTACTACAGACAAAGTTTCTTCTTTAGCCGACTCTGCTGCATGTGCAAATTTCTGGAGACGAGTAACAATGCCTTGAGATTTATCCTTCACAGTATTCTGTGTTTTCTTTTCTATACTGTTCTGAGTAGTACTTTCAGATACCAGCTGATCTCCAGCATGGTCCTCATTCCCCAGATCCTTCTTCGTCCTACGTGTCATCCTTACACTCTTTTTTGTCCCTGTTTCCTTCGTTCCACAGAGAAAGCAAAATTTATAAATATGGCTAAAGGTTTCAATATGCCAAAACAAAAGAAAAAAAAAAAGGGGAGTACTGATACCACTTAGATGCCATTTAAGAGAGAAAGCTGGTGATGGTTCTCCGCCCCTCAATCGGCTTGTAGAATAGCTATATATGTGAAGGCAAGCTTAAAAACTAAAAGGCAGTCCAAGAGCAAACTGGATGGGTCATTTTAATAATGAGACTACAGCCTGTAATAAGCTGGTGATCAACCAATATATTAATCAGCGCCTATAGCTAACAGGCAGTTCATAAAGCAATCTCCTGATATGGCAGGTTTATGCATAGAGTAAGTAGCTAATATAACAGGCAGCAAATATAGCAATCAGCCAGCATAGCAAAGAGCAAAATAGCAATGATGATGAAAGCAGCGGATATTATTTTTTATAGCCAACAGCTGATGATTAATAAACAGCAATTATCCAAAAGTAACGTATAGATCATACAGATACTTTGTAGTTTTTCAGTGTAAAGCAAGCTAAATAGTCAATTTTGCCATAAAGTAGATCCTATAGGTCCTGAAAACATCCCGGATCCTAAAATATCACAGGGGCCGTGGTATGGCTATGAGAGGCTGCTTAGTCACTTTAAGTCTCTTATATACCCGTTGAAGAGCCTGTTCTGAAGTGCCAAGAATGATCTAAAACCAAGGTGTCAGGCTTGACATAAGGATATACAAAGACCGCTCAGAAAGCTGTTGATATGCCACTGATCCCGCTGATTATTAGAAATTGTTAGATATTACCTCCAGAGTCTACAGCACCATCACATCCAAAAGGGTAGACAAAATAGGATACACAGAGGCGGCGTGCACTGCTGCAAACAAAGCATTCACTGGATCAGCTGACATACCAGCTGTGGGAGGAGGGAAGGAATCACTGAAGGAAAGCTGGGTTCAGAGCCGATCCGAGCCGAGTGGTCAAATAGAAAGGTAGTGCTGGAAATCACACAGTGTTCACTGTTCACCGATACAGCTGACACACCAGGAGGAGTGAAGAAATCACTGGAGAGAAGCCAGGGCTCAGAACCAAGTAGAGCCGAACAGTCAAAGCCTAAGTCAGCGCTGGAGATCACCCAGTGCTGACCGAGATTGTGTTACAAGATGTTCCATGCAAAATGGAAGTAGATTCAGGGTGTGCATATTCCTTAATTTCAGAAGAAATGTTCACCACATTATGGCCTCACAATGCTCCTTTAATAGCACCCTGTGATATACAGTTGGTAGACTACAACAAACAAGTTGTGGAAGTTGAGGGTGCTTGCTTTGTACCAGTGAAATATGGAAATTTCAGAGGATGCTTACGCTTAATAATTACTAAGGGACTTGCTCTTTGCAAGTTTGGTGGGTAGAGAGTGGTTTGAACCCTTTGGAATTTCATTATCAGGAGTTCATAATGTAGCTCCAGTTACTCTACAGAATGTGATAGAGGACTTTGGTGCAGTTTTTTAAGAAGACCTTGGTATGTATAAAGGCCCTCCTGTTTCTTTCAAATTAGACCCTACAGTAACCCCAATTCGTATGAAACCAAGCAAAGTTGCATTAGCTCTCAGACAAAATATTAATGTGTCATGGTCTGGGGCTGCATGAGGGCGCTGGGGAGCTACAGTTCATTGAGGGAACCATGAATGCCAGCATGTACTGTGACATACTGAAGCAGAGCATGATCCCTTCCCTTCGGAGACTGGGCTGATAGGCAGTAAATTCAAACATGATAACGACCCCAAATACACCTCCAAGACGACCACTGCCTTGCTAAAGAATTTGAGGATAAAGGTGATGGACTGGCCTAGCATGTCTCTATACCTAAACCCCATTGAGCATCTGTGGGGCATCCTCAAACAGAAGGTGGAGTAGTGCAAGGTCCCTAACATCCACCAGCTCCGTAATGTCATCATGGAGGAGTGGAAGAGGACTTCAGTGGCAACCTGTGAAGCTCTGGTGAACTCCATGCCCAAGAGGGATAAGGCAGTGCTGGAAAATAATGGTGGCCACACAAAATATTGACACTTTAGGCCCAATTTGGACATTTTCACTTAGGGGTGTACTCTCTTGTGTTGCCAGCGGTTTAGACATTAAGGGCTGTGTGTTGAGTTATTTTGAGGGGGACAGCAACTTTACATTGTTATACAAGCTGTACATTCACTAAATTGTAGCAAAGTGACGATTCTTCAGTGTTGTCACATGAAAAGATATAATAAAATATTTACAGAATTGTAAGGGGTGTACTCACTTTTGTGAGATACTGTATATGTAATATACAATATACTATATATAGTGCAGGGGTCTGTTAAGCTGGCCATAGATATTCCTTTTTTCTTGTTTAGCTAGCGGGCTGAACAGGAAAAAACAAACAGATTCCACTATCCACACAAATTCAGTGTCCCTTCCACCGGGGCATGTGGGCCTGTCCCCTAGTTCAATCCTTCCATAGTCTGTTCACCAGTAAAATCCCCCTTCCCAGGTTAGCCTGTCCCTCATTTCAATCCCCTCCCTCCAGGTTAGTCTGTCCCCCGTACAATCCCTCCCAGGTTACTCTGTCCCCCAGTACAACCCCCAGATTAGTCTTTCCCGCTGTACAATCCTCCCTTTAGTCTGTCCCTGAGTACAACCCCCCAGGTTAGTCTGTCTCACAATACAATCCCCCCAGGTTTGTCTGTACCCCGGTGCAATCACCCCTTCTCCAGGTCAGCCTGTGCCCAATTGAAGCCTACAATCCTCCACTTCCCCAGGTTAGTCTGCCCTGGAGATATTGTACTGGGCACAATCTAACCTGGGGGGGGGGGGGGGTGTACTGGGGTATCAACAAACCTGGGGGGGATTGTACAGGGGTACAGAGTCTGAGCAATCCCCCCCAAAATTCACAGACCTTACATCAGACAGACCAGCATGGGAGAATTCCTTTCTTCTGCATGACATCAACGCCCCACTTCCACCAGAGATGTCAGTCCCATCCCTACAGCCACCCACAGCTCTAGGAATAGGATTTACGTGTGACTGTGAGTCAAGTCACACAGGATCCCCTGTGATAGGAAATGCACAGTGGTAAGTGACAGGAGCTGGAGCCACACAGCAGGCAGTAACAGGAGGTGGAGCCACACAGCAGGCAGTGACAGGAGCCACACAGCAGGAAGTGACAGGAGGTGGAGCCACACAGCAGGCAGTGGCAGGATCAACACAGAGGGCAGTGACTGGCACAGCTGCAGTGCCTCAGACTTGTGTCAACCATGGGTGCAGTGTGGGTCAGGGCACAGTGGGTCCCATCCACCTTGGGGCCCATGTGCACCATACACATGACATCCCTGGATGATATGCCACTAGTGGCTATATTCCTACATAAAGTACGTGGGGAATGGATATAGCCACCCTCTAGCAGGAAGTCAGATACCAGCAGCAAAAAAAAAGAAGCAATTTGGAGGAGGATGAGAGCAAAAGAATGTGCTATTTCAAACTAAGAATGCATGCTTGACTATTTTTATTTTTTTAAACCAGAGTTTAGTGTAATTTTAAGGGTTACTATCCAAAATGCAGTTTAAAAATGACTTCAGAGTCTGCTGAATAAGTATACATATAGATTTAATAGCATTTGAAAAAGCCCTCAAACAACCCTTTGTGCTTACAGAAGCCATGGCAAATATGAACTATTTAGTTCATACACAACAGACTGGTGCATCATCTGGTGCATAATCGATGAACAAAAACTTTGCTCCAGGCTGTCCCTAGAGACCCAATTATTCCACCATTGGGTGCCACTATCTTGCTTCCCACACAGAGAAAGTTTTAGAAAAGGTGAAGTCAGATTGTCAATCACAACCTGCTTATGAGATACATCTGTCCTTCCTGTGACAATCATGTGTCACTGCTCTCTGCATACATCAGCAGCTAGAAGGAGTTCTTCGAGATGGAAATTAGGGTTTAGCTGTTGACTTTTCATCAGGCATATCAGTGACAGCGCAATTTAGTCTGATTGGGCTATATTTGGGGGAAAGAAAAGTGTGTTAAAGAACTGATATGAAGGTACCACTAAGTTTAAATAAATGAGTATTGGAAAATGCTTATATTACTTTACAAACGTCAATAACTTAAAGCGATTGTAAAGGATTGTTTTTTATTTTTTTAAGTAAACCTATCATACTTACCTCCAGTATGCAGGTCGTTTTGCACAGAGTGGCCCCGATCATCGTCCTCTGGGGTCCCCCGGCGGCTCTTGCGGCTCCTTATCAGATAACCCCCTAGGAGAAGCGCTCTCCCAAGGGGGTTACCTTGCGGGCGCGCTCCCAGGTCCAGCATTTGCGTCCACATACACGAATGACGGACTCGGCCCTGCCCCCGGCGCCCAGGTCATTGGATTTGATTGACAGCAGTGGGAACCAATGGCTGCGCTACTATTAATCTATCCAATCAAGAGCCAGGACCCTTTGGAGAGAGGGACAGCGTGTCCCCGCCGAGGAAATGAAGGAGCTCAGGTAAGTAAAATGGGGGGCTGGGGGGCCGGTGGCTGCCAGGTGTTTTTTCACAAGGGTTTACAACCCCCTTAAAGTGGATGTAAACCCAATGTCATCCTTTCTAAACTACTGCCATAGGGGTTATCTATAAGGATATACATGCCTCCTGCATGTATCTTTACTTGTCAAATGTCTCCCCTCTGTCTATTATGAGAGCCGAAAAACTGCAGATTCTGTGGGTGGGTCTGTTGTCTGGAGCTTGGTGGGTGGAGTCATGATGTCAGTACACTCCCCGCCCACCTCTACACTCCCCTTGTCAATATGCATTTTCTCCTGTGTGTTTCTTACACTGAATTTCTGCTATGATCTCTAACATCCAGTGAAAAGACAGGAAAGTAACCACGTGACTTCAGCATGCCAAATCATGCTGAGGTGTGGAACAGCCAATCCTTGCGTAGCTGCTGAAGAAAGAAGTGGGGGTGGGAATTAAAAAATAATGCATGTCTTAGGCTAGTGCAGGAGATATGTAAATCACCTGTCACTCACAGCAAGGGGGAGGATTTGACAAAGTTTTTCTCTGTTTTTCAAGATTTATCTCACTGAAAAATAAAAGAGGATTGCTCAGAGCTGGATTAACTCTGTGTGGCAAGACTGGGCTCAAATGATAGGTAATCTTATACTCTACATTATGACATAAAAAAAAATTCAGGTTTACATCCACTTTAAAGTAAGTAATGTTTTTTCATAATTTGGCACTGCTGAAATTGGTGAAAAAAATATCTAATAAGAATTAGAATTAATACTACTTTTTTGCCACACTAACATAGATGCATGTAGGAAAAAAAAAATGATCACTGTGTTTGCTATAGTTCCATTATTATGTCCATAGCCCACCTTGGTGGTTGGGTGGGCGTGTGTAGTCCTGCTTGACTTCTCCACCAAACATACAATGTTGAACTGATGTAAGGCCCATTGGTTGCTTGGCCTCTTTTTGGACTATAACCAAACATCTTTCGCAATACAGGTCTTGGCATAGTTGACCACTTTGACGCAGTTCTTGGTACCCATTGATAGACTTCTATGTATTCCTATCTTAACTCCTTACACTTTAAATATCTAATCATTGATAACTTATTGTTTACTGTTTATGTTGACAGAGCTATTTTGCACTCTCTTGTATTACATTATTAAGTTTTTACTTTTATTTTGAAAACTGAATAAAAAGATTAAAACAGAAAAAAAAGCAGCCCACTTGTCATATTCTGCACTTTGAACTGTGAGCATTCCTATAATCAGTAATTATTCTACAATTTGTCTAAAAAAAACAGCAGAATATTGTTGACTTCAGAGAATGGATTGTGGGTGTGTTTGATTTTTGCATGAAGTATTCTTAACCTGATCTCTTCAGTTTGGCATAAAAGACATCCATCTGCTTCAGTGAGCAATTCATTACTTTAACTGTTATTATTATGGTGGAAAGAACAATGCAAGGGCTTACCGGCATCCCTGTTCTATTTTCCTTGAAGCTGAACTCTATGAAAATAGCTAAATACACAGCTGAAATACATACTGTATATGGCTAGTCTGCCTGCCAAAGGATCTCTGTAGCGCTAGACATGTACAATTCGTTTTCGGTCTTAATATACATTTTTGGTTATTCTGATGTATCCTAATCTCCGAATGAAATAATGATGAATAGTAATGAATTTTGTTAAAACTCGTTAAAATTCCATTTGTTTATTCGTTTTCTAACGAATCCCAAATTTTCAGAACGATTAGAATTCGGATTGGTCGAAAAATGATCGACCAATTCAAATTCTATGTGAAGAATAGCTGTTTGTTAGGCAGCGGGCCGGGAAGCCACTGTGTCCTTAACAACTGATCAGCTGTCAGCTGGCTTCCCCACTGACAGCTGAAATGTAAAGAAATGTAAACAAAACAATGCAGGCAATAGAAAGTTACCCCAATCAATATTTTTAGAGCAGCAACTGGTTTACTTATTGAATTTGAAATGACCTTGCAACTTCATTAAATTATATCTAAACCTAAAAACATAAATCAAATGTATTGTTGCACATGTTCCTGTAATGTGAAAATGTTAAAGCGGTGTTCCACCCAAAAAGAATAAAAAAAATAAAAGCCAGCAGCTACACATACTGCAGCTGCTGGCTTTCAACAATAGGACACTTACCTGTCCTGGAGTCCCACGATGTCGGCACCGTGGCTGATGTTTCCATCAGCTGTCGGGTGCTGCCGCTGCCATTGCGGGAAAGGGAACCCGGCAGTGTAGCCTTATGACTTCACGCCGGGAACCCTACTGCGCATGTGCGAGGTCCCGCTCCTCTTTCCTACTGGCCCGGGGACAAGGAGGGGAGGAGGAGGGAGCCCTAGGGTCATGTCACGGGCCGAGGCCGGACTGCAGAAAGTGGGAACAGGATACCTGTCAAAGGCAGGTATCCTGTCCAACCCCCCCCCCCCCCCCCGAAAGATGCCAATTGTGCCACCGGAGGGGGAGAGGAGACAAATGAGCGAAACTTCCACTTTTGGGGGGAACTCCGCTTTAAGTCCTTTATTTATAGTTTCTGCTTTTTTTACTATCTCACTTCCTTTCCTAGGGTGGCAAAACCTACAGTTTACCTGCTGTGTTGTCACTATTTTCTATCTGATCTCAAGTAGAACTACACACAGCCATGGCAAGGCATAGGACACTGGCACGTTC
This sequence comes from Lithobates clamitans, assembly GCA_037952925.1. NCBI lineage: Eukaryota > Metazoa > Chordata > Amphibia > Anura > Ranidae > Lithobates > Lithobates clamitans. Next base: position 3,853,922 of record JBBGZY010000255.1, on the reverse strand, counting down.
CATGATAGCTAGTCACTGCAGTAAAACTGACATTTTTCTGCTGCTGATGCATGCACATGTTTAAAGGAAGTTTATTCAAAAGATTTCCAGGATGTGCACAGCACCAGGAGAGGAAACATGAACAAAGTAGAGGAAAAACTGTAATTCATTAATTTTGTAATTTGGTCTAATAAGGGATTTTTGCCTATAGCAGATCTCTGTGACCATAAGGGAATTTTTAGAAAAAAAACACTGAAAGTGAAGCATCAATTGCCAGAGTCGGAACACTTTTGGTACGCTCAGATAGCACATTTCCTTAATACTTTATCTCAGAGTCTAATATCGTTTCTATGTCACCAATGGAGTACTTATGCCACAAATATGATAGGCTTAAAGGTCATATCTCAGAGATCTATGCTATTCTAACATATACTTCTGTTACACAGGGTTATATGGACAAATGGAAACAGAATCTCCAGGAAAGCTTGAAGAATGGTACTCGATAGCCTTGGAATCCTTGAGGTCTTTAAACAATACTTCCACTATTGAGGCAAATTATAAAGTGCTTCTGAGATGGTATATGGTACCAGCTAGATTGGCTACCTATGTCCCATGAACGTTTCCAATGTGCTTCCGAAGCTGTGGTCAGGAAGAGACAGTATACCACATATGGTGGCAGTGTTCTAAGGTGAGGCGATTCTGGATCAGAGTTTACAACTTTATTTATACCCTCACCCAAATTAATCTGACCAAGTTTTGAAAACATGCTCTGCTGGGATGCAAGGTGGAGGAGGCCTCAAAAAATCAGAGACGTCTCATAGCCTTTATATTTGTATCTGCAAAAATAACCATTCCTTTTGAGCAGCTCAAGCCTTCCTGGATAATGATAAATGATCGTCTATCAGCCATTTTAAATGATAAAATGAAGGTGCTTGGGATCTGTGACCAGGTAGAACTGGATGGACTAGTGTCTTTATTCAACCTTACCAACTATGAAACTATGTGACAGTCCCCTGACTATACCTGATTAGAATTCTCTCTCTCTCGGACTGCTGACGGGGTTCTCATAAGGATGTGACGTGCACAGGTGTAGGGGAGGGGCCTAACAGTGGGGTGGAGGAGGTAGCGGAGGAACAGGCGTGCAAGGATGAAGGCGGGAGGATCAGCGTGGGGTGAGAGCTTAAGATGGGCCCGGTAAACCCGCCGTATTACGCCGCAGCCATCTTCAGCTTTCAGCAGGGGTCCCGCACCCGAAGAGGACGTTCTACGGGAGAGCGAAAGTACAGGTGGAAGGTGGCAGGAAACCTCCCGACCCGCCTCGAGGGGTCGAGCGCTCCGTATGGTCCTCCCTCCAGAGCTCGGGCTCCCGGAAGCCCTTCGGTTCACTACCCCCCCCCCCCCGCTCCCATGAGATCCGGGTTTTTCCGGATCCCTCTTATCCCTCTTAACCTTCAGCATATTCTATCCCTCTATCCTTCAGCCATAAGAGCAGCAGTGCGTAGACCGAAGGGACGGTTACTGGCTGTAGAATATTCAAGCGCATGCACAGAGTGGAGCGGAGAACACACGGAAGCCTGTTGAATTGCAGAGCCTGGAGCCAGCACAGAGATCACAGAGGACGCCCCTGCCAGCCGAGCAGCAGTGGAAAACTCGATCTGTAAGCCTGTGACCCCCGAACGCAAGGCGACCCAAGGTAGGACTATTTGGAGCTGAACTTTTGTGTAAAGATTTTTCTGTCAGTCACCTTGGGGGTCATACGGGGGGATAGCAGAGCAGTTTAAAGCAGCACAGGTTAAGAGTGCAAGAAGAAAGGCTGAGCAGAGGGGGAAAGGAATATGAAAGGCCGCTCCCACAGAGCAGCAGAACCCAAAAAACCAAGAGACAGTTTAAATACAAGTAACATTCAAAAATATTTAAAAGAATCCCAAATTAAAAGCCCAAGTATGGATAATAAGCAGCAAAGCACAAAAGACAAAAAGAAAGATTTTATGAAAAATAAAGGTGCGGTAGGGGGGACCCCTAGAGGCGACATCTCTACAGGACACGACCTGGATTTAAGCTCTGAAGCAAGCTTGGAGGCATTACCAACAAAAACCGAGATGCAAGATATGTTTGTGAAACTAGAAAATGTACTAAAGGAAGAGGTTCTTAATATAAGGACAGATTCGGGACACCTCCTGAAGCAGGTGGAAATGGTGGAGGAGGTAACAGAACAACGTACGCTTAAGATTGAGGATTTAAAAAATCAAGTCAAGAATCTTCAGACAGGTCAGCGGGAGTTGCTCCTCAAATTGGAAGAACAGGAAAATCAAAATAGGAGACAGAATCTAAGAATTAGATCCATCCCAGAGCAAAGAGGGGATGATCTGTTTGCCATAATGAAAGAGATATTCAACCCGCTTTTAGGAAGAAATAAAGAAGAAGATTTAAAACTGGATCGGGTCCATAGGATAAGAAAGCCCCCAAATATAAAAGAGGATACACCTAGAGACATTATAGTGAGGTTTCACCAATATGAGGATAAAAATAAGATCTGGAAAAGCATGAGAGGAGCCCAAGCGGTGAAATACAATAACAGCGACATACAGATCTTCTCGGATCTTTCTGCCAGAACTCTAGCAAGGAGAAGACATCTAAGGCTGCTATTGGATGTTCTGAGGGGGGCAAACCTGAAGTACAGTTGGGGATACCCTCTAGCACTCGTGGTAATGAAAGAGGGGAGAAGTTGGAGACTAAATCAATTAGAGGACTTACAGGACTTCTGCAGGAATTTGAATATAGAGGTTCCACTAATTCCAGGCGATGTGTTTTTCTGATAGATGGGGGGGAGTGGGGGGGGAGGGGTGGTGGGGGTGGGAGGGGTTATGGAGGCGGGGATGGTTAATGGAAAGGGGGTAAAAGGCAATAGGTGATGGAATAGAAATACAGTGCTCCGCCCTCCTCGGTCCATAGTAATGGGGGGAGGAAGGAGAACCAATCCACCCCACTGGAAGAGCTCATCCCTAGTGCACGGGGGGTCGTAGGCATCGAAAGAGGTGAATTAGATGTCACGGTCCCAGGAGAGAGAGGGGGGGAGAGAGGTGGGGGCCCCCGCAGATATTTTGTATTACATTTTTTTTTCGGGCAAGAATCCTCGGTCAAAAAGGGGAAAGGTGGAGGCGCCCTCGAAAGTTACGGGAGTAAGCTCAAAGAGTAGTGGAAATGGAAGTTAGGTGCTTGTCGTATAATGTAAAAGGGTTAAATTCCCCAGGGAAAAGAAGTAAGGTGATAAAAGAAGTACAGAGGTATGGCGCAGATATTGTTTTTTACAGGAGACGCATCTGGTGCAGGAAGGCATTAAGCTTGACACAAGGAATTATCCTGCCTGGATTTACTGTGATACACCAACCAAAAGGGCAAAGGGAGTGGTTATCGGGTTCTCGCAATGGATCAAATTTACACTGCTAGATAAGAGGGTGGATATAGAAGGGCACTTTTTGTTTATTAAAATAAAACTCGGGGGTAATATATATTTATTGGCCAACATCTATTGCCCAAATAGAGACCCAATCAAATACCTCTCCCGGACCCTGAATAGGTTGGTGGAATTTCGAGAAGGGGAAGTGATTCTGGCGGGGGATTTTAATCTCTGTATTGATCCGGCCTTGGATAGGTCATCTGGAATAGGTGGGGAGGGCCATAATCGGTTGTCGAGTCTTAGGCGGAAATTACATGACAGCCACCTGATTGACATTTGGAGGGTGCAGCACCCTAAGGAGAGGGATTACACCTTCTTTTCCCCGGTCCATGGGACCTATTCAAGGCTGGATTACTTGACGGTGGATCATAGCTTGCTGAAAACAACAAAAAGTGTAGCGCTAAACCTTATCATACATAACCCTAAGTGGGTAGGTATACAGTGAAAAGGGTCACCAACAAAAAGACCCATGCATGGCTGGGAAGTCCCGTTATAGGTGTTTATGGTCAAACAATAAAAAACAGTGTTGTAGTCCTTTAGATAAACAATTTATATAGATCCAGTATCCCAAAACAGCAGATCAGCTCACTACCACTGAAAGAAATGCAGGCTTACCAGATGTGGTGGACCCGACAGGGCATACGCCAAATTGGGTCAGATAAGGCTTGGGTGGTAGAAAGCTGTGGATATCTGTGGTGTCGCAGATTGCTGGATTCCTCCAACTGGTATCTGGGTCCTGGAATGTGTGTGGAGTCCAAAGGATATGGATGGTTCTGTAGGTCCCAGGGGAGAGGGGATGAGGTATTCCGTGGGTGGTTCCCTCAAACCACCATTCATTGGGTATAGATATTAAATGGGGAAAAAAAGAAAAGAAAGGCCACATAGTGTAAATCCAAATAAAAAATTTAATAAAAGCTTTAAGGAAATACACTCACGTATAAGTCCACAGAAAAATACAGCGCTGAGAAAAAATGGCGACAATGGGGTCCTGCAGATACCAGTTGGAGGAATCCAGCAATCTGTGACACCACAGATATCCACAGCTTTCTACCACCCAAGCCTTATCTGACCCAATTTGGCGTATGCCCTGTCGGGTCCACCACATCTGGTAAGCCTTCATTTCTTTCGGTGGTAGTGAGCTGATCTGCTGTTTTGGGATACTGGATCTATATAAATTGTTTATCTAAAGGACTACAACACTGTTTTTTATTGTTTGACCATAAACACCTATAACGGGACTTCCCAGCCATGCATGGGTCTTTTTATTGGTGACCCTTTTCACTGTATACCTACCCACTTAGGGTTATGTATGATAAGGTTTAGCGCTACACTTTTTGTTGTTTTTTGCATATATACCTTGTTGGTTGTGTTAGCTGCTTTTTTTCTTATGAGCAGCGCAGGATTATTTTTGTATATATTGATCATAGCTTGCTGGACTCAATAGCGGGATCGAGGATAGAGATTATGACTTTGTCAGATCATGCCCCCATAATAATAACAGTAAGGTTAGAGGGCCTTCAGAAGATCCCCTTTGCATGGAGGTTAAATGAAAAACTCCTCGAGAAAGATAGTATAGTTGAAAGAATCCAGCAGGAGATAGACAAGTCTTTTCCTAATAATGATTCTGAGGAGATCCCGGGGGCGGCAATATGGGAAACCTTTAAGGCTTACATAAGGGGGTTCTTAATATCGATCGGCGCGGGGGAGAAGAGAGAAAGAAGAAAAAAAGATAGAAGACCGTACAGTTAAAATACACCAATTAGAACAGCTACACAAAGCCCACGGGGGATACGAAAAGGAGGTATTTTCAGAATTAATTATTAAAAGGGATGAGTTGAGGGAATTAGTAGTAGAAGATTCTTTTAAAATTAGAAACAAATACCTCAAAAACTTTCAACAGAGGGGGAACAAGGTAGGGAAACACCTGGCAGCAACCGTAAGGAAAAAGAAGGATGAGAACTACATAGAGAGGATTAAAAACAAAAAAGGTGAAAGTAGATACACTACTAGAGAAATAGGCGAGGAATTCAGACAGTTATTTGCATCTCTCTATTCGGTTGGGCGGAGGGAAAAATGTGGAAATAAGGAGGATAAAATGAGAGAGTTCATAAAAGAAGCGGGTCTCCCCACGCTCTCAGAGATGGATGCAATGGAGTTAGAGAGACCGATAACACAAGAGGAGGTATTTCAGGCATTAAAATCATCCCCCAAGGGGAAGAGTCCCGGGCCGGATGGCTTTACAGTGAGCTTTTTAAAAAAATTTAAGGAGTCCCTGGTTCCTCGACTCTGCCAGTTATGGAATGGGTTGGGGAAGCAGGGCGAATTGTGTAGGGACACACTGTTGGCGTCAGTGACACTTATCCCCAAAGAGGGCAAAGATTTCACCCTGTGCTCGAGTTATAGGCCGATATCGCTATTAAATGCGGACACTAAGCTATACGCTAAGGTGTTGGCTCTTCGGCTGAAAGAGAAAATGGCCTTCCTGGTTCACCCGGACCAGGCGGGATTCGTCCCGGGAAGAGAGGGCAGAGACAATGGGGTGCGGTCTCTGCTCATAATGGAGGCTTTCAGGGCAGGTGGATCCCCAGGCATACTCTTGTTGATAGACGCCGAGAAGGCATTCGACAGAGTGGACTGGGGATTCATGTTTACCACGCTGGAGATGATGGGAGTGGGGCCAACAATGTTAAAATGGATAAGAGTACTCTATAATCAACCAACTGCTTACGTAAAGGTGAATAATCTGCCCTCAGCCCAGTTTGTTATGGAGAATGGGACCAGACAAGGCTGCCCGTTGTCCCCGCTCCTATTTGTTCTGGCGTTAGAGTCCCTTCTCGCCATGATACGTAGGAGCCTGGACATTAGAGGCTGTGTGGTGAGTGGGGAAGAACATAAGTTGGCCGCATTTGCTGACGATGTACTCTTTTATATCTCTAATCCGAGAATCTCTATACCAAATCTGTTGGCTATCCTGAGACAATTTAGTGAGCTCTCTAACTTTAAAATCAACTTAGAAAAGTCAGAAGCGTTAAAAATTAACATCAATAAACAAGAAGCTAGTAGACTAGCCGAGGTGTTCCATTTCCCTTGGAGGGATTATATAAAGTACCTGGGGGTAAAACTAGCAAGTTCCAGGGAGAAACTGTATAAGTTGAACTTTATACCCCTCTTGAATGAAATCAGAGCAGAAATAAAAAGAATAATTCATTGCCCTGTCTCATGGATAGGGCGAGTTAATATTGTGAAGATGGTGTTAGCTCCAAAGGTGTTATATAAGATGCAGATGCTACCCATTCCTATACCGCAAGATTTTTTCAGAATATTGACAGAAGTAATAAGTAGATATGTTTGGGATAAAAAAAAAGCCTAGGATAGCGTACACAGTGTTGAGTAGAGAAAAAGCACGGGGGGGGGGGGTTAGCTATCCCCGATTTCAGAAACTACTACAAAGCGATTGTTATATCACGGGCACTTGAGTGGGGAAAAAATAGCAAAAATAAACGAAGGGTTAATTTAGAGTTAGGGTTAAGCAATGCACGGTTAAATCACATGATATGGAATCCTCCGTGTCAGAGGAGTTTAGGGACAGAAACACACTATATAATGCACCTTACACTTAAAATATGGGACCAGATGCACCAAATTAATAAGTGGGAGTATAATTCCCCCTTGATTTTTCTAAAAAATAACGTGTTCTTCCCCCCAGGGATGAAGGAGGTGGGAGGAAATTGGATATTGAATAAGGAAGCACAGCTAAGGGATATTATTAGTGGAGGAAAAATTTGCACACAACAGGAATTAGAATCACAAATGGATTTATTGGTACTAAATGGGTGGTATTGGCAACTCAAGCACTTTGCCCGAAGTCTGCCGGGTCCCTTAAGGGAAGAAGCGGATTATAGAAGGATTGAGAAGCTATTCTGTAGGGATTTGGTAATGAGGAAGATTTCTGAAATTTATAAAATTTTGATGAGTAGAGGGGGGCTAGAACCACCGCCATTTTTCAAAAAATGGGAGGAGGAATTGGGAGTAAGCTGTAGTAGTGAAACAGCGAAGAACATCCTGGGGGCAACCCTTGGGATTGCCTGTTCCACGGGTCTGAGGGAGGAAAAAAAAAAAAAAGGTACAAATCCTCTTTAATCCCGGTGCTGTTAAATTCAGCAAAGAATGTAATCCAAAAGAAATGGCAGGAAGTGGAGGCCCCGAAGATCAGGAATTGGATCACCAGAGTGAATGAAACCTTCTTATTGGAGAAAGTAGAGGTAGAAGTTCAAGCAGATAGGGACCAAGAGGATGAAAGGAGCAAATGGGGCAGTTGGGTGGCCTTCAGAAAATCTAAGCGATATGTTGAAGTCATGACATTGTAATTTTCTTTCTGATGTCCGAACTTGAGAGTCCGTGAATTGACATGACCACAAAGGAAGTGAAATGTCTGCGAGGGAAGGGGGGGTGGGAGGGGGATGGGGAGGGAACAATAGGGGGGTATTATTATACAACTTAAGCTTAATAGGAGTAATAGATATATCTTGTTATAGATTTGTTGAGCCCCACCCAACTGTAGGGGTTGTTGTTTTGTATATTTTGTAAAATAAAATAAAGACTATAAAAAAAAGAATTCTCTCTCTCTCTTTTAGGTAAAGGGAGTCCCGGAGCAAACAGAAAGAAGAAAATGAGTGGAGGGACAGCAAGACAGGGGTGGACAGTAGGACAGCAGGAAAAGGATAGGTAGGTAGCTCTTTAAGGCAGGGGGTATGGCTAGGGGCTGGGAGGGGTCCCGGGTAGTTTAGGGGGAGGGGTGATCAGTGAGGGGCCAGTTGGGAGCTGAAGGAGAAGAAGGAGCTTGGGACCTGTCCTGCTCTTCATTGTTCCCCTACAAGACAAATGGCCTACTTGGAGCAAATAATCGCGCAGCTACGGGCTGCGGAGGCCTCCCGGGACACAGACTGGCTACAATCTCAGGTGGCTACATTGGTGGGGGAGCAGGACACAGCAGCGGTCGCAGGGGGCAGGGGATCCCACATGCTTGACGTCGTGGCCGCCGGAGTGCTTCATTCGGGACCCCTCCCCCGGGAACTCAACATCACTCCCGGAGACCCGACAGGGACCCTCCAGCTCCCCCAGCCCAGCGGCTATGGCTCCGGCAGGGGGTAAGGCCGGGAGGAATCCGTGCCGTGGATGAAGCTCAGCGGGAGGGGAGATGAGTGCTGCACATGGCTCCTCCCCTCCGGTACGTCGCTGGTGTCTGGAGCACACAGCCGCTGCTACTGCTGCAGGCCAGGGCAGGCAGATGGCTCAGCGTGGGAGAGCACAGCTGGTGGATGCAGGCCAGGCTTCGGAGGCGGGAGGCGGTCCTGTGGTGCCTGAGGGGCAGAATCTGAAGAGCGCTGGACCTGAGAGGAACGGCGGTGGGGGTCATGCAGCGGACCCCCGTGCCAGGGGGCATGCCAGTAGTCCATCCAGGAGGTCAGTGAGTGGGTCTGGTGTTACAGCCGGGATAAACAGGAGGGACCAGCAACACAGCCCTCGGCAACCAGGTCAGGAGCCCATGGGGTGCAATCAGTAATTGTGCGGCCAGTGGTGAGTGACGTCAGGTCGGAAGGAGAACTGTCCGGGTCAGAGGTGAACCAGGACCAGGGACATCTGGCACTGAGGGATTCCGGCACAGCGGCTGTTGGGCCTAATCCTTGGCAGCGCAGTGAGTGTGTCTCTTCTTTATCTAGTCTAGTCTGTGGGTAAGTGGGATGACACCGGTGCGAGTAGAAAGGATGCTTCCTTTCCTCAGTAGGTATCCCGACCGGCATGCCGCGGATTTGTTGGAGAAAGGGTTTACTTTCGGTTTTTAAATATCATGTTCCTTTCCCTCCGCCCCACCCATAGCGAGGAACTTGCATTCTGCCTTGCTACATCCTTCAGTGGTTACTGAAAAACTACTGAAGGAGGTTACATTGGACCGGATGGGTGGCCCTTTTACTACGGTTCCGCTGCAGGACTTGGTGGTCTCTCCACTGGGAGTAGTTCCCAAGAAGGAGCCGCATAAGTTTCGATTGATTCACCACCTTTCCTTTCCAAAATCGGGTTCGGTTAATAATGCTATCGCGCCTGAGGAGTGTGCTGTGATCTACACCTCCTTTGATGCGGTGGTATCCTGGGTGTGCTGGTATGGGCGCGATGCACTCATGGCAAAGGTGGATATGGAAACTGCTTTCCGGCTGCTGTCGGTCCATCCAGACAGCTTTCGATTACTGGGCTGTACTTGGAATGGGGCGTACTATGTTGATTGTTGCCTGCCTATGGGCTGCTCGATCTTCTGTGCTTTGTTTGAAACCTTCAGCTCTTTCTTGGAAAGGGTGGTCCGGGATGTCTCCGGGGCTCAACTCCGTCATGCATTACTTGGATGACTTCTTGTGCGTGGGTCCCTCGGCATCCAACATTTACTCCATTCTGTTGGGAACATTGCAATATATAGCCAATCATATTGGGGTCCCGTTGGCTGCTGAATAGACGGAGGGCCCCACATCATCCATAACTTTTCTGGGCATTGTTGTGGATTCGCAGAATATGGAATGTCAATTGCCTGCGGATAAACTCGAGGCCCTTAAGTCTGAGGTTCGCGGGATCATTGGTAAGCGCAAGATTCAGTCATTGTTAGGTAAGTTAAATCTCACTTGCCGCATAATGCCGATGGGCAGGGTTTTTTCCCGCCAGCTGTCACCATCAATGGCCAGAGTTAAAGCGCCCACTCATTTTGTGCGTTTGACCAGGGAACACAGAGAGGACTTGCTGGTGTGGCATGGCTTCCTTGAATTGTTCAATGAGCACTCTTTGTGGATGGCTGGGCCCATCAGCAGTTTCGATTTGGAGCTGTTTACAGACGCAGCGGGTTCTACGGGTTATGGGGCGTTCTTTCAAGGTAAATGGAGTGCTGCGCCTTGGCCTCCTGAATGGGGGGGAAGCTAGGTTCTTGAAGAATCTGGTACTCCTTGAGCTTTTCCCAACTGTGATGGCCATGGAACTTTGGAATGACTCCTTCCAAAATCTGAAGGTGTGCTTCAGCTGTGACAACCTTGGTATTGTCCAGGTTATTAACCATGTCTCAGCTTCTTCGCAGCCGGTGCTTAGGTTGCTTCGTTATCTTGTACTGCACTGTTTGCAAATGAATGCTTTCATTTATGCTGTACACCTTCCTGGGGTGGAAAACACCTTGGCTGATGCTTTGTCTCGATTTCAGGGGACAGGTTCCAAGAGTTGGCATCAGACGTGGAGCAACGCGGGATTTCCTGTCCCGACTGGCTGTGGAGCTTTGCTTTGGAATCGCAGCGAGGTGGATTCAAGGCTCAGTGAGTACAGCTACGTGGTCTGCCTATTCTAAGGTATTGTGTGAATGGTTAGCATTGTTGCACAGGGTCAGGAGATGAACCAGGCAGTCCTCTATTTCATTACTCTGAGCCTGGAGAGTGGGGTCTTGGCATCCGCTATTGATTGTAAGTTGGCGGGTTTGGCCTTCTGGGTTAAACTACAAGGCTGCAGGGACTACACTAAGGAATTTTGGGTTAAGCAGGCTGTCAAGGGGTGCAGGAGAGCCCATAAGCACAGGGACCTTATTTTCCTTCCTTAGTTTCCTCTTCCATGTTACAGGAACTGTTTACTCACTTAAGTTCACTTTGTAGTTCAGAGTATGAGTGTTCTTTATTTCGGGCGGCATTTGCACTGGACTTCTTTGAGGCGTTGAGGGTGGGTGAGTTGGTCAGCCCTCCCAAACAGGCTCAGAGGAGCCTGCTGGTGCATGAGGTGGCTTGTTCATGGGATTCGGTTAGCCTAAGGGTACGGCGGTCCAAAACTGACCAGAGCGGGAAGGGCATGCAAATCATTGTGTTTCGCATTCAATATTCACTCTTCTGTCTTGTAGGGGCAGTGGAATCCTTCCTTTCAGTACGTCCAGGATTGGGGGGATCCTTCCTGATACATTTGGACAGGTCTGCATTGTCCCATTTTCAGTTCATAGCATTATTCTGCAAGTGTATAAAGGCGGCGGATTACGACCCTTTGGGGTTTGGCTTGGTCGGTTAAAAAGGTTGACAAGGCCCACGTAAAAGTTAATAAAGAGGTGGGTAAATTTGTGACTCGCAATGGGGGTTTGGCGTTACGGCATAGGGAGTTATGGGGTGCACCTTAATGCTGTAGGCATTGATCTGTGGTCCCTGGGGTTGCAGGAAGGAATCCAGAGGGCATTGAGGGTGTGGAGGGGCATGAAAGGGTAAGGTTTTATGCCTTACGTGCTGTGGCAGTGGTGGGACTTTGCAGGAGGAGAAAGTGTGGAAGATAAAAATGGTCGGGACCCATCTGTGGTATGGTGTTCTCGGGTACATTCCGGTTAACTAGGGGTTTAACTAGGAATAGGTAAAATGTAGGTCACTGCTGATGAGGAGTATCGTCTCTGAGTCATTATATTGCGACTGGGGGCCTAAGTTTGAAGAAAAGTTTGGCGCAGTGACCAGGTTGTGTGTAGTTGCCCTCAAAGACCACCAAGATTTAGTCTAACAATTGTGGCTGATGGTTATCTTTAAGTAAGTATGTTATTTATTTGAAGTTTTTTATTTTGTTAAATAAAAAGGATGCTATGGCCATTTTACTCCAGGATACCTTTGTCACGTCTTTTATCGGATAATTGGGGAGGTTGGAGGTTATGGTCTAGCAGGTTTGGGCAATGCTGGAAGTTAACTGTCTTTCACATGTCATTAAACAGCCAGATCCTCTAAACCTAATTATTAGGGAGTAGAGTCCAAGAAGGCAGCCCCAGGGCCCTTCCCAAATGCCCCAAAGGCCAAGCAGAGTAGAACGTAAGAGTAAGGGAAGAAAAAACAAGATGATATTGAAAAAAGGGAGAAAAAAACTAAGAAAATGAACAAGAGGAAGAAAATCTGCGAGCAACCCCTGAAGGTTTGCAGTTGTCCTTAAGAGGTGGACTCTGTCAGGTAAGCAATCCAAGGGTCTCAGGTTTTTTTCAACTCTGGGCATCTTATCCTGAAGAATGGCATAGAGACGCTCATTAGGCATTATCCAAGACAATTTAGCCTTTAAAAGATCAAAAGTTATTGGAGGGGATTTCCAGGATCTTGCTATAGTGATTCTTGCAGCTATAATGATAAACACCATGAGGCACTGCGCGGGTCTTAGGGATCCCTCTGTGGCGTGGCCAAGCAATGCCATTTGAAAAGATTCTGTCAAGTTAACCACTTCAGCCCCAGAAGAGCTTGGCTGTTCAATGACCAGAGCACTTTTTACAATTTGGCACTGAGCTGCTTTAACTGGTAATTGCGCGATCATGCAATGTTGTAAGACAATTTGCGTCCTTTTTTTCCCACAAATAGAGCTTTCTTTTGATCATATTTGATTGCCTCTGCGATTTTTTTTTTTTCAATATAAATGGAAAAAAAAAAATTGAAAAAAAATTCTATTTTCGAATTGTCCAATAAACTCAATTTTAGTCATACATTTAGGCCAAAATGTATTCAGCCACATGTCTTTGGTAAAAAAAAATGTCAATATATGTATATATTTATTGGTTTGCGCAAAAGTTATAGCGTCTACAAACTAGGGTACATTTTCTGGAATTTACGCAGCTTTTAGTTTATGACTGCCTATCTCATTTCTTGAGGTGCTAAAATGGCAGGCAGTACAACCCCCCCCCCCCCCCCCCCCAAAATTACCCCATTTTGGAAAGTAGACACCCCCATGGAAATTGCTGAGAGGCATGTTGAGCCCATTGAATATTTTATTTTTTTGTCACAAGTAATTGAAAAATGACAAAAAAATAAATAGAAATTACACAAAGTTGTCACTAAATGATATATTGCTCACACATGCCATGGTTATATGTGGAATCACACCCCAAAATACATTCTGCTGCTTCTCTTGAGTATGGGAATACCACATGTGTGAGACTTTGTGAGAGCCTAGCCGCGTACAGGACCCCGAAAACCAAGCACCGCCTTCAGGATTTCTAAGGGCGTAAATTTTTTATTTCACTCCTCACTTCCTATCACAGTTTCGAAGGCCATAAAATGCCAAGATAGCACAAATCCCATCCCAAATGACCCCATTTTGGAAATTAGACACCCAAAGCTATTTGCTGAGAGGCATGTTGAATCCATGGAATATTTTATATTTTGCCACAAATTGTTTTGAGAAAATACAGTTTGTTTTTTTTTGTTTTTTACACAAAGTTGTCACTAAATGATATATTGTTAAAATATGGCATGGTTATATGTGCAATTACACCCCAAAATACATTCTGCTGCTTCTCCTGAATATGTGAATACCACATGTGTGAGATTTTTTGGCAGTCTAACCGCATACAGGACCCCGAAAACCAAGCACTGCCTTCAGGCTTTCTAAGGGCGTACATTTTGGATTTTTACTGCCTATCACAGTTTCGGAGGCCATGAAATGCCCAGACAGCACCCCCCCCCCCTCAAATGACCCCATTTTGGAAAGTAGACACCCCGAGCTATTTGCTGAGAGGCATGTTGAGTATTTTGCATATCTCACTTTTTGTCACAAAGTTTTGAAAATTAAAAAAACATTTTCAAAAACAAATGAGAGCTGCAAAATACTCACCATGCCTCTTAGCAAATACCTTGGGGTGTCTTCTTTCCAAAATGGGGTCATTTGTGGGGGTTTTGTGCTATCTTGACATTTCAGGGTTTCCGGAACTGTGATAGGTAGTGAGGAAGTGAAATTGCCATTTTATGTCCTTAGAAAGCCTGAAGACGGTGATTGGTTTTCGGGGTCCTGTACACGGCTAGGCTCCCAAAAAGTCTCACTCATGTGATATCCCCATACTCAGGAGAAGCAGCAGAATGTATTTTGGGGTGTAATTCCACATATGCCCATGGCATGTTTGAGCAATATTACTTAGTGACAACTTTGTGCAAAAAAAAAAAAAAGTTTGCCATTTTCCCGAAACTTGTGACAAAATATAAAATATTCCATGGACTCAACATGCCTATCAGCAAATAGCTTGGGGTGTCTACTTTCCAAAAAGGGGTCATTTGGGGGGGGGGGGTTGAATATATTTTTAAAGCAAATGGCCTACAGATTAAAATGGTGGGTGTTGCATTTTTTTTTTCACACAGTATTTGCACAGCGATTTTTCAAACGCAATTTAAAAAAAAAAAAACACTTTTTTAACATTTTAATGCACTAAAACACACTATAAAAAAGATCATCTTACGCCGAGTACATTGATACCAAACACGGCATGCTTTAAAATTGAGCACAAACGTGCTGCGGCAACAAACTACACACATTTTTAAAAGCCTTTAAAATCCTTTACAGGTTACCACTTTAAATCTACAGAAGAGATCTACTGCTAAAATGACTGCCATCGATCTGACCTTTGCGGTGATACCTCACATGCATGGTGCAATTGCTGTTTACATATGACACCAGACCGATGCTTGCATTCGCCTTTGCACGGAGGAACAGGGGTGCTTTTTTTTAATTATTTAATTTTGCTTTTTTATTTTATTTTTAAACTTGTTCCTTTCTTTTTTTTATCATTTTTATTGTTATCTCAGGGAATGTTCCCTATGATAGCAATAGGCAGCGACAGGTACCCTTTTAAAAAAAAATTGGGGTCTATTAGACCCTAGATCTCTCCTCTGCCCTCAAAGCATCTGGCCACACCAAGATCGGTGTGATAAAAATGCTTTCTCAATTTCCCAATGGCGCTGTTTATATCCGTGAAAATCTGCGAAAAAGTCATGAAATGCTCGTAGCTTCAATTTTTTTAGGCCATAGAGATGATTGGAGCAAATGATGGTTAACAATAAAACAGAGTAACATTACAGTATAACAGTAAGACAAACCATACCTGCAAAGCAAACACAATAAAAAATAGTAAGAATAAAACATTTTTTAATGTAATCTGTGCCTTAAAAATAAATACCAAAGCATGGGGGCAATTCGCAGCTAATGTTAGGAGCAAATCGCTCCTCCACCCCTTGCCCCCATGCTTCGGCATATATGCTCTTTTTTTTAACTGTGGTGGTGAAATCTCCTCCTACAGCGCTGGAGTCACGGTTTTACGTATCGTGGGAGCAAACGCTGTTGCTGTTAGAATAAATAAACCCGTACTGCAGCTGAATGGCATACCTGCTAAGCAAATGATGGTTAACAATAAAACAAAATAACATTACAGTATAACAGTAAGACATACCATACATGCAAAGCACATACAATAAAACATAGTAAAAATAAAACATTACAGTTCTAAAATACAGGAACAATAGAGAGAGAACAATAGATATAGGACAATAGAGATTGAACAATAAAGCGGACAATAGAGAGCGAATATAAGAGAGAGAACAATAGAGAGAGAGAAGAAAAATAAAACCACAACTATTTTTGGCGTTTTTATTTTTAATTATTTTGTGTTTTTTTTTTCACATTTATATAAACTGTAAACTGTAAACGTTCCACATTAGGGTCTCTCACAATGTGATGGCCATCTCATCTTTCAAGACCCTGTGTAAGTGTACCCTAGGACTGTGTAGTGCTGTACCCTACGCTAATACTCCACTAGTGTGTGGTAGCGTTTAAAACAGTCACTGATGCAGGTTGGTCAGGACAGGAGGGACAATAAAAGTGGGTGTCACGCCTAAATCTGCGTTTTCTGCAGACACGACATCTTCTTTGGGGTGTTCTGTGGGCAGGGGTACCAGGTAGAACATACGGAAAATGCCTCTCATGCGGCCGGCTCACTGCATTTGCGTTGGGAAGGTGGGCCATAGCACCGTCTGGAAACAGAAGGGCTGTGATGATCTCCTCCTGGAATTTTAGGAAGGATCCAGTGCGCCCTGAAGCTTTGTATAGCACAAAAGCATTCAGCAGAGCCAATTGGAATAAATATACAGACACTTTTTTATACCAGCGTCAGGCCTTATGGGCAATTAGGTACAGCACCAACAACTGATCGTTGAGGTCCACCCCACCCATGTTAAGGTTGTATACGTGGACACAGAGGGGTTTCTCCACAACACCAGTCACCGTAGGAATTTGGACTGTCGTATCTGCGTGAATGGAGGACAGAACAAAAACATTCTGCGAATCCCTCCACTTCACTGCTAAATAATTATTACATTTCAAGCAGGCTCTCTCCCTCATCTAAGTCGGGACTCTACAAGCCCTTGGGGGAAGCCCCGGCGATTAGATCGCACGGTGCCACATGCGCCAATTCCACAATCAAAAAGTTGACTAAAAAGTGGCACGCTTATGTAATAATTGTCCACAAACAAGTGATACCCCTTTCACTTAAGGGTGACACCATGTCCCACAAAATCTTACCAGTGCTCCCTATGTAATCTGGGCAATTCTTGGCCTCCACGTGACTATCTTTCCCCTCGTTAACCATAAAACTATATGTGTAGCCTGTTGCCCTGTTACAGAGCTTATACATCTTGACCCCATATCTGGCACACTTGCTTTGATAGACAAGCGGCCAGAAACTTAATCAGGGACTCATCAACGCATACAACTTGATTGGGAGTAAACAAGGCTGCAAACTGCTGGTTGAAGTGGTTTACGAGAGGCCGAATTTTGTGGATCCGATCATATCCAGGGTCACTCCGAGGAAGACAAAGTTCATTGCCATTGAAATGCATGAACCGCAAGATCTGCTCGTATCGTGTCCTGGTCATGAAGGCAGAGAACACGGGCATATGGTGAATTGGGTCAGTGAACCAATGTGACTGCAACTCACTTTTTTTAACTATGCCCATGAGGAGGGATAGGCCCAGGAAGGTCTTAAATTCGGAAACCTTAATAGGTTTCCAATCTCTGGCAATGGTCCACTGGGGATTAGCTGAGATGAATTGACCAGCATACAAATTGCTTTGGTCCAAAATGGATCTATAGAGATCTTCCGTGAAAAACAGCAAATAAAAATCTAGTGACGTAAAATCAATTGTTTCAACCGGAATTCCGGGTTGGCCAGTGAATGGGGGAAGTTCGGGTACTGCAGAAGTGGTGGGCTTCCAATTTGGATTGGCAAATGCAGCAGGAAAGTCACTATGGGCTTGACGGGCTTGTGTTTGTCTTTTTCTTGGTGGTTGCGGGACACTACTTGTGCTAGCCACCTCACCAGCTTGAACTGCACTTATGGGACTCGCCACGTCACCAAGTGTTACTGCAGTGCCGGATGTACAACCAGGATGTACTAGGCCGCTGGTGCTTGCAAGGTCACCAGAAGGATGAGCGGCACTAGTACTGGCTCTCTGCTCCATACGAGAGCCCTGTGGTTCTTGCACCTCAACAACAACGGAAGAACGGGGTTGTGTACACCTGACCTTGGCAGGGACCACTACTCTGTCGCCAGAGCTATTTGTCAGGGTGCTGCTGCTCTCTACTGGTTCATATTCTGAGCCAAAATCGGACAGATGGGTGACTTCCTCTTCACTCCCATCTGTCAGGCTCAGAAACGTGTAGGCCTCTTCCTTCGATTGGACATTTTGGCCTCTAAATTTACTGGTACACTCGTGCGAAAAAAAAAGCACCTGTCAGCAACTGCTTCAAACGCTACCAAAAAAACTGTTAGCGTTCGCAGGGATCAGGCCTGACTGTGCGATTGCTGCAGTTATGTGTTTTGTAAGTGACAGTGGTCACTGGAGATACTGCACTTGGGTGGGCTGGGCTGGGCGGAGGGGCTAAACACAGGTGCTAGCAGGTATCTGGGCTGATCCTGCTAACGCTGCATTTTTAGGAACCCTAAACTACTGGGGACGCTAGTATAGATCTGATCAGATCAGATATTGATCCGTTCAGACACTATACTACTAAGGGAGGTGTATGGTGCATGCATGGGTGTTAGCGCTACTGGCATTAATCTGACGCTGCCTGGGGCGACCCAGACCCTGACTGACGCTAAAACCTGATGGGTGATCAGGGGTTAAACCTTTATTTAGGAAATATACGGCGGGTGTCCTGACGCTATAAAAAAATAACTAGCTAACCAGCATCATCCATGACACTAATACGGTGATCACTGGTGACAGGGGGTGATCAAGGGGTTAAACCTTTATTAGGGGGGTTTGGGGGGGTCCCTAGACCTATCTGGGCCTACTACTAAGTACCCTAACACCGATTATTTTCCCAAATGACACCAGTACAGTGATCAAAAAAAAAATATATGAACACTGCACTGGGTGGCACAGTGACAGGGAGTGAAGGGGTTAACTGGGGGAGCGATCGGGGGGGTGATCGGGGGTGACAAGTGTGCCTATGTGTATTGTGTCAGTGTAGTGTTGGTGCAACTTACTCTGAGATGTCTTCTCTCCTCTCTCTGGAACCAAAAGAGTTCCACGAGGGGAGATGACATCACTTCCTCTGCCTGTGTTTACACTTACACAGGCAGGGGAGGATTTCATTCGCCAGAACCGATCACCAGGTCCAGGCCAGAAATCATTGGCCTGGGCCTGGGGACTGATCGGTTCTGAAGCGAATCTGATCGTTGCAGCCACCATACAGCTACGACGCTTCGCCCAGCCGACCCAACCTGCTGCTGTATAACTGCGGAAGCTGGTCCAGAACTGGTTAATCCACCTGAGGGAGTAAATAAAGTTGTAGATGTGGATCCAAAACCTGCAGAATTTTTAGCACATCCACCAGGTGTGGTACGCTGTTCTCTTCTTGGCCACACCCTCAAAAGAAAGGGGGGAAGCTCCCAGTACAAACTGGCCCACTCTGCCAGGTACTATGTACAAACTGCAGCAGTACCTTGTAATTCGCTTTGATCAAAAATGTGTTTAAAATCAATTGAGCGGCTCCTTGAGACAATCTATACCACTTCTGCAGCCTTCAAGACTTTCTCCATGTCCTGTTCTTATCTTTCCATGTAAGGAAGTTTTCCCTCCATAAAGGACAGAATACAATAAACCTTAGAAATGTAACCCAGTTGTTTACCAATAGCTTTACCAAAATATTCCATGGGTGTTGTTGTAGAGAGTTCAGACACTCTTTTCAAGGAGGTACAGTAAATGAGTATGAGTATAGCGGTAGTATTCTGTAGGTGGCAGATTGTGATTCTCTTTAAAACTTTGTATTGACAAGACACCTCTTTAAACATAAAAATTATTGATACGCAATAGACCCTTGTTGGTCCACCATGTGAAATCAGGATTCGCCAGCAAGGGGACCAGGGGGGCATGCGCTGACCGAGAGTCAAGGACAATCTATCCCACACACCTCTAGAAAAACAACGCGTGGGGCAAAGAATCTTGGGTCGAGCCTTGGCCTGTAACCACAGCAAATGGCTGACATTCCACATAGGCAAAATATAAGACCCCAGCTGTATCCAAATAGGATGACTTTGTCTTGTGTGAAATGTGATCAATGGAGCCAACTTGGTGGCCTGAAAATATCTGAGCAGATCCCGAGGCCTCTTATCGCCCCGGATATGCAGGTGATACTCAAAAAATTAGAATATCGTGCAAAAGTTAATTTATTTCACTAATGCAACTTAAAAGGTGAAACTAATATATGAGATAGACTAATTACATGCAAAGCAAGATAGTTAAAGCCGTGATTTGTCATAATTGTGATGATTATGGCTTACAGCCTGTCAGAAAAGAGGCAAGCACCAGTCTCGCCATTATCGCTGCCTTCCTTCACACATGCGCAGTAGAGCGGTAGAGCGGCACTCCGGCGCATCCCTGGGCACAATACAGCGAAACGGCTAATGCGCGTGCGCAATTTGGCTAAACGGCTAATGTTCGTGTGCAATTCAGCGAAACGGCTAATGCGCGATTCAGCGTAACGGCGAACACGCGTACGCAATAGCGCGCACAACATGAGCCTCCCACAGGCCTATAAAAGCCACTCTGTGCCATGACCAGGTTGCTGGTTTGTCTTTCAGCTCCCCGTGTGTTTCCTTCTTGTATCCTGATTCTTGATTACCTGTTGTGACTCGGATTGACCTTGACCTGCTCTAATCTCTACCTGCATCTGACCCTCGGCTTGCCTAACGGACTTCTCCGCTTGCTTACTGTGTTTGACCCTCGGCCTGTCTACAGATATTGCTTCCTGTCTCCAGTGATTAACCCTCAGCCTGCTCCTGGACTTTGCTATTGTCTTCAGTGCTCGGCCCCTGGCTTGCTCACAGACTTTGCTTCCAGTCACCTGTGTTTGACCCTCGGCCTGCCTACAGACTTTTACTATCAATCTTCAGTACTAGTCATCAGCCTGCTGACAGACCTGCTAACAGTCCTTGCACTAGACTGTTTTTGCCTATCTAGAGACTCTTACTAGTCAACGGTGTTTGACCCCCAGCCTGTTGTTGGATCAGCTGTTCATCCTCCTTCCTGAGCTTCAGCATCTTCCAGTCCTGCACAGCTCTCTCCCTGCCGGTGACCTTCACGCAAGACCTGCCCAGCCTGCTGGTGACTCATGCCTCTTTGTGCCCTTTACCCACTGTACCATCTCCAGGAGTGGAGTGCGCTTAGTCGCAAGAGGTTACCGCTCTCAGCATCTCGGCCTCTGTGAGTACCCTTATCTGACACAGCTCCCGACAACCCCAAATCCACAATCTCAGAAAATGAATGGCCTTTTGAATGGCCTTTTCCTGACAATCCTCTCCAGGCTGCTGTCATCCCTGCTGCCTGTTCACCTTTTTCTTCCACATTTTTCCCTTCCACATAACTTTCTATTAATGTGCTTTGATACAGCACTTTTGAGTGTCAATGATGGTTTTCTGCACAACTGGCAGGTCAGCAGTCTTTCCCATGATTGTGATTCCTACTGAACCAGACTGAGAGACCATTAAAAAGCTCAGGAACCCTTTGCAGATGTTATGGCTTAATTAGCTGATTAGAGTGGGACACTTTGAGCCTAGAATATTGCACCTTTTCATAATATTCTAATTTTCTGAGATTGTGGATTTGGGGTTTTCATGAGCTGTAAGACATAATCACCACAATTATGACAAATCACGGCTTGAACTATCTTGCTTTGCATGTAATGAGTCTAACTCATATATTAGTTTCACCTTTAAGTTGCATTAGTGAAATAAATTAACTTTTGCACGTTATTCAAATTTTTCAATTATCACCTGTAAAGCATCATTTTCCCCTAATGCATTTTCCAAAATACAACAAAAAAAATTAAACCCAGCAGGGACAGTGTGGCTTTGTCATTATGTCTATAGGAGATGTGCAGTGCCAGGAACTAGAGGGATTTAAGAAATAGTCAGCTGACTTAAATTCTGAGCAAAGTGACAGATTCTCTTGAAATGCCCCCCCCACCACACCCATCCTTTCCTACCAGCTAGTGATACTGGATTTATCCTTTTAAAGAAAGAAAGGTGTGCACAGTGAAAGTAGAAGCAGCGAACTGACAGCTTATCTCTTCCACTCTGCTCTCTCCTTCCATCAGCATGTTTGCATTGCAATACTGCTTCTCACATTCCCTCTCCAAGTACTAATGTACAAGAGACTTCAGAAGAATGATGCCATGCAAAATATATATTCACCGGCCACTATATTAGGTACACCTTGCTAGTACTGGGTCGGACCCCCCCTTTTGCCTTCAGAACTGCCTTAGTTCTTTGTGGCATAGTTCAACAAGCTGTTGGAAACATTCTTCAGAGATTTTGCTCCATACTGACTTGATAGCAGCACGCAGTTGCTGCAGATTTGTCAGCTGCACATCCATGATGCAAATTTCCCATTCCACCACATCCCCAAAGGTGCTCTATTGGATTGAGATCTGGTGACTGTGGAGGCCATTGGAGTACAGTGACCTCATTGTCATGTTCAAGAAACCAGTTTAAGATGATTTGAGCTTTGTGACATGGTGCATTATCCTGCTGGAAGTAGCCATCAGAAGATGGGTACACTGTAGTCATAAAGGGATGGACATAGTCAACAACAATGCTCAGGTAGGCCGTGGCATTTAATCAATGCTCAATTGGTACTACTTGGGGCCCAAAGTGTGCCAAGAAAATACCCCCCACACCATTACACCTGTAGCCTGAACCATTGATACAAGGTAGGATGGATCCATGCTTTCATGATGTTCGCCAAATTCTGATCCTACCACCTGAATGTTGCAGCTGAAATCGAGACTCATCAGACCAGGCAACATTTTTCCATTTTTTAATTGTCCAATTTTAGGGAGCCTGTGCGAATTGTGGCCTCAGCTTCCTGCTCTTAGCTGAAAGGAGTAGCACCTGATGTGGTCTTCTGCTGCTGTAGCCCATCTGCTTCAAGGTTCAATGTGTTGTGCATTCAGAGATGGTATTCTGCATACCTTGGTTGTAACGAGTGGTTATTTGAGTTACTGTTTCCCTTCTATTATCTCAAAACAATCTGCCCATTCTCCTCTGACCTCTGATATCAACAAGGCATTTTGGTCCACACAACTGCCGCTCACTAGATATTTTCTCTTTTTCGGACCGTTTTCTGTAAACCCGAGAGATGGTTGTGTGTGAAAATAGTAGATCAGTATTTTTTGAAATGCTCAGACCAGCCCATCTAGCACCAACAACCATTCCATGTTCAAACTCACTTTCTTCCCAATTCTGATGCTCAGTTTGAATTTCAGCAAGTCGCCTTAACTAGGTCTAGATTAGTGATGCTTAAATGCATTCAGTTGCTGCTATGTGATTGGCTGATTAGCAATTGGTGTTACCAATCAATTGAACAGGTGTACCTAATAAAGTGGCTGGTGAGTGTAGGTACTTACAATGCTTGCATTTCAAAAACATACATTAAATTACCGGTATGTAATTTATTTAATTTATGTAATTTAAATACTGCATTCGTTTGTGTCTTATATATCTGCCTATAGTTCAGCTTTAAAAATCATCGTTTGCCACATGAAATAGAAAATAAAGATTTAACAGCAGTCCTGATTTCTTAGTGGATCATGGGAATACACCCTGTATCTTCATAATTATAGGATAACTGAAGTTTCTCTGGTATTACATAATCACAGCACAGCTCATTGTTTGAACCATATTAAATAATTCCTCTCCTGAGGTCTGTCTCTTTATGCATCTGACCTTTCTGTTTAATAAAAAAAAACAAGGATGTAGAAATTAGCACCCATGTGGGGTCTGTGCCCTGATATTTAAAGCATGAAAACAGCAAGAGGGAGAGGTAAAGGTTTTAATTGAAGATGTTGATGTTTAACTTAACACATTCATTTCATGAGAAAAAATAATATAGAAAAAATATGAGGATTGTGCAGATGTATTTAAGTATGATTTAAAAAAACAACTTCGTGAAAAAAGTGACGCTGTCCGATAAACCTTGAAAATGTGAAACTGAGAAAGAAGGTGAAGACAATTGTAAGCATACACTAACAAGTGGAAAAGAAGATCCAATGCTGTATGTCAGTGACAACACAGTCATTTCATCGTGTTTAGAAGTCCCCTTCTCTAGTTTTTACACCGTTAGTTTGAAAGCAATTATGGTATCATCATTTTTCAGCTTTATAATGAGCTACTCCATAGTAGCCAAAAGCTGGCTTGTAGGACTAATAAACAACAGGGGTGGCAAATTAGTAGATCTGACCATTATAGAAATCTTCATTATCAATTACCTAAGAGTACTCCAAGCTTCAGTCTCTTGAAATATTATGTGGCTTAATTTGTAGATGCAGTATTTTAAAGAGAGCCAGTCAACAAGGAGTATTTATAGCAATATGAGTCCTAATTAATGAACTGTTATAACAATTTATTAATGAAGACTCGTGCTCCTTTACACTGAAAAGGAGCATCATAGCATCATCGGTGGTGGGGAGCTACAAGGTCAGAGGAGGAAGGAGCCTGAGGGCCCTCCATCCTAGTGAGAAAAAGATAACAACACACACAAAAGTGACAAACAGTGGGGAAAAAAAAAATAAAATAAGTGGCTGTGCAATGTGCACTAGTCAGGTCCACTTCGACTGGTAAGAGGCTCCTTTAATTGGTGACACATGGTGGTGGATACACGTCTTTTCCGGCAGGTAGGAGAAGTGCGGGGGGCACTGATAGTGACACAACAGTTGCTTCATATAGATTTTCACTTTCACAAACTTTTATGTATGATCTGTTTATATGGACTTTTTCACTGGACTTGTCCTTTTAAATATTTTTTGTTTTTTGCACTGGAATAATAATAAGCCTTTACTACTAGTATATTCGATTTATTGCAAATTGGTATATGCTATTGTAATGGTTACCCACATTTGCATACTTATGTCAAGTTGAGACTCACTTTATGCTGGAATTTAGCACTGTTCTTTATGGTATAAAAATCATAGGATTGTTATAAAGCAAACTGTCAGAAATACAAAAAAGAAATCGAAGGCAATTGTTAATTGTCTATTTTCCCTCATTTAGTAAGCAGAGTGTGTCATTTATCAGTCGTAAACTCAGAAAAAAGGAAAGGTCAGCCCCTATTGGGGCCTTTCAGTCTGACACTTTCTCTTCTGACAGGTAGAACATACAAATAAATAACAGCACGTCTAACTGTCCCTGAGAAATAAGTATGCCCTGACATAATAACTGAAGAGTAAGGATTCTGATTCTTTTAAATCAGTATTGCTGTATGATTTTCTTCAACCACTTCAGCCCCAGAAGGATTTGCCCCCTTCCTGACCAGGCCATTTTTTTGCGATACGGCACTGCGACGATTTAACTGACAATTGCACAGTTGTGCAACGTTGTACCCAAACAAAGTTTATGTCCTTTTTTCCCCACAAATAGAGCTTTCTTTTGGTGGTATTTAATCACCTCTGTGGTTTTTATTTTTTGCGCTATAAACAAAAAAAGAGCGACAATTTTGAAAAAACACAATATTTTGTACTTTTTGCTATAATAAATATCCAAAAAATTAAAAAAAACAAAAACAAATGTTTTCCTTAGTGTAGGCTGATATGTATTCTTCTACATATTTTTGGTAAAAAAAACCAAAACAAAATAAGCGTATATTGATTGGTTTGCACAAAAGTTATAGTGTCTACAAAATAGGGGATAGATTTATGTAATTTTAATTTTTAAAATTTTTTTTTACTTGTAATGGCGGCAATCTGCGATTTTTATCAGGACTGCGACATTGTGGCAGACAGATCGTACACTTTTGACACTATTTTGGGACTATTGAGATTTATACAGCGATCCGAGCTAAAAATAGCCATTGATTACTGTATAAATGTCACTGGCAGGGAAGGGATTAACACTAGGGGGCGATCAAGGGGTTAACTATGTTCCCTCAATGTGTTCTTACAGTACTGGGATGGGACAGACTAGGGGAGGAGATCGATCGTTGTTCGTATTTAGTATGAACGCACAATATGTCTCCTCTCCCCTGAGAGAACCGGGATTTGTGTGTTTACACACACAGATCCCGGTTCCCACTGTGTCACGATCGGTCACAGGTGCCCGGCGGTCATCATAGGCCCCGGGGACACGCGGCGGGTGTGTGCACGCCTGCTGTGACGTCTTAAAGGAGCGACATACAGCTACGGCGATTTGCGCAGCCGTGCCAACCTGCCGCAGTATAACTGCTGTGGCTGGCCGGCTAGTGGTTAAAGTGGATGTAAACCTGATTCATGAAATTTGAGCTAAACACATATATCTGCAGTGTTTTGTTATCTCTCTTCAAAGCACTATGACCCGTAGCTTTGTCCTGCTCCGTTCCTCTGTTAACAGCCTGATAACTTTTGACAAGCTCCCTGAGACAAGAGCCTGAAGTGTGTGTCGGGGAAGGGTGCTATAAATAGATTAGCAGCATTAGCATTAGCTAGCATTAGCAGCTCTGCATGTGTGGAGAGGGGGTGTGTGCCTTTTCTCCAATCAGCTGTCTCACAGTGTCTAGCAATAATCCACTCCTACAGATGAATGAGGAAGTGAAAAATCTAACAGGACATGCACTTTCTAAACAGTATATAAAGGTGAAGACAGCAGATATATATACAGTGGGGACGGAAAGTATTCAGACCCCCTTAAATTTTTCTCTGTTTGTTATATTGCAGCCATCTGCTAAAATCATTTAAGTTCATTTTTTTTCCTCATTAATGTACACACAGCACCCTATATTGACAGAAAAACACAGAATTGTTGAGGTTTTTGCAGATTTATTAAAAAAGAAAAACTGAAATATCACATGGTCCTAAGTATTCAGACCCTTTACTCAGTATTTAGTAGTAGCACCCTTTTGATCTAATACAGCCATGAGTCTTTTTGGGAAAGATGCAACAAGTTTTTCACACCTGGATTTGGGGATCATCTGCCATTCCTCCTTGCAGATCCTCTCCAGTTCTGTCAGGTTAGATGGTAAACGATGGTGGACAGCCATTTTTAGGTCTCTCCAGAGGTGCTCAATTGGGTTTAAGTCAGGGCTCTGGCTGGGCCATTCAAGAACAGTCACGGAGTTGTTGTGAAGCCACTCCTTCGTTATTTTAGCCTTGTGCTCAGGGTCAGTGTCTTGTTGGAAGATAAACCTTCGGCCCAGTCTGAGGACCTGAGCACTCTGGAGAAGGTTTTCGTCCAGGGTATCCCTGTACTTGGCCGCATTCATCTTTCCCTCGATTGCAACCAGTCATCCTGTCCCTGCAGCTGAAAAACACCCCCACAGCATGATGCCGCCACCATCTTGCTTCACTGTTGGGACTGTATTGGACAGGTGATGAGCAGTGCCTGGTTTTCTCCACATATACCGCTTAGAATTAAGGCCAAAAAGTTCTATCTTGGTCTCATCAGACCAAAGAATCTTATTTCTCACCATCTTGGAGTCCTTCAGGTGTTTTTTAGCAAACTCCATGCGGGCTTTCATGTGTCTTGCACTGAGGAGAGGCTTACGTCGGGCCACTCTTCCATAAAGCCCTGACTGGTGGAGGGCTGCAGTGATGGTTGACTTTCTACAACTTTCTCCCATCTCCTGACTGCATCTCTGGAGCTCAGCCACAGTGATCTTTGGGTTCTTCTTTACTTCTCTCACCAAGGCTCTTCTCCCCCGATAGCTCAGTTTGGTCGGACAGCCAGCACTAGGAAGGGGTCTGGTCGCCCCAAACGCCTTCCATTTAAGGATTATGGAGGCCACTGTGCTCTTAAGTGCAGCAGAAAGTTTTTTGTAACCTTGGCCAGATCTGTGCCTTGCCACAATTCTGTCTCTGAGCTCTTCAGGCAGTTCCTTTTGACCTCATGATTCTCATTTGCTCTGACATGCGCTGTGAGCTGTAAGGTCTTATATAAACAGGTGTGTGGTTTTCCTAATCAAGTCCAATCAGTACAATCAAACACAGCTGGACTCAAATGAAGGTGTAGAACCATCTCAAGGATGATCAGAAGAAATGGACAGCACCTGAGTTAAATATGAGTGTCACAGCATAGGGTCTAAATACTTAGGACCATGTGATATTTCAGTTTTTCTTTTTTAATAAATCTGCAAAAATGTCAACAATTCTGTGTTTTTCTGTCAATATGGGGTGCTGTGTGTACATTAATGAGGAAAAAAAATGAACTTAAATGATTTTAGCAAATGGCTGCAATATAACAAAGAGTGAAAACTTTAAGGGGGTCTGAATACTTTCCGTCCCCACTGTAATATATATATATATATATATATATATATATATATATATATATATATATATATATATATATATGTAGGGAGATTTGTTTTATTCCCGTGTATCATCTGAGGCTGTTCACTTCGCTGGGTAAAAGTCAGTAAGTAGTAATAAGACGTACTACTTTTCAGTGTCTGCCTATTCTAGTAATAATAGACTAGCATACATTGCAGAGTACACAGGAGAAAGTATACTAATTTATTTACTACCTATACTAAAGAAAGCTGATCATCTGTCTTGTATCCACAGCTCAAGGACATAGCGAGCCCTTAAGTCTCATAGGGCTCTGCTGCCCTGCAACTTAACACACATAAACATCCTGATCATTTGGAACCCAGTGTGGAAGATTATGCTGCTAAGATTCCCAAGTTTCAGAATGGCCTAGAGGCAAGAGAACCTTCAGAGAGTGATAAATCACACACAGACAGATGTCTGCACAATGCACAGCTGGGAAATGAAAACAGACTGTCCTCTAGTAAATGTTACACAGCTGTGAGCGGTAAATTATCCAAGCGCAGAGCATCACATATAGACCACACAAAACTAGACAGCAACTATAATAAGTCTCTTTCACGAGTATTATCTATTAAGTAATAAAGGTCCTGTATCTAACTATATAACCTTCTTGGAAGTAAATCTAGTGGGTTTTGCCTTTTTAAAGGAATGTGTTTCTGTGCCAGAATGGACCAACATTTTCTTGGTAGCCACCTTCAGAGGGACAGAATACAGTGGATCTGCATGGTGTCCCCCACCAAAACTGAACTGGTAGTGGAGTGATTTGATGATGTTGTAAATAATCATAAACATCTCTCTGTAACAGACTTATGTTATGGACTAGGGATGCACCAATACCATTTTTTTTAACACCAAGCACGAGTACCGATACTTTTCCAAGTACTCGCCGAAACCAGAGTAGATATAGGAGTGGTTGTTAGGGAGTGGGGTGAGTGCAGGGGGGGGGGGGGTATGTGAGGGCAGGGTAGTTGAGGGTGGGATTGTGGGGTGGAAGAGTTGGAATGGAAAAGGCTGTGATCGCTGGGGGGAAAACGATGGGGATGGGAGGGTCATTGGGAGACATGGGCAGAGGTGACAGCTGGTGGAGGAAAGGAGGAGGCAGAAGTGACAGAAGTGACTGCAGACATGGTACAGGAGACAGTCAGAGACTGCAGACATGATACAGGAGACAGTCAGAGACTGCAGACATGATACAGGAGACAGTCAGAGACTGCAGACATGATACAGGAGACAGTCAGAGACTGCAGACATGATACAGGAGACAGTCAGAGACTGCAGACATGATACAGGAGACAGTCAGAGACTGCAGACATGGTACAGGAGACAGTCAGAGACTGCAGACATGGTACAGGAGACAGTCAGAGACTGCAGACATGGTACAGGAGACAGTCAGAGACTGCAGACATGGTACAGGAGACAGTCAGAGACTGCAGACATGGTACAGGAGACAGTCAGAGACTGCAGACATGGTACAGGAGACAGTCAGAGACTGCAGACATGATACAGGAGACAGTCAGAGACTGCAGAAATGATACAGGAGACAGTCAGAGACTGCAGACATGATACAGGAGACAGACAGACTGCAGACATGGTACAGGAGACAGTCAGAGACTGCAGACATGGTACAGGAAACAGTCAGAGACTGCAGACATGATACAGGAGACAGTCAGAGACTGCAGACATGGTACAGGAGACAGTCAGAGACTGCAGACAAGTACTGAAATTAGTAGGATGGTGTGGTGACGTTGCAGTCAGTGTACACAGCTCTGGGGAAGCCTGTCCTCCCTCCCTCTAGAATACATCTGTGTGATTCATGCCCCCTCCCCAGTGTGCAGCCATCTCTGGAGCTCTGCTCACTCACATTAGTAGTGTCCCAGTCCAGATTGTAATCAGGTCCCCTTAGTCTCCCGGCCATCCAGCTCAGCAGCAGTGTCCTGGTCCAGATAGAAAGTCTCCTCAGACTCCAGGCCCTTCCATTATCAGTGGGAAGTTCAACACTAGGTGGAGGCGGGGCAGCTCAGGAGGAGGAAGTTACATCTTCCTCCTCTAAATGCTGGGGCCGCCATGCACCCGATTGGTTGCTAGGTGGACCCAGAAACCAATCATTTTGACAGGTGGGACTTGGAAGAGCTTGGAGTTTTGCCACTGGTGCGGGCTCTTACCCCAAGTAAAAGATGGCTACGATGCCACTGGGAGGAGGAGGCCGGGGTGAGGAGAAAGCCAGCCGGAGGAGGAGGCACTCCACTCCCAAGCTGACGTCACTTCCGTATCGGCTTCCTAGTATCGGCACTGATACCGGTATCGGTGCAACGCTATTATGGACAATGCTTTGGATGCATTGGCCATAGTTTGACTAAAGTAGCTTTACGGTGTTTATCCTCAGTTCAGGGAATGACAATAGCTGGACCTCTGTGTGCTGATGAATGTGTTCTTTTTAATTGTAGAACAAGTATTGAAATGTAGCCCAATCACAGAGGCCTTCGCCATTCTAAGGCTACTGTCACACTGGGGCACTTTTATGCCCCGTACACACGGTCGGATTTTCCGATGGAAATTGTCCGATCGGAGCGTGTTGTCGGAAATTCCGATCATGTGTGGGCTCCATCGGACATTTTCCATCGGATTTTCCGACACACAAAGTTTGAGAGCAGGATATAAAATTTTCCGACAACAAAATCCGTTGTCGTAAATTCCGATCGTGTGTGTACACAAATCCGATGGACAAAGTGCCACGCATGCTCAGAATAAATAAAGAGATGAAAGCTATTGGCCACTGCCCCGTTTATAGTCCCGACGTACGTGTTTTACGTCACCGCGTTCAGAACGATCGGATTTTCGGACAACTTTGTGTGACCGTGTGTATGCAAGACAAGTTTGAGCCAACATCCGTCTGAAAAAATCCTAGGATTTTGTTGTCGGAATGTCCGAACAAAGTCCGACCGTGTGAACGGGGCATTAAGGTGTTTTGGCGCTAAAAATAGCGCCTGTAAAGTGCCTTTCAAGCCACCCTAGTGTGAAAGCTGGAGTGCTTTCACACTGGGGCGTTGCGCTTGCAGGATGAGAAAAAAAGTCCTGCAAGCAGCATCTTTGGGGCATTGCGGGAGCGGTGAATTCACTATTCCTAAAACACCCCTGCCATTAAAATGGCCAGTGCTGCCGAAGAGCCTGCAAAGCGATTCAGAGCGGGGCTTTTAACTCTTTGTTCAGCCGCTAGCGGGGGTTAAAAGCGCCCCGCTAGCGGCCAAAAGGCGCAAAAATGATGGTTAAAGCGCCACTAGAACTAGCGCTGCTTCACTGCCGATGCCCCCTCCCACCCACCTCAGTGTGAAAGTGCCCTAAGAGCCCTTGCATTCCAATGGGCAGAGACGGTGGAGGAGCAGTGTATACACTGCTCGCAAACCGCCCCAGTGGTTGCTGCTTGCTGCTTGCAGGACTTTTTATAATGTCCTGCAAGCGCACCACCCCAGTGTGAAAGCACTCGGGCTTTCACACTGGGACTGCAGATGAGACATTTTTCAGGTGCTTTACAGTCGCTATTTTTAGTGCTAAATCGCCTGAAAAATGCCCCAGTGTAATACAATGCCTGAGTAAGTGTGCAAACAAAAACAAAATAGATGTATTTAAATAACATGCTTTGGCTGCTTCATATACTGTACATTTTGATGTACATGTATGCCTGTTTAAAATTGATTTGTTTTTGAAATACTTATCACACTGCTAACTGCTGTATGACACTACTTACTAAAATCTTACATACAACATTACCAATATTATCGTCTGCCATTTTATTAGGCTGGGTTCACACTTATGCAAATTGGATGAGGGTTTCCCCGCATCCAATTCGCATGACAGGAGAGTTTGACCGGCTCTCAATGGAGCCGGTTCACATATCTCCAGGGTGGCTGGGAAGTGCACAGCAGAAGGGTCCTATGCGTCTTTGGCTCTGTTTCAGGTCTGAATTCAGGCAAAAATTCAGACCTAATCAGCGGTGAACAGGGACACATCAGACCCCCTGCTGCAAGCCAATTTGCAAATAGTGTGAACCCAGCTTTAAGGTCTGATGCAATCCTAGCAAATACTTGAAGTATTCACACATAAACCACAGGAGCTTCTGCAAATTCTAGAAATACTGACCCAACTATCAGTGGACAATTCCCCATCTACCTAAATATCATATTTTGTTCCAGAAGTATAGAATTTTGATAATTCTTACCTGTTGAAGTTTGCTGGAGGAAATGGATTTTACCACTGCAATGGTCTCTTTGGGTAACATCCAGCTGTCTACATGTTGAAACCTCCAATTGAGATGACGCGATAGCTTCTCATCTGGGGTCAACATGGAAGTTCTCATGTCATCCATCTAAAGTCATCCAAGAAATGAAAATGATCAAATGGATGAATGCAAGAGATGAGTGCAATTATTAGCAGCATAAAGTGTAACTATCGCCATAATAAAAAATGACACATATGATACAGTCTGTCAGCATTAACACACCAGTCTTTGTTTTCTGAATCCCCCATGTAACATACCGTATATACTAGTATAAGTCAAATTTTTCAGCACATTTTTTTGTGCTGAAAGTGCCCCCCTTGACTTATACTCGAGTCAAGCACTTTTCTGCAGCAAAAAATTTCATTTTCCGAACCGAATTTGGGGCCCCATATCTCAAGGCCATTTGGAGCTAGGAACCCCAAATTTGGTGTGCAAGCCCAGTGGAACTGGTACCACAACATATCCAAAGCTGGAGTTCCTAGCTCCAAGTGCGCCCGAGATACGGGGCCCCACAATCGGTTCGGAAAATGTCATTCTCTGTTGCAGAAAAGTGCTTGACATTTTCTGAACCAAATTTGGGGCCCTGTATCTCGGGGCCACTTGGTGCTAGAAACCCCAGCTTTAGATATGTTGTGGTACCAGTTCCACTGGGTTAGCACACGAAATGTGGGGTTCCTAGCACCAAGTGGCCCTGAGATACGGGGCCCCAAAATCGGTCAACTGTGTCCATCTGCAGCAATGTCATTTCGGGACCCTTTGGGTTCAGAGACCCCACATTTTGGCTGCAGTTAGGGGGCATTTAGGAACCCTCAACTACCGAGTTTGAAGTTCGGGGGACCAATGGCTGCAAATGGGCACAGTAAGGCATGCAAATGGGCACAGTGAGGCTGCAAATGCGCACAGTGAGGCTGCAAATGGGCACAGTGAGGCATGCAAATGGGCACAGTGTGGCATGCAAATGGGCACAGTGAGGCTGCAAATGGGCATTGTTGACCCTCTTTTCCACTTACAGTAGCTGTGCATTTCTCACCCTCGTCTTATACTCGGGTCAATAAGTTTTTCCCATTTTTTTGTGGTAAATTAGGGCCTCGACTTATATTCGGAACGACTTATACTCGAGTATATACGGTAGGTATATTGCTTGGTGAGGTAAGTCTATGAATTTTTTTACTTCCTTTACCAGCTCAAGCTATCCAGCAAAGGTGGCAGTTAGAAGGTTAAAGCGTTTGTTAACCCCCCCCATCCCCCAAAAAAAGGATTCTGTTCCCTTAAAGCATGAATAACAGCACAGTGCTTGTGCTGAGTATTTTGGCCCCTTGTTTCACCTGAAATACCTGGCTGATCCTGCCAGTTTCTACCCTTCCCTCTGTATGTATGTGATTTTTCACTTTTTTTTACTTTCTTTTTGTGTAATATATTATTCCTTTCGCTTTGTATCTACTACACTTTTACGTTTTCAGGCAATAATGGGTGTTGGTTTATAGTTCATGACTACTGTATGTATATACTGGTACCATTCACATGTATTGGTCCAATATCATTTACTCTACAGACATATTTGGAATCTTTTCACCCTTGCCTATTATGTTTGGAGGGTGCTCCTGGGGTGTGTCAGTGCGCTTGCTTCCTCCTTGGGTTCATTCCCTCAGCTCCCGGGACAGACTTTCCTTGCAGATCCTGACTTACAACACTGCTTATCTAGAACAATTTATCATAAGTATTCCAGGGAGATACACATCTTCTTTCCCCTTGCCCCTACCTTGTTTCTTACTATCTGGGCAAAACATTAGATCCTATTTGATACCTTTTCTTTTTTTTCTTTTTTTTCAATTATGCTATGTGTTTGCTCCTGATGAGTGGCGACTGGCCATGAAACGCGTCGAGCCTATCAATGTCATCATGTCTTCAACACATAGCTTGACCTCAACTGTGATTCATTTGTATCTTATAACCCATTTATATCCATTACTCAAGAAGCATTTGGCTTTTTATCTAATTACTTCCATGCAGTGGTGACTGGTGCTCAAAATGTTCGGGGGGGGGCAAACAAACTGCAAAATTATAAAAAATACAGAAAAAAACATTAATTGCAGCCTCACTGTGCCATCAATTGCAGCCTCACTGTGCCATCAATTGCAGCCACTGTGCACATAAAATGCAGCCAATATGCCCTATAAAATGCAGCCACTGTGCCCATCAAATTCAGCCACTGTGCCCATCATATGCAGCCACTGTGCCCATCATATGCAGCGAATGTGCCCATCATATGTAGCCTGTGCCCATCATATACAGCCTCTGTGCCCATCATATGCAGTCTCTGTGGCCATCATATCCAGCCTGTGCTCATAATATGCAGCCTCTGTGCCCATCATATGCAGCCTGTGCCCATCATTTGCAGCCTCTGTGCCCATCATATGCAGCTTCTGTGCCCATCATATGCAGCCTGTGCCCATCATGCAGCCTCTGTGCACATCATATGTGGCCTGTGTTCATCATATGCAGCCTCTGTGACCCCCCCCCCACTCGCGCCGTCTGACTGGCACACACTTACCCCATTCTGGTGGTGGGTCAGGCAGCGGGTGACGGCGACGAGCTGTGGGACATGCAGCGGATCAGGTGATGGCTTCTGTGTCCTCCATGGTTCACTGTCCTCCCATGTGTCACTTCTTCCATTCCATCTGTGCCTTTAGCCAATCAGGTGACGGGTATTAGATCCCTGCCCCCTGATTGGCTGAGAGATGGTTCAGTATTAGATAAGCAAATACTCATTTGCTTTGCTAACACACCTGGGTGGACTGCGAGTGCAATGCTTTGCACTCCAAGTCCACCTTTTTTTGGCTCTAATCAGGTGCTTCAAAAACACCCCCACCACTGGAATTTTGGTGCCCCGTGCCTGAAAATGGGCCGGACGCCTGAATAGGGGGTGACTACAGCGACCATAGATAGATTCATGCAATGCATGAATCTATCAATTCTACACAGATGGGGTGATGTGACAGAGGGGGCTGCACCCATGCACCCTTAATGGATGCACTGCCACTGCTTCCATGGGATACTATGCAATTTTAGATGCATGTATGTGTATATATATGAATTCTTCTTTTCTGTATGCCATCATCTTGTATATAGATAAAAATGTTCATGTTCAACCATGTATCATATGTTTATGAGGTATGCTTTGTTTATATGCCAATGTAACAATTTTATGGTTTCTCCTTCCACGTGTCTTGTGTCCCAAAACCCCTTTCTTAATTCTGATTTAGGGATGGGGGTGCATGATATCCTGCACCTCATTTAAAGTCCCAAAACCCCTTTTGCTTTATGCCGCGTACACACGGTCGGACTTTTCGGCTACAAAAGTCCGACAGCCCGTCTGACAGACTTTCGACAGACTTTCAACGGACTTTTGGTGGACTTGCGGCGGACTTTCTAACGAACGGACTTAACTACATACGATCACACAAAAGTCCGACGGATTCGTACATGATGACGAACACCAGACTAAAATAAGGAAGTTGATAGCCAGTAGCCAATAGCTGCCCTAGCGTCAGTTTTTGTCCGTCGGACTACCATACAGACGAGCGGATTTCTGCATCCAGCGGAGTTACGACGTAGAGAATTGAAGCAAGTTCCCAATCCAAAGTCCGTCAGATTTGCGACTGGAAAAGTCCGCTAAAGGTCCGGTGGAGCCCACACACGATCGGATTGTCCGCCGGATTTGGTCCGTCGGTGTCCGGTCGAAGAGTCCGACCGTGTGTATGCGGCATTAGAGAAAAAAATACACCAATCAAAAGTTGCATGTATTGACAACACATGTATTGACAGCCATAAACATAGTGCTGGAACCATCTAAGGGTACAAGCAAACCACACTGCATACAGTAGCAAGCATGTTATGTGTGTTGGTGTGCTGCAGTGCCATTCATTATGAATAACACCCCAATGCACCTTCAAAACACATATGTACTGCAACACACTATAGTACAACAGTACAACTCAAGGCACCCTGTCCATTGTGCTGTAAAAAAAACACAGCCTGCCCAAGATTTTCATTTTCTGAGGTTCATTACATTCCTTAATTTTTAATGGACTATTTAATGCAGCATGCCACAATGTGCATCAACGTGCAATGATGTGTGCAGCACACTAAGTTCCGGCGTGAATGAATCCACCCTGTTCTCCCTTTTCAGCTGGTGGACCACATTTAAGTTGCCAGGTAGCGATGAAGACTGGAAAGAGCTCCTATAGTGCCCAAGACTTCCCGATGCTGGTAAAGATGAATTACTGGCTCATTATAATCTGGAAATTCATCCCAAAAGAAAAGTTGCCTCAATGTTTGGAAGCCCCTTCTAGAAAAGAACATGCTCCCAGATATCTGTTCCTCTCCCAGGGGAATTAGTACAGGGGTACATCAGTACCTCTTATTACTCTTTCCTAAAAAAATAGAAAAATCCTTATAAAATTACAATTAAATGTTAACAATTTCCCCCAATGTAATACAATCATCAATCACATCATCCAGTAATGTAAATCCATTGGTAATAATGACAACCTGATATCCGATAATGTTTCCCCAATGCCCTGAGCAAGGAAGCATGAAAGGAAGAAATTTATAAAAACTCAGTTTTTCTGGTTTTAGTTCAAGAGGGTGGAAAGGCAAAGAAATAATCTCATTATTTAAAAGGAGGAAAGGGGAAAAAATACAGATTTATATTCCTTCTTTTTCCATTGAATCCTGTAACCCCTTCCCCTATTTCTTTTTTCTTTCCTTACCCAAGGGGCTGTACAACTCTCTTCTACTCCTAAGGCCACATAGGTCAAATATTACTATGTTTAATTACAGGTTAAAACATTCTGACTTACACAGAGTCAGCCAGCATTAGTTGGAATTTCCACCGCTATATAGGAAGCTGTTTGTTACCCAAATGGATTTGCTCTCAGAAAACAAGTAATAGATTCACCAATTACCAGTATTTATGGTGCATACATACAACCCAATTAAATGTATAATACACTTTATGAAACCTTTAAATAAAGAAATAAAAACAAAAAGATAGCCACCTAGGGAATTCATGAAAGTGGAATTTGACTGTAATATTGAATGCATAATTACAAACAAAAAAAGATGTATATTCCCTTTACGTATAGTTGTAAGAATACATTTGCTTGTAATTTTTGCACTAACTATACATTCGTTTTCCTTTAAGTAATCTGACCCACATACATATTTAGTTAATTTTGTCTTTGGTTAACACTAATTTATGATTGCTGTTTATCCTGTTTATCATCCAGTCGCATAGATATCTTTTCTCAACATGTCATATTAACTGCTATTACTTATCTGTATTGTTTTATAGTTGCTATTAACTATCATGTTTCAGAATATAATCTGTTCCAAATAACCATGTATTCATTTTTATTATCATCCATCTGCATCAGCATTATAATGCACTTTACTAATTAGCTTCCACTGTACTGTATTTTCATTTAACCAATTTACATTCCACACCAGGCTCACTGGAGGCTTTAGTTTGGATTCATCTTAATCAGCACAGCTAGAAATTAGAAACATTTTGATGCACGTGTATTTCTTTAAACTCCTAAATAACAAATTAACAACTGGGAATAGTATACACTTCTGATTACAGCTGGTAGGTATTTATTTATTACAGGTACTTATACAGCGCTGTCAATTTATGCAGTAATTCACATATTGCACATTCACATCAGTCCCTGCCCTCAAGGAGCTTGCATCCTAATACCCCATACACATGAGTGGAAATTCCGTCAGCAAAAGTCCTATGAGAGCTTTTGGTCCGAAAATGCGACCGTGTGTATGCTCCATCTGACTTTTGCTGGCGGAAGTCCATGTTCTCAATTTTTCGGTCGGAAAAAGTTCCGATCTGAAATTCTGATCGTCTGTATGAATTCCAACGCGCAAAATTCCTACATTGGACGCATGCTCGGAAGCATTGAACTTAATTTACTTGGCTCGACTTAGTGTTGTACGTCACTGCATTCTTGATGGTCGAAAGTTCTGCGAACTTTTGTGTGACCGTGTGTATGCAAACCAAGCTTGAGTGGAATTCCGTCAGAAAAACCATCCAAGATTTTTCCAACGGAAATTCCGCTCGTGTGTACGCGGCATAAGGCATCTAACTCACATTTATACATACACATACTAGGACTAATTTAGCTACCAGCATGTCCATTGAGTGTTGGAGGAAACCAGAGTACCTGAAGGAAACCTAGACAGGAAGAAGGAGAACATGCAATATCTAGGCAGGTAGTGTCACGGTTGGGATTTGAACTGGCGACCCTAGTTCTGCTAAGTATAACCATCTATTTTAGGATTTTAAGCCATTGACACCATACCTGGTAAACGCCTCTGCTTGTCTTGTCAGTACTTTGTACCCTTTTTTCCTGGATGGAAAACTTCTTCCTTGGTTCACATCTTGAAGAAAAAGAGTCAGTAAAGAACAATCAATTTAACTCCAGGCTTATAAAAAAATACAACTGAATGCAACTTTGTAATCATTAATAAATCTTTAAAGCAGGGTAAGTACCTTAACCTTGACCTGGTTTTAGCCCCTTACAGTCTGTTGTACAGAAGAGCTCAGAAAGGAGGGATAAAAAGCAGCACAAGTTTTTTTCCATAGTCTCTAACTCTTCCTGTTTTACCTATTCATGCAATCTTCTCTTGGGGAAAATGTTATATTGTAGTGGGTAGTAGCAGTGACAGAGGCGATGATATTTGAAGGACTGAATACATTTATTCATGTTGTACAGAAATTGGGGGAATAACAGTTATTTAATGTAATTATTTAATTTAATGTGATACTAAACTCATTTTCACATCACTCATTCTAAAATATCAAATACTGTATACTAGGGATGAGCCGAACACCCCCCTGTTCGGTTCGCACCAGAACATGCGAACAGGAAAAAAATTCGTTCGAACACGCGAACACCGTTAAAGTCTATGGGACACGAACATGAATAATCAAAAGTGCTAATTTTAAAGGCTAATATGCAAGTTATTGTCAATAAAAGTGTTTGGGGACCTGGGTCCTGCCCCAGGGGACATGGATCAATGCAAAAAAAAGTTTTAAAAACGGCCGTTTTTTCAGGAGCAGTGATTTTAATAATGCTTAAAGTCAAACAATAAAAGTGTAATATCCCTTTAAATTTCATACCTGGGGGGTGTCTATAGTATGCCTGTAAAGGGGCGCATGTTTCCCGTGTTTAGAACAGTCTGACAGCAAAATGACATTTTGAAGGAAAAAACTCATTTAAAACTACCGCGGCTATTGCATTGCCGACAATACACATAGAAGTTCATTGATAAAAACGGCATGGGAATTCCCCACAGGGCAACCCCGAACCAAAATTAAAAAAAAAAAATGATGTGGGAGTCCCCCTAAATTCCATACAAGGCCCTTCAGGTCTGGTATGGATATTAAGGGGAACCCCAGCCAAAATTTAAAAAAAAAATTGACGTGGGGTTCCCCCTAAATTCCATACCAGACCCTTCAGGTCTGGTATGGATTTTAAGGGGAACCCCGCGCCCAAAAAAAAAAAAAAAACGGCGTGGGGTCCCCCTAAAAATCCATACCAGACCCTTATCCGAGCACGCAACCTGGCAGGCCGCAGGAAAAGAGGGGGGGACGAGAGTGCGGCGCCCCCCCCTCCTGAACCGTACCAGGCCACATGCCCTCAACATTGGGAGGGTGCTTTGGGGTAGCCCCCCAAAGCACCTTGTCCCCATGTTGATGAAGACAAGGGCCTCATCCCCACAACCGTGGCCGGTGGTTGTGGGGGTCTGCGGGCGGGGGGCTTATCGGAATCTGGAAGCCCCCTTTAACAAGGGGACCCCCAGATCCCGGCCCCCCCCTGTGTGAAATGGTAAGGGGGTACTTACCCCTACCATTTCACTAAAAAACTGTCAAAAATGTTAAAAATGACAAGAGACAGTTTTTGACAATTCCTTTATTTAAATGCTTCTTCTTTCTTCCTTCATCTTCTTCTTCTTCTGGTTCTTCTGGCTCTTCTGGTTCTTCCTCCGGCGTTCTCGTCCAGCATCTCCTCCGCGGCGTCTTCTATCTTCTTGTCCTCGGGCCGCTCCGCACCCATGGCATGAGGGGGGAGGCTCCCGCTCTTCTCTTCATCTTCTTCTTCATCTTCATCTTCTTCTTCATCTTCTTCTTCTTCTTCTCTTCTTCATCTCTTCTTCCTTCTTCATTTCTTCTGCGGGCCGCTCCGCATCCATGCATGGAGGGAGGCTCCCGCTGTGTGACGGCGTCTCTTCGTCTGACGGTTCTTAAATAACGGGGGGCAGGGCCACCCGGTGACCCCGCCCCCCTCTGACGCACGGGACATGACGGGACTTCCCTGTGGCATTCCCCGTGACGTCACAGGGAAGTCCCGTCAATTCACCGTGCGTCAGAGGGGGGCGGGATCACCGGATGGCCCCGCCCCCGTTATTTAAGAACCGTCAGACGAAGAGACGCCGTCACACAGCGGGAGCCTCCCTCCATGCATGGATGCGGAGCGGCCCGCAGAAGAAATGAAGAAGGAAGAAGAGATGAAGAAGAGAAGAAGAAGAAGAAGAAGAAGAAGATGAAGAAGAAGATGAAGATGAGGAAGAAGATGAAGAGAAGAGCGGGAGCCTCCCCCCTCATGCCATGGGTGCGGAGCGGCCCGAGGAGAAGAAGATAGAAGACGCCGCGGAGGAGATGCTGGACGAGAACGCCAGAGGAAGAACCAGAAGAGCCAGAAGAACCAGAAGAAGAAGAAGATGAAGGAAGAAAGAAGAAGCATTTAAATAAAGGAATTGTCAAAAACTGTCTCTTGTCATTTTTAACATTTTTGACAGTTTTTTAGTGAAATGGTAGGGGTAAGTAACCCCTTACCATTTCACACAGGGGGGGGGCCGGGATCTGGGGGTCCCCTTGGTAAAGGGGGCTTCCAGATTCCGATAAGCCCCCCGCCCGCAGACCCCCACAACCACCGGCCACGGTTGTGGGGATGAGGCCCTTGTCTTCATCAACATGGGGACAAGGTGCTTTGGGGGGCTACCCCAAAGCACCCTCCCAATGTTGAGGGCATGTGGCCTGGTACGGTTCAGGAGGGGGGGGGCCGCACTCTCGTCCCCCCCTCTTTTCCTGCGGCCTGCCAGGTTGCGTGCTCGGATAAGGGTCTGGTATGGATTTTTAGGGGGACCCCACGCCGTTTTTTTTTTTTTTTTTTTGGCGCGGGGTTCCCCTTAAAATCCATACCAGACCTGAAGGGTCTGGTATGGAATTTAGGGGGAACCCCACGTCAATTTTTTTTTTAAATTTTGGCTGGGGTTCCCCTTAATATCCATACCAGACCTGAAGGGCCTTGTATGGAATTTAGGGGGACCCCCACATCATTTTTTTTTTTTTATTTTGGTTCGGGGTTGCCCTGTGGGGAATTCCCATGCCGTTTTTATCAATGAACTTCTATGTGTATTGTCGGCAATGCAATAGCCGCGGGTAGTTTTAAATGAGTTTTTTCCTTCCAAATGTCATTTTGCTGTCAGACTGTTCTAAACACAGGAAACATGCGTCCCTTTACAGGCATACTATAGACACCCCCCAGGTACGAAATTTAAAGGGATATTACACTTTTATTGTTTGACTTTAAGCATTAATAAAATCACTGCTCCTGAAAAAACGTCCGTTTTTAAAACTTTTTTTTGCATTGATCCATGTTCCCTGGGGCAGGACCCGGGTCCCCAAACACTTTTTATGACAATAACTTGCATATAAGCCTTTAAAATTAGCACTTTTGATTTCTCCCATAGACTTTTAAAGGGTGTTCCGCGGCATTCGAATTTGCCGCGAACACCCCAAATTGTTCGCTGTTCGGCGAACTTGCGAACAGCCAATGTTCGAGTAGAACATGAGTTCGACTCGAACTCGAAGCTCATCCCTACTGTATACCATGGCTCTGTATTTTTTGTGCATGTTCACTATCTTCACTGATGCATCTCACCTCTACTAGTGCAGAGTGAGCAGCGCTCTTATTTATGGTAAATGCTCTGCTCTATGCGAACTACAGTATATATATATATATATATTTTTTTTTTTTT
Source organism: Lithobates clamitans (assembly GCA_037952925.1). NCBI lineage: Eukaryota > Metazoa > Chordata > Amphibia > Anura > Ranidae > Lithobates > Lithobates clamitans. Next base: position 3,811,473 of record JBBGZY010000255.1, on the reverse strand, counting down.
TATTTACCAGGATAGACAGTAGTTATTATCAAGAAAAACAAATTCAAATCTTGATATCAATTTCAGTTGGATTTTTTCGGTAGCCAAAAAAGGCCTAAGATCTGTCCTGTAGTGTCTGCAGCGGATTTTTTTCTTTTTTACTCCTCTAAGTGTCGGTTACGCTATGTGCACATTTGTGATTGACCGAACACATGCAAAATCGCAAGCTTTCCCGCTACACACAGAAATGGGTTGCCCTTTTTGCAGATGCACGGCATGCATTTTGGTGCGTTGTGATTTCACAGAAAGGTCAGCCCTCATTCACAACCCTCACGAGATTTAACACTTCCGAACTGCATTGAGAAGTCGCACCCCCCATTCTTGGCAATGGAACTGTTTTTCATGTCGCAGCAACTTTGAAAAAAAGGTTCCTGCACTACTCTTTCCTACTCTTCCAGAAGTGCATTTGTGAGGTCAGGCACTGATGTTGGGCGGGAAGGCCAGGCTCGCAGTCTCCGCTCTAATTCGTCCCAAAGATGTTCTATTGGTTAAGGTCAGGACTCTGTGCAGGCCAGCCAAGTTCCTCCACCCCAAACTGAAGATGTATTTTTAACTCTCTATCTAGTGGCTGGGTTCTGGTGTGCAGCTTTTCTACCCTCTGTCTTCTGACCTGTTTTAGCTAACCTGGATAAGCTTGTTTGAACATCGGCACCCTTTCTGTGCTTTAGACTGCAGGGGAAAGTTTTACAGTGCTTCAAGTTTTTGTATATGAGTCACTAAGGGAATTGTTTTTAAAATGTAGCAGGATTGGCTGTCAAAATTAAGCTGCTTCTGTGTAAAGTGACACTTGCAGATAGGCTGCAGGTTTCATCGAGTAAATACAGTGTAACAAATGTATTGTTTCATTGTATTTTCTATTTCATTCATATGTGGGTCAAAGGTTAGGTAAAGTGGTTCGAAAGGCAGAAGGTTTTGTTTTACCGTACAGAAGAACTCAATGAAAAAATTGGGGCTATGCATGGGTTAACTGCTCATTTTGTCTAGGGGCACAAGGGAAAGTGGTACTTACCTGGTTCTTCGATCCTCCAGAAAACAGTGCTCCCCCACATCCAGCAGAGGACTGTTCCTTCCATCATAGGTACAATAAGGGGGAGTTGGGACTTTAAATGAAGCACCCAAAGGTGCCTTCATCCTGGTAATGAATGCAAGAAAAGGGAAGTTGGGACTTTATATGAAGAAATATAAAGTCCCAACTTCCCTTTTCTTGCTTCCGTCACACCCTAATCACCCTGTGCTGCTCAGATTTCCGATGCTGCCTAGCTGCAGAAAAAGGGATGGGAGAATTTCTGTCCTCACTCCCTTTCTCTTTTTTAGAAGTGAGCCATCATGGGTCTGTTTAGGCCCCTGATATTTCACCAAAGCCCTCCAATAGGGCTCCTAAAAAATCGTAAAATAAAATAAATAAAAAATTATTGTAAAAAAAGTAAAAATACAAAAAAATACAAATAAACTACTGACACCAACCTCTGCCTTACTGACATCATCCACTGCTCTACTGACACTGACCATTGCCCTACTGCTATATATGCATATATACAAACACACATGTATGTTTGAGTTTTGGGGTGCACATCCTAATGCAATAGGCTGCGCACACCTATGCCTGCCGTCCTCACATCCAGAGCTGGTCTATGGGCGTGATGATGTCAGTATCTTGGCTCTGCAATCTCCTAGATGAAAATGAGCAGTTAACCCATGCAGTGCAGGCACAGCCCCACTGCATGGGAAAATACATTTTTTCCCCCAAAGTTCTTCTTTAATGCACACTATGCATTAAAGTGATACTAAAGTCTATTTTTTTAATTGAAAATAACAAACATGCTATACTTACATGTCCTGTAGTAGTTTTGCACAGAGCAGCCCCAATCCTCTTCTTCTCAGGTCCCTTTTTGGTGCTTCTGGCCCCTCCATCCTGTCGAGTGTCCGCACAGCAAGCAGCTTGCTATGGGGGCACCCGAGTAAAGCCACAGCTCCCTGTGTCTATTCAGACAAGGAGCCATGGCCCAACCCCGCCCCCTTTCTCTCCTTATTGGCTGTACGACTTTGATTGACAGCAGGGGGACCAAATGGCGCAGTGTTGCTGTCTCAGCCAATGAGGAGGGGAGTCCCGGACAGCCTAGACACTCCTGCAACACTGCTGGATCTAGATGGGGCTTAGGTAAGTATTAGGGGGCTAAGGGAGGCTAAGGAATGCATTAAGATAAAAAACCTTCTGCCTTTACAATCGTTTTAGATGTGCTTTTCGGCTGCTAGCAGGGCCACTAGCGGCTGATAAAGGGTTAAAAGCGCCCACAAAGTGCCGCTGCCGAAATGCTTTGCAGGCACTTCGGCAGCGCTGGCAATTGATTTCAATGGCAGGGGTGTTTTGGGAGCGCTGTACTCAGTGTTCCTAAACTGCCCCAAAGATGCTGCTTGTAGGACTTTTTTACCTGTCCTGCAAGCGCACTGCTCCAGTGTGAAAGCAGTCGGGCTCTCACACTGGGACTGCAGATAAGCCAGTTTATAGGCGCTTTTCAGGTGCTATATTTAGCACAAAAACGCCTCAGTGTGAAAGTGGCCTTACTCTTCTGAACCTACAATGTGGTTGCCTTTCTAGACAGAAACTAATGCTAAATATCCACAAAGAAACACAGACAGCAAAAAAATATACTGACAGGGGCAGTGGTGGCCCGTATATAGGGGGCGCATGGGCGCTGCACCCCCCCCCCACCTCCCCCAGGCAGTCACAAAAAAAAAATGTCAAAAAAAAAATTATTACTGCCTCTTTAAAAAAACAAAAAAAGGTCATTAAGTGCACTGTGTTCGGGCACCGGACACAGTGCAACGCAGGACACTTATGGGAAGCGCAACGTCTATGCAATCACCAGATTGCAGACGTGGTGCTGCATTTGCGGGCGTTTAGCCTGCCTTGCGGTGCTTTCCAAAGCATCGAGTAGCTTCCGCCCGGTATTTGTAGTATCTGTTACTACAGCTGGGCGGTTTGATTGACATCTCAGTTTGATGTCACTTCCTGTTTTCTTTCACCCATTGCGCCTGGGAGAGAGGAAACAGGAAGTATGAAGAAGACACCGCTGGAGAGGACAACAGCAAGGTAAGTAGTACACTACCGGGGGGTTCGATGTGACACAGGCTGCATTTGGTGGGACACAGGCAAGGCTGCATTTGGGGGACACAGGCAAGGCTGCATTTGGTGGACACAGGCAAGGCTGCATTTGGTGGACACAGGCAAGGCTGCATTTGGTGGACACAGGCAAGGCTGCATTTGGGGGATACAGGCAAGGCTGCATTTGGTGGACACAGGCAAGGCTGCATTTGGTGGACACAGGCAAGGCTGCATTTGGGGGATACAGGCAAGGCTGCATTTGGTGGACACAGGCAAGGCTGCATTTGGGGGACACAGGCAAGGCTGCATTTAGTGGACACAAGCAAGGCTGCATTTGGGGGACACAGGCAAGGCTGCATTTGGGCAACACAGGCAAGGCTGCATTTGGGGGAGACAGGCAAGGCTGCATTTGGTGGCACACAGGCAAGGCTGCATTTGTGGGACACAGGCAAGGCTGCATTTGGGGGACACAGGCAAGGCTGCATTTGGTGGACACAGGAAAGGCTGCATTGGGGGACACATGCAAGGCTGTGTTTGGTGGACACAGGTAAGGCTGAATTTGGGGGACACAAGCAAGGCTGCATTTGGTGGGACACAGGCAAGGCTGCATTTGGTGGACATAGGCAAGGCTGCATTTGAGGGACACAGGCAAGGCTGCATTTGGGGGACACAGGCAAGGCTGCATTTGGGGGACACAGGCAAGGCTACATTTGGGGGACACAGGCAAGGCTACATTTGGAGGACACAGGCAAGGCTGCATTTGGTGGACGCAGGCAAGGCTGCATTTGGTGGACACGGGCAAGGCTGCATTTGGGGGACACGGGCAAGGCTGCATTTGATGGACACAGGCAAGGCTGCATTTGGGGGACACAGGTAAGGCTGAATTTGATGGACACAGGCAAGGCTGCATTTGGGGGACAAAGGCTGCATTTGGTGAGACACAGGCTGCATTTGGGGGACACAGGCTGCATTTGGGGGACACTGGCTGCATTTGGTGGGACTCAGGCTGCATTTGGTGGGACACAGGCTGCATTTGGTGAGACACAGACTGCATTTGAGGAACACAGGCAAGGCTGCATTTGGTGGACACAGGCTGTATTTGATGGGACACAGGCTACATTTGGTGGGACACAGACTGCATTTGGGGGACACAGGCTGCATTTGGTGGGACACAGGCTGAATTTTGTGTGACACAGGCTGTATTTTATGTGACACATGATGGCATCTGGTGGCAGGCGATGTGGCTAGTGACACGCTCAGGGCTCCCACTGATTCTGCATTATGGTGAGATGAATGATTTCATTTTATATTACAATGTAATAATAGAAATAATGCGCTTCAATCATCCTGACACCATAACAACCATGGTGCCGGGATGATTGAAGTGCTAACACCAGGTTTTTGGATTATCTTTATCTGCTGATTGTTAAACTTTCTAGAATACACATATTTCTATTGTTGTGTAGGATTTGGTCCTGCTGTCCCTCCATCCCTCTCCCTCCATCCCTCGTTCATCTCAGATGCTAACCACACCACCTTAGAGCCATGCCCACTATTTTGACAAAACCACGCCCATTTTCACCAAGTGGGAGGGGTCAAAAAGGAAGGGCGGGGTCTGGCGCCCCCCCATCCTAAAACGTCACCAGCCGAAACTGGACAGGGGTATATACACTTTAATTGGAACAACCTTTATCAACCAGGGTGCCATGGGGAAGAATCCCAAATTGCCAAAAGAATTGTCTACAAGCCAGCAAGTGGATCAAGCTTGCCCTTTTGTTACCCAAATCTACACTTTTTATTGTGCAGCATTAAAACCAGCGGTCAATGTCCTAACAACCAAAGACATCATCAGTTGATAATTGTTTGCCCTTCCCCTGTCCTTACCTATCAGCATTGGGGTCCCTTTAGCTGAGCAAGGGAGAAAAGAAATGCTGAATACTAGTCAGTACCAAAGGTGCATTTGCTTTAGAATAATAAATCACTTCTACTGTTTGGTGTCCTATGCGTGTGGATGTTGCTGTGTTATGTAAAACTAAATGTTTAGTATTTTACATTTTAGAAAAAGGAGCCCTAAAATTGTACAGAATTGGGGCTGAAAATAGGTTGAGAATCATTGAATTAGCATACTGCACACTAGTGCCAAATGCCAAGTCAGATTTCTGTTGCTACCAAAAATATTTCTGTGAAGAAAAGCTTGCAATCTATCTTAGACATTATAGTTATTGATGCACAGTGCTGCTGCCAGGGAAGACATGCACCCGTTTCCCAGAATGGGTGTATGCCCATCAAGAAAAAGGGTCACTCAAGCAGTCCCAAATAAAACCACAATGTGAGAAGGGATGAGCCGAACATCCCCCTGGTTCGGTTCGCAGCAGAACATGCGAACAGGCAAAAAATTTGTTCGAACACACGAACACCGTTAAAGTCTATGGGACACAAACGTGAAAAATCAAAAGTGCTCATTTTAAAGGCTTATATGCAAGTTATTGCCATAAAAAGTCTTTTGGGGTCCTGCCGCAGGGGACATGTATCAATGCAAAAAAAGTTTTAAAAACAGCGTTTTTTTTCGGGAGCAGTGATTTTAATAATGCTTAAAGTGAAACAATAAAAATGAAATATTTCTTTAACCACTTGCTTACTGGGCACTTAAACCCCCTCCTATCCAGACCAATTTTCAGCTTTCAGCGCTGACGTACTTTGAATGACAATTGCGCGGTCATACAACACTGTACCCAAATGAAATTTTTATCATTTTTTTCACCACAAATAGAGCTTTCTTTTGGTGGTATTTATCACCTCTGCAGTTTTTACTTTTTGTTAAAAAAATGTAAAAAACTGAATTAAAAAAAAAAATGTTATTATTTTTTTATATTTTGTTATAAAAAATTTAAAATGGGTAATTTTTCTCCTTCATTGATGTACGCTGATGAGGCGGCAGTAATGGGCACTGATTGGCGGCAGTGATGGGCACTGATAGGCGGCAGTGATGGGCACTGATGGGTGGCAGTGATGGGCACTGATGGGTGGCAGTGATGGGCAGCACTGCCAGGTGGCACTGATTGGCACTACAGGTGGGCATTGATAGGTGGCACTTGTGGGCATTGATAGGTGGCACTTGTTGGCATTGATAGGTGGCACTTGTGGGCACTGTTAGGTGGCACTGTGGGCATTGTTATATGGCACTATTAGGTGGCACTGATGAGGCAAATGTGCCTCTTCCACTTGGGGACCGATGTCCCTCACATCCGTGCCGGTGATCGGCTTTATTTTCTACTCACGCTGTCAGCGTGAGTAAAAAAAAAAAAGATTACCGATCTTTTGTTTACATCATGTGATCAGCTGTCATTGGCTGACAGCTGATTACATGGTAAGGGGCTGGGGCCGGCCCCTTACTCGGATCGGTGATCAGCTGAGTCTCAGTGACTCGGTGATCACAGCACGCTCGGCGAATGCCCTGTAGGGCGCGCGCAGGGAGCGTGCACAGGGGAGGCCGTCATATGGCGGCCTCCCGGGAATTCAGGTCCGTGCTGTGGCCATCATTCGGCCATAGCGCGGATGTGTAGTGGTTAAATATCGTGCCTGGGGGGTGTCCTTAGTATGCTTGTAAAGTAGCACATTTTTCCGTGGTATGGGTATTAAGGGGAACCCACACCCAAATTAGAATTAAAATGGTGTGGGGGTCCCCCAGGCCCCCAGGCACTATATACTCTGAACAGTAGTATATATACTATATGGCCTGCCCTATATACTCTGCAGAAAATTGGGCTTTAGGTGTTGGTGGTACCAGAACACTGTAAGCCCTTACAGTTACTTTTGGTGGGTGCAGGAACGGGCCCTGCTGTGGAATACTATATAAAAAATTATAATTACATGCCCCTGTTAAAAAAAATTGGGCCTTTGGTGGTCTTGGTGGTACAAGAACACTGTAAGCCCTCACAGTTACTGTTGGTGGGCGCAGGAACGGGCCCTTCTGTGAAATATTATATCAGGAATGTAAACAGGGGCAGGAAAATTGGGCCTTTGGTGGTGCCACAACACTGTAACCCCTCACAGATACTCTTGTTGGGCGCAGGAATGGGCCCTGCGTTGAAATATTAGATCAAAAATTGTAATTACATGCCCCTGTTAAACAGGGGCAGGGAAACTGGGCCTTTGGTGGTGGCGGTGCCACAACCCTCACAGTTACTCTTGGTGGGCGCAGGAATGGGCCCTGCTGTGAAATATTATAACAAGAATTGTAATTACATGCCCCTGTTAAAAGGGCAGAAAAATTGGGCCTTGGGTGGTGGTGGTGCCACAACAGTGTAACCCCCTCACAGATACTCTTGTTGCTATAAAATATTGGTTCAAAAATTGTAATTACATGCCCCTGTTAAACAGGGGCAGAAAACTTGGGTCTTGGGTGGTGGTGGTGGTGCCCTAAACTAAAAATATTGTTGGAAGCTAGCATCATCAAGATTGAGGAGGAATAGGACAGTAAGCATAGGCAGTCTTCAAGGGATCCTACATCCATAGCAAATTCAATCAGTTACATCAGCATCAGGTGCTTGATAGCTGCTGATCCAATACTGATTCCTTTTTTATGAACGTGAGCCTATTAATGGAGTTTGTGGACAGGCGCACTCTTTGATCTATTACAAACCCTCCAGCAGCACTGAATGTGCGTTCAGAAAGCACGCTGGATGCAGGACAGGCCAGCAGCTCAATTGCATATTGAGCAAGTTCTGGCCAGTGGTCCATCCTCAAGACCCAGTAACCCAGTGGATGCTCTGTTGGAAAGGTCTTCAAGTCTGCTCTTTACCCTGGATATTCCTGCACCATGTAATGCAGACGCTGGCGATGGTTGCTTGAACCAATCAGACCTTGGCGCTAAAGACTGAAAAATTGTTTGAAGGCATCGGTCAGCCGGCCACCTTCTCCACCGCTCTTCCTCTGACTGAATGAAGCCTTGGCAACACGTTGTCCAGCACCAGAAAATTGTAACCTCCCAGGGTCTGGAAATGCATTGCACAAACCTTTCTTCAAGGCCTCCTGAAGATGTTTCATCCTCTGCTCTCCTCTGCTCCTTCTGCAAAGGCAGGATGAGTTTTGCAACCTTGTAACATGGATCAAGAAGGGTTGCCAGCCAGTAATGATCCCTCTCCTTGATAACACGAATCCTAGGGTCCTTTCCCAGGAGAATCAGGAAGGCTATGCAGCGTAAGTTTGCAGAGGGATTTGATTGTGAGTCCTCTGGGTCACTAAGGATCACATGATCCATAACTACCTCCCCCCAGCCACGTACAACTCCTTGGGTTTCTGGGGACTGAAACTATCCCTTGAAGACTGCTGCTGAGTGTTATCCTATACATCCATGCTGGCACAATCCTCCTCCTCCTCTTCCTCTTCTTCCTGTGTGTTTGGCGGGCTCACAGGTATGCTATCTGGATAAAGGGGGCCTTGAGAGGTAAGGAAGTCCTCCTCTTCCTCCCGCTGTTCTGCCTCAAGTGCCCTGTCCATGATTCCACGAAGCGTGTGCTCCAACAGGAAGAATAGAGGGACAGTGTCACTGATGCATGCATTGTCGCTGCTCACCATCCTTGTGGCATCCTCAAATGGTGACAGGACAGTGCATGCATCCTTGATCAGTAGCCACTGGCTTGGCGAAAAGAAGCCAAGCTCCGCTGAAACTGTCCTGGTTCCATACTCACACATTGATTGGTACTCATTGATGGCCCTCTGCTGTGTGTGCAGCCGCTGCAGCACTGCCAACGTTGAGTTCCACCTGGTGGCATGTCACAAATGAGGCCATTGGTGGGCAGGTTGCATTTTGAATGTCAGCCAGCCGAGCACTGGCACTGTATGACCGGCAGAAATGACTACAGACTTTTCTGGCCTGCCTCAGGAGATCCTGTAAGCCTGGGTACCTGCTCAAGAACCTCTGCACTGCCAAATTCAGGACGTGTGCCAAACATGGAACATGGTTCAAGTGTCCCTGTCAGGAGGCGGAGAGAAGGTTGGTGCCATTTTTGCATACAACCATTCCTGGCTGAAGCTGGCATGGCATCAACCACCTCTGAGCCTGCCCCTGCAGAGCTGACAGAATCTCTGCCCCAGTGTGGCTCCTCTCCCCTAGGCAGACCAACTCAAGCACCGCATGGCATCTTTTAGCCTGACTGCTTGCGCAGCCCCTTGAATGCTTATGGAGCACCACTGGTTCAGAGGACAAATCTGCAGAAGAGGCCATAGAGGAAGAAGAAGAGGAGGGGGTGGAGGAGAGAGCTGTGGCTAAATCACCACTAGCATTTTGGAGGCGTGGTGACGGAACAAGCTCCAACAACACTGAACTCTGTCCTGCTTCCTTCCCAGCTGCCAGCAGAGTTACCCAGTATGCCGTGAAGGAAAGGTAACGTCCCTACCAATGCCTGCTGGACCATGACTCAGCGGAAATATGCACCTTACTGCTGACCGGCATGTCCAACAAGGCCAAAACATTGCCTTCCACATGCTGGTAGAGAGCCAGAATGGCTTTCCGTGAAAAGAAATGGTATTTTGGAAACTGCCACTGAGGTACAGCACATTCCACAAATTCACGAAAGGGGGCAGAGTCTACCAGCTGAAAAGGCAGCAGTTGTAGTGCTAGCAATTTGGTCAAGCTAGCATTTAAACACTGAGCATGTGGATGGCTGGGACTGAATTTCTTTTTATGGTTCAGCAACTGGGGTAGGGAAATTTGCCTGCTAAAATCAAATGGTGGTATACTGCAAGCAGATTGGCTGCAAGTACTTGGGACACCTATTTCTATACCTTCATTCCTCTCAGTGCAGGTTTTTGAGAGGACTGGAGGTATAGTAGGGTTGGAGGTCCCAGATGAGGATCAAGGAGAAGTCTGCCTTTTTCTTTCATGTGTCTTTCAAGTGCTGTTGCTAACTGACTGCATGGCAGGTCGGCAGTTCAAGCATGTGGTGCCCTCACCTTGGTGGCCTTCCGGACATGATGTATATTTTGTTTTGCAACACCACACTACACTGTATTAGATACTGTGTACACCACCAGAAGTGTAGTAGTAACTGTACACACTGTATTAGATACTGTGTACACCACCTGCACTGTATTAGAAACTGTACAATAACTGCACTGTATTTTATACTGTGTACACCACCAGAAGTGTAGGAGAAACTGTACACACTGTATTAGACACTGTGTACACCGCCTGCACTGTATTAGCATCTGTACTACGGCTGCACTGTATTGTATACTGTGTACACCACCAGAAGTGTAGTAGAAACTGTACACACTGTGTTAGATATTGTGTACACCACCTGCACTGTATTAGCAACTGTACTATGGTTGCACTGCATTGTGTACTGTGTACCTCACCAGAAGTGTAGTAGAAACTGTACTCACTGTATTAGATACTGCATACACCTCCTGCACTGTATTAGCAACTGTACTACGGCTGCACTGTATTATGTACTGTGTACACCACCAGAAGTGTAGTAGAAACTGTACAAGCTATATTAGATACTGTGTACACCGTGTGCACTGTATTAGAAATTGTACTACGGCTGCACTGTATTGTGTACTGTGTACACCACCAGAAGTGTAGTAGAAATTGTAAACACTGTATTAGATACTGTGTACACCGCATGCACTGTATTAGCAACTGTACTATGGCTGCACTGTATTGTGTACACCACCAGAAGTGTAGTAGAAACTGTACATGCTATATTAGATACTGTGTACACCACCTGCACTGTATTAGCAACTGTGCTACAGCTCCACTGTATTACGTACTTAGTATACCACCAGAAGTGTAGTAGAAACTGTACACAATGTATTAGATACTGTGTACACCGCCTGCACTGTATTAGCAACTGTACTACGGCTGCACTGTATTGTGTACTGTTTACACCACCAGAAGTGTAGTAGAAACTGTACACGCTATATTAGATACTGTGTACACCGCCTGCACTGTATTAGAAACTATACTACGGCTGTGCTGTATTGTGTACTGTACTGTGTACACCACCAGAAGTGTAGTAGAAACTGTACACACTGTATTAGATACTTTGTACAAAGTCTGCACTGTATTAGCAACTGTACTACGGCTGCACTGTATTGTATACTGTGTACAACACCAGAAGTATAGTAGAAACTGTACACACTGTATTAGACACTGTGTACACTGCCTGCACTGTATTATCAACTGTACTATGGCTGCACTGTATTGTGTACACCACCAAAAGTGTAGTAGAAACTGTACACACTGTATTAGATACTGTGTACACCACTTGCACTGTATTAGCAACTGTACTACGGCTACACTGTATTGTATACTGTGTACACCACCAGAAGTGTAGAAGAAACTGTACACGCTGTATTAGATACTGTGTACACCGCCTGCAATGTATTAGCAACTGTGCTACGGCTGCACTGTATTGTGTACTGTGTACAACACCAGAAGTGTAGTAGAAACTGTACACACTGTAGATACTGTGTACACCACCTGCACTGTATTAGCAACTGTACTATGGCTGCACTATATTGTGTACTGTGTACACCATCAGAAGTGTAGTAGAAACTCTACACACTGTATTAGATACTGTGTACACCGCCTGCACTGTATTAGCAACTGTACGATGGCTGCACTGTATTGTGTGCTGTGTACACCACCAGAAGTGTGTACACCACCTGCACTGTATTAGCAACTGTACTATGGTTGCACTGCATTGTGTACTGTGTACCTCCCCAGAAGTGTAGTAGAAACTGTACACACTATATTAGATACTTTTTATACTGTGTACACCGCCTGCACTGTATTAGCAACTGTACTATGGCTACACTGTATTGTGTACCGTGTACACCACCAGAAGTGTAGTAGAAACTGTACAACCTGTATTAAATTCTGTGTACACCATCTGCACTGTATTAGCAACTGTACTATGGCTGCACTGTATTGTGTACTGTGTACACACCAGAAGTGTAGTAGAAACGTACACACTGTATTAGATACTGTGTACACCTCCTGCACTGTATTAGCAACTGCTAATGGTGAATGCTTTGGCGTTCCACTGTGCTCAAATTTGCAGCAAACGCCCCATAATGTTCGCTGTTGTGCGAACGGGCGAACACCTGATGTGAAACTGAATTCTGATGCATGGGGACTTCACGGGACTTCCCTATAGCTTTTCCCGTGATGTCAGAGGGGGGCGGGGTCACACGGTTACATAAACGGGTGACCCTGCCCCCCTCTGACAACACAGGGAAAGCCATAGGGAAGTCCCTGTGAAGTCCCCGTGTGTCAGAGGGCACCGGGTGGTCCCACCCTCCGTTATATAACAAGTGTCAGAAGAACCGAAGCATCACACGGTGGAAGACTCCCACTGAGGCAGATCGTGCGGACGGAGCAGAGAAGAAGCCGGAGGAAGATGCGAGATGAGAAGAGAGGAGGAAGAAGAAGACGGAGAAGAAGAAGATGGAGGAAGAAGAAGAACACCGAAGAAAGACCAGAAGAAAGAAGATGGAAGAAGAAGCAGAAAGAAGAAGTAATTAATAAAGGACTTGTCAAAAACCGCCTCTTGTGTTTTTTAACCTTTTTGACACTTTTTTGTGAAATGGTAGGGGTACACTTGTACCCCATTACCAATTCACACGGGGGGGCAGGGATCTGGGGGTCCCCTTGTTAAAGGGGGCTTCCAGATTCCGATAAGCCCCCCGCCCGCAGATCCCCACAACCACTGGGCAAGGGTTGTGGGGATGAGGCCCTTCTCCCCATCAACATGGGGACAAGGTGCTTTGGGGGGCTACCCCAAAGCACCCTCCCAATGTTGAAGGCATGTGGCCTGGTACGGTTTAGGAGGGGGGGCACTCTCTCCTCCCCCCTCTTTTTCTGTGGCCTGCCAGGTTGCGTTCTCAGATAAGGGTCTGGTATGGATTTTTGGGGAGACCCCACACCATTTTTTTTAAATTTTGGTGCGGGGTTCCCCTTAAAATCCATACCAGACCTGAAGGGTCTGGTATGGATTTTGAGGGGGACTCCCACGCCATTTTTTAAAAAAGTTTTGGGGCGGGGTTCCCCTTAATATTCATACCAGACCTGAAGGGCCGGGTATGGAATTTTAGGGGACCCCCATGCATTTTTTAAAAAAATTTTGGTTTGGGGTTCCCTTGTGGGGAAATTCCATGCCGATTTTATCAATGAACTTTTATGTATATTGGTGGACCGACAATTCATTATAGCCGGCTCTAGCGATAGTAGTTTTACATGACTTTTTTTCCTTTACAAATGTCATTTTGCTATCAGACTGTTCTAAACACGGGAAACATGTGCCCCTTTACAGGCATACTATAGACACCCCCCAGGTATGAAATTTAAAGGAATATTACACTTTTATTGTTTCACTTTAAGCATGATTAAAATCACTGCTCCCGAAAAAACGTCCGTTTTTAAAACTTTTTTTGCATTGATACATGTCCCCTGAGGCAGGACCCAGGTCCCCAAACACTTTTTATGACAATACCATGCATATAAGCCTTTAAAATTAGCACTTTTGATTTCTCCCATAGACTTTTAAAGGGTGTCCCGCGGCTTTCGAATTTGCCGCCAACACCCCAAATTGTTCGCTGTTCAGTGAACGAGTGTTCGAGAAAGTGATGGGAAATCTAAAATTGTGAGTTCTCACCGAAACAAGACTAAACGGGAAAAAAATCACTCTATTTCACCCAAAATGTTTTGGCTTTGGATACATTTGAATAATTGGCTTACGATACTGTTTCACTGCATAGACTTTGCTCTGAACACACTATGGGGCGTATTTATTAAGCAGTAAGGCTAGGTTCACACTGGTACGTCAAACGCTCAGACATTGAGAGCTCATGTCGCATGACATGTGAAAATCAATGTTTCCCTATGAGAGCCGTCTTACCTGGTCCGACACAAGTCGGTCCGACTTTGAAAATGCTCCCTGCACTACTTTGGTCCAACTTTGATCCTACTTCAGCCCATTGAATATCACTGAAGTCGGATCAAAGTCGAATTGCCGTCTTGACTGATCTGACTTTGGCATGCGACTTGTACTCTGATGATCTTGAAGGGGAACTCCACGCCAAATTAAATAAAAAACGGCATGGGTTCCCCTTCCAAGAGCATACCAGGCTCTTCGGTCTAGTATGGATTTTAAGGGGAAACCCCACACTGAAATAAAAAGCGCGGGGGTCCCCCCAAAGTCCATATCAGACCCTTATCCGAGCACACAGCCTGGCAGGTCAGAAAAGGGGGTGGGGAGGAGCGAGCGCCTCCCCATCCTGAACCGTATCAGGCCACATGCCCTCAACATGGAAGGGTGGCTTCTTTGGGGCAGGGGAGCCCTGTGCACCCCCACCCCAAAGCTCTCCTCTCCGGTTCTTCTCCGCTCTCTCTCCGGTTCTTCTCACTCTGTCCGCTGTCTTCTGCCATGTCTCCTCTGATATCTTCTCACTATCTTCTCGCTCTTTTGCCCGATCTTCTCCGCTGTGCTCTCCCTCTGTTCTTCTTCCGATGTTGACTCGACGCTCTCTCACGCTCTAATGCTGGGTCCACTACTTATATTGGCATGGGGCAGGGTCACCGGAAGCACTCCTCTTATGACGTCATGGCCCACCATACCTCGGGCGGTGATGTCATAAGGGGTGGGGCCTCCATGTGACATCACACGGTGACCCCGCCCCATGCTAATATAAGTAGTGGCACACCGTGCACCCAGCTTTACAGCGGGAGAGACAACGAGTCAACATCGGAAGAAGAAAAGAGGGAAGACACAGCGGAGAAGACCCAGAAAAATAGTGAGAAGATAGCGGAGAAGACCCAGCAGAGGCAGAAGACAGCAAACAGAGGGAAAAGGACCGGAGAGGGCTAGAAGTCATCAGCGGACCTGCAGACCTCGACAACCAACGACCAGGGTGGTCGGGAAGAGGCTCTTGTCCTCATCAACATGGGGACAAAGCACCCACCCCCCATGTTGAGGGCATGCGGCCTGGTACGGTTCAGGAGGGGGGGGTCGCGGGCTCGTCCCCACCACCTTTCCTGACCAGCCAGGCTGTGTGCTTGGATAAGGGTCTGGTATGGATTTAGGGGGGATCCCAGCGCCATTTTTGTGGCGTGGGGGTTCCCCTGAAAATCCATACCAGACCGAAGGGCCTTGGAAGCTCTTGGAGGGAGAACCCATGACATTTTTTTTTTACATTGTGCGTGGAGTTTCCCCTAAAGATTCATACCAGACACAGTGCCTGGTATTGTCGGGGATCCCTGTTCATTGAAGTCGGACGCATGTCGGACTTCAAGTCGCAGGGCAAAGTCGGATCCAAAGTGGTTGTCGTACCAGTGTGAACCCAGCCTAAATGTGAATTTTACCAAACATTTATGGTTGTGGTCATTTGAAACACCTGCCCCTCGAAGATTCACCTGTAATAAGTGTTTGGTAAATGTCAGATTCACTGCTTTATAAATATACCCCTATTATAATACTACCCTGGCATGATTTAAATGTAGGCTGTGTGAAAATGTTAGTATTTTTTGTCTATTTCTTTCCTTTCTTTTTACAGTATCCCCTTGCTCTCATTACAATATATCTTCTTACTAATAAGTTCATTAGCTGAGCCCAACAACAGAAACAAAACATAACCTCAACCATTTATTAGTGAGAGGCCACAGCACAGGTATCATAGTGCAAGGATCAAAGCAGGGGCTGAATCTGTATGAGGAATTTGCAGGTAACCTGAAGGGTATCTTACATAGACTTAAGTCTGTAAGTAGATGAGTCAGGGAAAAAAAAAGAGAACTAAAAATATTAAGGTAACATATAAAATACATACAGTATATTTAGCAAATGTATTATTTAAATGTATTATTTAAGCAGCAATGGTCAAAACTGAGGTACAACCACAACCACCCATGCTACAGCATGAACCCATAAGGGGTACATGGGGTTAATAATTCACACACTTTATCTTACCTTCAACAACTGTTATAGTTCTATTATTCTCACCACAATTGACGAATGAATATTGATATGTATTTCTCTCAACTGTATGTAATCAGAATGTGATTTTTGACAATGTCTGTTCACTCTCTCATTTAAATCTTCAATAAAAATTATTGAAACAAAACTGAGGTACAACTGCCCCATTCTAAAAATGTAACCAATTGGTTAGATCAATATAGATGTAATGGGCTTGATCTACTGACGCTTTTAAGTGTATGCCAGTGCATCCATGTTGCATTGGCAAGCAAACTGTATTCTCATATTTACAATACATCTAACATACCTGCTAACATGAACACACATCATAATGTACATACACTGAATTTACTAAAAACTCTGGGGGTTATTTACGAAAGGCAAATCCACTTTGCAAAGTGCACTTGAAATTGCACTGAAAGTGCACTCGGAAGTGCAGTCGCTGTAAATCTGAGGGGTAGATCTGAAATTAGGGGAAGCTCTGCTGATTTTATTATCCAATCATGTGCAGGCTAAAATGCCATTTTTATCTTCCCTTGCATGTTCCCCTCGGATCTAAAAAATAGCTTTAAACTTACTTGCTCTGTGCATCAATATTGGGCAGACCAGTCCCTTACCTCTT
Organism: Lithobates clamitans; assembly: GCA_037952925.1. Lineage (NCBI taxonomy): Eukaryota > Metazoa > Chordata > Amphibia > Anura > Ranidae > Lithobates > Lithobates clamitans. Next base: position 3,794,732 of record JBBGZY010000255.1, on the reverse strand, counting down.
CTTTAGCAATTCCCTGCCGGCACCCTCCACTCCTTCTTATGCATGCTCCCATTGCAAGCCATGTGCTATGGGGGCACACAAGTGGGCGCATCCCCATCTGGGTCGAATACATCCATAAATACATACAGTATATCTTTGCCATGCTCCCTCTTCACAGGATATGACTTACAGAAGCAGGAGTCTATGGCTCCCATTGCTACCTGAGTCAACTGTGTGAGTGGAAGTGAAGGGAGAAGACCTGAAGCTGGGCACACTGCTGGTTCAATCAGAGGAGACTGGTATGTGTTTAACCCCTTCCTGCCGACAGTAGGCATATTGCGGCATCATGGAAGTAGGTCTTTGTCTGTGAGGCTGAATATATGCATATCTATCTTTTGTGCTTGGAGCGTGCTGCACAGCGTGCTCCCAGCACAGAGTCAGGATCTCTATGGGAACCCCGGGTCCTGTATTAACGGTTTGGACCTGGGACTGCCAGTTTTGGGTCTCCTGATCGCTGTGATAGTCTCTGATTGGCTATCACAGTGATAAGTCACTGTGCAACCACCCCTGTGTTTTCTTTCTCTCTGAATGGAGGGAGAGATACATTGTAGGGCAGGATTTAAAAAAATAAAATGTAATTACTATTAGTGTTATTAAGTGTCAGTGTGTTTTAGGTAGGATAAAGAAAAAAGAAAAATGTGCACTATTGTTTCAGGGCTGTGCTACTGGTACAAACAACAACAAACATGCACATACAGGTACTCCTCACTTAACGACCAGGTTTCGTTCCAACGACCAGGTCGTTAAACGAATTGGTTGTTAAATGACGAGTCAACTACTGGACTGTACTGTATTGTGAAATAAAGGTCTAAACACAAAACTCCAGCTCAATGATGTACAGCGCATTGTTCAGGTGGGGAGAGCTGGTCGTAAGTTCGAGCAGTCGTTAAACAGGTAAGTCATTAAACGAGAAGTATCTGTATGTGGTATCTCTGCAATTGTTGGGAGCAGAATAATTTATTTTGAGTTGTTCTTTGGTGGTGGGTTATGGTAATAGCAAGGAGGGCCCTGCTTGTGAAATCTTACAATTTAAAGGGTGTGACAAGTCATACAAAAGCTAATAACTGTGAGGGGTGAGCTGATAGAGAAAATATAACTACAATTTATTAGGTGGTAGAATAGGAGTAGGAGGTAGAATAGGCTTCCCTGAAAAGATGAGTTTTCAAGGATCACCTAAAGGTGAACAGAGTAGGAGATATGTCGATCGATTGGGGCAGGGCGTTCCAGAGAATAGGAGAGTCTCTAGAGAAATCCTAAAGGTGAGCATGGGAGGAGGTGACAAGGGAGCTAGACAGCAAAAGGTCTTGAGTGATGTGAAGTGGATGGTTTGGGTAATATTTTAAGATGAGGTTGGTGAGGTAGATTGGGGCATAGATGTAGATGGCTTTCTATGTTATTATTAAGATTTTGAACTTTATTTGTTGGGTGATCAGAAGCCAGTGAAAGAATTGGCAGAGGGGGTGATGGCCACTGGGCGGTTGGTAGGTTGGGTAATTCTGGTAGCAGCATTTATGGTAGACCGATAGGGGGATTGCCTTTATAAAGACAAGCCAATGAGGATCAAATTGTAATAATTGCAGCGAAAGATAACAAGAGAGTGAATTAGAAGCTTGGTGGTGTTATTTCTGAAGAATGGATGAATTTTGGAAATTTTGCAAGGGTTAAGGAGGCAGGATTTGGACTCTAAACAAAAACGTGATAGAGCTTTCAGTGCTGAGAGCTTCACAGGAAAAATATCACTGCTGTGGCTATTACAAGAACGCCCATACAAACTACAGTATATATGCTTGTATCTCTGTAAAAGGTTTCCAATAAAAAAAAAAAACTTTTGCATACACTGCTACAGCATTAAAGTGTATGAGTGTTTTTGATCTGCTGCTTATTTTTTGTTCATTTACATTTTATTGCTTGGTGAACCGTTAACAGTTGTTATTTTCTTCATTATCAGGCAAACCATTGACACGAGTATGCCTTAGTACACTTTATTAGAACAGAAGACGCAAAAGCAGCATTACTGGATGTTAAATGCACACACCAATTTGGACTGCACCATACACATTGAACATTAGTGTATGGTTCAGGGATCGCGTTCCCTGTGTGTAAGCCCATTATGCAAGAGCACTATATCGACTTATCCTCATTCTTGTTCATTCCTTTTGCTAAATTAGGCAAAACGTTTAGGGACTTTACGATGTGCATTTATGTGTACCATTTGACACGTTCCTAATGGATTTGTACAGCACAAACAGAACAGACCTAGGTGATGATGATGCCATACAGAGTTCACTTTAACCCTACAGGAAATGCAGTCACAGTGCAATAAGATAGTGTTTCAGCTTGCACAGGACTGTGTTCAGGAACAACTGTGTATAAAATGGGTAGGGTTCCAGTAGATTTTATTTATAGTTTTCTGAACGGTGCCAGCTTGGTTTTTCGGAAAGAAGAAAAGAAATGGCTGCACATCCAGAACTTCTGATTGCCTTTTATTTTGCTTCATAAAGATAACACCAGAGACACCAAACTGTGGTCACGTAGACGCGTTTCACACATACATCTTGTGCTTAATAATTACAGTAATGCTTAACCACTTGCCGACCGCCTCACGCATATATACGTGAACAAAGCGGCACGGGCAGGCAAAATCACGTACCTGATACGTGATGCCTTCCCGCGGGCGGGGGGTCCGATCGGACCCCCCCCCGGTGCCATAGGCGGTTGGCTCTTGTTCGCGGGCGATGAGAGGTCAGGGGGAGGCCATCGCTTCCAGCGAATCAAATGCTTCCTCTCCCTCTGTAATGTAAACAGAGGGAGAGGAAGTGATGTCATCTCTCCTCGAGCCGGTCTTTTTGATCCGGCGCCGAGGACAGAAGACATCCAAGTAAGTGCACCAACACTACACATTCAGTAGAACACGCAGGCACACTTGTCAACCCCCGATCACCCCCCGATCACCCCCCTGTACCCCCTGTCACTCTGACACCAATAGCAGTTTTTTTTTTTGCATTAGTGTCAGTTTGTGACAGTTATAAGTGTTAGGGCAGTTAGGTTAGCCCCCTTTAGGTCTAGGGTACCCCCTTTAGGTCCAGGGTACCCCCCTAACCCCCCCTAATAAAGGTTAACCCCGTGATCACCCCCCGTCACCAGTGTCACTAAGCGATCGTTTTTCCGATCGCTGTATTAGTGACACAGGTGACGCTAGTTTAGGGAGGTGAGTATATAGGTTCGCTGTCAGTGTTTTAGAGCGACAGGGACCCCCATATACTACCTGCTAAAGGTTTTAACCCCCTGATTGCCCCCTAGTTAACCCGTTCACCAGCGATCACCGTATAAGTGTTACGGGTGACGCTGGTTAGATAGTTTGTTTTTTGTAGCTTATTATAGTTTATTATAGTTTTAGGGCACCCGCCGTTTATTACCTTATAAAGGTTTAACCCCCTAATTGCCCGGCGGTGATATAAGTTACGTTTTTAGGATCAGATAAGGTCTGCGTCGCCCCAGGCAGCGTCAGGTTAGCGCCAGTACCGCTAAAACCCACGCACGCAGCATACACCTCCCTTAGTGCTATAGTATCTGAACGGATCGATATCTGATCCGATCAGATCTATACTCCCCAGCAGTTTACAGTTCCCTGAAACGCAGTGTTAGCGGGATCAGCCCAGATACCTGCTAGCACCTGCGTTTTGCCCAGCCCAGCCCACCCAAGTGCAGTATCGATCGATAACTGTCACTTACAAAACACTAAGCACACATAACTGCAGCGTTCACAGAGTCAGGCCTGATCCCTGCGATCGCTAACAGTTTTCTGGTAGCGTTTTGATACAGTCGCTGACAGTCAGGAGCTTTTTTGCCTGTGAGTCTCACTAGTGTACCCCTAAATTTAGAGCCCAAAATGGCAAATCGAAGGTACACTAATGAAGAGGCCTACACGTTTCTGAGCATGACAGATAGTGAAGAGGAAGTCACTCATCTGTCAGATTCAGGCTCAGAATACGATCCAGTAGAGGACAGCGGCTCCATGACAGATAGCTCTGACGACGGAGTTGTGGTCCCTGCTAAGGTCAGGCGTACCAGACCCCGAACTTATTCTGTCCTTGAAGTGCAAGAACCGCAGGGCTCTCGTATGGAGCAGAGAAGTACTAGTGCCGCTATTCCTTCTGGTGAACTGGCAAGCACCAGCGGCCTAGTACACCCTGGTCGTACATCCAGCACTGCAGTAACACTTGGTGACGTGGCGAGTCCCATAAGTGCAGTTCAAGCTGGAGAGGTGGCAAGTAGTGTCCCGCTGCCACCAAGAAGATGAACACAGGCCCGTCGTGCCCATAGTGCCCTTCCTGCTGCATTCGCCAATCCGAATTGGGTACCCACCACTTCTGCAGAAACCATACTTCCCCCTTTCACTGGCCAACCCGGAATTCAGGTGGAAACAGTTGACTTTACGCCACTGGCATTTTATTCGCTGTTTTTCACCGAAGATCTCTATAGATCTATTGTGGACCAAAGCAATTTGTACGCTGGTCAACACATCGCCACTATTCCCCAGTCCTCCCTTGCCAGAGATTGGAAACCAATTACGGTTTCCGAATTTAAGATCTTTCTGGGCCTTTCCCTCCTCATGGGCTTGAATAAAAAGAGTGAGTTGCGGTCATATTGGTCCACTGACCCAATTTACCATTCGCCCTTGTTCTCTGCCTCCATGGCCAGGGCACGATACGAGCAGATTTTGCGGTTCATGCACTTCAACAACAATGAACTCTGTCGTCCTCGTGGAGACCCTCAATACGATCGGCTCTACAAAATTCGGCCCCTCGTAAACCACTTCAACCAACGTTTTGCAGACTTGTTTACTCTCCATCAAGTTGTCTGCGTTGATGAGTCCCTGGTTAAATTTTCTGGCCGCTTGTCATTCAAACAGTACCTTCCCAGCAAGCGTGCCAGATACGGGGTCAAGATGTATAAGCTCTGTGACAGGGCCACAGGCTATACATGTAGTTTTATGGTTTACGAGGGCACAGATAGTCACGTAGAGCTGACAAACTGCCCTGACTACATAGGAAGTGCTGGCAAGATAGTGTGGGACTTGGTGTCACCTTTATTCGGAAAGGGGTACCACTTGTACGTGGACAATTATTATACAAGCGTGCCACTTTTTAGCCACCTTTTTGATCATCAGATTGGAGCATGTGGCACCGTGCGACCTAATCGCCGGGGCTTTCCCCAGCGGCTTGTAAATTCCCGTATTAGGCTGGGGGAGAGAGCCTGCTTGAAGTATAATAACTATAACGCTATGAAGTGGAGGGATAAGAAGAATGTTTTCATTCTCACCTCCCTTCATGCAGACACGACAGTCCAAATTCCTACGGCGACTGGTGTTGTGGAGAAACCCCTCTGTGTCCACTAATATAACCTTAATATGGGAGGGGTGGACCTCAACGACCAGTTGTTGGCGCCGTACCTAATTGCCCGTAAGGCCAGACGCTGGTACAAAAAAGTGTCTGTTTATTTATTTCAATTGGCTTTGCTGTACGCTCATGTGCTATACAGAGCTTCAGGACGGACTGGATCCTTCCTTAAATTCCAGGAAGAGATCGTCAGAGCCCTTCTGTATCCAGATGGTGCTCCACCTCACCATCCCCAACCAAATGCAGTAAGCCGGCCGCATGAGAGGCATTTTCTTTATGCCCTCCCGAGTACCCCTACCCAACGAACCCCCCAAAAAAGATGTCGTGTCTGCAGCAAGCGCGGATTGTCCCCTCTGTCCTGGCAATCCTGGTCTTTGCATTGGTGAATGTTTTGAACGCTACCATACAATAGTGGAGTATTAGCGTAGGGTACAGCACTGCACAGACTAGGACACACTTTCACAGGGTCTCCCAAGATGCTGTCGCATTTTGAGAGACCCAAACCTGGTACCAGTTGAAAAAGTTAAAGTTACAAAAAAAAGTGTAAAAAAAACAAAAAAAAGTAAAAAAAAAGAAAAAAACACAAAAAAATATATAAAATAAAAAAACCAAAAATAGTTGTTGTTTTATTGTTCTGTCTCTATTCTCTCTCTATTGTTCTGCATTCTATACTGCAATGTTTTATTGCTATGTTTTTATCATGTTTGCTTTATAGGTATGCAATTTTTTTATACTTTGTTTTTTTATTGTTAACCACTTTTTTGTTTTCAGGTACGCCATTCAGCTGCAGAGCGGATTTATTTATCTTGACAGCAACAGCGTTTGCTCCCACGATACATAAAGCCGTGACTCCAGCGCTGTCGGAGGTGATATCACCACCACAGTTACATACTTCAGCATATATGCCGAAGCGTGGGGGCAGCAAAGGGTGGAGGAGCGATTTGCTCCTGCCTTTTGAGGGAGGATGCCCCCATGCTTCGGCATATATATATTTTAGGTAGGCACAGGTTGCGTTAAATGTTTTATTTTTTACTATGTTTTTTTTTGTATTTTGCTTTGCAGGTATGGTAAGTATTACTGTTATACTGTAATGTTACTTTGTTTTTTTGTTAACCATCATTTGCTTAGCAGGTACGCCATTCAGTTGCAGCACGGATTTATTTATCTTGACAGCAACAGTGTTTGCTCCCATGATACATAAAGCCGTGACTCCAGCCCTGTCGGAGGTGATTTCACCACCACAGTTACATACTTCAGCATATATGCCGAAGCGTGGGGGCAGCAGTGGGTGGAGGAGCGATTTGCTCCTGCCTTTTGCGGGAGGATGCCCCCATGCTTCGGCATATATATACGGTGCATGTATGCCCATCATTAGAAGTGGGTGGATGAAGGGAGGTATTCTAATGGTGGGCATACCCACCAATCAATATCTTTTTTTCGTTCAGCCCACAGGCTGCATGAAAAAAAAGTTTACAATGTATGCCCAACAAGGACCAGCAATGTACTGGTATATTGCTGGACTTTGAGTGGTTATACCAGAATGATGCCTGCAGGTTTAGGTATCATCTTGGTATCATTCTTTTCAGCCAGTGGTCGGATTTCATGTAAAAGCAATCCTAGCGGCTAATTAGCCTCTAGACTGCTTTTACAAGCAGTGGGAGGGAATGCCCCCCCCACCGTCTTCCATGTTTTTCTCTGGCTCTCCTGTCCCAACAGGGAACCTGAGAATGCAGCCGGTGATTCAGCCAGCTGACCATAGAGCTGATCAGAGACCAGAATGGCTCCAAACATCTCTATGGCCTAAGAAACCGGAAGCTACGAGCATTTCATGACTTAGATTTCGCCGGATGTAAACAGCGCCATTGGGAAATTGGGAAAGCATTTTATCACACTGATCTTGGTGTGGTCAGATGCTTTGAGGGCAGAGGAGAGATCTAGGGTCTAATAGACCCCATTTTTTTCTAAAAAGAGTACCTGTCACTACCTATTGCTATCATAGGGGATATTTACATTCCCTGAGATAACAATAAAAATGATTAAAAAAATAAAATAAAAATGAAAGGAACAGTTTAAAAATAAGATAAAAAAGCAAAAAAATAATAAAGAAGAAAAAAAAAAGCACCCCTGCCCCCCCCCCCCCTGCTCTCGCACAAAGGCGAACGTAAGCGTCGGTCTGGCGTCAAATGTAAACAGCAATTGCACCATGCCTGTGAGGTATCACCGCGAAGGTCAGATCGAGGGCAGTAATTTTAGCAGTAGACCTCCTCTATAAATCTAAAGTGATAACCTGTAAAGGCTTTTAAAGGCTTTTAAAAATGTATTTAGTTTGTCGCCACTGCACGTTTGTGCGCAATTTTAAAGCATGTCATGTTTGGTATCCATGTACTCGGCCTAAGATCATCTTTTTTATTTCATCAAACATTTTGACAAAATAGTGTGTTTTAGTGTTTTAAAATTTAAAAAAGTGTGTTTTTTCCCCAAAAAATGCGTTTGAAAAATCGCTGCGCAAATACTGTGTGAAAAAAAAAAAATTAAACACCCACCATTTTAATCTGTAGGGCATTTGCTTTAAAAAAATATATAATGTTTGGGGGTTCAAAGTAATTTTTTTGCAAAAAAAATAATTTTTTCATGTAAACAAAAAATGTCAGAAAGGGCTTTGTCTTCAAGTGGTTAAAAGAGTGGGTGATGTGTGACATAAGCTTCTAAATGTTGTGCATAAAATGCCAGGACAGTTCAAACCCCCCCCCCAAATCACCCCATTTTGGAAAGTAGACACCCCAAGCCATTTGCTGAGAGGCATGTCGAGTCCATGGAATATTTTATATTGTGACACAAGTTGCGGGAAAAAGACAATTTTTTTTTTTGCGCAAAGTTGTCACTAAATGATATATCGCTCAAACATGCCATGGGAAATTACACCCCAAAATTCATTCTGTTGCTTCTCCTGAGTACAGGGATACCACATGTGTAAGACTTTTTGGGAGCCTAGCCGCGTACGGGACCCAGAAAACCAAGCCCCGCCTTCAGGCTTTCTAAGGGCGTAAATTTTTGATTTCACTCTTCACTGCCTATCACAGTTTCGGAGGCCATGGAATGCCCAGATGGCACAAACCCCCCCCAAATGACCCCATTTTGGAAAATAGACACCCAAAGCTATTTGCTGAGAGGTATAGTGAGTATTTTGCAGACCTCACTTTTTGTCACAAACTTTTGAAAATTGAAAAAAGAAAATAAAAATATGTTTTTCTTGTCTTTCTTCATTTTCAAAAACAAATGAGAGCTTCAAAATACTCACCATGCCTCTCAGCAAATAGCTTGGGGTGTCTACTTTCCAAAATGGGGTCATTTGGGGGGTTTTGTGCCATCTTGGCATTTTATGGCCTTCAAAACTGTGATAGGTAGTGAGGAGTGAAATCAAAAATGTATGCCCTTAGAAATCCTGAAGGCAGTGCTTGGTTGTGTCAAAATAAACTTGTGTCAAAATATAAAATATTCCATGGACTCAACATGCCTCTCAGCAAATAGCTTGGGGTGTCTACTTTCCAAAATGGGGTCAATTGGGGGGAGAGTTGTGCCATCTGGGCATTTTTTGGCCTTCAAAAATGTGATAGGTAGTGAGGAGTGAAATCACAACTTTACGCCCTTAGAAATCCTGAAGGCGGTGCTGGGTTTTCGGGGCCCCGTACGCGGCTAGGCTCCCAAAAAGTCCCACACATGTGGTATCTCCATACTCAGGAGAAGCAGCTAAATGTATTTTGGGGTGCAATTCCACATATGCCCATGGCCTGTGTGAGCAATATATCATTTAGTGACAACTTTGTGCAAAAAAAAAAAAATTGTCACATTCCCGCACCTTGTGTCAAAAAATAAAATATTCCATGGACTCAACATGCCTCTAAACAAATAGCTTGGGGTGTCTACTTTCCAAAATGGGGTCATTTGGGGGGGGGGGTTTGTGCCATCTTGGCATTTTATGGCCTTCAAAACTGTGATAGGTAGTGAGGAGTGAAATCAAAAATTTATGCCCTTAGAAATCCTGAAGGCGGTGCTTGGTTTTCGGGGCCCCGTACGCGGCTAGGCTCCCAAAAAGTCCCACACATGTGGCATCCCCGTACTCAGGAGAAGCAGCTGAATGTATTTTGTGGTGCAATTCCACATATGCCCATGGCCTGTGTGAGCAATATATCATTTAGTGACAACTTTTTGTAAAATTTTTTTTTTTTGTCATTATTCAATCACCTGGGACAAAAAAAATAAATATTCAATGGGTTCAACATACCTCTCAGCAATTTCCTTGGGGTGTCTACTTTCCAAAATGGGGTCATTGGGGGGGGGGGGGTTTGTACTGCTCTGCCATTTTAGCACCTCAAGAAATGACATAGGCAGTCATAAACTAAAAGCTGTGTAAATTCCAGAAAATGTACCCTAGTTTGTAGACGCTATAACTTTTGCGCAAACCAATAAATATACGCTTATTGACATTTTTTTTACCAAAGACATGTGGCTGAATACATTTTGGCCTAAATGTATGACTAAAATTGAGATTATTGGATTTTTTTTATAACAAAAAGTAGAAAATATCATTTTTTTTTCAAAATTTTCAGTCTTTTTCCGTTTATAGCGCAAAAAATAAAAATGGCAGAGGTGATCAAATACCATCAAAAGAAAGCTCTATTTGTGGGAAGAAAAGGACGCAAATTTCGTTTGGGTACAGCATTGCATGACCGTTCAATTAGCAGTTAAAGCGACGCAGTGCCAAATTGTAAAAAGTGCTCTGGTCAGGAAGGGGGTAAATCCTTCCGGGGCTGAAGTGGATAAGCACAAGATGTATATGTGAAACGCGTCTATGTGACCACAGTTTTGTGTCTCTGGTGTTATCTTTGTGAGGCAAAATAAAAAGCAATCGGATGTTCTGGATGTGCAGCCATTTCTATCTTCTTTCCAAGTTTCCCACGGAGGCTGACCGGGGCTAGCACTCTGCAAGATGCTCTAATCAGCCTTATCTTTATACACCTGGAGCAGCGGTTCTTTTTCTTGTATAATAGCTTGGTTTTTCGGCCTGCTCTAAATGGATCTGTAAGTAACCTGTGACAGGTGCCTAAAAAAATGTACATATACCCAGAGTTCCTATCGACGCTGCAATTAGAAAGAAATAATGGTGCGCTTATTCAATAAATTAATAAACAATAAAGTTGATAACACCAAGTGAATAAGTTACTAATGAATAAAGTTGGAAATTAATATCTAAAGTACAAATGCAAAATAGAAATTGAAAAACCAAGTGCAAAAAATTGTCCAAGTGCAAAAAAAAAAAAAATATATATATATGTAATAATCAGGATGACTAAATAGTCCATATCTTGATAGAGGGGAAATAAACATCAATCCACCTCCAACAACGGAAGGGATCAGGGAGAAAAAAACACCACCAATAGATGTATAGATTGGCCGCACACCTCCAGGTATGACTAAAGGGTCAAATAAAGCTCAATGGATAGCTGATGGGAACCCAGATGATACATCTGTGAAGACACCCTTCAGTACTAAGCCAAACGCTACTCCAGAAATAATCGTAGGATCAGAGCAACATCAGATTCCCACTGTAGATTCCAACAGGTCTGTGCGGGCTCGCTCCAATAACATGCCTCTTGCATAAGTGTCACTCAGAGAGAACAAAGACATCCATAGTGCAATATTGCCGATTAAAATAACAAATTTATTCAATATCTGCTTACATAAAAAGTAAGATAACATCCGCAGTAAAGATAGGAGTAGTGACACACTCACCTCCTCACCACATTTCTGTTCTCAAAGTGTGTTCTGAGGTCCCTCTCTGTCCAGTGATGTCATGGACAGAGATATATCTATCAAGATATGGACTGATAAGTCATCCTGATTATAATATATATATTTATTTTTGTTGCACTTGGACAATTTTTTGCACGTTTTTCAATCATTATTTTGCATTTGGACTTTAGATACGGTATTTATTTTCAACGTTATTCATTAGTAACTTATTCACTTGGTGTTACCAACTTTATTATTTATTAATTTACTGAATAAGCGCACATTATTTCTTTCTAATCACGCGTTTGTCAGTGTTTTGAGTACACTTTTAAGTGGTTGCAGCTGTTCACAATTATTATTTCTTTGAGGTTTCACATAGCAGCGTGCACGTTTTTTCCCATTTACACATATCAACGCTTAATAAATCAATAAAGCTATTTTACTATTATATTAATAACAACAGTTTTATTTAAAAATGCGGCACATATTGCTTAATAAGCTACAATGATATCGAGATAAAATGAAAGTAGTATAAATCCCAACAGAATTACATTTAATTTCCTAGAGCATAGTGTATTTTAAATACCTCTCTTTAAATAAAATATTGATTTCACCTTGTTTTACCATTTGTTGCATCTCAGAGCTGTTGATGTTTTAAAGTCTTCTCAGCCTTAAAAAAACTCTCCCGGACAATACTGCTAAGGTGATTTCCAGATGGGAAGGAGATGTGGGAGCATTTGAGGAGGACCAGTGGGCTGAAGCTCTGGCGACAGTTCCCTTGTGTTCATTTAATGTGGCCCAAAGGCTGTCCCAACTATATGTTCTTCTGCGGGTACACTACACACTGGCTAGACTGGTAAGAATGGGAGTGAGAGATGATCCAGTCTTTTGAAGATGCATGAGAGATCACGGTGATCTGATCCACATGTTGTGGAGATGCCCCAAATTGCACATTGGAGGGAGTTGGTAAAGACTCTTAACCGTGTCTTTCAGTGCCAGTTAATAGAACACCCCAAACTGTGTGTGTTGGGAATTCTAGATGAAATCCCGGCTGAGGAATCTACTAGACTAGCCATAGCTAGGGCTCTTTTCCAGACTAGATTGTTAATTCTGAGACACTGGAAGTCAACAGACCCACCTACTATAAAAGAATGGTTGGCACAAATGGGTAACACTATCAGATTGGAAAAATACATCTATCAACACAGAGGTAGCACAAAAAAGTTTGAAAAAATATGGGATCCATGGTTGGCTATTCCGGGGTTAGCTCCTGTAGACCTGATTATAGATCGTCTACTAGTTTAATTAAAAGAAGACAGAGGGGGGAGGCTGACCTTAACCACCGAGGGTCTTTGATTTTACTGGTTTAATATTTGTCCGAGTGTATGCAATACCTGGAAAATTTATATGAATCTACTATGTTTATGTGCTGATGATGCTGTACGTAGATGGTAAGGTGTCTGTCTCATTGTGTTATGTGATGATATAGATCTCTGTGCTGTTTCCATATTACTGAATAAAGTTTCGTTGGATTTAAAAAAAAAAAAGTCTTCTCAGCCACTTCCTGCCTACAGTGCCTTGAAAAAGTATTTATACCCCTTGAAATTTTTCACATTTTGTCATGCTACAGCCAAAAACATAAATGTATTTTAAAGGGATTTTATGTGATATACCAACACTAGGTGAAGTGGAAAATGATAAATGGTTTTCAAAATTTTTTACAAATAAATATCTGAAAAATATCTGAATACAAATGGCATGCATTTGTATTTAGCGCCCTTTACTCTGATACCCCTAACTAAAATCTAGTGGAACCAATTGCCTAATCACCTAATTAGTAAATAGAGTTCACCTGTGTGTAATTTAATCTCAGTATAAATACAGCTGTTCTATGAAGCCCTCAGAGGTTTGTTAGAGAACCTAAGTGAACAAACAGCATCATGAAGGCCAAGGAACACACCAGATAGGTCAGGGATAAAGTTGTGGAGGAGTTTAAAGCAGGGTTAGGTTATAAAAAACATCCCAAGCTTTGAACATCTCACAGAGCACTGTTGATCAAGCAATCATCCAAAAATGGAAAGAGTATGACACAACTGCAAACCTACCAAGACATGGATGTCCATCTAATTTGACAGGCTGGGCAAGGAGAGCATTAATTAGAGAATCAGCCAAGAGGCCCATGGTAACTCTAGGGGAGCTGAAGTGATCCACAGCTCAGGTGGGAGAATCTGTCCACAGGACAACTATTAGTCGTGCTCTCTACAAATCTGACCTTTACGGAAGAGTGGCAAGAAGAAAGCCATTGTTGAAAGAAAGCCATAAAAAGTCCCCTTTGCAGTTTGCAAAAAGCCATGTGGAGGACACAGCAAACATGTGAAAGAAGGTGCTCTGGTCAGATGAGACCAAAATGGAACTTTTTGGCCTAAAATCAAAACGCTATGTGTGGTGGAAAACTAACACTGCACATCACCTTGAACACACCATCCCCCCTGTGAAACATGGTGGTGGCAGCATCATGTTGTGGGGATGCTTTTCTTCAGCAGGGACAGGGAAGCTGGTTAGAGTTGATAGGAAGATAGATGGAGCAAAATACAGAAAACCTGTTAGAGTCTGCAAAAGCACTACAATGGATGGTTTAGATCAAAGCATATTCATGTATTAGAATGGCCCAGTCAAAGTCCGGACATAAATACAATTAGGAATTTGTGGCAAGGCTTGAAAATTGCTGTTCACAGACGCTCTCCATTAAATCTGACTTATCTTGAGCTTGATCTATTTTGATCTATCTTGAGCTATTTTGTGGGGTTCCCCTTAAAATCCATACAAAACCCGAAGGGCCTGATATGCATTTGGGGGGGACCCCATGCTGCGTTTTTTTCATCATTTTTAATTATCTGCTTTTTTTTGTTTACATTCAGACCACTCAAGGTGTTAACCATAAATATCAAGTATACATTTTAGGAACTGCAACCATTTTTATACACAGTCCCCCCAAGGGAGGTAACAAGGGCTCAAATGTTACATGGTTACAAAGTTACATAGTAGGTGAGGTCGAAAAAAGACACAAGTCCATCAAGTCCAACCTATGTGTGTGATTATATGTCAGTATTACTTTGTATATCCCTGTATGTTTTGGTCATTCAGGTGCTTATCTAATAGGTTCTTGAAACTATCAATGCCCCCCACAGAGACCACCGCCTGTGGAAGGGATTTCCACATCCTTGCCGCTCTTACAGTAAAGAACCCTCTACATAGTTTAAGGTTAAACTGCTTTTCTTCTAATTTTATTGAGTGGCCACGAGTCTTGTTAAACTCCCTTCCGTGAAAAAGTTTTATCCCTATTGTGGGGTCACAAGTACGGTATTTGTAAATTGAAATCATATCCCCTCTCAAGCGTCTCTTCTCCGGAGAGAATAAGTTCAGTGCTCGCAACCTTTCCTCATAACTAATATCCTCCAGACCCTTTATTAGCTTTGTTGCCCTTCTTCGCTCCATTTCCAGTACATCCTTCCTGAGGACTGGTGCCCAGAACTGGACAACATACTCTAGGTGTGACCGGACCAGAGTCTTGTAGAGCAGGAGAATGTAATTGGACAAATGAATATAATCATAAATAAAATGTTCATTTTTAATATTTTGTTGAGAATCCTTTCATGTCAATAACTGCCTAAAGTCTGGAACCCATGGACATTACCAAAAGACTGGGTTTCCTCTTTTCAGATGCTTTGCCAGGCTCTAACTGTAGCTGTCTTCAGTTGTTCTTTGTTTGTAGGTCTGCCTTTAGTTTTGCCTTCAGCAAAATAAATGCATGCTTAATTGGGTTGAGATCACGTGATTGACTCGGCCATTGCAGAATATTCCACTTCTTTTCCTTCAAAAGCTCCTGGGTTGCTTTTGCAGTGTGTTTTGGATCACTGTTCATCTGTACTGTGAAGCGCCTTCCAATCAACTTTGCTGCATTTGGCTGAATCTGGGCTGACGGTATATCTCTAAACACTGTAGAATTCATCCAGCTGCTTCTGTCTTCTGTCACATCATCAATAAACACCAATGACCCAGTGTCACTGAAAGCTCTCCATCAAATCTGACTTATCTTGAGCTATTGAGCTAGTTCCCCTTAAAATCCATACAAAACCCGAAGGGCCTGATATGCATTTGGGGGGGGACCCCACGCTGCTTAACAAGGGGACCCCCAGATCCCGCCCCCCCTGTGTGAAATGGTAAGGGGGTACAAAAGTACCCCTACCATTTCACAAAAAAACTGTCAAAAATGTTAAAAATGACAAGAGACAGTTTTTGACAATTCCTTTATTTAAAGCCTTCTTCTTTTCCATCTTCTTTCTTCTATCTTCTTTCTTCTATGTTCCTTCGGTTTCTTCCTCCATCTTCTTCTTCCTCTGATTCTTCTTCCGATCCTCTGCTTCTTGCTCCAGTGTTCTCATCTGGCATCTTCCTGCGTGGCGTCTTCTTCCCTTCTTTGTTCTCGGGCCACTCCGCATCCATGATGGGAGGCTCCCGCTGTGTGACGCTTCTCGTCTTCTGACACTTCTTAAATAATGGAGGGTGGGGCCACCCGGTGACCCCGCCCCTCTCTGACGCACGGGGACTTGACGGGACTTCCCTGTGGCATTCCCCATGATGTCAGAGGGGGCGGGGTCACCCATTACGTAACGGATGACTCCGCCCCCCTCTGACGTCACTGGAAATGCCAATGGGAATTGACAATGATGCGCCCACCTCCCACCTGTCCTTCACTTGTCTGGATGTTCTTAATGGGTTTTTCTTTACCATAGAGAGTATCCTGCGATCATCCACCACTGTATGTGGATGTCTAGGCCTTTTTATGTTGCTGTCTGAGCTCACAAGTGCATTCTTCTTTCCTCAGAATGTAGTGGACTGTTGATTTGGCCACTCATAATATTGCTGCTATCTCTCTGATGGTTTTGGTTTGTTTTTGAAGCCTTACAATGGCCTGTTTCACTTGCATGGACAGCTCCTTTGGACGAATGATGTAGGTTCACAGCAATAGATTCCAAATGCAAATACCACACTTGGAATCAACTACAGACCTTTTACCTGCTTAATAGATAAAGAAATGATGAGGGAGTAGCCCAAACCTGGCCATGAAACAGCTTTTGATTTGATTGTCCAATTACTTTTGGTCCCTTGAAAAAGTGGGGGAGGGTAGCTATTCTTAAGAGCTATAATTCCTAAACCCTTCCTCAGATTTGGATGTACATACCCTCAAATTAAACCTGAGAGTGTGCACTTTCAGCTTATATCCATTATATAACTATAGCTTGAATACATTTTGGTAAATACCTGAAAAAACTAAAATTGTGCCTGTGTCCAAATATATATGGACCTAACTGTATATTGGGATATCATGTATAATTTCCTTGATATTTCCTTGATATTGCAAGATATTACCCATAATTTTTAGCAGGTAGGATATGTTTTTCTTAACATTGATTTTATTGTTTGAGATTTGATAATTGAAGTATATTTTGTATGGTTTAAACAGTGGAAGGAGCTGTGCGGCACTATATAATTATTATATTTGTTGTGTGGTGTAGAAACACATATCAGTGCTTGCAGTAGTTCCAGTAAATATTATACACACAGCTTTGATAATTGCGTGGAGGGTATTTCACTAAATTATTATTATTGATTGTTCCTTATCTCTGGAAGTGAGACTACAAAGTTTTGAGCCAAAAGTTTGTGATTTTTGAATCCAGCAAAACCTTGGGATCTGCCACAGACCCATGCAAACCTGAACCGAATCCCTGATATGAACTTGTTGAACATCCAATTCCAAAGCCATAATTTAAAAAAAATGGAGTTGCCCTCCCCCCTCCCCCCATCCTTTGCTATGACAGCATTCACTCTTTTGGGAAGGCTTTCCACAATATTTAAGAGTGTGTCTGTAGACATGTGTGCCCATTCAGCCAAAAGAGCATTAGTAAAGTCAAAACATGGCTAACAACCTGCTTGCAAATTCATCTCAAGGGTGTTAAAGTCAAGGCTCTGAGCAGGCTGTTTGAGTTCCTCCACACCAAAGTGATTTATTATGTCTTTATGGGCCTGGCTTTATGCACAGGGGCACTGTCAAGCTGGAATAGAAAAAGGCTTTCCCCAGACAATTGCTACAAGGATAAAAGGGCACACTTGTATTAAATGTCTTTATATACTGTAGCAATAATCATACCATTCACAGAAAACCCTCAAACTAAGTAAAAGAGATGAGCATCCACATACCTATGCACATAAATGTAACTGTGATCGTCAGGGATCCACAAACTTTTGACCATATAGTGTATCTGAATTTTTCATGTGTAGCTTACAGTTAAATGCCACTAGCACAATCAACCAATATCCCAGACCTGTTTAATTACCCTCATCAACTTTATACTGCCTATTAAAGAAATATTCTATTGCTAGTTTAATTATAAATAGAATTGACAACTTACATTGCCAGCATTTCTAGAAATTCATAGAGCTGAACTCTTCCATTCTCCACATAAGTTGGTTCTTTCTGCCTCAGATACATAGACAACTTCTGTTGGGACATGACAAATCCACACATCTAAATTAAAACAGACACATTAGGAGTCAATTTTTTAGAGATCTGAGCCCAAATACACAGTCAGTTTAGAAAAAAGAAGATGGTATGTATTGTGAAAAGCTCTTTAATTTTTGTATTGAAATATTCCATAATTGTAAAAACTGTGGGATATAGGTTAGATAGTTTGCATGCTCCTTGTACAATGCTTGGTGTGCATTTTAGCTGCATTCATATTGCATTCAGTTTTGTAACATGAAGGTAAGGCATCCTTGTTCCAATCCGAGGGATCAATGACCTGAAATTGCATTCCTTCCCAGATGCTTTCTAAATTGCCTAGCAATATATTAACTTTTTTAACTGTTAGCCAGTTTGTAATATAGGAAGGTAATATAGGAAGAAAAACACCAAACAATTTCATTATGCCGAAAAGTTGAAAATGTATAAAGTTCAAATTATTACAATGTTAATGAACAGTAAAGAAGTCTACGTTAGCATGAATGAAGATAAAAAAAAAATAGTTACATCTGCTTTTAATCTTATGTATAAATTAATAGGGAAGGCAATGTTTGCACAGTGTAATTGGTATAGCTCTGCTGTGTGCACAGAAAGATGTCAAACAGAAGAAGATCTATAGTTGCTGACATTAAATGACTTAAGCTGGTCAGCTGTTCGGGATAGGAAGCAAAAAAAACAGTTTGGAGCAAATTTCAAAGCCTGGATATTAAACACGATAGCACAGACAATTTCATCAAATATCTTTCCATGAACACATATTCTTTTAAAGCTTGACAGGAGCATCAGTAAATTTTGATTTACAGATCGAGCACAGAATAACGTGATGCAGAAAAAGTGGGTCTTCTACAGTTCCTGGAACTTCAGTAACAAGGCTCCAAAAGACAAGTGGGTTCATATCACAATTTCCATTTACTTAGGGCTCATGCATACTGGATGTTTTAAACACTGCTATTAGGGGTGTTTAGCTGAATTTTTTTTTTTTCTGTCTCTAGGCACCCCTCCATGTTAGCATATGTGTCCATGCACACATAGGCATTTAGAGGCAGAAATAAAAACCTAGGGCCAGCACATTCATGAGAGAAGTGTTTCAGCGGTAAAACCGTTTTAATGCTCCTAAAGGCGTATAAATGTGTGTAAACATGGCTATCAGCGTTTAGGCCCATTTAACCACATTTTGCCATGGAGACTTCAACAAATTGGATATGCATATTTATGAGAATCTAGAAAATTACCGTCTTTACAGGAAGTTCAGTGTCCTTTGCTTTTTTTCTGCTGCATATGTAGAAATGCTTACCCTGTCTGGTTGCAGCAAAGCAGGGGACATCTCAATGACCTCACTGTAGCTCTAGAGCTCCATCCCCAAATATAACAATAGAACACATATAAGTAAACTGTGGACAGATATTGCATCTAATCTAATGCCGCACAGGGATCAGTTGTCAAGGAGCCAGAGGAGGGAAAGGAATAAGTGCATAATGCTTTATTTGTAAAAGGTGTAAATATTTGATTTGTATGTAATGTTTTTAACAGAATTAAATTGTTTTAAATCATTTTTTTCCTTTCTTTTTCAGAAAAAATCCTGCATACCTATTGGAAATCTCTGTGGGATTGTATCCAACAGGACCTCATGGCCAAGGAAAAAGTGGCTAGAAGTGGAGCTCCAGCACCCCAAAAAGAAGCAGATCTATAGCCAGCAGCTAGCATTTCTTCACTGTCTATGATGTCAAACAAGACAGCAAGTATGTTCTGCTTGTGTTAGAGATGAATATAAGGTATTTTTTTATATATATTTTTATATTTTTAGCCATGATTATTATATTCTTTAATACATTTTTTGTTTCAAATTTTTGCTTTTTTTTACTTTTTAAATAATTTTTTTAACATTTTTTTCAATTTTTTTGTCATTTTTAAACAGTTGAATTTTTTATTTTATTTTATAACACTTGTTTTCTTTTTAATTTTTTTTTTAAATCAAGTTTATTTTCTTTTTTTTTAATTTTTTTTTTTAAGTGTAGCAATATGGTTACATTTAATGAAGGTACAACATTTAGCAACTCACATGGTTGATGAATAAAACAGGTACATTGAAGCATGCAGGCATCCAGGGCAAAGCCGCACACACAGACCGCCCTCCACACCACCGTCTCCCACCACTGTCAGTCTGCAATCGTGACCGGGAAGACTACCCTGCAGTAGAGCGATCTGAAAGCGAGGATTGAACAGCTCGTGGAGCACAGTGTGGAAGGGATGACATCGACGAGGGTGCGGAGGACGGTCGACGCGGACAGCCCCACTTCGGATGCCTGCACATCCACATGCACCCGCTTTTATTTTAAAATATTTTTATTGGTTTTATATGATGAACAGTATAAAATCAAATATACGTGCAAAATGAACGTACAGGAATCAAGTATATAAACAATATCATTGTGTTTACTGGAATATGAGTATTGAGATAGAGATAAATGCTAAGGTATACTCTAAATGAATGAAGATGAACTTTTTGCTGTGTAGGCCTGTATCACTGACAGGACTGCCAGGGGGGCCAATAGTCACCTCCGGGATACAGGCTATGGACTGACTGGGACACCCCACACACACCTCCCCAATGGGATCTTCCTGAAGGCGTGTGCAGTGACCCCCCAGAATCCTTTTCTGCTCCTATAGGGGAGGTCGCCGGGGAGGAAATGGAATCTATAAAAGTGGAGCCCTCCATTTTGCAGTACATCCATAAGGGTAGGTGATTACTGAAAGTAAGGGAGGAGCGAGGACCCCCCAACAGTCCTGAAGATGATCTTCGCAGTCTCCCCCATGGGGAAAACTACAGGTCCTTATTTGCTACATTTGCTTATTTGTAAGGAACAAGAGAGTCCCAGAGAGGAAAGAGAGAAAAAGTAGAAGATGAAGAGGGGGAGGAAGGAGAAGGACCGAGTTGGGTCAGGGAGAGGAGGGGGTAAAACCAGAACATGACGACATGGGATAAGAGTTATGTTATAGTATGTGGCCCACGGTTCCCAGGTGGTCATGAACCTCCCCACTTTATCATTGAATTTTGCTACTAAATGTTCCTGAGACATAATCCACAAAATTTTCCTAATACAACTCTGGAGGGGTACAGTGGGCTTCCAACATTTAGCAATGGTAATTTTAACTCCCAACAGGATAAAGAAGGATAGGGCTTGTGAGTTTTTATGACAAACTAGGAACATTCGGATTAAGAAGAGCTATGTGTATGTTGGGGGCTACTGACGTTTTAAATATTTTACTGATAATTCAGAAGATTTTCTGCCAAAATGTTCTAATACGAGGGCCTTTTTTTTTTTTTTTTAAGGACCACATCCAACATGCTATTATCGGCAACGGAGGAGGAGGTAGAGGAGTAAAAGCTGGTGGAGGACTTTTCATTGCAGGTGTTCACATATTCTACACAACGTTCAGGTCATCCACCCACACCCACGGAATTTTATATATATATATATATATATATATATATATATATATATATATATATATATATATATATATATATATATATATATATTTTTTTTTTTTTTTGTAAATACTTTATTATAACTTTTTATGTGACAACACTGAAGAAATTACACTTTGCTACAATGTAACGTAGTGAGTGTACAGCTTGTATAACTGTAAATTTACTGTCCCTTCAAAAAAACTCAACATTCAGCCATTAATGCCTAAACGGCTGGCAACAAAAGTGAGTACACCCCTAAGTGAAAATGTCCAAATTGGGCCCAATTAGCCATTTTCCCTCACCAGTGTCATGTGACTCGTTAGTGTTACAAGGTCTTAGGTGTGAATGGAGAGCAGGTGTGTTAAATTTGGTGTTTTCGCTCTCACTCTCTCATACTGGTCACTGGCAGTTCAACATGGCACCTCATGGCAAAGAACTCTCTGAGGATCTGAAAAAAGAACTGTTGCTCTACATAAAGATGGCCTGGGCTATAAGAAGATTGCCAAGACCCTGAAACTGAGCTACAGCATGGTGGCCAAGACCATACAGAGGTTTAACAGGACAGGTTCCACTCAGAACAGGCTTCACCATGGTCGACCAAAGAAGTTGAGTGCACGTGCTCAGCGTCATATCCAGAGGTTGTCTTTTGGAAATAGACTTATGAGCGCTGCCAGCATTGCTGCAGAAGTTTAAGGGGTGGGGGGTCAGCCTGTCAGTGCTCAGATCATATGCCACACACTGCATCAAATTGGTCTGCATGGCTTTTGTCCCAGAAGGAAACCTCCTCTAAAGATTATGCACAAGAAAGCCCGCAAACAGTTTGCTAAAGACAAGCAGACAAGCAGACTAAGGACATGGATTACTGGAACCATGTCCTGTGGTTTGTTGAGATCAAGATAAACGTATTTGGTTGAGATGGTGTCAAGCGTGTGTGGCGGCAACCAGGTGAGGAGTACAAAGACAAGTGTGTCCTGCCTACAGTCAAGCATGGTGGTGGGAGTGTCATGGTCTGGGGCTGCATGAGTACTGCCGGCACTGGGGAGATACAGTTAATTGAGGGCACCATGAATGCCAACATGTACTGTGACATACTGAAGCAGAGCATGATCCCCTCCCTTCGGAGACTGGGCCGCAGGGCAACATTCCAGTATGATAACAACCCCAAACACACCTCCAAGATGACCACTGCCTTGCTAAAGAAGCTGAGGGTAAAAGTGATGGACTGGCCAAGCATGTCTCCAGACCTAAGCCCTATTGAGCACCCGTGGGGCATCCTCAAATGGAAGGTGAAGGAGCACAAGGTCTCTAACATCCACCAGCTCTGTGATGTCGTCATGGAGGAGTGGAAGAGGACTCCAGTGGTAAACTGTGAAGCTCTGGTGAACTCCATGCCCAAGAGGGTTAAGGCAGTGCTGTAAAATAATGGTGGCCACTCAAAATATTGACACTTTGGGCCCAATTTGGACATTTTCACTTAGAGGTGTACTCACTTTTGTTGCCAGCAGTTTAGACATTAATGGCTGTGTGTTGAGTTATTTTAAGAGGACAGCAAATTTACAGTGTTATACAAGCTGTACACTCACTACTTTACATTGTATCAAAGTGTAATTTCTTCAGTGTTGTAACATGAAAAGATATAATAAAATATTTACAAAAGTGTGAGGGGTGTATTCACTTTTGTGAGATACTGTATGTACCTTCTATGACTTCTGAGTAGTTATTTTTTATTTATTTAATTAGGATGCAGGTGAAAGCCGCACATCCACAAGTACTAGAGGATATGGACTTGGGCCCCGTAAAAGGGGGGGGGATGGGGGCAAGAACATAAGGATCATTATTTGTCATTGCTACAGGAGGTACTGTCAGAGAGGTGGTCAATGGATGGAATTTTAAATACAGACAACCCTTGTGCTGCATTCTGCCACAACCTCTATCACATGCTCTAAGACATAGGTGGCAATCTTGAGAAGCAGTGTATGGATAGCATTTATGTGGTTGACATGCAATATCGGGCAGCCAAAAGGAGTGGCATACCACCCCCCATCTGTGCATTGCTTTTCAAGGTCCACCTGTATACCCTGGGACATTACCTGGCCGATCTTCTGTACCCCCTGCCACACATACTATGTTCCTCCTGGATCACTCCTGCCCCCACCTACACACTCCTTCATTCTTCATTGAGACACCCCCTCCCTTTTACCATCATGACTACCCAAGGAATTATTCCCAAGGGGATAATTATTCCATTTACCATAACCATGTCACATATTTTATTGTGTATGGGGTACATGCAGACACCCCCCCCACCACCACCAGTGGGATGTGTGCTTTTGACCTCCCACAGAAAAAAAAAACACATGACACATGCCCCCAAGAAGAAATAAAAAGACAAGACTATGCTGAGAGACAAAAGGGAACAAAACAACAATAGATACGTTTGAAAAACCTTATTCAAACATATTCAAAAATTATTCTGAGATAATGTAAAGCCTATGAATATCAGATGACCTACACATATTGATCCTGCCAGGACACTTCACTCACTGGGGACACAAAGAAATCTGCATATTGATTTCTGATGCTTATTTCCCAGTGTAAATCCATAAACTGTATATGCTGAGCAGGATTTGGTGGTGCCGGTTCGCATGTGCCTCTCTCCTTATCACAAAGGAAATTATAGAGCACACAGCAGGCCAGGATGACTTTGATGGCATTTTCCACATATAGCTGCATACAGGACAGGAGAATATGCCTCTTTGCAGTGCAGACCAAATGTGCACTCCACAATCCAGCCGCCATGGCTCAGACAATAATTAAAAATCTTCTGCTTGTGGCTCAGTCTGTACCTGCTCTATGGAGGCATTTGATTCTCTGCTAGTCCCAAAGCCTCATCTGCCACAAAAGCCAGTGTAAGATTTAGCTCTGCTGGGCATGGGAGAAGTCAGCTTCAGGGAATCTGGAGACGTCCTTCATATGTGCGTAATCCCATCACAGATTCTCTGAAGATTTTGGCATCACCTTGGCTGCCGTAGGCTCCGAGGTCAACTAATATGAAATGTAGGTGTGAACCAGTCAATGCCAAGAGGATGATTGAAAAGTACTTTTTATAATTGACATACTGTAAAGAGATCCAGACTTGGCAGCTTTTTCACCCTGATGTGTTTGCTACACAAAACAGTCACTTCCAGCACTAAGAGGTCCTCTACAGTTGGAGAGAAATGGGACAACAAATCCAAATGCTTGGCAGTTGTAGCCCTCCCCGGACAGGTGAATCCAAAGTGAAACTACAAAAAGAAACAAACAGGAAGGCGCTAGCACCTAGTGCATTAACAAATGCTTAGCTTAGCTCTGAGGAAGGGGCTGTGCCCCGAAATGCGTCAGATTGGCACCGTAGAAGGGTATAATTGCAGTACGCGCATCCTGCACTGTATGGCATCTTGTGGTGTATTGGCCTTTACAAGTTGCATTTTTGTGAGTATCTAATTTTACTATTTTTTATTGTTTTAATAAATATTTTTTGTTAATGCACTAGGTGCTTGTGCCTTCCTGTTTGTTTGTTTGTTTGTTTGTTTTTTGTAGTCTGATGAGTTTGCTGTTGAGGGTTCCTGTGTAATTGGGAAACTGCATCTTCTCCCAAAATTCTTCGCCAATTGTATCCCACGTCTCTTCAATTGGCTCAGGCATGATAATGTCAGGCAACTCCTCCCACATTGCCTGGTGAGTTTCATAGGTCAATTTTGCTGTAAGGACGCAAAAGATTGTCTTGTTGCAAGAAACCTGGAAAAAAAAATCTGATCATGAAAAGTATAGAAATAATGTATGTAATAAAAAAAAAGGCAAAAAAGGCAAAAATATTGTAAAAATGTATGTAAAAAAAACAGATAAAGTAGCATTTGAAAAAAGGATAGGGGTGAAAAATATTTAAAAAATGTGGAAAAGCAAAAAAATTTAAAATATTTTGAAATAAATTCTTTTTTTTTTTTTTTTTTTTCTTTTTTTTTCTTTTTGCCACTTCAGCTTGAAGGTTTCTCCCGGGAAAAGATTTTTCAAATATGAAAATTCAAATTTCTTTCCCATCTTATCGTCACATCATCGTGGCTTTACATTTGCTTGGTACTCCAATTTAGTATATTACAAAACAAAAGAGGATACATAATTATCCCAACGATAGCTAATGCTTCCCTCTTACCCCCCCCCCGAGACCATACCCATCCAGTCCTCTGTATTCCTCTACTTATGTAGACCACATCTCAACCGCATTTGGGGATTCTTTAAATTTCTTTCCATTTTGTTTCAAAGGCCCCCATTTTTGTCCCTTCGCTAAATCTTAGGTACTCCAAGCACTGAATCTCATTAATTTTATTAAACCATTCCCTCATCTTTGGCCTCTCTTTCCTTTGCCAATACTTAGGGATTAAGCTCTTAGCTGCATTAATAAGATGTGGTAAAAGTGTTCTGAGATATGTTTTAGTCGGCATATCACTCATGTGGAATAAACAGATCCAAGGGTCATTTGGGACGTCCAAGTTTGTGATCACTTTGATAAATTTTCTTACTTCGCCTCAAAACCTTTTCATTTCTGGACATAGCCACCAAATATGGGCCATTGACCCCATCTCTGAGCAGCCCCTCCAACAGAATTGCGACTTATCCCTATGTATTTTATGCACCCGATCGGGGGTCAGGTACATTCTGGTCAGGCATTTAAAATTTAATTCTAGGAGTTTACTATTAACTGAAGTAGCTGAGACTCTTTTCAAGATCAGGGAGACTTCTGTATCTGTAAGATTTCTCCCTAACTCCTTTTCCCATTTCCCTATATAGTCCGGGGTTTCTAACCTTTCTAAATCAACTAGAACTTAATATATCCGGGAGAAACCCCCCCTCCCCTCTCTATCCACGCATATTTTTTCTAGTGGTGTTAAATTATCCACCGATCTTATTGGTTGTGGGAGTGAACCAACATAGTGTTTTAATTGGCTATAGCGCCAGGGGTTTATGACTAACATATCTCTTTTGTCCTGCATCTCTTGGAATGAGCATATTCGACCCCTATGCATTATGTCTTTTAGTTGTATATTTTCTTCTAGTAACCATTTACCAAACCATTCCTCTTTCCCTGGTGCAAACTGTTCTAAATCTTTAAGTGGCATTAAGGGTGAGTTATACTCCCAGTGTTCCTTTCTGTGAAGGGTGTCCCATATCTTAAGTGCGTGTTTAGTGATTGCATGCGTTTCAGTGCTGTACTTTCTCTGTTGAGGCAAAATCCGTATAATCTTATCCAGTTTAGTGTCACTAATTTTATTTTCTATTACTACCCATTGTTTTTCTATGTTTTTGACCCATTCAATCACTCTGGCTATAGCGATAGCTTCGTAATATTTCCTTATATCTGGTGCTCCCCATCCCCCTTTACCTTTAGTATTAATCAATTGTGAGAATTTGAATCTAGGTGACTTTCCCCTCCAAATAAATTTTGAAAACATTAAGTGTAGCCTTCTGAGGTATGTATGTGGGAGTGATATTGGTATCATTTGCATTTTATAAGTTATTTTCGGCAGTATAACCATTTTATATATGTTGATTCTTATCGCCCAGGATAGTTGACCCAGATGAATTCTACTCAATTCAGCTTTTACCTCGTTTAACAGTGCTATAAAGTTCGCTTGGTATAGCGTTTCGGTTGATGTAGTGATTTTGACCCCCAGGTAATTCAGTTCTTTTTTCCCCCACACAAAGGGGAAGTGTTTTTGGTAGGAGTGGTCACTCTCCTTGAAGTGGTTTATCTCAAGTGCTTCAGATTTAGTTGGGTTTACTTTGAAATTTGATAACTTTCCGTATTCTACTAGGTTAGCCATGATATTTGGTAGGGATATCCTTGGCTGGGTTATATACAGCAGGATGTCATCTGCAAAGGCGGCCAGTTTGTATTCCATATTCCCTATTACGACCCCACTAATATCCCTATTCTGTCTTATCCTTAATAGAAGGGGTTCTAACGTCAACAGGAAGAGCATGGGGGAGATTGGACACCCCTGCCTTGTACCATTGTACATGTCGATTGGGTCCGAGAAGGTCCCATTTATTTTCACTCTTGCCGATGGTCTTGAGTATAAGGCCCTAATCCATTTACACATCCTCTTCCCACAGCCTACCTCCTCGAGCGTACTCATCATGAAGTCCCAGTCTACTCTATCAAACGCTTTTTCAGCGTCTATGGATAGAAGTAGACCTGGGACTCCGCTCTTTTTGATTTCCTGGGCTACTAGGAGGGTTTTGATGCTGTTATCCCGTCCCTGTCTACCTCTAATAAACCCCACCTGGTCCGGATGTATGATCTTCTCTATTACCTGCTTCATTCTGCTCGCAATCACTTTTGCGAATAATTTAGTATCCACATTTAGCAGGGAAATAGGCCTATAGTTTGAACAAACTGTCGAGTCCTTATCCTCTTTTTGAATAACCGTAATATTGGCTGCCAGGGCTTCTCTGCTCATTTCCCCCTTGTCTCCTATGTCGTTCATATAGGCACACAGTTTAGGGATTAGATAGTCTTGGTATTTTTTATAATAAAGCACTGTCAACCCATCCGGTCCTGGGCTCTTACCTACTTGTGTTTCTCTAATTGCCTTTCTAACTTCAATCTCTGTAATAGGGGACTCCAGTGTGGTACGCTCATTTTCCGATAATTTAGTCATTCCCACTTCACTTAGGTAATTTTTGATCTTCGCTTGTTTTTGTTCCCTCTCCTTAGTTGTTACATTTCTATTTATGGAATAAAGCTCACTGTAGAATTCTTGGAACGTCCTTGCAATATCTGGATCCCTATATTGGATCTCGTTTGTTCTAGATCTTATCTTGTCGATATATTTGTTATTTTTTTTTTACTTAATATCTTTGCCAGGAGTCTACCAGGTCGGTTACTGCCTACATACCTTTCTTTTTTAACAAGGTTATACTTCTTCCTATTTTCCTGTTCAATTAACTGCCGTATAGCCTCCCTGCTCCTAAATAGTTTTGCCAGTGTTTCGCTATCCCCCTTTTTCTTATGATGTTGCTCTAATTTAATGATTTCCTCCTGAAGCACGCGAAAGGTCTCTCCCTGGCTTCTCTTTTTCTCTACACCCGCCTTAATCATGATCCCTCTGATATAGGCTTTGTGGGCCTCCCAGACCATAGTTTCTGATGTTTCCTCAGCGGTATTAACTTTAAAGTAAAATTCAAGTTCTTCTTTAATAAGTTTGTCTATCTTTTCATCATGTAGGAGGTCCTCATTCAGTATCCAGCTACTGCTCCGTGTTTCATGCTTGCTTAATTTTATTTGTAGGCTAACCGGGGCGTGGTCCGAGAACGTCATTGGCCCTATGCTTGTACCCTCAACCTCTTCCACATAGCGATGCTCCACGAAGAATAAGTCCAGCCTAGAGTATGTCGCGTGAACGGGGGAATAGAAGGTATAATCTCTTATGTTCTGATGTTGCATCCTCCATATATCTACCAGCTGCTGATGACGCAGTTTTTTCCTGAGTTTTTTCATCCACTTGCCTTCGGACCCCCGAGCACGCGACGTACTGTCTTTACCTGACTCTAAACATATATTGAAGTCTCCTGCGATAATGGCCCTTCCTCTCTTAAAGGTTTCAAACTTTGCCAAGATTCCCACTAGGAACCTTGCTTGGTTATTATTTGGGCAGTAGATATTTGCCAGGGAACATTCCATTCCTTTCAAGCTACCTCTTATGAACAAGAAGCGACCCTCCGGGTCAATTACTCTCTCCTCTATTGTGAACCCAACTCCCTTTGCAAAACCAATCGCCACTCCTTTTGCCCCTCTTATCGGGGAGTCTCCATAGATCCAGTTTGGAAACTCGCTTGTAGCTATTCTCTTGCTTTTGCCTAGGTATAGGTGGGTCTCCTGAAGGAAGACCACCTCTTCTTTCAGGGATCTCAATTCTCCCATTATGTTCGCACATTTTATGGGGGAGTTGATGCCCCTCACATTATATGTGACTATATTTATCCCAGCCGTCCTGTTATTTTAGCCCCATTTACACCTTTACATAGCCCCTCCTGGCTGAATAGTCGGATCCACCAAGGATTGGGTTGGTCTCGTCCTACCCTTAACCCCCCCACCCCCCCTCCCTCAACCCTCCTCCTCCCCCCCCTCCTCCTGCCCGCCCACCTCCCTCCCCCCAAATCCCTCCCGCCCAGCCCCTCACCTTTTCCCCTTTCCCATCAAGTTGGGGGGAGTATTGGGGTGCCACATGAGCCCCCTAAATGAAGAAAAAAGAAACCCTGGCCTACCCACTCCACCTGGCCACACGGTTTACTCCCCAGAGGTTGAGCTCAGAGGAGGGTCTAGTCTGGCCAAGAGCTTCCCCCTGGGTGTAATTCCAGCCATCCCTCCCACACCCCCTCCACCCACCCCACCCCCCCGCCCCCACCGACAATAGATCGTATAGAGAGAGAAACAAAGAGGGAAGAGAGAGAGAGAAAGACAAATCCATTTTCAATCACTTTTTACATTCGAGGCCTCTTTCAGTCCCTGTGTTCTTTTGTCATTAGTATTGGTTTCCAAGTGACAGGGTCCCCTAAATGTTCCTGACTTCCGCTTTTCTCCCACCACCCCAGGATCTCCATTACTGGGATTCCAAGTCGATCGCAGAAATTCTGGGTCTCCTCCGGAAATCTCAGCACCGCCTTTCGGCCGTCCTTACGTCCAGTAAGATTGGCAGGGAAGCCCCAGGAGTATTGGACCTCGTTCGCCTTTAAGGCAGCTAGTAATGGCTTCAAAATTCTTCTTCTGCTTAGAGTTTCTGCGGCTAGGTCCTGGAAGATGTGTAAATTTGTTTCACCGTACTTCACCTGTGGGTTTCTCCTTAAATTCATGCTAATCTGTTCTTTGTCCCGGAAGTTATGAAATCGCACTATTACATCCCGCGGAGTGTCTCCCCTAATTTCGGCTGGTTTCCTAATTCGATGGACTCTGTCTAGGTTTAAATTACCGCTGATATTGCAAGGGCTCTTCAAATCTTTGAAAATTTCCTCCATTTTTTCCTGTAGGTTTTCTTTTTCACCTTGCGCTTCCGGGAGGCCTCTAATCCGGAGGTTTTTTCTTCTGCTGCGATTTTCTTGGTCCTCCATTTTGTACCTTATATACCTCTGTTCCTTCTGCAGCACTTCTATCTGCTGTCTCAAGTTTCTTATTTCTTCTCCTTGTTTGTCCACTGTTGTTTCAACTTCCTCCACTCTGGTTAATAGGTGGCTCATGTTCTCATTTACAGCGCTGATCTCACCTCTGATTGAGGCCTCCAGTTTCGCAAACATTTCAGCGATTTCTCCCTTGGTAGGGAGCTGGTTTGCCTGCTGGATCTGTTCTGCAGTTTCTACTTCTACCTCGTTACTGGGGGATCTTGAATCCATCTCCGCCATTTGTTTTCTTGTACCCATTTTAGCCGTTCGATCTGGCGTTTTATTCTTTGCACCTGTTGAATTACTTTCTTTGTTACTTTCATTCATCATATATTTTCTGATGGTTCCCGGGCTTGCACTTGTTCTGGGTGGATTTGCAGGTCCTTTTGTTGATTTTCCTCTCATTTTTTCTACCTATACCTGGTTAGGGGTTCCTCCTCTATTATGTGTGGTGTGTTTTCTGACTTTCCCTATGGCACTGGGGATTACCTTGATCCCCCAAAATATTTAATTCGTTGCACCGTAGTAGTTACTCCACCTATAGTGTTATATTTTAGCGATATATTATTATACTACAGTCACTTTTGTATGTTGATCAGTACGGCAGTCCCCTAGAATGCGATTATTTCCATACCGCTTACATCAATGGGATTAGTCCGCTATATCATACACCCAACTTCCGACACAGGAATAAGTCAGCCTATTGTTATAGTGAGATATTGTGTATTTGTGATCTCAAGTTGCAGCAAAGTCGCATATGCAGGTGCGGCGGAGTACTGGTCAAACAGAAGTGTGCAGTATCCATGTAGATTAACACTACTGAGAGTACTTCTTTGCGTCCCTTACCCACCCCCCAGCACCGATATAAACCAGCTTATTAGTATGAAATAGTTTCATATGAGAGCGGAGTCTTGTTATGGTAGAGTCACGTATACTAATAAGGCAATATAAAGACACATATAAGGCAATGTTTCTATACAACTTGGCAGATTAGCAATGTTGGAAATAGTCCGAGGCCTCACTTAGCCATCTTAAATACAACAGCAGACCAAGATTAGTGTAGGGAATGATGTTATACTTGATGCTACTTTGATGCGATATAGTCGCAAGTGGAAAGTCGCAGTAACTGACACAATATGAGCAGGTATCCTTGCACCTTAGCAACAAGTGATTTAATGCATCACTTACCCATCTTCAGGCAGCTAAAAGAACCAGAGTCTTACCCACTTTCTTCTCTCCTGGGGCATGCGCCTGTTCCATGCGATTTCTTTGACTTTACCATCAAGCTTCTGTATCAGGTTCTGTATCGGGTTATCACTCTCTGCTGCTCTCAATCCCTCCTCTCCCCTTCGATCCCGGCGAGCCGTCCCATTAGGTTCTGATGGGTAATGGACCGTGCATGTCTCCTCTCCTCTCCCCTCCTCTCCCCCGTTTGCGGAGGTTCAGTGGAGCCGTCCAAAATCCCGTCTGCAGCGGCCGCTGTAGCTAAGGAGTCAGGGCACCGCTCCCCCCGTTTCCACCCTCCTCCGTTGGAGCCCAAGGACGAGAGACTGGGACCTGAGACCGCCGGAACCGACAACGCCGTTCGGACAGGGGCGAAGGGGGGGGGAGCGGCCAGAGACTAGTGCATGGTCCACGGGCCTGTTTTAGCAGGCATCACGGTGTGAGGGACACCCAGCAGCCCAGGCTCAGCTCCGACCCGACCCCACCCACATCCGGCTCCTCCTCCTCTCCACCTGAAAATATTTTGAAATAAATTACCATTTGAAAAAAATACATGGAAAATTTCTAAAAATGACAAAAAAGAATATTTTTTTTCACACATAAATTAAAAAAAAATATATTAGCATAACAACATACTTGAGCGGCACCAGTTCCTCAGGTGACACGCTATTCCTCATCTGGGTGTCTTGGTGCGTCAGTCGGGATTGCAGCCTCCCAGAAGCTCGTCAAAGGTGCACACAGACATCCTTGTGAAGTTGTTTAATTTTTTGGGATAACCGCCAAGACATCAAGAGTTGAGTCCAGTACCAACGGCGGCTGCCTTTCTCATCCTATTCTCTCTGTCTCCTCTCCCACCGCAGCAGATAAAGGAGCAGAATTGCTTCAATAATTTTATTGATGACAGTATCCAAGAACACGTCAAGGAAATATAGATAGCTAGTTCTCTGTAAGACTTTCTACTCTCTCTATCTTCCTCTCTCTCTCTCTAAACCCAAAAATTACTTTGACTGCTAATGCAGATACTGCTGGCCAGGAATCCTAATCCAGCAACCAGCTTCCCTGCACAGACAAGCCTTACTTTGAGTCCACTCAAGGTTCTCATTTTTAACTGAGGTTATACAGTATGTTGGCTTCCTTTGAGGATATATGCTGGGTTCTGTGATCAATTAACCCCTAAGTGTTTGGTTGGTTAGAACAGCAAAGGATTGCATTGGCTCACAGGAGAGGCTCTTAAAAGCATACACATATCAAGCTTTCTTTGATCTCCATAACTAGAGATCAACATCTTTTAGTAAGAGGCAGAGTGCTTGTGTGGTGGAGGAACTTTTGTGAAGAACACTTTCTGCTCACTGTGTCCTGAAGCTTGGATTTGCACTCCCTGCTCACTGGGTCTTAAAGTCTGTATTTACCTTATGGATTTTTTGTATTTCATCTTTTTTATGCGTTGTATGATATGCATTTGTTTGCACATACATATTATATTATGGTTTTAGTATTTTTATTGTTTCATATTATTGTATATATTTATTTAATATTCATTCACATTAAAGAGGAGCTTCAGTCTGTAAAAAATGAATTAAAAGTCAACAGCTACAAATATTGTACTGTAGCTGCAGACTTTGAATATAAGGACACTTACCTGCCCAGGGATCCCGCGATGTCAGCACCCCAAGCCGATTCACCAATTGGCTTCAAGGCAAGCGCCGGCATCGTAAGTAAGGGAAACAGGCAGTCTATGCGAGAGTCACGCTGCGCTTTCTGAATGGTCCTGTCATCTTCTGAAGGCAGTGGGGGGGAAGGAACAGGGGCCAGAAATGTTGAGGATCGATGATCGGCAATCTTCCCCGGATGTGGGAGCGGGTACCTGTCAAAACCAAGTATCCGCTTCCACCCAAAAAGTGCTGAATGTGGCAGTGGAGGGGGGAGAGTGCGAACAAGTAGTGCTTCCCCTTTTGAGTGGAGCTCCACCTTAAGTGTATTGTGGTCACTGACATGCATCTTTTTCTATGCATTGCGTTACATGCATTTGTTTGCACATATATATGATATTATAGTTAGAGTATTTTAATTTCTTCATATTCTTGTACAGTATATATTTATTTAATGTTTATTCACAATCAGTGCATTGTGGTCACTATTCATAGTTATTTATTTATATGACATTTGAAGGAAGTGCATCTGTGTGTATATAGGAATTATTTCTGCTTGCAAACTTACAGCAAGGGATTCACTTCATCTATACCAGACCCTTATCCTAGATGAAGGTCTGGCATGGATGTTAACGGGGGACTCCATATGAAAAAGGAAAAAAAAATCAGCATAGGGTTCCATTTACAAATACTGTACAAAAAAAAAAAAAGAAATGGTGTGAGGTCCCGCCAAATTCCATACCAGACCCTTTAGGTCCCATTAACTGCTTCTGTTACTCATTCACAGTGTATGACATCTCCTAAGCCACACCGCTAAATGTAAACAAATGGGTGGGGTCTCCTGGGCAGGGACAGCCCCTCCATTAGGGGTGCCCGGGCGCCGCCCCCTCTCTCCAGGCCAACCACTAAATGCATAATAGGTAGATTGATGCTTAGCACAAATCTATCCATGGCCCCCACGGCCATCCCCTATTCATGCGTCCAGCCCCAGAGGCTCTAATAGGCTTCAAAATAGGGTGGGCTCAGGTTGCAGAGCATGTGACCGGAGCCCACCCAAGTATGTTATAACAGCAAATGAATATTTGCTGTTGAAACACTGATCCTCAATCTGGCCAATCAGAAGTGGGTGTGAGACCCATTTTCTGATTGGTCAAAAAGACTCCCGATTGGCCACTGGGGAGGAGGGAGAAAATGGAAGAGCAGGAGAATGGGAAACCACCAGTGATGGAGAGCAGGAGAACGGGAGGCCGCCGCTGCCGAGCAGGGGCAAGCCGCCGGTGATGGGGTAAGTGCTACCGACCAAGGGGGGAAAGAGGGGTGGTTGGCATACTGTTTGCCGCCCCCCCCCATAACATTTTTCCACCAGCCGCCACTGCTCCTGGGTGATCATTGATCAAATAGGGTCAGTGATGTCAGCTTATTTCTTTGTTTAAATGGCGCTGCTATTAAATGAATTCTGTCGGGTGGCTATCTGGCTTAACAACCACTGACAGTAAGAAAGCTATCATATATGGTAGCGGCACAAATACTGCTACTACATATGACATTCAGCTCCTGCCGAAAGAGCAAAAAGTCCAGTGTTCGGAGAAATACGCAAACAGCCAAAGTTGAACCCTGAGCTCATCCCTAATGTAAAACGGTTCAGGATGGCAAAAAAATATGTATAAATGTAAATGTGATAACTCCCTGCCTCTCAATAGGTTCATGTACAGTATATTGTGAATAGATCATTCCAAAATTTCTTCCAATCCATGCCTCAAAAACAGATATTGTGTTCTCAAGAATTCTCTTCAATAGTGCTCTACCACCGTGAGCGCCACATTTCTCACTCACCAACTCCCAATGGCCATAGAAGGCCTCTCTCGCCTTTGGTAAGTACTCCAAAGATTTCTCCACTCTCCCACAAATATGAAGCTAGGTGGATCTCTTAAATGTCAGTAGTATCTCCATTGCATGGGTAAACGGAAGAGAAACAAAGGCGTAATATAGTGTAGTATTCATTGAAATATGTATTAAAGCCAATCCAAAAATATTGCACTTACATTCTTCGGTGTTTTAGGTAAGAACCAACACAGACAGCCTTTTAATTTAAAAAACGCTGCTCTGCCGAGCTGGCGTGCATTCCACTGGTCAGGAAGTGATGCGGGTCATCCACTGGATGTGATGTAGTTAGTGGCGACTGCCCAGCCTTAATGCATTTCACAGAAAGTGTGTCGACGACGCACTTCCTGCAAAATGCATTTATTTACTGGCCAGGAATCCCCGGTCATATACAGTAAATAAATCAGCTAAGATAGTTAAAAAAAACTGTGTGGGTTTCCCCGATAATTCATACCAGGTCGTTCAGGTCTGGATTTGAAGGGGGAACTCTATAGAAAAACAAAAAAAGTTGGTGCAGAGTCCCCCCAATTTCCATACCAGATCGTTAGAGTCTAATCCCATGCAAAAATCATAAAAAAATGTAGGGATCCCCGCAAAAATCCACACCAGACCCTTATCGCAACATACAGCCTGGAAGGCCAGGAAAGTAGGATATGAGTAAGCAACCTCCTCCTCCGGAACCATACCGGGCCACATGCCCTCAACACGGGAAAGTTACTTTACAGGGGAACCTCGCCCCATGCTGATGAGGACAAGGGCCTCTTCCCCATAATTCTGATCTGGTGGTTGTGGGGTCAGCAGGTAGGGGGGTTTTTGGAATCTGGAAGCCCACTTTAAAAATAGGGGGTGACCCAGATACCAGCCCCCTATGTGAGTGAGTAAGAGGTACCTGCAAATGAGAGCTCTGGAAGATGATAGCTAAGTATAAACAAAGGGGTGGGGTCTTCTGGGTGATGTCATTACCCAAATATTAACATGACCATTTAGGATAAGGGTCTGGTATAGATGAACCACTTTGTTTACAAAAAAAAGTAAAGCATTCAAAGCTGTCATGTATGGCAATTTAAACAGCATTTTTTTTTTAAGTATTAGTTTTATTGTAGTAGATTTTTATCATACAGGCATAGGCAGGTTAAGGATACTCCCCAGGGGTGCTTTTTAAAGGAATTTTGCATTTTTAATGTTGCTCCTTAAGCATTATTAAAAAGCACTGCTCCCCACCAAACATGATTTAAAAAAAAAAGTTTTGTGTTGGTACATGTACTTGAGGGCAGTGCCAAGACCCCTGTGTAATTTGGCTCCCATTGAATTCAATGGGGGGTTTGGATTCAGCAACCGAGCCCAGGTAATATTGGCTCATCCCTAGTCACTATGAGGGAATACTGTATATATATTTCCTATTTGAATATATTTTTAGAAATTTGTTTCTTTGCTATAAATGATGCTGTTGTGCATGCTCAATCATGTCACTTCAGTTTTTACAAACAACCTCCAGCTCTAATTTTTTACTCTAAATTGGTGAAAACCTAGCTGTCTGAAGATATTTTTTTTGCTGCACAAGGGAATTAAATTAACCTGTGAGCTGTATGCATAAATAACTCCTATAGAATAAACAAATGTACAGAGATGACCATCAGATCCCAGAACAGGGTTTTGTGATACAGATGTAATACTATATTGATTAATTGCGTCTTTATCCAGAACTTTAGGATTATAACCAGTATATCAAGCAACATAATCTCTTACAATATTTATTGTGTTTGCGTGTATATTGTCTCTAGTGTTATACCAGCTGTGTTATACCAGCACATTCAATCTTCTAGGGAAAAAAAATCTTTAAGGCCAATTGAATATTAGACATGATGTTCTAGCCAGAACGGCATTGTGGGAAATGCAAACTTCACAATAAGCAGAGTCTGTAGGGAAAGCCCAGGCTTTTCACCTTTGTCTCTTGGAGGACTGTATGTCTCTGTTTTTGCATACAAATTTGAGACACAAGGAAGATGTATGTTTGACTGAAAAATTTCAAACATGCCTTTCTAAAGCACGCTGGCATTGTCTTTTATTTCATACATGCATATCCTAGTTTGCCCACTAGCAAATTTAGTTCAATGTATAAAGAGTGTTAGACAGCCCATAGATGAGTCCAGTGGGTTGAACAAAAAAGAACTGAGTTGATTCCGCCATGCGAATGGGGGAACCCTTCCTGCTGAGCTGTTGTATTCTGACAGCGGGGAGACTTCCTTGTGATCAGAATACTCTGACAAGCATTGCAGGCTATAGCCTGCAGCACTAAGTAAGGAAAAATTCTATCAAAATGTAATCCATATATAGCTGGCTTTCATGACCCTCTACTGAGTATTTACAGTTGTCCTTAAAGGCCTTTTAACCACCTCAGGAATGGCAGTTTAGACTTGGCTTAAGTATAGGATATTCTGGTAGACGGGTAGTCTGCAATATATACAATTTTTGGGGGGCTTTGATACACTTAAAAGGGACCAAGTCTGTCCCTCTCCAGCCAAAATGAAGAGTCTTTTTTTAATGGATTGACTCTGTAAAAGTTACTATTTTTAGACTTCTTTCCTTAGCACAGAGATTTATTATACTGCAATTGTCCCCTGTTTCTGGCTTAATGTAGTTCTTGGTTACTATAACTGTAATAAAGTGTAATATTTCTCTTCATTTCTTTTGTTCCGGAGTCCTGAACTATTGATAAATATCCAGAATGAAGCCAGGAAGTGCAAAGGGAGACTGGAAGTGTCAGCTTTCATTTCCTTTGTTGTCATACATACAATAAATGTATCACGCTTTCACCGAGAATGTGCATTTTGCAAGTAGTCGGGGTGTTTGCGATGTAATTTGCAACAGATTTCAGCAAGCAGCTTTAATTAGGTAGAAAAAAGTAGAAAAATGCTTTATAAGCATATTCGGAAGTTACTTAGCTTGATTAATTATCTCCTACAAAGACCGTTCATTTCTGTGTCCTCATATTGTTTGCAATTGTGCCGTTCATTGCAGTGTTTTATTGCTGTGTACCATTTCTTATATATTTTAGCTTCTTTGGGTAAATGGTTACTTGGAGCACGGGGGCTATTCATATCCAATTAGACTTTATTTTCTACAAGGCCAAGCAAAGCCAATATATTCTACAAAACATGCCTCACCTAATAACATACCCATATACTGCAGAAAGTAATTTTTCTGCATAGGATTTAGAATAACCATTCAGTGCATCAGCCAGGCAACAGGGAAAAAAAGTCAAGCAAATGTAAGCAAAAGCTACCACATATAGGTGTCCGTTTATGAAACTGTGAAAAGCAGTGATCCCCAGGATCGCTGCTGATCTCAGCTCATAAACGGTTTATGAAACAGAGATGATAGGGGAGACCATGTTCTCTGCCGATTATCTCCGCACACTGAGAAGCTGTCATTGTCTGACACAGAAACGGACAATTTATGAAGCCGCGATCTCAGCATTTTACTGGCGATCTGTGTCAGAATTTACCCTCCCTGATTCACCAGCTCAGAGGTGGTGAATGGTGAGGGAGGGAAGAGAGAATCCCGGGCGAACTGAGGAGGAAGGAGGAAGATTATTAACGTCCTTCTACCTCGATCAGACCCCCAAGACAGTAACCATGTCCCCCTGCCATATTTATGTATATATAGATATATATAGATATATATCTATATATATGTATATAATGTGTGTGTGTGTAATAAATATATATATATATATATATATATATATATATATATATATATATATATATAATATTATGTAGGGGGGGTATTTATTTTACTAACATAAGGTTGGCAGTCTTGCTGTGTACTGAGTAGTGATAATTTATCACTGAATAAACGGACACCTCAGTGTTTTTCTGGTATTGTAATCTCGTTAAGATTCTCACAAGATTCCAGTATCAGGGGGCATTCTCCACTGTTTGAAGTGTTTGTAGATCGCCTCACTTCACAAAAGGCACTCCAAAAACTGGCACTCAGAGGAGAGAGATCTCCTCTGTGAATGCCGGAGAATGGAGCAGTGGATATTTTCCACTGCTTCATAAACGGACACCATAGATTTTTAGAAGAGAAAGCTTCCATTTTTTCTGTTTTTTTCTGACAGCAGGGGTTATGCATTAACAGCTTGTAGGCAGGTGCAGTTAGCTAGTCTGTCGCTAGGTCTGTTCAAGAGTGATATTGGGTTACAGAAAGTAGTGTCATCAGGTGCTAGGCCCATTTTAGTCCTGCAGTGATGTCAGGAGTCAGTGCCCACATGTAAGTCAGTTTGTGTGGAGCCCTACTGCACTTGGGGCATAGGAGCAAAACAACACACACCAAATGTAACCAGCACAGCCAAGGCCCTAAACAAGGCTGGAGGCTGGGCAGGAGTAGATCTGCACCCAGGAGAGTCGGTTGTGGACTTGCTGACCCTTATGAAAGTGAGAGCTAGAGTGGGTTGCAAAAGGACTTTTATACCAGGCCAAGAGTTCTCTGAGTGAGGCTGTTTCCCTGGAGGGTCCTGGGAGAGG
Organism: Lithobates clamitans; assembly: GCA_037952925.1. Classification (NCBI taxonomy): domain Eukaryota; kingdom Metazoa; phylum Chordata; class Amphibia; order Anura; family Ranidae; genus Lithobates; species Lithobates clamitans. The sequence goes on along the minus strand of JBBGZY010000255.1, from coordinate 3,754,977 downwards.
TATACCTATGGAGGAGGTGTCTACAGTGATCCCAGTCCTATGAGTACTAATGACCCTGGGTGGAACTGTAGAACTGTGGACTGTTAAAGGGACATGGCTGCTTAATGTGCTGTGTAATACTTTTACATGTGACTGCTGAGGATTGTACACTAAATATGATTGACCATGTATTGTCAAGTGACTCTGGAATGTATGTCGATGTGATGTGACTGTTTATGCAATTCCCTTAATACCACCAGTAAAGTGCAGCAACTCTATTCATTTGTGGACATTCCTTCCTTGGGGATCTAAAGGTCAATGGCTGGGAATGCCTTGTGGAAGCCTATGGCATGGAGTGGGGCACATTATGACTGATAGACATGTACAATTGGTTTCGGTCTGAATATAAATTCTGACAAATTTTTTGGTATTCGGAGATTCGGATGTATCTGAATCTCCGAATGAAATAGTTTGTTGAAATTTGTTTAATTTAGTATATTTTCCTTTTCAAACTAATTCCAAGTTTTTGGAATGATTCCAATTTGGATCGGTTGAAAAATGACCGACCAAAATGAATTCTGCATGAAGAATAGCTGGTTGTTAAGAAGCTGGCCAGGACAGGAAGTTCCCCCTGCAAGTTGAAATGTAAACAATAGAATACTGGCGATAGAAAATTCTGAAAAAAAACAGAGTGGGGTCCCCCCTCCCCCCAATCCATAGCAGGCACTTCATATTTGATGTGGATTTTAAGGGGAACCCCATGCCAAAATGTGAAAAAAAAACAGCGTGGGGTCCCCCCAAAAATTCATACTAGAGCCTTATCCAAGCATGAAGCCCGGCAGGTCAGGAAAAGGAAGGGACAAGCGAGCACCCCTCCCCTTCCTGAACTGTACCAGGCCCCGTGCCCTCAACATGGGGGGTGCTTTGGAGATGGTTGTGGGGGTCTGTGGTGGAGGACACTATTCTTCCAACTGACACCATTGATGGGGTACTTTTCCTCTCACTGATACTAATAATGGCAAACTATTCCTCTCACTAATACCAATGATGGGCACTATTTCTCCTCCCACTGACCAAATGTGCTGTGTAATTTATTTACTCCCTCTCACCACTAAGCCTAGGAAGTTGTCTACTCCCACTGATGCTCAGGCATTTTCTAGTCCCACTTGCCACTGTCTGGCCCCATTAAAGTTGGACGACTGTAAACTTGCCCTTTGTTTAGAAAGTTTGGAGACCCCTGCTATACTGTTTTATTACTAGAATTTGACATTAGAAAAAGATGTGAAAACATAAATTTTGCTACACATAACATATTTAGATCAAACTTCTTAACTTTTTTTACATACTGTAATCAGGGCTGTATTTAATATTGATTGGACCCTGGGCAAACATTTTCTTGGTCCCCCCTATGCAATTTTGCTCTCCACCTACTCTGAGACAAAATAGTAGCTGGACTTAAAATCAGTTTACTGAATCAGTTCAGGCAGCGATTGCAATTGGTTGCCAAAGGTTACAGTGTATCATTACCACTGACTGGCTGCTAGAGGTTATAGCACACATTATGGCTCACTGATTATTTGCTAGAGGTTACAGCACATGGCTTCTGCTTGTTGATTGGTTCCTATAGATTACTGTACATCAATAATGCTCAATGATTGGTTTCTAGAGGTTACTGGATATCCTTACCACTCACTAATTGATTGCTAGAGGTTACTGCACATTATTACTGCTCACTGATTGGTTGCTAGAGGCTACTGCATATCCTTACCACTCAATGATTGGATGCAAGAGGTTAGTGCACATCATTACTGCTCACTGATTGGTTAATTGGCTCCTCACTGCCTGCACACCACCTCCAATGACCACCAATGTTAGGGGGGATTTACACTGACAACCAATATAAAGGGCGATTTACACTGACCACCAATATAAAGGGCGATTTACACCGACCACCAGTGTATAGGGAAATTCTGCACTTACCACCAATGTAAAGGGAAATGTACGCTGATTACCAATTTAATGAAGAATTTACACTTGCAAATGGGGGATTTTATATCAACAACCAATAAAGGGGGATTTTTACATTGGCCACCAATGTAAGGGGGGATTTACACTCACCACCAATTTAAAGGGGGATTCTACATGGACCACTAATGTAACGGAGGATTCAAAACTAATCACAAATGCAAGTTTGGATTTTGTTACTGATTACCAATATAAAGAGGAGGTTCTACACTGGCCACCAATGTAATGGGGATTTACACTGACCACCAATGTAATAGGAACATTCACAGTAACCAGCAATGTAAGAAGGGATTTACACAGACCGCCAATGTAAAGGGGACCTTTACACTGGCCACTAGTGTGAATGAAAGGATTGTACACCAAGCCCCAATGTAATGAGAAGATTTACACTGACCACCAATGTAACTGAGACATTTAGCCTGCGTTCACATTTGTGTGTGTCGGAAACGCACGCAAAATCGCTTTCCTGACACCATTGAAATGTGCTGCCCTTTAGCAGATACACAGCAGTGCCATTAATTAATAATGACACCCTCACACATCTGCTGAGATGTTCATATTCACATGCACCAAAATTCAGGGTTCCATCTCCAATTGGATGGATGATGTTAGGCTTAATGACCACAGTTGTAGGCAAGACTTTCCAGCACCTCTATCTCCCAAATGGGCAGCATTCAGCAGAAGTGATGGTGAATAGGGATGAGCTTCGTGTTCGAGTCGAACCCATGTTCGACTCGAACATTGGCTGTTCGGTCATTCGCCGAATTCCGAACGTTATGGGCCGTTCGTGCCAAATTCGTGTGGCGCGTCACAGCCCATAATTCACTGCGGCATTGCAGTGCATTGCTGGCTGATGATTGGCCAAGCATGCACTCTAACCCGCATGCTTGGCCAATCACAGCGCCGTCGGTAGAGAGAGCTGTAATTGGCCAAAACCAGGGTGGCTTTGCCCAATTATGGCTCAGGGGGTTTAGAACACGCCCCACACTATATAAGGCCGCCTGCACAGCGGCCCTGTGTAGTGTGTGTTCCGGCGTTGAGATACATAGATAGACAGAGAGACAGTGTCATTTCATTTGAGTTAGCTAGATTAGGCAGGACAATCAGTGAGTTAGCTGCACTCACAGTGTATTGTGTATATATATGCATCCCAGGTGTTGCATATATATATATATATATATATATATATATATATATATATATATATATATATATATATACTGTATTCAGTTTAGCTAGATCCGTTCCTGTTATCTTCCTACTGACAGGCAGGCTTGTCTTGTTACAGTATTTACAGCTACCTGAAGAAAATTGCAGGTGTAGTGCGTCCTGTTCACAGTGTTCAGCTAAAACTACAAGTTAGTGTAGTGAGACCTCTGCACAGTGTTCATCTAAAGCTACAAGTTAGTGTAGTGCGTCCTGCTCACAGTGTTCAGCTAAAACTACAAGTTAGTGTGGTGCGTCCTCCTCACAGTGTTCAGCTAAACCTACAAGTTATTTTTTTGTGAGCTTTGCACAGTGTTCATCTAAAGCTACAAGTTAGTATAGTGCGTCCTGCTCACAGTGTTCAGCTAAAACTACAAGTTAGTGTAGTGAGACCTCTGCACAGTGTTCATCTAAAACTACAAGTTAGTGTAGTGCGTCCTGCTCACAGTGTTCAGCTAAAACTACAAGTTAGTGTAGTGAGACCTCTGCACAGTGTTCATCTAAAGCTACAAGTTAGTGCAGTGTGTCCTGCTCACAGTGTTCAGCTAAAACTACAAGTTAGTGTGGTGCGTCCTCCTCACAGTGTTCAGCTAAACCTACAAGTTATTTTTTTGCGAGCTCTGCACAGTGTTCATCTAAAGCTACAAGTTAGTGTAGTGTGTCCTGCTCACAGTGTTCAGCTAAAACTACAAGTTAGTGTAGTGAGACCTCTGCACAGTGTTCATCTAAAACTACAAGTTAGTGTAGTGCGTCCTGCTCACAGTGTTCAGCTAAAACTACAAGTTAGTGTGGTGCGTCCTCCTCACAGTGTTCAGCTAAACCTACAAGTTATTTTTTTGCAAGCTCTGCACAGTGTTCATCTAAAGCTACAAGTTAGTGTAGTGCGTCCTGCTCACAGTGTTCAGCTAAAACTACAAGTTAGTGTGGTGCGTCCTCCTCACAGTGTTCAGCTAAACCTACAATTTATTTTTTGCGAGCTCTGCACAGTGTTCATCTAAAGCTAAAAGTTAGTGCAGTGCGTCCTGCTCACAGTGTTCAGCTAAATCTACAAGTTAGTGTAGTGCGTCCTCCTCACAGTGTTCAGCTAAACCTACAAGTTATTTTTTTGCGAGCTCTGCACAGTGTTCAGCTAAAGCTACCTGTAGAAGGTTGGTGGTGTTTTCCTGATCCTATCACTACCGCAGGCAGCTAAATAAGCTGCAAGTTATTTTTTGGCGAGCTCTGCACAGTGTTCACCTAAAGCTACCTGTAGAAGGTTGGTGGTGTTTTCCTGATCCTATCACTACCGCAGGCAGCTAAATAAGCTGCAAGTTATTTTTTGGCGAGCTCTGCACAGTGTTCACCTAAAGCTACCTGTAGAAGGTTGGTGGTGTTTTCCTGATCCTATCACTACCGCAGGCAGCTAAATAAGCTGCAAGTTATTTTTTGGTGAGCTCTGCACAGTGTTCACCTAAAGCTACCTGTAGAAGGTTGGTGGTGTTTTCCTGATCCTATCACTACCGCAGGCGGCTAAAAAAGCTACAAGTTAGTTTTTTGCGAGCTCTGCACAGTGTTCAGCTAAAGCTACCTGTAGAAGGTTGGTGGTGTTCACATACTACAGGCAGGCAGTTGATTTTGCTAGCTGCAGTATCAGTACATATATATATATATATATATATATATATATATATATATATATATATATATATATATATATATATATATATATAAATATATATATATATATCCCAGCTTAGTGCAGCTACAGGCCATTAGTATGTCTGGAAGGCCAAGAAGGAGAGGCAGACAGTCACAAGCCAATAAAAGAGGGCAAGCAGGCAGCTCTGTGTCTAGTGCTGGTCGTGGAGACGGTGCATCCTCATCAGCACGTTGCCATGGGACACGCTTGGCCTTTTTTTCGGCAGCTGGCCGTGTTGAGCCGCAACATGTGGAAGACTTGGTCGAGTGGATGACCAAGCTGTCCTCATCCTCCTCATCCTCTCACACCCATGCTCAGGGTACTTTGTCTGGCAAAGCAGTGGCCTCTTCCCTCGGCTCAATGTCATCAGTGACTCCTTCCCTAGCCCCACCATGTCCTCCTGAGGAGTCCCTCGAACTGTTTGACCACAGTGTTGGGTACATGCTCCAGGAGGATGCCCAACGTTTGGAAGGCTCTGATGATGATACTGAGCTCGATGAAGGCAGTAACATGAGCACGGACAGAGGGGGTGCCCAAGAAGGACAGCAATCTGGCAGTCATGCTCCCCCTGCTGCACCATACTGCCAGGTTTGCTCCAGTGATGAGGAGGGAGGGGATGATGAGGTCACTGACTCAACGTGGGTGCCTGATAGGAGAGAGGAGGAGGAGGAGGAGGAGGCGGCACATCACTGAGGCAGGATGCCCTCCAGGGGCCAGCCTAAGGGCAGCACACTGACTGCATCACACCCCAAAGCTCCACATGTGCAGGGCGCTGCAGTCTCTGCGCGTTATTCAAAAAGTTCTTTGGTGTGGGCCTTTTTTGAGACGAGTGCATCAGATCGCACTGCTGCTATTTGCAACATATGTCTCAAGCGTATCTCGCGTGGCCAAATCATCTCCCGCTTGGGTACCACGTGCTTGACCAGACATATGTTGACCTGCCATGCAGTTTGTTGGCAAGCGTATCTAAAAGACCAACACCAAAGAACAAAGAGGACCTCTCCTTGCTCCTCATCAGCTGAGATCTCCAACCCCACTATACCTTCAGTCCTCTGAGACCTGCACTGAGAGGAATGAAGGTGTACAATTAGGTGTGTCACAGCCAAGTACTTGTGGGAAATCTGCTTTCGGTACACCGACGTCAGATTGTACCAGGCAAATTTCCCTGCCCCAGCTGCTGCACCTCCGAAAGAAGTTTGCTCCCAGCCATCCACATGCCCAGCGGTTGAATGCTAGCTTGGCAAAATTGCTAGCACTTCAACTGCTGCCTTTTCAGTTGGTAGACTCTGCCCCTTTTCGTGAGTTTGTGGAATGTGCGGTTCCTCAGTGGCAGGTACCCAAACGCCACTTTTTCTCACGGAAGGCGATTCCGGCTCTCTACTGGCATGTGGAAGGCAATGTCCATGCCTCACTGGACAGGGCGGTCAGTGGTAAGGTGCATATTACCGCTGACTCATGGTCCAGCAGGCATGGACAGGGACGTTACCTAAGTTTCAAGGCGCATTGGGTGACTCTGCTGGCAGCTGGGAAGGATGCAGGACAAGGTGCAGTAGTGTTGGAGGTTGTTCTGCCACCACGCCTCCAAAATGCCACTACTAATGATTGTGACACACCTCTCTCCTCCACCCCCTCCTCTTCTTCTTCCTCCATGGCCTCTTCCTGTGCTTTGTCCTCGGAACCAGCGGTGCTCCGTAGCCGTTCAAGGGGATACGCAAGTACGCAGGCCAAAAAATGCCATGCGGTGCTTGAGCTGGTGTGCTTAAGGGACAGGAGCCACACTGGGGCAGAGGTTCTGTCAGCTCTGCAGGGGCATGTTCAGAGGTGGTTGACGCCATGCCAACTTAAGGCAGGAATGGTGGTTTGCGACAATGGCACCAACCTCCTCTCTGCCCTCCGACATGGACAAATGACCCATGTGCCCTGTTTGGCTCACGTCCTTAACTTGGTGGTGCAGCGGTTCTTGGGCAGGTACCCGGGCTTACAGGATGTCTTGAGGCAGGCCAGGAACATCTGTGTGCATTTCCGCCGGTCATATAATGCCAGTGCTCGGCTGGCGGACCTCCAAAAGGAGGTTAACCTGCCCAAGAACCGCCTAATCTGTGACATGCCCACCAGGTGGAACTCAACGTTGGCCATGCTGCAACGGCTGCACACACAGCAGAGGGCCATCAATGAGTACCTGTGTGACTATGGCACCAGGACAGGGTCAGGGGAGCTTGTTTTTTTTCCCCACGCCAGTGGGCCATGATCAGGGATGCACGCACTGTCCTGTCACCATTTGAGGAGGCCACGAGAATGGTGAGCAGTGACAGTGCATGCATCAGTGACACTGTCCCCCTTTTCCACCTGATGGAGCACACGCTGGGTGGAATAATGGACAGGGCACTTGACGCAGAACAGAGGCAGGAAGAGGAGGACTTCCTTAGCTCTCAAGGCCCCCTTTATCCAGACAGTGTTCCTGCATGCCCGCTGATCACACAGGAAGAGGAGGAGGAGGAGGAGGAGGAGGATTGCGTCAGTATGGAGGTGGAGCCTGGCACTCAGCATCAGCAGCAGTCTTTAAGGGATCAGTCCCAAGAAACACATGGACTTGTACGTGGCTGGGAGGAGGTGGCTGCGGACCTTGTCATCCTTAGTGACCCAGAGGACTCAGGACCGAATGCCTCAGCAAACCTACGCTGCATGGCCTCCCTGATCCTGCAAAGCCTGCGTAAGGATCCTCGTATTCGTGGTATCAAGGAGAAGGACCAATACTGGCTGGCAACCCTCCTTGATCCACGTTACAAGGGTAAGGTTGCGGACCTTATCTTGCCATTGCAGAGGGAGCAGAGGATGAAATATCTTCGGGAGGCCTTGCAGAAAGGTCTGTGCAACGCGTTCCCAGAGACTGGGAGGTTACAAACTCCTGTTTCTGGACAACATGTTGCTGAGGCTTCGGTCAGTCAAAGAAGGAGTGGTGGAGAAGGTGGCCATCTGAACGATGCGTTCAGACAATTTTTTGGTCCGCAGCCCCAAGGTATGATCGGTTCCAGCAACCATCGCCAGCGTCTGTTTTACATGGTGCAGGAATACCTAGGGGCAAGATCTGACTTGGACACCTTTCCCACCGAAAATTCTCTGGGTTACTGGGTCTTGAGGATGGATCACTGGCCAGAGCTTGCACAGTATGCAATCGAGCTACTGGCCTGTCCTGCATTCAGCGTTCTTTCGGAACGCACATTCAGTGCTGCTGGAGGCTTTGTAACCGATCACAGGGTGCGTCTGTCCACCGACTCAGTCGATCGACTGACCTTCATAAAAATGAATCAGTCTTGGATCACCACCAGCTACCAAGCACCTGATGCTGATGTAACCGAATAATTTTTTTTGAAATCTCAGATCCCTTTAAAGACTGCCTATGCTGATGCTGAGTGACTATCCCTGGGTAATTATCCTCTTCCTCCTCAATGATCACGCTGATAGCTTGTAAGAACATTTTTGGTTCTGGGCGCCACCACCAGTGCCTAAGGCCCAATTTTTCAGCCCCTGTTTAACAGGGGCGTGTAATTACAATTTTTGATGCAATACTTTGCAGCAGGGCTCATTTCTGCGTTCCAACTAGAGTATCTGTAAGGGGTTGCAGTGTTGTGGCACCAGCACCTAAGGCTCATTTTTTCAGCCCCTGTTCAACAGGGGCGTGTAATTACAATTTTTGATGCATTACTTTGCAGCAGGGCTCGTTCCTGCGTTCCAACTAGAGTGTCTGTGAGGGGTTGCAGTGTTGTGGCACCAGCACCAGTGCCTAAGGCCTAATTTTTCTGCCCCTGTTCAACAGGGGCATGTAATTACAATTCTTGATCTAATATTTCACAGCAGGGCCCATTTCTGCACCCACCAAGAGTGAGTGAGGACTTACAGTGTTGTGGCACCAGCACCACCACCACCACCAAAGGCCCAATTTTTCTGCCCTTGTTCAACAGGGGCATGTAATTACAATTCTTGATCTAATATTTCACAGCAGGGCCCATTTCTGCACCCACCAAGAGCAAGTGAGGACTTACAGTGTTGTGGCACCAGCACCACCACCACCACCAAAGGCCCAATTTTTCTGCCCTTGTTCAACAGGGGCATGTAATTACAATTCTTGATCTAATATTTCACAGCAGGGCCCATTTCTGCACCCACCAAGAGCGAGTGAGGACTTACAGTGTTGTGGTACCAGCACCACCACCACCACCACCAAAGGCCCAATTTTTCAGCCCGGGTGTGTAATTACAATTTTTGGTGCAATACTTTGCAGCAGGGCTCTTTTCTGCGTTCCAAATAGAGTATCTGTGAGGGGTTGCAGTGTTGTGGCACCAGCACCAGTGCCTAAGGCCTAATTTTTCAGCCCCTGTTCAACAGGAGCATGTAATTACAATTCTTGATCTAATATTTCACAGCAGGGCCCATTTCTGCACCCACCAAGAGCGAGTGAGGACTTACAGTGTTGTGGCACCAGCACCACCAAAGGCCCAATTTTTCTGCCCTTGTTCAACAGGGGCATGTAATTACAATTCTTGATCTAATATTTCACAGCAGGGCCCATTTCTGCGCCCACCAAGAGCGAGTGAGGACTTACAGTGTTGTGGCACCAGCACCACTACCACCACCAAAGGCCCAATTTTTCTGCCCTTGTTCAACAGGGGCACGTAATTACAATTCTTGATCTAATATTTCACAGCAGGGCCCATTTCTGCACCCACCAAGAGTGAGTGAGGACTTAGTGTTGTGGCACCAGCACCACCACCACCACCAAAGGCCCAATTTTTCTGCCCCTGTTCAACAGGGGCATGTAATTACAATTCTTGATCTAATATTTCACAGCAGGGCCCTGTGAGGGCTTACAGTGTTGTGGCCACAACAACACCTAAGGCCCAAATTTCTGCTGAGTATATAGGGCAGGCCCCTACTTTCAAACATCTAACTTACAAACGACTCCTACTTGCAAACGAAAGGAGACAACAGGAAGTGAGATGAAATCTACCCCTAGGAAGGGAAATTCTCTCCTGTAAGAGTTAATATGGGAAAAACATTTCTCCTTTCCACTGATGCTTTCCAATCCTTGTTCCACAAAAAACCCCAAATTTTCAAAAAACATTTGTCATTGGGACAAAAAGTGAGGTGAAATCTTCTGAAGAGGAGGACAGACAGCAAAACAAATGTCACAGGGGTGATAACCCTTCCCTATGTTTTCCAAAAAACTTAAAAAAGATTTTTTGGCTGGAGCTAAACACGTTAAAAATGTACCCATTCAAAATTACAAACAGATTCTACTTAACAACAAACCTACAGTCCCTGTCTCTTGTTTGCACCGCCTGTATACTGCTGTTCAGAGTATATAGGGCCTGGTGGCCCCACACCTTTCCTTGTTTTAATTTGGGTGCGGGGTTCCCCCTAATATCCATACAAGACCCAAAGGACCTGGTAATGGACTGGGGGGTACCCATGCCGTTTGTCTCACTGATTTTCATCCATATTGCCAGGACCCAACATTACATTAAAGCCGCAAGCAGTTTTAAATTGCTTTTTTTTTTCCTTTAAAAATGACATTTTGTGCAGGGACTGTTCTAAGCACGGGAAACACGCGCCACTTTACAGGCATACTATAGACACCCCCCAGGTACGATATTTAAAGGAATATTTCACTTTCGTTTTTTTTACTTTAAGCATCATTAAAATCACTGCTCCCGAAAAAACTGCCGTTTTTAAAAGTTTTTTTTGCATTGATACATGTCCCCTGGGGCAGGACCCGGGTCCCCAAACCCTTTTTAGGACAATACCATGCAAATTAGCCTTTAAAATGAGCACTTTTGATTTTGAACGTTCGAGTCCCATAGACGTCAATGGGGTTCTAACGGTCGTGCGAATTTTCGGTCCGTTCGCAGGTTCTGGTGCGTACTGAACCCTTCAAGGGACAAGGGAATTTAACCTGGGATAGTTGGCAAGCATGAGGCAGCTGCTTTGGGCCCCACAACAATGATGGGGCCAGGGCAGCTGCCACTTTTGCCCTGCTTTAAAAATGGTCCTGACTGTAATCATTTCTAGTTCTAAACTTCCTTATGTGCACAGAAAATGTACAAAGCCAGAGTGTCACCTGCAATCTCGATAAATTTGTTTGTAATCAAACCTCTAAACTTCATGTGATCAACATAAAAGTCTTCCAAGGCGATCACATGATCAGCAACAGACTGGCTGCTTTTTGATTCTTATGCCCCGTACACACGGTCGGACTTTGTTCGGACATTCCGACAACAAAATCCTAGGATTTTTTCCATCGGATGTTGGCTCAAACTTGTCTTGCATACACACGGTCACACAAAGTTGTCGGAAAATCCGATCGTTCTAAACGCGGTGACGTAAAACACGTACGTCGGGACTATAAATGGGGCAGTGGCCAATAGCTTTCATCTCTTTATTTATTCTGAGCATGCGTGCAACTTTGTCCGTCGGATTTGTGTACACACGATCGGAATTTCCGACAACGGATTTAGTTGTCGGAAAATTTTATCTCCTGCTGTCCAACTTTGTGTGTCGGAAAATCTGATGGAAAATGTCTGATGGAGCCCACACACGGTCGGAATTTCTGACAACACGCTCCGATCGGACATTTTCCATCGGAAAATCCGACCGTGTGTACGGGTCATTAGAGAGAGTACAGTCACCGAATTAGGGACACTCACAGCTGATACAACAAATTCACAGGTGGATTGTGGATAAGCATTCATTTAATAGGAATTTGCGCCTGAACCTGGATATGCACTTGTAGAATATTGGTTGACATTTTTAATTGTAAGAACACGTGTACATTTTTCTTATTAGTGGGGTTAAATCGATGTTCATTTTTGACCGCAGCGATTAAAAGATTTGAAGGAGCAGAATGGAAAAATGTTCTCAAATCTACACATTTCTAATAGTGTATGTGGTTCTCATTCAGTCCAATCATTTGAAAATCAAATGTTAAAAGCAAACAAAATCTTTCAAATTACATTAAACTGTTCTGAAAATGTTTGTATGAATTTTCCTAAGACATTTTATTAAAATGTTACCAGTGTATACCCAGTTTAAGGATGTTAATGTACAGATTGTGGATGTTAAAATGTTAAAGGCAATTTCCAGGAAAATCTGCGATGTTTATTATGTCTGCGATCTTTCAGTGTATTATTACAAAGGGTCTCCCCCTTCAATGTACTGGGGGTTCTGAACCTTAAAATGATCATTTCCAGACTTTACTTAACCCCTTCAATACCAGGCACTTTTGCCCCTTCCTGCCCAGAACAATTTTCAGCTTTCAGTGCTGTCGCACTTTGAATGACAATTGCATGGTCATGCAACACTGTACCGAAAATACATTTTTATCATTTTCTTCCCACAAATAAAGCTTTCTTTTGGTGGTATTTGATCACCTCTGGGGTTTTTATTTTTTGTTAAACAAACTAAAAAAGCCAAAGACCAAAATTCTTGAAAAAATAAGTTTTTCTTAGTTTGTCATAAAATGTTGTTTTCTCCTTCACTGGCAGCCGCTGATGAGGCGCCACTGATGGGCACTGATGAGGAGGCACTGATATGAAGAATTGATGGGCATTGATAGGCAGCACTGATATGCAGCATTGATGGGCACCGATAGGCAGCACTGATAGGCGGCACTGATGGGCACTGATAGGTGACACTGATGGGCACTGACAGGTGGCACTGACCAGCGGCACTGATGGGCACTGATAGGTGGCACTCATAGGTGGCACTGATTGGCACTGACAGATGGCACTGATGGACACTAATAGATGGCACTGATGGGCAGCACTGATGATGAGGTACTGACAAGTGTTACTACTGGGTACTGATTGGCACTGGGATGGGCACTGATTGGCTCTGTGGTGGGCTCTGATTGCCACTGTGGTGGGCACTGAGAGTCTTTATTGAGGGGGCACTGACTGGCAGCTGTTTGGCACTGATTGGCAGCTCATGAGCACATCTGATGGGGGCTGTGCTGATAATCAATGTGCTATCAGCACAGCACAGACCCCCCTCTGACAGGGAGAGCCATCGATCGGTTCTCCCTGTCAGCGTGAACCGAGGAATGCCATCTTGGTTCACATGATGATCAGCTGTAGTTGGTCACAGCTGATCATGTGCTAAGAAGCCTCTGTCAGGGGCTACCTGCCACGATTGGAGATGCGGCATCTCAGACTGACATTCCGCACTCGCGATTGCCATGCTGTGCGTCCCCAGCGGGCGCGTGCCGACATGTTATCCTGCTGGACGTCATATGATGCCCAGTCTGGATAACAGAACCACTTCCCGGACGTCAATCTGCTATAGGCCGGGCAGGAAGTGGTAACACTATCTTTTGGTGAATCCTGTAATACTGAAGAGAACATAAAATACAATAGTTCTCTGTGAAAAGCAATGTCATTTTTTATGGTTGGAAGGTTTATTGTCTCAAAGGTTTCCAGCAGACTTCAATTTACTTAGAAACTTAAGCTTACAACTTACAAGATTTACTAAAATTTGGTGTCCTACTCCTTACAAAAATGTTTCTTCTAGGGCATTCAATTTACTTATATACTCACGAATGAGAAGTATTTATGTTGTTGAGTGAAAATTGTAAATGTTGTCAGATCAGTATAGAAATAGAGGCTTATGCACATAAACCATTTTGACCGCAGGGTCTTTTCAGTGAAATGAACTAAAGCATACACTCTCAGTGAGTTATCTTCTATTACTAAGTCGCTAAAGTTGTGTTTGCATAATGATTGTAATTAATTTAATCTAGCTGAAAAGATAATGGCTTGTGTCAAATTCTTTCCTGCTTTATTTTGGCGATTTTACTCAAGAGAATCAAAATATTGTCATCGAGAATATAAAACAGGGTTGGGAAATAGTCTGGTTTTCACATCCCCCCCCAAAAAAATAAAAAGTATTTATAAAAAATAGAGTGTCTGAGTTTTGTATTTTCATACAAAGTAATTCTCCTTAAATCTGAAGTATTCATTATCTAGAAGAATAGAAATATACTAACATGTAAATATTTTTTGTTTTTTGATAAACTTTCTACTACTTTGTGGCATGGAGCTTGAGCTGACTTGAGATTTACTAGTAAATCTATGATTTTTTAACTCATCTATGATTATAGATTATTCATATAAAACACATCAGGGCACATGGATCTGGTTTAAAGAGGATTCAATCCAGATTAGGTGGATTTATGAATATCCAGTAATATAGGCATTTTGCTAAAAAAATTAAAATGAGGACCACAAGCGTGCAGCTCCCCTATGTTGAATCTAGCTCATATGTTTTAGCATCAAGTCAATGTTTTTTTAAAAAGGGGACCAAAAAAGCATAGGATCTCTTCTCTGCAGCAGCCTTGTGCTAAAAAATTTAGATCTTTTGCACCTTCTATAAAATTTTAGAGGATGTAAATGCCAGTGAACTTTCAATCTCTGGGGCATGGAAATTGTCCATGTCTCTGACTCTGTAAACCCTAATTAATTTAATACAACACAAAGTAAAAAAAAACATTATTATTTATCAATGTTTATTTAAAATGCACCCAACCATTCTTCTATGTTTTGATAGGATTACTATTTGATTCATTGAGGGAAAACCTTTTTTTACAGTTAAAACTTTAATAAAATTTGGAAAAAAAAGTATACACAACACATTGAATAGTATCAATTGTTTCCTTGTAAATAGTAAAGTAATTGCCCTATACAATCATGGGAAAAAAGTGATAATTCCTCACTATTAAGTCATATCAGTTAAATTGAATTTGAACTACAACTGGAAGCTAGAGGGAATGGATAGGTGAGCTTTAGCTCTCACAAAGTAACTAGAGTTGGTATTTTTTTTTCTTTTTCAAACTAGGAGGTACCCCTTCAAGACACAAGTGGACAGCTGAGTGGAAGGTAGAAAATCCTGGTGTTTAAAGAATGTGCACTTGCAGTTTTGGAAACCTTATTTGAGTCCTATACAGTATATTTGATGACTTGTATTTATTGAAAAGAAACTGCAAGTGGAATTATTTTTTATAGAATGACTTAACTCAGAGATTTATGAATTAGAAACACTAGGGAACAGAGACTCTTAAATTACTAAAGGCAAAACTTTTTGTTTTTCATTTTGGATTGATAATCGTTGTCAGCTTTTTTGCCATCTGTGCCCCATCGAGAAAATATCCTTTCAGTTCTTGTTTCATATTCAAAACAGGAAGTGATAGGAAATCCCTCCAAAGTGATGGAATCCTTGATTGTCACCATAAATAGTGTTCCCATTGGGAAATTTTCCCCCTAGTACTGTTCTAGTGACCAGATTTAGTTCATGTTCACTTAGGCGATAGTGGAAAACATGACAAATAGAGTGGGTGAATCTTCCTAATGGGGGGGGGGTACAGACAGCAAAAAAAAAACAAAAAAAAAACCTGACAGTTGTTCTAATTCCTGTCCACTCCGAAACTAAAAGAAGGTTTGCCTTTAGTTAATTTTTAAACAGATGCTATCCCAGAGATTCTCATTAGATCTAGGATGACCAGGAACTAACTGTGGTGATTATTTCTGCAAAGTACCATATAAAAGCCTTGGAAACCCCCATGAGTAGCTTGGGTTTGCAGCTAGGAAAACATGAGCTTTTTACTATGACAGCCCCGTCAAAATAACCTCATTGAAAATTTTACAAATTTTGTTTTATCATATACAAGTTGGCAAGAGTGTTTTTTTTTTAATATCAACACTCACAGTCATGCTTGTCATTACTTCAAGATTTCCCAGGACTGTCCTGGATTGTGTCTGTGTCAAACATACAAATCTTTTAGCATGGAATTATACACACATAATCTACAAAATTTAATTTTCTTCAAGAAATCCCATACCCTACTGTTGGTTATCTTGCATGAAATTTACATAAATGATTATTAAACCATAACGTTAAAAAATCAACCCAAAGAATATGAAAAAAAAAACCTCTTAGTAAGTTCTTCTCAGGAGCTAGAGGCAGGGAACAGTGGACAGAGAAAAACACATCTTCTTTTAGATTGTGTGGCTATATTTAATGACTGGGCATAATATAAACATTATGCTTATGCAGCATTCATACAAACATATTATGCTACAGGGATGCAAACTCATTCAAGCAATCAGCTTTAGACTTGATCTAATGAATGTAATACACATCAGGACAAAGTTGGAGGACATTTCTTATAACAAAAAAGGACAAAGTTTTCCTATTACTTTCAAATTGTCTGCTACCAGCATGTAATTGGCACTTAATAAATGAGCTATTAGCAGTTAATTCATTAGACGCTGGCTGTTACTAGAATGCAAACTAATATTTATTGCAATTTAATTAGCTTGCCCTACCTAACATTAAATGCCTCTGGTTGCCATATAATTGGAATTGATGAACTTGGTTAGGTCAATTAGATGGTGACAATTTTACTTGATTGCTAAATAACATAGCCTCTTTTTCGGTTTAACTCACACAACTCATAGTACTGGTCCTTTTCCTATTTGGGGAATAGAAAATTGAAATTATTTGCTTCCTGGTTAACTATTTAGCACTAAAATGGAAAAAGTATAGTTTATTAGGGCACAAACAGGCTTTATTCTGTTCTTTGTATGCCTAGAATGCATCCATCAATCTCAATATCTTGATTACAGGCAGACCAAGAAGCTGCCGAAAGAAATGTTAATTTATCTTCTTCCATCCCGTGGCTGGCAGTAGTGGTTTGAAGGTTAAGTTAGCTTAACGTCATTGTGTTAACAAAACTGTCTCAATAATAAGAATGGGAAATGTGTTCATGAAATGTATCTCTTGAAGCATGCAGAATGATCCTGAGCCAGTGAAAAAGTACACAGCAGCAATTAATGATGGGAAGACAGTTTCAAAGAACCAATGCTGTGCCGCCAGGGGGGGGGTGTGGTAGTAGTGCCGCGCCACCGGCTGCCCGGGGGGGTTATTTGCCGCACCCCCCAAAAGAAAAAAACACCAGCCACCACTGCTTTCCAGGATTTATAATCTGATTAATCAATGTCCAAAATGTACCCCATTAAAGCAGTATAAATCCCAAAAGCAAACATTTATTATATTGCGGCTTACCAATTCTATTAGTTTCCTTTTTTTTAAGCTGGGTTCACACTTATGCAAATTACATGCGGGTTTCCAAATCGCATGACAGGATCGTGTGAACTGGCTTTCAATGGAGCCAGTTCACACACCTTCAGGGTGGCCGCGGTCTGCATTTGGATAGGGTCCTGTGCGTCTTTAGCTTCGAATCAGGTGCAAATTTAGGCAGAAATTGGGACCTGATTTGCACCTGAATCAGTGCACAGGGACGCAACAAACACCCTGCTGTGAGCCGTGGCCGCAGCATGTTTGAACCCAGCCTTATGCTTTCTTTCTTCAATTTTAATCTGGTAAATCAGCCAGTATGTCTGTTGTTTTTTACAGCACAAGCTCACCAGCAGAATGTATCATTGTACATGGATGAGATAAACCACTTAACACTGGCAGAGGTGATTAGAATAATTAGCTTATATTTATTCATGCAGAGAAAATTGAGTACTGTTCATGATACTCAATTTTCTCTGTCACAATTGCACTAATACGGCTACAATCACATCAAGTATTTTTTCATGCAAAACCTTTATTACAAAAAGATAAAAACGGATTGCTGTAACTGATTATAAAATGTGAGCTGGAGATTGGCTTTAGTTTGTTATTGTATGTAAATATGCAAATAAATTTAACACTCCTCCTCCCTCCTCCATCAGTTTGGCCCCAAGGCAGACTAAGGGGACCCCCCAGGCACTATATTGAAAGGAATTTTTCATTTTTATTTTAGGCATTATTAAAATTACTGCTCCTTTAACCACTTAAGGACCGGAAGGATTTACCCCCTTGCCCCCCCCATTACTTTAGCTGACCAATGCGCGGGCGTGCGAAGCTGTACCCAAATAAAATGTATGTCATTTTATTCCCCACAAATAGAACTTTCTCATGGTGGTATTTGATCACATCTACAGTTTTTTTTTTTTTGCACTATAATTTTGGAAAAAAACAATATTTTATTTTTTCTGCTATAAAACATACTCAATAAAAAAATTATAAAAATCTAATTTCTTCATCAATTTAGGCCAATATGTATTCTGCTACATATTTTTGGTAAAAAAAAAAACAGTAAGCCTATATTGATTGGTTTGCGCAAAAGTTATCATGTCTACAAAATAGGGGATAGATTGATGGTATTTTCATTATTATTATTTTTTTTACTAGTAACGGCAGTGATCAGCGATTTTTTGTGGGATGCAACATTGCGGCAGACAGATCGGACACCTAACTGACATTTTTGACATTTTTTTGGGAACCAGTGACATTATTACAGTGATCAGTGGTAAAAATATGCACTGACATTGTACTAATGACACTGGCAGGGAAAGGGTTAACATCAGGGGTGATCAAGGGGTTAACTGTGTTCCCAGGGTGCGTTTACTAACTGTATGGGGGATAGGCTGCCTGGAATAACACACAGATCCATCTTCCAGCATAGCAGAAAGACAGGATCTATGTGTGATCTGCCTTGTTTACTTTGGCAGATCCCCGTTCTGTCACTGCGGGGAACGATCGCGGGCAGCCGGTGGACATCGAGACCACTGGACCTGCTGTTTGGGTCCCCCCCGCTGGCCAATCGGCATGCATGCGCACCCACAGAAAGATCGAGCCCCATGTAAGCTACGCTGATCCACACAGCCGATCCAGATTGTTGCAGTATAACTGCAGTAGCTGGTCGGAAAGCGGGTAGAAACGATCGTTTTGGATTAAAACTTTTTGCATTGATACATGTCCCCCAGGGCAGTACCCAGGCCCCCATACCCTTTTTATGGATAATAACTTGCATATAAGCCTTCAAAATGGGAACTTTTCATTTATCAAGTTCGAGTCCCAGAGACTTTAACAGGGGGTTTGCGGTTCGGGTCCGAACGGGTCCGAATGCCGATCGTGTCTCCTCTACTCACGTCTGTCAGACGCGAGTGAGTAAAAGCCGATAAACGGCTCCTCCTGTTTACATCGTGATCAGCCGTGATTGGACACGGCTGATCACGTGGTAAAGAGCCTCCGTCAGAGGCTCTTTCCCGAGATCGGTGTAGCGGTGTGTCACACTGACACACCACACCAGCGATCGCTGCGCTGGCAGTTATCCTGCTGGACTTCATATGACGCCCAGTCAGGATAACTGAACCACTGTCCGGCTGTCATTCTGCGATAGGCTGAGTGGGAAGTGGTTAAGCTTGGGATGCTTCTAAATCAGATCCAAATTTCTGCCTAAATTCACACCTGATTCGCACCTGATTCGCAGCCACTTCAAAAAGGACTACTACCTTATCAAACTATTGTGTAGAAACTTTTATTAGCCACTAAAATTATAGTTTAAACTATACCTTCCTACCTGTGTACTACCACAATACTAAAAACAAATAGTAGGTTAGAGTAAGATTTATATTCCTTTTTAAGTTTTTTTTAAGTGATATAGTTAGGCGGGTTAAAAAATATCTATCCTTACATCCTCAGAACCCTAAATCAGCGCCTGGACCATAAAAAGCCAAAATACCTTATCCATTTATGCCCAGAGATAAGCTTTAAAATGTGCTAGCTGCACACACATTAATGTGATTTCTACTTAAAATTCATGTTGCACTCTTCCTCTTTTTTATAGCAGAATAATGGACAAGTGTGAATGGGTCATATAGCTGATACATTTTGTCTATAGTGATTGATGTCTATAGTGAATAATTGTTTAATGTTTTATTCTCTGGCAAAAATGAAGCAAGAAAAGAAGGGCAATAAATCTAACTATATCCCCTTTTTTTTAGTTTTTAATTTTATAAATTGTCATGAACAGTTCCCATGATTGGCCGTCCCACATTGAATTAATTAGTACCTATGACTTGCCCCAATCTTTGGCTTAATGAAAATCAACTAGTAACCTACACAACCCCACTTTGCCAAACTCCTGTGACCTACTGTATATCACCGCCAAGTTAATAAGCACCTAGAAATCTCAACAAACACCCCCAATGCTATGACTTTAAACTAACAGATGAATTGAAAAGGACCTAGGTGGAGACATACTGCAGCTGATTTACTATTGCTGTTGCAAAATCACATAGACTGCACTACTTTGCAAATACCTAAAGATATGTACTGCCATATTTATGCTCTGATTATTGGTAATCTCAGCTCCTTGACCAGACGGAAACGGCTGCAAGGGCTAGGACAGTGATAATAATGGGGGATTTTAACTACCCGGAAATTGACTGGAGTAATGGCACTGCTGGAACAGCTAAAGGGCAAAAATCCATAAACCTTTTACAGGACAATTTTATGGTCCAGTTTATTGAGGCCCCAACTAGGAATGATGCTCTATTGGAACTGGTAATCTCAAACCATGCAGAGCTTATTAGTAATGTTCATATAAAGGAACATCTGGGTAGCAGTGACCATAACATGATTTCATTTGATGTTCGGTGTAAGCAAAAAACACATACGGTAAAGACAAAAACAGAACTTTAAGGGGGTAAATTTTCCAAGGATGAGGGCTGCTCTCCAGGACTTAGACTGGGAGGAAATATTAGCATCGATGAACACAGAACAGAAATGGGAATTCTTCAAAAAGACTGTTTGTGAACTCACTGAAAAGTATATTCCCATGGGCAATAAGTTTAAAAGGAAAAAATAAATAAATGTGGCTCACGGCCAAAGTTAAAAAAGCTATAAACAATAAGAAAAGAGCTTTTAAAAAATATAAAAATGAAAGGAACACTATTGTTGTTTAAATATTACAAAGAATAAAACAAAATATGTAAAAAGAAAATCAAGGACGCAAAAATGTAAAACCAACGTCAGATTGCAAAAGATAGTAGGACAAACCCCCCCAAAAAATTCTAATATATTAATAGTAAAAAGGTCAGGTCTGAGCATGTAGGCCCTTTACAAAAAAATGTAGAGTGGGTGTCTAGGGACAAAGAGAAAGCAAATTTATTAAATACCTATTTCAGCTCTGTGTACACAAATGAGCATGGGTGAGCTCAAGTCCATAATGGGGATGCTATTGACACAGCCCCAAATGATCGACAATGGCTCAAAAGTGATATGGTCCAGAAATATTTAGACAGAATTAAGGTCAATAAAGCACCTGAACCAGATGGCATCCACCCACGGATCCTAAAAAAATTGAGCTCTGTCATTTCAAAGCCATTGTTTCTAATTTTTAGGGATTGGATTGGCGTAGGGCCAGGGTGGTGCCTATATTTAAAAAGGGAATAAAGTCTTTACCAAGCAACTATAGATCTGTTAGTTTAACTTCTATAGTCGGAAAGATAATGGAGAGTTTAATAAAGGACCACATAGATGAGTTCTTGCTGGAAAAAAATATTTTAAGCAACAGACAGCAAGAATTCATGAAAGAAAGAGGTTGTCAAACAAATCTGATTTATTTTTATGAAGAGGTAAGTAAAACCTTGGACAGAGGGGTGGCTGTGGACGTGGTATACTTGGATTTTGCAAAAACGTTCGATAGAGTTCCCCACACATGACTAATGTGTAAGGTAAGTCTACAGGCTTGGAAATATCAGTTTGTAAATGGATAGAAAACTGGCTAAAAGACCGAATTCAGAAAGTAGTGGTTAATGATTCTTACTCTGAATGGTCTAAGGTTATCAGTGGTGTACCCCAAGGTTCAGTGTTGGGACCCTTTTTTTTAAAATATCTTTATAAATGATATAGGGTCTGAGATTAAAAGTACCATTTCAGTCTTTGCAGATGACACCAAACTATGCAGTGGAATAACGTCCTTACAGGAGGTCTCCAATTTACAAGCCGACCTCAATGCACTGTCTAATTGGTCAACTAAGTGGCAGATGAGTTTCATGTTGATAAATGTAAAGTTATGCACTTGGGGGCTAAGAATATGAATGCATCATACATACTAGGGGGAGTACAACTGGGAGAATCAATGGTGGAGAAGGATCTGGGGATTTTGGTAGATGCGGTTTCCAAAGAAAGCAAAGTCCTTTCTTGTATTAAGAGAGTTATGGACTCCAGAGAGAGCGATATCATTTTGCCCCTGTACAAATCATTAGTAAGACCTCATCTGGAATATGCAGTTCAGTTTTGGGCACCACTTCTCAAAAAGGATATCAGGGAACTGGAGAAAGTGCAGAGAAGGGCAACCAAACTGTTAAGAGGCATGGAGGAACTCAGCTATGAGGAAAGATTAGAGGAACTGAATGCATTCAACATGTACAAATATATAAGGGGTCCATATAGTGAACTTGGTGTCAGGAAGGAATTTTTTTCCCCTGTTGTAGCAAATTGGATCAAGCTTTACTGGGGTTTTTCGCCTTCCTCTGGATCAACTGTGGGTATAGGATTGGGTATATGGGATTGTATGATATTATTTTTTATTTATTTATTTTTATGGTTGAACTAAATGGCCTTGTGTCAACCTGACTAACTGTGTAACTACAGTCAGGTCCATAAATATTGGGACATCGACACAATTATAATAAATTCAAATGAAAATAGCACACTTCAAATGAACTCTGGGCCTTTTACAGTATATGCTCCTTGTAAATGGGATAATGAGGGAATAACACACACCTGGCCATGGAACAGCTGAGCAGCCAATTGTCCCATTACTTTTGGTCCCTTAAAAAGTGGGAGGCACATATACAAACTGTTGTAATTCCTACACTGTTCACCTGATTTGGATGTAAATACCCTCAAATTAAAGCTGAAAGTCTGCAGTTAAAGCACATCTTGTTCGTTTCATTGTAAATCCATTGTGGTGGTGTATAGAGCCAAAAAGATTAGAATTGTGTCGATGTCCCAATATTTATAGACCTGACTGTATATAATATATATATATATATATATATATATATATATATATATATATATATATATATATATATATATATATATATACACACACACACACAGTGAAGACTCTTTGTTATATTGCGGCCATTTACTAAAATCATTTAAATTCATTTTTTTCCTCATTAATGTACACACAGCACCCCACAGAATTGTTGACATTTTTGCAGATTTATTAAAAAAGAAAAACTGAAATATCACATGGTCCTAAGTATTCAGACCCTTTTCTCAGTATTTAGTAGAAGCACCCTTTTGATCTAATACACCCATTAGTCTTTTTGGGAAAGATGCAACAAGTTTTTCACATCTGGATTTGGGGATCCTCTGCCATTCCTCCTTGCAGATCCTCTCCAGTTCTGTCAGGTTGGATGGTAAACGTTGGTGGACAGCCATTTTTAGGTCTCTCCAAATGGGTTTAAGTCAGGGCTCTGGCTGGGCCATTCAAGAACAGTCATGGAGTTGTTGTGAAGCCACTCCTTTGTTATATTAGCTGTGTGCTTAAGGTCATTGTCTTGTTGGAAGGTAAACCTTCGGCCCAGTCTGAGGTCCTGAGCACTCTGGAGAAGGTTTTCATCCAGGATATCCCTGTACTTGGCCACATTCATCTTTCCCTCGATTGCAACCAGTCGTCCTGTCCCTGCAGCTGAAAAACACCCCCACAGCATGATGCTGCCACCACCAGGCTTCACTATTGGGACTGTATTGGACAGGTGATGAGCAGTGCCTGGTTTTCTCCACACATACCGTTTAGAATTAAGGCCAAAAAGTTCTATCTTGGTCTCATCAGACCAGAGAATCTTTCTGATCTTTCTGACTTTCTGATTTCTCACCATCTTGGAGTCCTTCAGGTGTTTTTTAGCAAACTCCATGTGGGCTTTCATGTGTCTTGCATTGAGGAGAGGCTTCTGTCAGGCCACATTGCCATAAAGCCCCGACTGGTGGAGGGCTGCAGTGATGGTTGACTTTCTACAACTTTCTCCCATTTCCCGACTGCATCTCTGGAGCTCAGCCACAGTGATCTTTGCGTTCTTCTTTACCTCTCTCACCAAGGCTCTTCTCCCCCGATAGCTCAGCTTGGCCGGACGGCCAGCTCTAGGAAGAGTTCTGGTCATCCCAAACGGCTTCCATTTAAGGATTATGGAGGCCACTGTGCTCTTAGGAACTTTAGGTGCAGCAGAAATTTTTTTGTAACCTTGGTCAGATCTGTGCCTTGCCACAATTCTGTCTCTGAGCTCTTCAGGCAGTTCCTTTGACCTCATGATTCTCATTTGCTCTGACATGCACTGTGAGCTGTAAGGTCTTATATAGACAGGTGTGTGGCTTTCCTAACCAAGTCCAATCAGTATAATCAAACACATCTGGACTCAAATGAAGGTGTAGAACCATCTCAAGGATGACCAGGAGAAATGGACAGCACCTGAGTTAAATATATGAATGTCATAGCAAAGGGTTTGAATACTTAGGACCATGTGATATTTCAGTTTTTCTTTTTTAATAAATCTGCAAAAATGTCAACAATTCTGTGTTTTTATGTCAATATGGGGTGCTGTGTGTACATTAATGAGGAAAAAATGAACTTAAATGATTTTAGCAAATGGTTGCAATATAACAAAGGGTGAAAAATTTAAGGGGGTCTGAATACTTTCCGTCCCCACTGTATATATATATATATATATATATATATATATATATATATATATATATATATATATATATTATACTTCTATTTAAATCAGTCTGGTCTAAAGATCAGGAGTGCAGTGTGGTTGCAGTCTAGTGCCTTTATATGGTGATTAGTTAATTAGTTAAGACCTGAGATAACTCCCAATGTCCTTTGTGTGTTAATTAGCTGTGTTTGTTAATTATAAAAAAAAAGAAGATCATTTATGGAGTCAAGCTTGTGGATGTGAGAAGTGAAACAATCATCAAATATTCATAAAGAAAACTGTGCAACATTATGCAAGTAAAAGGATGAAAGCAACAAAAGCAGTGTTTGGATAAATAAAGTAGACCTCAATGTCAGTTTTTGCACTACCTAGATAGAGAGTTGCCATAGGGAAACTCTGTTTGCAGACACATATGTGGCTCACAATGGCAGATGAACTTTTGGTAAATGTCCTTGCAGGATTAGTAGGCTCTTCTCCCCCGATAGCTCAGCTTGGCCGGACGGCCAGCTCTAGGAAGAGTTCTGGTCATCCCAAACGGCTTCCATTTAAGGATTATGGAGGCCACTGTGCTCTTAGGAACTTTAGGTGCAGCAGAAATTTTTTTGTAACCTTGGTCAGATCTGTGCCTTGCCACAATTCTGTCTCTGAGCTCTTCAGGCAGTTCCTTTGACCTCATGATTCTCATTTGCTCTGACATGCACTGTGAGCTGTAAGGTCTTATATAGACAGGTGTGTGGCTTTCCTAACCAAGTCCAATCAGTATAATCAAACACATCTGGACTCAAATGAAGGTGTAGAACCATCTCAAGGATGACCAGGAGAAATGGACAGCACCTGAGTTAAATATATGAATGTCATAGCAAAGGGTTTGAATACTTAGGACCATGTGATATTTCAGTTTTTCTTTTTTAATAAATCTGCAAAAATGTCAACAATTCTGTGTTTTTATGTCAATATGGGGTGCTGTGTGTACATTAATGAGGAAAAAATGAACTTAAATGATTTTAGCAAATGGTTGCAATATAACAAAGGGTGAAAAATTTAAGGGGGTCTGAATACTTTCCGTCCCCACTGTATATATATATATATATATATATATATATATATATATATATATATATATATATATATATATATTATACTTCTATTTAAATCAGTCTGGTCTAAAGATCAGGAGTGCAGTGTGGTTGCAGTCTAGTGCCTTTATATGGTGATTAGTTAATTAGTTAAGACCTGAGATAACTCCCAATGTCCTTTGTGTGTTAATTAGCTGTGTTTGTTAATTATAAAAAAAAGAAGATCATTTATGGAGTCAAGCTTGTGGATGTGAGAAGTGAAACAATCATCAAATATTCATAAAGAAAACTGTGCAACATTATGCAAGTAAAAGGATGAAAGCAACAAAAGCAGTGTTTGGATAAATAAAGTAGACCTCAATGTCAGTTTTTGCACTACCTAGATAGAGAGTTGCCATAGGGAAACTCTGTTTGCAGACACATATGTGGCTCACAATGGCAGATGAACTTTTGGTAAATGTCCTTGCAGGATTAGTAGTAGCTAATGCTGCTATAGCGGTCCTAGAGGGGACCATTGCCAGTTCTCCTCTGCTGCTGCTGTATCTGTGGGAAATGCGGGGGAAAGTCCCAGACCCTTTTTTAAAATGCAACCACATGAATCCACATGGTGCTGTGACATTATTCAGTTTTGCACACCCAAAAGTATTAATAACATCCCAGTGCATCTGCAAAAGAGCTGTGTATTTTGCCTGCAGGTCATGAACACATGCAATTATGCACGGGTTCTTGACCTGCCCATGTGTTAACCTAGCCTAAAAGAGCTTTTCTGGACTACCATGATTGGAGATACGTAAAGGTTTAGAGACTCTTAAATTATCCCAGCTCTCATCAGTTCTGCAATTTGCTCTCTTATATCTTCTAAATCTCCAAGCGGGATTCTTTGTCTGAAAGATTTGTCATCCTGCAGCTATATGCAGTGCTGAGTACTTTGCAAACACCCCATGTGGAACTCATTCTTGGAGAACAGTTCATCTCCATCGTAAAAGTTGGGCTTGAAGTGTGGTCTTCCATTCTAGAGATATTGAGATATCTACTGGATAAATGTGTACTGCTCTCTCCACTGATACTAAAAAGACATTGGGCTTGCTGGGTTTACTTGTCCAAGAAGCTTATGGTCAGTAGTTTCCCCTGAGAGTCTGTGGTGTTGTGAACACCTACTGAAACCCTCCCTTGAGTTCTCTGTAGCACTTTTATCAAAATCACTCTGAGGATCACCACTATCCTGCTTTCTCTAATATGACATAGGGTCTTAGTTTTTCCAGATTAACAGTGAGGCTCAATGGCAAGCCACTTCCCTTGGCTGTAACACTCTATCAGCCTTTTCCAACCACCATTATTTTCCCACAGCTTCTGCTCTTGAACTAGAGATTGGCACACTCCCTGCAATGTGCTGTGCCCCCACCCTTCCCCACAGATAGTGGATCATGGCAAAAGGCTATAATGGGGCGTACACACGGTCGGACTTTTCGTCTACAAAAGTCCGACAGCCTGTCCGACAGACTTCCGGCGGACTTTCGGCGGACTTGCGGCGGACTTGCGGCAGACTTTCTAACGAACGGACTTGCCTACACACGACCACACAAAAGTCCGACGGATTCGTATGTGATGACGTACACCGGAATAAGGAAGTTGATAGCCAGTAGCCAATAGCTGCCCTAGCGTGGGTTTTTGTCCGTCGGACTAGCACACAGACGAGCGGATTTCGGGGTCCGTCGTAGTTACGACGTAAAGATTTGAAGCATGTTTCAAATCTAAAGTCCGTCGGATTTGAGGCTGCAAAAAGTCAGCTGAAAGTCTGGGGAAGCCCACACACGATCGGATTACCAGGCAGCTTTAGTCCGTCGGTGTCCGTTGGACTTTTGTAGATGAAAAGTCCGAACGTGTGTACGCCCCATAAGAGCTAGGGTTTTCCTCACTAGGTTAGTGTTGGTCCCCACAATTAAACATTTTTTAAACCCCAGGGCTTGGGAGCACTCAATAGCCAGTGTGTTAAAGATTCCTGGATGTCCGATGACAAAGGGGATAAAAAAATAGATTGATCTGCAGATTTGCAAACTGATTATGCTCTGCTGTCATGCCTAGTGTGGTCAGATTTGATAGGAAAGCAGACAGACTGGCAGGATCACCAGATATTAACAGCTAAGGAAGCAACAACAAGAGAACAGGATACTTTTTTATACTAGTACATGGAACATAAGGCACATATTAAGGTTATGAAATGTTGGGTTCACATATTATTTGATGCATTCTCTAGCACTGTCCCCTCTTCAGCAACTCTTCTCCTCTCACTCACAGACTTGGCTGAGAGCAGTGGGAGCCATTGGTGACCCGCTCCATGACTGGACCTGACAACACACTAATACCGCACACACATGGTCAGATTTTCCAACGGGAAATGTTTGATGGCAGTTTGTGGTCCGAAATTCCGACCGGGTGTAGGCTCCATCAGACATTTTCTGTTGGAATTTCCGACAATCAAAATTTGAGATCTGGATCTCAAATTTTCCAACAACAAAATCCGTTGTCGTAAATTCCGATTGTGTGTACACAATTCCAACGCACAAAGTTCCACGCATGCTCGGAATCAAGCAGAAGAGCCACACTGGCTATTGAACTTCATTTTTCTCGGCTCGTCATACGTGTTGTACGTCACCGCGTTCTTGACGTTCAGAATTTCCGACAACATTTGTGTGACCGTGTGTATGCAAGACAAGTTTGAGCCAACATCCGTTGGAAAAAAAAATGGATTTTATTGTCGGAATGTGCGATCGTGTGTATGCGGCATAAAACACCAATGGTGATAAATTGGCTTACTTAAATAAGCCCTACAGAAACAGATTTGACAGCAGCAAAATACAACAGTTCAATAACAGAATGATCCAACAATTTAGTGAGGTATAGAGTGGTCTAACATTCATTTTCTTTACCTCCATTGATGGCTATGACTTAAATGCATTAGGCGAGTGGAGATCGACACTAGAATAAAAAAACAACAAATTCAGCAAATATCCTTGATAGGGATTCACAGAGATAAATCTCTTAAACCCCTGGTCAGTGGGGAAATCTGTTGAAAAGTCTGCTGGGGCCCTTTAAATGTAACGGTAGAGTAGTCAACCTAAAAGTGAGTGTATTTGCAAACCACAGGGATAAAACAGTAGCTTCACAAAGTGGCCCAGGCACCAAATCCCCCTGTATAAACAGAACACCACAAATACTAAAAATAACTCACTCTAGCTTTTAAGGAGCTGTATAATTATTCTTGACTTCAAAATATAAAATATACAGTACTTCACATATAAAACTTCTTTAGGAGAATAATTAGCAGAATGGAAAGGAATGCTGTCATAACTATCAATGCTACCTGCCCAGTCTGCAAGCTGTAAGGATGGCTCAGGGTGGTCCTGCGCTTTACACAGACAAAGGAGGGAAAGGAAAGAGCTTTCAGGAATAGCTTGTTGGAAAGCTGACGTCAGAAATTTTCCACAATTCTCACATCCAAAAAAGGAGGGGTTGACAGTTCCACTTCCCTATTTTGATATGAGAGCTGCCAAAGGTTTCCAACCTCAGCTTGTATAGCATGCTACCAAAAGCAGGATAAGGCCCTGGATATCTTTGATCCCTCCTGACATCAAGGCATTCACTATCCATGGTGAGAGTGTAGTAAAGAGCTATTAACCCTATTTTGCACGAAGAACTAAATGGAAACACTAAAAAGATTGTTACGGAAGAGACCAAAATACAAAAAGGTTGAGTATCTTGTGCATGCTGATTGCAGTTTCCACCAAGCTATCCCAGAGGGTCCTTTCCTCCCCCCTCCCCTGTATTAGGTACCAGTCACACCCTGAGAAAGTTATGGTAATGTTCCTTTTCCTATCCTCCTGAAAAAGCTATATATGTGAAATGCATTAAAAATGGACACTGCTCGTGTCAAGAAAAATAGGCCTCAGGACTTTTGATACATATATCGTATATATATATACTCAACCCAACATTACCAGATTAAGAAAATCATTGCCAAACATTGGCACTTGTTGGGCAATGATACATTGATTAAAACCTTTTTGCCTAAGAAACCCCAGGTGATATTCAGAGGGGCTCCCTCACTAAGAAATATCATTGCTCCCAATGTAGTGGACCCTCCTGGCAAGAGATTGTCTTTTTTCCAGGGCCTTTCAGGTTATCACCAATGTCGCAGATGTCAAATTTGCACTTTAAATCACATCAAAACTAAAAAAAATTGTCATTTGTTTCAATTAGTACCTCTATAGAGCACAAAATAGAACCTTTCATCACATGTAGCTCCACGGGGGTTGTATACCTGCTTCAATGCCCGTGCGGTCTCCAATACATAGGTCGGACCAAGCGGGCCATGCAGGTACGTTTAGGGGAACACATTACTAATATCAAAACGGGTTTTAAGTTCCACTCTGTCTCCAAACACTATGATAGGGTCCACAATCGGAACCCAGCCAATACAATCTTCCTAGCCATTGACAAATACAATGCCCATTGGAGAGGTGGATCTCTCGTTAGAGAACTATTCAAGATGGAGATGGCGTGGATCCATAGGGTACGATGTTACAGCCCCTATGGCCTTAACATAGATACAGATGTTAACTCATTTATTGATAATAGCTAGGGTGATTATATGTAAACCAGTCCTGAGTCCCCAGCAGTTTGTTTGGGGGGGAGGATGGGGTTGGTGCATACACACCTACAAATTTTTCAGCCATTTTTTGATTATTGGACCCTTGGGCTGCCCTATAGGGTATCAAGTAATGTAGATTATTTGACAACATGATACAGTGATTTGATACGCTTGCACCTATTTGTGATTCATCTATTCTTTTAGATGAATTGTGGTACAACTGCCATAGAATATTGGGGGTTTTTTATATAACCTGGTCCAATATGAATATATTACTTTTTCTTAAATTTAATTATTACCCCTCTTTTTCTTTTTCCTTTCTTGCCCTTTCCCTTTATAGGGTGAATTCAGTGAAGGATACATTTATTAAATTTTTAGTAATAATTTTTTCTTTTTAGATTTTTTAACTGATGTAGTTAGGTGATTCCATAAATAGACCTTAGGATTTAGGTCAGGCCATATAAATTTTGGCCACTAGATGCCGCCACTGTGGTCAGTGTGGTACGTCTATTCATAATACAATAGGTTAAATGCACAATATTTACACACAATCCTTCATATTATGGACTGTGTATACATAAACTACAGCATAGCACATAGTTTGAACTAAGGGAGGACATTGATTGGTATCGGTGTCTTTCCCTGAGATTTTACTGGCGTTTGCCCCATTGCAATATGGCGGCAACAGTATCACTTACTGCTCGGACCTCAGGACTGGGCGGCGCCTTTAGAAATTAACTGGCATATAATAGGTGGTGTTCAGCACGCCGCCCGTGCCCCTGGACGACGTCAGGTTTGACGAAACAGCGTAGGGAGAGCGGCGTGCTGACGCCACCACAACACACACACGCAGTCCCGGAAGCTACGGGCGTTTGTAGAGAGAATTATTATGTTTTTGCCTGAATTATTTCGCTTACATGTGAGTGCAATACTGTTTTTATTAATAAACATTATATACGTTTTTACACTATGGAGGCTTCTTTTCTCCTTTTATGACTGGCCATTGGACAAGTTGTGTATGGGCTCTTTAGGACAATAGGAGGAGCTGATCTGACCTTTTATCCATCCTTATTTGAGACTGTGGCTGGGTTATAAGCCAAAAGGCGCAATTGATCTCCTGACCAGAGATCAAGGGAGCTGGTAAGAGGCAGTTTTTTTAAAGGTGGAGGACTGTCCTATCTCTAACACTACTTTCCATGGTGAACTGAGTGTGATGTCACTATTGCTGGGGATGAAGATCTGTATCCCATGGTGATTTTCTGTCGGACAATTATTGACATTATTTTTTGATGGACTCATTAATTTGATGTGCATTTACCTTTTAACATTTAAGTTCATGTAGCGCGGTTTCTTACATAATTTTTAATATATCGTATATAGCAAGCAGTTGGTCATGGGGAGATCTTCTCAGAAAGGGAATTGTAATTTGAATTTATTGTATGTGTTATGTTTATGTTGGTGGGGCAAAAGGAATGTATGCAACTGTATATTTTTAATGGGTATGGTAAATAAATAATGAAATATATTTTATCTTTTGGAGTCAAGAGTAATTATGCATCTACTTAAAAGCCCCAGTGAGCTGTTTTTAGTATTTGTGGTGTTCTACCCCTTTATCATAGGCATGCGGTTGTGCTTGGGCACACCCTAATCACTCTCTACGCCAGTGCCATTCAGTGTATCATCCAGTGTACAGAAGTGTGCTGGGCACACAGGGAAGGGGGGTACACTGGATCTGCTGTATCATGTCCCTTACCAGCCTGTGAGCTAGGGGCGGGTGCACTGTGTACTACCAATCCAATCAGCAGTGCCCAGTACAGTGTGTGTACAAACAGGACAGAGGAGTCTCAATCTGCTCCGCCTCCCATTCTATCCCTGCTGAGTCTGCCCTGCCCCACACTCCACCCCCTAATTTGCACACACTGCTGTGAAAGGGTTTGTAATGAAGGTGGCAGATTTAAATATAGAGGACACAGCAGCTGTAGATTCTGGCTGCCTGAGCCTAAGGGAGACCAGCCGCCCGGGGCCATGATTGTAAGTAGCAGGCATATTAAACACCCCCCTCTCTCTCATCCCTCTCTCTCTCACACCCCTCTCTCTCTCATCCCTCTCTCTCTTTTCCCCCTTTCTCAACCCTCCCTATCTCTCACCCCCTCTCTCTCACCCCCTCCCTCTCTCACCCCCTCTCTCTTATCCCCTCTCTCCTTCCCCTCTTTCTTTCTTCTCCCCCCTCTCTCTCTCTCACCTCCTCTCTTTTTCAGATCACCCCCCTCTCTCTGTCTCACCCCCTCTCTGTCTCACCCCCTCTCTCTCTCACCCCCCTCTCTCACTCCATCTCCCTCCACCTCTCCCCCCTCTCCTTCCCCCTCTCCCTCCCCTCCCCCATTCCCTCCCTATTGCCTCCTTTTTCTCCCCTTTTCTATTTCTCCCTTTCTCTTTACCCCCCTCTCTCTCTCTCTCTCTCTCTCTCTCTCTCTCTCTCTCTCTCTCTCTCTCTTCCTCTCTCTCTCTCACCTCTCTTTTTTCACACCACCCTCTCTCTCACACCCTCTTTCTCTTCTTCCCCCATCTCACCCCTCTCTCTCTCTCTCTCTCTCACCCCCTTTCTTTCAGAACACCCCATCTTTTCTTACCCTCTCTCTCCCACCCACTCTCTCTCTCTCACCCTAATACAATAGGCTACACACACCTACAGTGGATATAAAAAGTCTACACACCCCTGTTAAAATGTCAGGTTTCTGTGATGTAAAAAAAATGAGACAAAGATAAATCATTTCAGAACTTTTTCCACCTTTAATGTGACATATAAACTGTACAACTCAATTGAACAACAAACTGTTGGGGCGTAAATATAAAAAAAATAATAATAATGTGGTTGCATAATGTGCACAACCTCTTAAAACTGGGGATCTAGCTGTGTTCAGAATTAAGCAATCACATTCAAACTTATGTTAAATAGGAATTAGTACACACCTGCCATCATTTAAAGTGCCTCTGATTAACCCCAAATAAAGTTCAGCTGTTCTAGTAGGTCTTTCCTGACATTTTCTTAGTCGTATCCTACAGCAAAAGCCATGGTCTGCAGAGAGCTTCCAAAGCATCAGAGGGATCTCATTGTTAAAAGGTATCAGTCAGGAGAAGGGTACAAAAGAATTTCCAAGGCATTCAATATACCATGAAACAGAGTGAAGACAGTCATCATCAAGTGGAGAAAATATAGCACAATAGTGACATTACCAAGAACTGGACATCTCTCCAAAATTGATGAAAAGACAAGAAGAAAACTGGTCAGGGAGGCTGCCAAGAGGCTTACAGCAACATTAAAGGAGCTGCAGGAATATCTGGCAAGTACTGGCTGTGTGGTACATGTGACAACAATCTCTCATATTCTTCATGTGTCTGGGATATGGGGTAGAATGGCAAGATGGAAGCCTTTTCTTACAAAGAAAATCATCCAGGCCCAGCTAAGTTTTGCAAAAACACACCTGAAGTTTCCCAAAAGCATGTGGGAAAATGTGTTGTGGTCTGATGAAACCAAGTGTCATGAACTAGTGCGACCAGAACTGTGTGGACTGCAACAGAGTGAACCAAACGTGTCTAAAGTAAAAAGTAATATAATTTATTATAAGAAAAGTAAATAAACAAAAGTAAACATACCCCCAATATGACAAACAGTAATTAAATAGCACCCAACCCCAGTGACACACAACAAGTAGCTGCCTAAACCAAAAGTATATACAGGAGTAAGATGTAATCGTAATCGTAAACAAGCCAGGGTCATACACCGGAGATCAAGCAAATTGGACTGGGAACAAGACAGGACAGGGAGAGGGTAACAGGAGACAGGGGGAACAAGTGGAACAGATTAAGCTGCAGAGCAGGGATTCAGGAACGGATACAGGGTCACAGGATACAGGATATGGATCAGGATCACAGGTTACCAAACACAGGTCAGGGCTCAAGGAAAATACCAAGGCAAATGTGTGAGCATCTGCCGGGTATAAGTACACACCTCCTGCAATCAGTCTCAGGTGACTCCTGATTGCAGGATATGATTTTGGCTCCAGACTGCTGGGAGACACCCGATGGTAGACACCAGTACTGCGGCCCAAAGATCTGACAGTGCCACCAGCAGGTGAAACCTTTCCTGACAGTACCCCCTCAAAGGAGCGACCTCCGGACGCTCCAACTACTCGCAGCTGTAAAAAGTCCATGGCATCAAGCCGGGAAGCAGGCAGAGGCACATCAAGCTGGACAGCAGGCAGAGGCACATCAAGCTGGGCAGTGGCACATCAAGCTGGGCAGCGGGCAGAGGCACATCAAGCTGGGCTCCGGGCAGAGGCACATCAAGCTGGACATGGGACATTTGATCATCCAATTGGAGAGCAGGTGCTGGAGCATCAGGCTGAACAGTGGGCACTGGAACATCAAGCTGGGCGTCAGGAACTGGATCATTAGGCCAGACATCAGGCTTCGGATCATCAGACTGGACAGCAAGCATTGGAACATCAGGCTGGGCAGCGGGCACTGGAACAGCAGGCCGGATAACGGGCACTGGAACATCAGGCCGGGCATCAGGAACTGGATCCTCAAGCCGGACATCGGGTATCAGATCGTCAGACTGGACAGCAGGCACTGGAACATCAGACTGGGCAGTGGCCATTGGAACACGGGCCAGGCAGCGGGCACTGATACATCAGGCCGGGCATCCGGAACTGGATCATCAAGCATCGGATCATCAGACTGGAGTGCAGGCACTTGAACATCACGCAGAGCAGCAGGCACTGAAACATCAGGCCGGGCGTCAGGAACTGGATCATCAGATCGAACAACTGGCACTGGAACATCAGGCCGGGCATCGGGAACTGGATTATCGAGCTGGGCATCATGCATCGGGTCAACAGACCAGACAGCAGACACTGGAACATCAGGCTGGGCAGTGGGCACTCTAGCGACAGGCTGAATAGCTGGCACTGGAACAAAAGGCTGGGTAGTGGCAGCAGCAAGCTGGGATTCAGGAACCGATTTAGCGAGCACCGTATCAGCAGGCTAGGTAATGGGCACCGGCTCAACAGGCTAACACTGGCCCAGTAGGCTGGGTTATGGGCAGTGGCTCAGCAAGCTGGGTGACTGGCACCGGCTCAACAGGCTGGGTAACGACGCCTGATTGCAGGAGGTGATGTCGGCTCCAGACTGCTGGGAGACACCCACTGGTGGACACGAGTACTGCGGCCCAAAGATCTGACAATGCCACCAGCAGGTGAAACCTTTCCTGACACCAAGGTTGAACAGGTTTGGCCATAATTCCAAAAGATATGTTTGGCGCAAAAACAACACTGCACATCACCAAAAGAACACCATACCCACAGTGAAGCATGGCAGCATCATGCTTTGGGGCTGTTTTTCTTCAGCTGGAACAGAGCCCTTAGTCAATGTAGAGGGAATTATGAACAGTTCCAAATACCAGTCAATATTTGCACAAAACCTTCAGACTTCTGCTAGAAAGCTGAACATGAAGAGGAACTTCATCATTCAGCATGTCAAGGACACAAAGCATACATCCAAATCAACAAAGGAATGGCTTCACCAGAACAAGATTAAAGTTTTGTAATGGCCCAGCCATAGCCCAGACCTCTATCCGATTGAAAATCTGTGGGGTGATCTGAAGAGGGCCGTGCAGATTGCCCTCTGCAATCTGACAGATTTGGAGTATTTTTGCAAAGAAGAGTGGGCAAATATTGTCAAGTCAAGATGTGCCATGCTTATAGACTCATACCCAAAAAGACTGTGTGCTGTAAAAAATCAAAAGGTGCTTTAACAAAATATTAGTTTAAGGGTGTGCACACTTATGCAACCATATTATTTTAGTTTTATATGTTTGCTTCCCTCCACCTAAAATATTTCAGTTTGTTGTACAGTTTATTGGTCACAATAAAGTTGGAAAAAGTTCTGAAATGATTTATCATTGTTTCATTTTTTACATCACAGAAACCTGACATTTTAACAGGGGTGGGTACATTTTTATATCCACTGTATGCCCTTTATATTTGTTATAAGAAGAAAAATGAATTGAAGAGTAGATTTAAAGCACACACTTTCAAGTTCAATATTTATATAATTAGTGAGGTTCTTTTAAAGTGTCGCTAATTAGAATAAATAAAGCATACGATTTTAAGTATAAGATGAGGGCCACTGGAGCATGAGCACCAACTGAGATTACTCTTGCTTATATGAGTATGTCAGCTACGGTAGGTGTTTAAATTATACATTAGGGTAAAATCAAATGTTGGAATCAAAATGCAATTCTAATATCCTAAAGGGTTAACCGAGTACCAGGTACTGCATAAAATGGCTTTCTGCAAACTTCAAAGACCGGAAATCCTTTAATTTTCTGCACCATCCCAAGCCACCATATCTCTCACCTAATCAACAGAGCTAGTTATCAGCTACGCAATAATGAAAACCAGCAGTGCTTCTTCTGCCAATGAGCAACCACTTTCCTTATATAGTTTCCTTCTTGTCCTGTGAGAGGACAGCCCCTTGATACCTATCCACTTTGCCTTGAATTCCATGTACGGTAGCTAGAATCTAATATCTAGCGTCACATCCCAAGGACACCTTCAGGCTGGGACGCTTGGTGATTTCTTGCTTTACTAATTGGAACAGACAGTTAATTGATCACAGAAATGCCGCTACAATGCAAATGGGTAGTCATGTCACCTCAGGACAGTTGTGTCCTATTTTTATTTCCAAAGAGGGTATAATGTCTCCATAAAAAACACATTTCCAAAGAAAACATTATGAAAAATTACAAATAATGGTGTTGCTTAGTATGGTTAACAATTTGATCGTACCTGAAAAAATTTTCCCACACAGATCCACCAAGAAAACAAACTTTTGCAGATTAAAAAAAGTTCCACTGCGTTTTGGCTATTCCCTGGCTGTTGTGGAATTTCATGATTTGCCCCGTACACACGGTCAGACATTGATCGGACATTCCGACAACGTTTGCGTTCCTGTTAGTCTATCCGACTGCATCTAAGCTTTCATATTAAGAGCGGCAGCTTGGAAGACCAGCTCGACCTGCTGCTCAGTGTGAGGCTGGGGAACTTAATCCAAGTGGAACTGGTCTAAGTGTATGATGTCTATGGAGCCACATTGATCCAGATTGGAGATCGCATCTAGCTTGCTATACAGAGCCTGGGGGGGGCTCCACAGCGTGATTTGACACAGCTAATCACTGTGTCACACGCTCTAAGGTGAGCGCAATCACTTTGGGGGGTCACCGAGGCACACCACGGCATGTTTTGTGACACTTGGACTCAGCACGCTGGATAATTTGGACATTTAATGTTTTCTTTGGACACGAATATACACATAACCTTTCTGGATATTTTGAACACTGCTATATGCATTTCTTTTGGGTGATATTTCACCGTTATAGATTGTATTAATTTATTTAAGGTTCACTTGGCACTCAAATGTAAATTAATTTTAGATTATAATAGAATATATGCATGTTGCACTTTATGTGAATTACTGCACGTTTTTTTACCAACTCTTCATCAACTTATACATATATTAT
The DNA here is from genome assembly GCA_037952925.1 of Lithobates clamitans. Lineage (NCBI taxonomy): Eukaryota > Metazoa > Chordata > Amphibia > Anura > Ranidae > Lithobates > Lithobates clamitans. The sequence continues at coordinate 3,717,167 of JBBGZY010000255.1, read as the reverse complement.
ATGCACAGTATTTTATTATTATATGTTGAAATATTTATTTATATGCACATTGCACTAATTGTGTGTAAACATATATATATTTTCTTTCTTATTTGATTTTTGGTATTATTATCACGTTGAATAGTCCATATGATATACACTTAAGCGCAGCGCAATTTTTTGTTTTACATTTATTTGCAAGGAGTCGTTTGTAAGTTGGATGTTTGAAAGTAGGGGCCTGCCCTATATACTCTGCAGAAATTGCGGCCTTAGGTGTTGATGTTGCCACAACACTGTAAGCCCTCGCAGTTACTCTTGGTGGGCGCAGGAACGGGCTCTGCTGTGAAATATTAGATCAAGAATTGTAATTACATGCCCCTGTTGTACAGGGTCAGAAAAATTGGGCTTTGGTGGTAGGTCTGGTGGTGCTGGTGGTGCTGGTGCCACAACACTGTAAGTCCTCACAGTTACTCTTGATGGGCGCAGAAATGGGCCCTGCTGTGAAATATTAGATCAAGAATTGTAATTACATGTCCCTGTTAAACAGGTGCCACAACACTGCAACCCCTCACAGATACTCTAGTTGGAGCGCAAGAATGAGCCCTCCTGCAAAATATTGCATCAAAAATTGTAATTACACGCCCCTGTTAAACAGGGGCTGAAAAATTGGGCCTTTAGGCACTGGTGCCACAACACTGCAACCCCTCACAGATACTCTATTTGGAGTGCAGGAATGAGCCCTGCTGCAAAGTATTGCATCAAAAATTGTAATTACACGCCCCGTTAAACAGGGGCTGAAAAATTGGGCCTTAGGCACTGGTGCTGGTGCCACAACACTGCAACCCCTCACAGATACTCTAGTTGGAGTGCAGGAACGAGCCCTGCTGCAAAGTATTGCATCAAAAATTGTAATTACATGCCCCTGTTAAACAGGGGCTGAAAAATTGGGCCTTAGGCACTGGTGCTGGTGCCACAACACTGCAACCCCTCACAAATACTCTAGTTGAGCACAGCAACGAACCCTCCTTGCAAAATATTGCATCAAAAAATGTAATTACACGCCCCTGTTAAACAGGGGCTGAAAAATTGGGCCTTAGCCACTGGTAGCGGCACCCAGAACCAAAAATATTCTTACAAGCTATCAGCATGATCATTGAGGAGGAAGAGGATAGTCACTCAGCATAAGAGGATATTCACTTAGCATCAGCATAGGCAGTCTTGAAGGGATCTGACATTTCAAAAGAAATTATTCGGTTACATCAGCATCAGGTGCTTGGTAGCTGGTGGTGATCCAAGACTGATTCATTTTTATGAAGGTCAGTCGATCGACCGAGTCGGTGGACAGGCGCACCCTGTGATCGGTTACAAAGCCTCCAGCAGCACTGAATGTGCATTCCGAAAGAACGCTGGATGCAGGACAGGCCAGTAGCTCAATTGCATACTGTGCAAGTTCTGGCCAGTGATCCATCCTCAAGACCCAGTAACCCAGAGGATTTTCGGTGGGAAAGGTGTCCAAGTCAGATCTTGCCCCTAGGTATTCCTGCACCATGTAAAACGCTGGCGATGGTTGCTGGAACTGATCATACCTTGGGCCTGCGGACTAAAAAATTGTCTGACCGAAGCCTCAGCAACACGTTGTCCAGGAACAGGAGTTTGTAACCTCCCAGTCTCTGGGAACACGTTGCACAGACCTTTCTGCAAGGCCTCCCGAAGATGTTTCATCCTCTGCTCCCTCTGCGACGGCAAGATAAGGTCCACAACCTTACCCTTGTAACGTGGATCAAGGAGTGTTGCCAGCCAGTATTGATCCCTCTCCTTGATACCACGAATACGAGGATCCTTCCGCAGGCTTTGCAGGATCAGGGAGGCCATGCAGCGTAGGTTTACTGAGGCATTCGGTCCGGAGTCCTCTGGGTCACTAAAGACAACATGATTCGCAGCCACCTCCTCCCAGCCATGTACAAGTCCATGGGTTTCTTGGGACTGTAAATGATCCCTTAAAGACTGCTGCTGATGCTGAGTGCCAGGCTCCACCTCCATGCTGACACAATCCTCCTCTTCCTCCTCCTCCTCGTCATCTTCCTGTGTGATCAGGTACACTGTCTGGATAAAGGGGGCCTTGAGAGCTAAGGAGGTCCTCCTCTTCCTGCCTCTGTTCTGCCTCAAGTGCCCTGTCCATTATTTCACGCAGTGTGTGCTCCAACAGGTGGACAAGGGGGACAGTGTCACTGATGCATGCACTGTCACTGCTCACCATCCTCGTGGCCTCCTCAAATGGTGACAGGACAGTGCATGCATCCCTGATCATGGCCCACTGGCATGGGGAAAAAAACCAAGCTCCCCTGACCCTGTCCTGGTGCCATCGTCGCACAGGTACTCATTGATGGCCCTCTGCTGTGTGTGCAGCCGCTGCAGCATGGCCAACGTTGAGTTCCACCTGGTGGGCATGTCACATATTAGTCGGTTATTGGGCAGGTTAAATTCCTTTTGGAGGTCAGCCAGCCGAGCACTCGCATTATATGACCTGCGGAAATGCACACAGACTTTCCTGGCCTGCCTCAGGACATGCTGTAAGCCCGGGTACCTGCCCAAGAACCGCTGCACCACCAAGTTAAGGACATGAGCCAAACAGTGCAGATGGGTCAGTTGTCCCTGTCGGAGGGCGGAGAGGAGGTTGGTGCCATTGTCGCAAACCACCATACCTGCCTTAAGCTGGCATGGCATCAACCACCCCTGAACCTGCCCCTGCAGAGCTGACAGAATCTCTGCCCCAGTGTGGCTCCTGTCCTCCAAGCACACCAGCTCAAGCACTGCATGGCAGCTTTTGGCCTGCGTGCTTGCGTAGCCCCTTGAACGCCTACAGAGCACCGCTGGTTCCGAAGACAAATCAGCACAGGATGAGGCCATGGAGGAAGAAGAAGAGGAGAGAGGTGTGGCAGAATCACCACTAGTAGTATTTTGGAGGCGTGGTGGCGGAACAACCTCCAACACTACTGCACCCTGTCCTGCATCCTTCCCAGCTGCCAGAAGAGTAACCCAGTGCGCGGTGGGAGATAGGTAACGTCCCTGTCCATGCCTGCTGGACCATGAGTCAGTGGTAATATGCACCTTACCGCTGACCGCCCTGTCCAGCGAGGCCAAGACATTGCCTTCCACATGCCGGTAGAGAGCCGGAATCGCCTTTTCATGAGAAAAAGTGGCGTTTGGGAACCTGCCACTGAGGAAACGCACATTACACAAACTCATAGAAGGGGGCAGAGTCTACCAACTGAAAAGACGGCAGTTGAAGTGCTAGCAATTTAGCCACCCTGGCTTTGGCCAATTACGGCTCTCTATACAGACGGCGCTGTGATTAAACAAGGATGCAGGTCATAGTGCATGCTTGGCCAATCATCAGCCAGCAATGCACTGTGATGCCGCAGTAAATTATGGCCCGTGACACACCACTTGAATTTGGCGCGAACGGCCCATATCGTTCTTAATTCGACGAACGGGCGAACATACGATGTTCGAGTCGAACATGGGTTCGACTCGAACACGAAGCTCATCCCTATTTGCCAGGAACGGGGGGTCTGGCAAGGTAGCCTCCCCATGTTGAGGGCATGTGGTGTGTATGGTTCAGAAGGAAGTTGGGGCACACACTCACTTCCCCATTTCCTGGCCAGCCAGGCTGCATGTTCAGATATGCATCTGGCATGTATTTTATATAGGGGACGTGTTTTTTTTGTTTTTGTTTTTGTGTGAGGTACCCCTATAAAATCTATACCAGACCCCTATCTGGAATAAGGATCTGGAATTAATTTTAGTGGGGATATCCTGTCATTTTTTTTTTTTTGCACAGTGCCTCTGGATTCTTATGGTGCATAACAACCAATGACTGTGTAGTTGCTGGTGTCCTAGCAGCTAATGACAGTGTCGGTTGCTAGGGCACAGGTGGCCATGAGGTTGATTTACTAAAACTGGAGAGTCCAAAATCTGGTGCAGCTTTGCATGGTAGCCAATCAGCTTCTAACTTCAGCTTTGAAAATAAACCTGGAAGCTGATTGGTTTCTATGCAGAGCTGCACCAGATTCTGCACTCTCTGGTTTTAGTAAATCAACCCCTATGATTTTCTGTGGCATAGAGGAATGGCAACACATATACTGCACTGTGCCAAATATCTGGTGGTTACTTTTTTGGGTTATATGCCATGCTAAACAGACAGAAATAACCTGGTTTTGTACTTAAACAGATAGCAGCTTTAACACTAAACTAAAATACATAGACAATATATGGTGGCAATGAGATGAGAGACAAATGTGGTTTATACAATGGCAAACATAACAATATATGAGCCACAAACTGACAATCATGACAATACAATTAATAGGCAATCATAACAATATTTGGGTGACAAGGGGGCACTGATGGCGATAAACAGGCAACAAATAAGCAATTGTGGCAATACATGACCAATTGATGCAATAAGTGAGCAATAAATGGGTAACTATTGGAAAACATAGTCAGCAAACATAGTCAGCAAATGGGCGAATGTTATGATATATGAGAAACAAATTGGCAATCCTAATGTAAAAGAAAGGGCAATCATTACACTACTTAGGGAACAAATATGCAGAAGTGAAAAACATGGGCAAAATGGGCAATTGTTACAATACATGGATAACAAATGGGTAATTGTGGAAATGCATGGGCAACAAACAAGCAATCATTGAAAAACATGGGCAATAAACAGGCAATGGTTACAACAGACATGTAACAAACAGGCAAAGGTCGCTACAGGTTTTTAAGTCAGGGTCAATTACAGGAGCCCATCTCCCCACACCCATGTCCTCCTCTATCCTAGTCTGTTCATTCTGCTAGCCTCCTTTTCTCTAAAGGTGCTTGCTCCTTCTGGCTCTATAGAATCAGTTTTCTGCTCCAACAGTTGTATACTTTAACCTCAGTACTAGAATTAGTCAACCTGTCAGTGCCAAAGGGAACTTTGGGTAGCTTGGACACCCAGTCTCCAGGCCAACAATGGATACTGGTTAGCCCAGGTAAGAGCAAGTGCGGGAATTGTCAAATAAAGAAAACTACTGATGGCTTAACAAAGGAACAGAGATCACAATACACACACCACGGAGCTCAACATAAACCTTCTCCAGAATCAAAATAATGTTTCAGTCAGAGACCATATTGACCTATTCTTGACTGTTTTTTTTTTTTAAGAAGCAGAAAAATATAGAACTTTTTCTAGATGTACCAATTTTCCGATAGGGTGGATTGTACTTTTTTTCTAAATAGTACCCCTTGTTGATTTATCACTTCTTTTCCTGTAATATCCACAAGTTAAACATAACTGAACAATGAAGATAGAAGTTGAATTCTTAGCTATAAAGTTTTATTTTCCAGTGACCTGACACCAATTTCTGTATTTGTCATGGGTAGTACACCACTGCACTAACTTTCTGTGTTTGTCTGGTCTCCTGAGAACTTTTATTGTTTTCAGTGATCATCTGTATGCTGAAGTCAGATCTTTGGGACTTTGCAGAACACCATCAATATAAGACAAAGGTTAAAGGGACAAATGGCTCATTGAGTTTGGACACCCTCCTTTCTGTCTTCACTTGATAATTAAGTTACAGAGATACAAAAGTGATTTCATGTTCAACCTAATGTTTTAACTGCCATTGCATCACTGACAGCTACATGTTAAACGCCCAAAGAAGTAAATATACATTACTCAAACTTGATGGGAAAAAATAAACGTCACAGTGAATTATTAAACATACTGTACATCACATAGAAACCATTTCTACTGACTACATTGCAGCTACAATGGGCAACTTACTAAAAACGTAAGACAATTTATGGTGAGTTCCAAGCTGTAAAGGGAAAGTCACTGCAATGTAAGTTTCTGTCTATCCCTGCTTGCTCAGGACAGTTCACCAGGAGCATTCTTATGGCGCATACACAGGGTCGGACTTTCGGGAAATGTTCGATGTGAGCTTGTTGTCGGAAAGTCCGACTGTGTGTATGCTCCATCGAACATTTGCTGTCGGAATTTCCGCCAACAAATGTTTGATAGCAGGTTCTCAAATTTTCCGCCAACAAAACTTGTTGTCGGAAAGTCCGATCGTGTGTACACAAGTCCGTCGCACAAAAGTTCACGCATGCTCTGAATCAAGCAGAAGGAGCTGCACTGGTTGTTGAACTTTCTTTTTCTTGTCGTACGTGTTGTACGTCATCGCGTTCTCACGTTAGGAATTTTTGGCCAGCATTTGTGTGACCGTGTGTATGCAAGACAAGTTTGAGCCAACATCCTTCAAACAAAAATTCACGGTTTTGTTGTCGGAAAATCCGATCGTGTGTATGGGGCATAAGACCACATGTACACTGTATTTTCTGTGAAGCCTTTTCTCCTATAGGAGTTTAGTAGCAGAAAAACATTTAGCGTTAATTTGAATGTTAATTTATGCTGTCCACTAGAGTGTATTAACATAGGAATGCACATTTATGTGGGTTTAGGTGCTTTTGAGCATTTTTTATGCTCAAAAGCTCCACTTCTCAACACGACTTTGGTGGTGGTGGTGCTGGTGATGCTGGTTGGGGGGGGGGTTGTTTCTGCTTCTAAACACCCCTGCTTCTAAACTCCTGTAACCACCTGTAGTGTGCATTGACACATAAGCTAATATGGAGGGACATTTAAAGACAAAAAAAAGCTCAAACGCCTGTAAAAGCAGCGTTTTTTAACTCAAGCGTGCATGAGCCATTATTAAGCCAGATTTTCATCCCTGAAATGTCATCAAAGATTGTTCTGAGTCTTCTTTTTGTACAAGTGCTTCCCAGAGGTTTTCACAGAGCTCCATGTGTAATTGGAAGTGATATGCTTTAAGGCTACTCTCTGACAGGCCTGAAAATGTTTGCTTAAAACAGGACTCAAAAATACCAAGATACAAATGAATAGCCCATTAATAGATAAAATAACAAAATCTGCTTTACCGCAATATTCACCTTTAAGTCACTATTAATCTAGAGGACTGATATCCTCAGTATGATTGCCAGCATTATTTAAGCCACTTCCTCTGAGCCCAGGTAGTCTGTGACTTACCCATCCTTTAAACAGTGAAAGAAGAAGCAGCACAGTAATAAGCTCATCTCTTAGTCACTTTGCTTTCTATTTCTATCAGCATATCTCTGGTCAACATATGAACTGATTGGCTCCTTGTATTACTTTTTCCTCTTACACTCAAATGAAATCTAACACTCCAATGAAATCCAATTTACAGGGGTTGATACATAATTATAATTATAATATAATACGCTCTTACACCATAATGTAGCACCCTCTCACCCCTGAGCAGTGGTAGGTGACTCCCAGGTGGCTTATTGGATCTCAGAATCTGATCGTTGGTGTATAGCGTGGGGAAAAAAAGGTTGGGCGCCAGTCACTTTAACAGAAGAAATAGGGAGTCCGCGCTAATGGGTGTATTAGAAGCCTAGGTGGGAAGTATAAATTGATAGACTGCTGCCCTCACATACGCTGACTCCACAGGGGGTGGAATGAGCGGAAAAAGTGAAAAAAGAAAAGTGTGTGAGTGTGGCGCTGTCCCAGAGTTGTAAAAGAAATGTCTGCATATATACAATTATATCCAAAGTGTCATGTGTGTATTCCTTTAAGTGAAATAAGTATGGCAGTTTTTACCACTCCTGTGGGTTAAAGTGACTGGTGATTTAAACATAAGAAGCATAATGAGTGCAATAAATCGCATCCAAGGTGTCTAGTGCTATATTCCCTCAAAAGAAAAAAACACAGTATTAACCACTGCCAAGAGCATGAAGTGGTCTGTGTCTAAACACTAGAAAACACAAAGTTGCAATAAATACATCACACGTGACATGCAAAAAATTCTAAAGTGTCTGGTGCTAAATAAATAAATATTCAAATATTGCTCTACAAACGTTGCAAATAACAAAGTGACAAGTGCCCTATAAAGAGGTCACTCTGAGAAATACTAAACACACGTGTCATGCAAATGGTTCTATGATAATAAACAGTTCATAGGGTATGTGCCCGGTGCACTATAAGTGAAAAAAGGTTTAGGGGTGCAGAATGCTCAAAAATAGAGCAAAATGAAGGACAGATTTACTGAATTAGCAGCAGATCCTATGACAGTGATCTCAAAATAGATGCTTATGGACATAAATGAATGGTTACTGTCACTCTGCAAGCAGAAAAAAAGCCTGAGATTTTGAGCAAAAAATCTTTCTTACATTGCCCAGTTTCTTTCAGATATCACCTCAAGCTCTAACTTGGTTTCCAGTGGTCCTTAGAAAATGACTCATGCTCAAGCTAGGACCAGACAGCAATTCTTCACACAGGCCTCCAGGAGGCTGCCTCCTCCCAAGGAGTAGCCCCAGTGTTCTTAAAAGGTGGCTCCAAACTATTATCATTTTCCCAAGCCATTCCTCTAAATGTAGCTCCCCGGGGATTGACTAGGTTAGATAAATATGTATAACCCATGCAATTGGCCCTTCTGTATTGTTTAGTGAAACCCAGAGGCGTAACTAGAACATTCAGGGCCCTGGTGCAGGTAACCATGAAGGGCCCCCCTGACCCCCATCTCCAGGCCCTTTCCATTGCTCCCGGGACAACTTCCATCGGTCCCAGGGCCCTTCCCTCCAAGCTCAGGGCCTTTCACTTCCATCACAGGACCCTATAAAACAGTCCCACAGTGGGCCACTTTTACATGTTCTGCAGTGGGCCTCATTCTTGCTGTCTTGGGGCCCCCTTACTGTTGTGGAACATCAGGGCCCAGTCTCAAGTGCAACCTTTGTGACCCTGGTAGCTCTGCAACTGCTGGGGCCCTTCTCTTTGTCTTCCTTTCAATTGGGCCTCTGACCCCTCTCTCCGTCTCTCTCTCAGTGGGGCCCCTCTCTCTCAGTGTGGCCCCTGGCCCCTCTCTCTGCCTCTCTCACTGGGGCCCCTTGTGTGCACCTACTTAGGTTACCCTACACATATTTGGCTTCATAGATCTGCAGGTTCCCGAGGAGAAGTAGCAGCAGCCCGGGGGAGACCCTATAACTTGGACCGGATGAGAATCAGGACAGAAAAACAGAAGGATGAGACACCACAGCACCGAGCCAGTTCCAGTTATGCAGTGGGGAGGCGGGGGGATCAGGTGATCAGCAGAGGAGAGGGTCCCAGACACTGGGCACAGGGACATAGACAGCTGCATCTCCAGAATACATTGTCGAGGAGGGAGGCGGTACCGGGAGAACTAAGCACAGCATAGGCACGAAGACACAGGATACAGGAGAGGGGAGGGACCCTTCCACATGTTCTGCAGTGGGTCTTGGGGCCCCCCTACAGTGGCGGAACGACATGACACTACATTGGGAAACAGCTGCATAGAACAGGGTCCATACATTCACTTTTACAAATTAAAAACAGTTTTGTGCCAATCTGGGAAGTGCATTACACACTCGTGATACAAATGAAATCAGTGGTGTCTTCAGCTTTCATATTTAGGGGGGGCACATGAGGGGACAGGGACAAAAGTAGGGGGGCAACTATAAAACGCATATATATATATCCTGGGGCCCTTTACTACGACCCCACAACGGCCCTTTCACATGTTCTGCAGTGAGCTCCCTTCCTACTGTATTGGGCCCCCCCAGGGTGGCAGAAAACAAGAGATATTTGTCACCAGCATACCAAGAAAATATAAGGGTCCAAAGCAGTGGGAGAACTATCAGGGTTGCAAAGGTTGTCTTGCCTCCGGGCCCTGGTGTTCTGCCACTGTGGGGTTTCCCAGCCTCCTCTTGCTGTCCTGCCCCTGCTATTGACTGCTCTGGTCTGGCATCTCTTGGAATTTACAGGCTGGTTCTCCTGTCCTAAGGATGGGACAAATCAGTCTGTTTTTTCAGTAACTGAGAGTCCTGGTGGGGTCCTTCCTGCAACTCGCTCTTCTCCCTGCCAATGAGGATGCAGGGGAAGGAGCAGCTCGGGCTGCCGTGGTTGTGTGAGCGCTCACATTATGCAGTGTCAGCAAGCAGAGGGAGGGGGAGGAATCACCCGCAGGAGCTGACTGGGGACTCTCTCCCTCTTAGACATTGATTTTATGTAAAAAAAAAAACATTTTTTTTTATTGGGGGGGGGGGCACATGGTGGGGCACAGCATAATGTTGGGGGGGTCAGGGCCCTCTGTGGCCCCCCCTAGGGACGCCATTGAATGAAATTCACCTTCAAACTAAAAAAACAATCGATTCATATTTTTATTTACTTGGGTCTCCATATGATCTAAAGCATCTATAAACCTAATCCTAGGCAATCCAGTAGCATAAGCTAAAATAAAATACTGTATGTTCTGTGCTTTAAAGCAGATAAACCCCACTTTCACAAAAGATAACAGCTGCATATACTGTACATAGCTCTGCATGGTAATATGAAATCATCTTACATTCATTAGTTAGATAAACATTTTTGCTTTTACTTTTACTTACAATTATGCCCTGTGCACACAGTCGGATTTTCTGACAGAAAATGTGTGATAGGACCTTGTTGTCGGAAATTTCAACCGTGTGTGGGCTCCATCGGATTTTCCGACACACAAAGTTTGAGAGCTTGCTATAAAATTTTCCGACAACAAAATCCGTTGTCGGAAATTCCGATCGTGTGTACACAAATCTGACGCACAAAGTGCCACGCATGCTCAGAATAAATAAAGAGATGAAAGCTATTGGCTACTGCCCCATTTTATAGTGTATTGTATTGTTTAACATCACTCCGTTCAGAATGATTGGATTTTCCAACAACTTTGTGTGACCGTGTGTATGCAAGACAAGTTTGAGCCAACATCCATCGGAAAAAATCCTAGGATTTTGTTGTCGGAATGTCCGATCAATGTCCGACCGTGTGGGGCATTACTGTTTTCACTCCCCTCCCTGTTGAGTAAAGCACAGGTGATGTAACCCTGGCCTCACAGCTGCATCTTGGGAAGTTCCTGCCACATGTTCCAGGAGGCAAACTTATAAATCCAGGAAGAGTTCCAGGGGGTAAAGGGAAAAAATGGGTGCATCTGCCCTTGAGCCCCAGGAGAAGGATGGTCACCAGGAGAAGGATGGTCACCAGGAGAAGGATGGTCAGGGAAAGAAAAAAAGATAAGCATGTAGGTGGAGAGCAGCGTGATGCAGCGGCAATAACACACACAGTCCCAGTGCGATTAAATAACTTGTATTGAAATAATGCAAACATAGTTCAAATACACCTGGTGGGAAGGCAGCCCAGCTGGGAACACTCACAAATTCCAACAGTGTGTAGAAAGCAGGTTTCAGCTGAACTGACAGCCTCTGTAGAGAGGGGCACAATGCGGCCTGGCCGTCTTGAGCCCAAGCAGACAAATGTACAGAGAGGTTGTGAACCCTACACTTTCCCTCCTTGTCAGGAGACTTTCCTTACCACTAATACTGTCCCTAACAGACGGGGTAACTGTTTCTACTCTACCCACTTGCATAAAGCACACCAAACGCAGGGGCCAGGGTCTTATATAGACTCTGCCACACCTAAGATGGCTGTCAGAATCACATGGGTGGCCAACATCCAATCGGATCGCTGCCCCAGTGACTCAGGAAACCATAGAGGAACCAGGTTCCTCATGACTTTCTCTCCCTCTTTATTGCTGCTTGTCAGGGCTGGCTCAGCCCTTCCTTCTCTGAGCTGGCCCCTTAGCTGTCGGCTAATTTCCAGCTCTCATCTCTCTCCACAGTTAACCAGCTGTTGTGGATCTGCTCATCAGTCCCACTTCATTCCTGCCTTCGCCTTGGTCACATCACAAGAAACCATCTCCTGCGTTCCTGTTTAAAGACTGGCTTTGCTGACGTCCCTTCTGGCTCCTTATCCTGCTTGTTGTTCCTCTACTTGGATCCCTGACTTCTGGCCTGGCTGATTACCCGATCTGGTTACTGAACTCTGGCTTGCCTGATTACCTGATCTGGTTACTGAACTCTGGCTTGGCTGACTACCAGATTCGGTTATTGGACTCTGGCTATGCTTTGACTACGCTTACTCTATTTACCTTTTTATTTTTATTAATAAACAAGTGTGATTTTACTGTACTTCTGTCTCTGGTTCATGGCTTCTGACACTGCTGCAGTTGAGCGCCACCTGCAGTCAAGACAGCAGATGGCATCTGCCTATATGCAAAGAATAGCAAGCCTGCGATTACATAGGAGTATCTGTAGATTCTCATTACTAATAATTTCTAAAGGTGCATTTGTTGTAATTTTTAGGATAAGGGTGATGCTCCTTTTTAACGCAGCCTTCCAAAGTACCACATGCTTGCCTTTCTTTTGCTTCCCTGCTGCTCCATTTAGCCACCATACTTCAGGATATGGAGGAGAACATGACTTACTCCTCCCCTTCTTCTCTTATGGCAACATTGGTACTTGCTGAGTGGTCCAGGTCTGTCACATTGGTTTAGAGATATACTACTCTGCTCTGTGTAAATTCTGACTAGAATGAATTGAAGCTTACACACAGATTCCTTTTCTTACTCCTGGAGTCAGAACTTAGTGGTGGGAGTGAAGCAAAGCTGAGTATTTGCTGCTGTGGAGGCCAGCATTAAAGAGAACCCATGTCACTGTCCTGCATTGTAAAAGCTTAGGTTTGTTTAAAGGAGATAGAAAGATAAACAATGACACTCACTGATGGCAAATGACACCAGGGGGATTCTGGGTCATTCCAAACATTCAAATAATATCACCTTTTTAAAATAATTGTATTGTTTCTGCATCTTTTTTTAACATTGATACTGATATAAAATGAAATGAAAGGGGCCTAGAATTGTTCAATAGCTCTTACGTATATAATGTAAAATGTCTGACATCCAGGGAGTTAACATCCCCCTGTTCATCTTCTATAATACTGACTGTGGTGAAGAAATTGGTACATGTCAATATTTTGTAATATCAGCTGTCATTTACTTGTCAGCTGATGTATCATTCTAAGTGCTTCCCATTTATAATCCTGTCAAGCCTGATTGTGGCTATTGCAAAGGAAATTATGTTACCCTATGATGTATGATTAAGCGGTGAACTAACGGATACTCTTAAGGCTACATTACAGTGATCAGTCTTTAAGAACCTTTCCATACTGTAAGAAGTCGCTGTAAATATCATCCCGTAAGTAACCTTTTAGTTTCCAATAAGCTTGCCACTGGCCAGGAAGACATTTTGACCACTATGAATGGTCTAATTAGGAATTCTACACTTGACTTTATTATGTCAAACTACCTATCTATCAAGCACCTGGAAGGTGGGAAAGGTCATCAGGATAAGAAAAAAGCTGCAACAGAAATTTTCAAAAAAGATGAGACGTGAGTTAAGCAGATAGGTCAAGTTTACAAAATGCAAGTTTTCATGCAAATGTAAATCTGGGCCTCGTTTCTTTGAAGGTTCCCAGTATGATTACATTTTAGGTCGTTTCTATTAAAGCCTTTTTCCAGATGCAGACAAATAGATACTGATTCTGAACATTTACTTTGTCAAAATCCCATTTCTCTCTCTAGTTTGTATGAGTCTCCTGTAATCAGTCATAAAATCCAGCCTTCACAGTGTGCTGTATTGGCTCCTTTTGCTCCTTCTCCCTTCCACATTCAGATCTCTGCTGTACAATGATGCTGCACAGGCAGATACCAAGTCAGAGTCAGTTACTTACACTACTTGTAGTTAAAAAATAAACGGATGTATAAATGAATACAGAGCTGCATTAATTCACATCAACCCTTCGGGATTCTCATTTTTTACTGGCCATATACAAGTCTAGCATTTTCCAAGCCCTAATGAAGAGTGGCCTTTAAAACCCCTGAAGAACAGTGGTTTTAACTGTCTAATACAAACAATAAACAATATCTGGGCACAAATATTAGGCTGAATTCCCACTAAACAGACAGCTACAGGAGAGGTAAAGCACAGCCCTTTACCTTCCGTCAGCTGTTCGTTCCAGCTGTAGTGTGGGGCAGTATGGCGTGCTATTTAGCCCATCACACAGTTCCCTTGTTTTGTTTTGTTTTTTGCTTTTTTTGAAGTGCAGAATAGTGACACTTCATTGGTTTCGCTGTACTGCAGCACGTTGCAATGCGGTACAGTGACAAGCGATCCTGTACAGTGTGCTGCAAAGCTCTAGTCCTCATTGCAGCGTGAATAGGACACGCAGAATTTTTTTTTTGTCTGTGTGTCCTAATGGTGACTGGCGTTTGACAGTGCAGTAAAACATTGATCACCACACATAGTGTGAATTAGTACTTAATCTCCCCTCTTCACTTATAAAACAGTAAAACACAGAGGTTTTAATACTTCCCCATTCTATCCAAAACTTTTAAAAAGTTTTGGCTTAAAACATACTTTAATTTGTCTTTTCTCACTGTAATATTCTTCTTTAAAATTCTAAAGCTTCAGCATCTGGCAGAAACGTATAAAATATAATTTTAGTTTTAACAGCTGGTTAAAATAAACGCCAGACTTCCTTAACTGTCTTTGCTGTAAAACTACCTTTGCGTGATCTGAACCAAACAGGTTCCTCCTTCTCTTGATGCAAAAGAGAAAGTAAAAGAAGAGAAAACTCAGAACAAAAGAAACTCAAACTACAGTGTAAAAATGGAAATCATTGTCTCTTCTTGACAATCATAGATAAGCTTTGCATAAAAAGCCCACGGCTACGCAAAGAACATTCATATCATTTACAATAAAAGAATATTTTAATTACAATGAAAATAATTATGCCTTCTATTGGGGTGAATTTTTTTTTCCCATTGCAATTACGCTGACAAAGTCTTTTACCAAGTGGTAATTTAGTACAAATACTAAATGACAGTATGCGACACCATACAGAATGGCCTTTGTACAGAGAGCTTTGTATAGTGAGCAAAATCCACCTGCAAAGATCTTCGAGGTCTGGGTACAGCGCTGCATTTAGCTGGTTATTTAAGCTTTATACATTAATTATTTGTAGAGAGATTAAATTAAAATGTAGAACTGGAGCTGATATATAATAAAATATGGGAGTTACGTAGACCCTGGCAATAAAGGATTTGCATAAGTATGACCCAAATTTACACCCAAATCTTCCTTCCCAATATTATTGGCATGTCCCAATATTATTATTTTTTGTTTTGTTTTACTTTGTTGCTGTAGTGAGAAACAGCTTTTAGTACCCCCCGTGACATTATCAGAATATTTGGTAATTATTGCATGGACAGCTTCTAGGATCTCAGTAGACATGTGCAATTCGTTTCAAAACAAATCAAAATTTTGCATCTTTCGGACATTCAGATGCATCCGAATGTCTGAATAAAAAGATAACGAATTTCAACTAATACGAAACAAAGTATAACGAAGGAATTCGACATGATTCAGTAATTCATTAAAGGTCTAATGAAACAAAAGATCAACTCAAAGTAAATCTTACAGTCCAATCAACTGATTAATTTTGTGCTGAAGGTTGGATTACTGGCAAAGTGCATTCCTGAGAACTGAGTGAGAAGGGTGTTGTATTGTATTTGAGCAGAGGAGAAGAGATACCATATATACTCGAGTATAAGCCAAGTTTTTCAGCACATTTTTTTGTGCTGAAAATGCCCCCCTCGGCTTATACTCGAGTCAAGCAGTTTTCTGCAGCAGAGAATGACATTTTCTGAACCGAATTTGGGGCCCCGTATCTCAGGGCCACTTGGTTTTAGGAACCCCTAATTTGGAGTGCAAACCCAGTGGAACTAGCACTACAACATATCCAAAGCTGGGGTTTTTAGCACCAAGTGGCCCTGAGATATGGAGCCCCAAAGTCAGTTTGGAAAAATCCACTGGGTTTGCACACCAAATTTGGGGTTCCTAGCACCAAGTGGCCCAGAGATACGAGGCCCCAAATCGGTCAACTGTGTCCTGTGTCCATCTGCAGCAATGTCATTTCAGGACCCTTTGGGTCCAGAGACCCCAAATTTTGGCTGCAGCTAGGGGGCATCTAGGAACCCTTAACTACCGAGTTTGAAGTTCAGGGGACCTATGGCTGCAAATGGGCACAGTGAGGTATACAAATGGGCACAATGAGGCTGCAAATGGGTATTGTTGACCCTCTTTTCCACTTACAGTAGCTGTGCATTTCTCACCCTAGGCTTATACTCGAGTCAAAAAGTTTTCCCAGATTTTTGTGTTAAAATTAGGTGCCTCGGCTTTTATTCGAGTTGGCTTATACTCGAGTATATACAGTATTGCCATTGTGTGTGTTAATAGATTCAATAAACAAACGACTTCCCAAACTACGAATCATTATCACGAATATATATACATACATAAATATCGAATTTCAACGAATACGAAAGAAATTATAGTGGATATAAGGAATGAATTTGACATGATTCGAGATTCAGTATACAAATATTGACACTCTACGAATAATAACGAATTATCCAAAAACAAATTAACATAACATAATGAATATAACAGAATCAAATTATGTATTTTACGAATGACAACGAACCGAAACTAAACGAAATTTCCCGTTGTGCACAAGTCTAGATCTCAGTTCCTACAGAAATGTTTCACCCAGAAATACATCTCCCAAGAGCCCTTTATACACATGCGCAGGCTCTTGGAAGTCAAGGCAGCAGCATTCTTTTGTTGGGAAAGAAATGTATGAATGAGGAAAGGGATAGGGTAGCAGGTAAAGGCAAAGTTCTGTAGTCCAGTACACAGGGCTAAAATGCTGTTTGGGATTTCAGAGCAGCAAAAGTTCTGCATCAACAGGAAAAGCACACCACATTTCTGGCAGACTGGCAGTAATTTGTTCTGTCCTTGCATCATTTTTAAAGGGGTAACACATAGGGACATGTTAAGAAATGTACTTTATTATGGGGGTTTTTTCACATGCATACACATTCATGCTTTTTCAGACTTGAGGTGATAGTAGCAGTATTGGTGCACTTGCAACAAAATCAGTTTACTGTCTATGTTGTTTATTTTATTTGCACTAACATACACATTTTCAGGACAGGCATTTGGGATGTACCCCCTTCTTCAAGGTATTAGTACCGCTTGTACTTTGAAAAAGGGGGGACACCCCAAACGCTTTCCCTGAAAATATGGATGTTAGTGCAAATAAAAGAATTATTACAAACAGTTATCTTTTTGAGAAAAACTATTGGGGACTTATGAGACTGTGCAATAAAACAAAGAAAGTGATATTTGGAAATTCTAATGCCCCGTACACACGGTCGGACTTTGTTCGGACATTCCGACAACAAAATCCTAGGACTTTTTCCAACGAATGTTGGCTCAAACTTGTCTTGCATACACACGGTCACACAAAGTTGTCGGAAAATCCGATCGTTCTAAACGCGGTGACGTAAAACACGTACGTCGGGACTATAAACGGGGCAGTGGCCAATAGCTTTCATCTCTTTATTTATTCTGAGCATGCGTGGCACTTTGTCCGTCGGATTTGTGTACACACGATCGTAATTTCCGACAACGGATTTTGTTGTCGGAAAATTTTATATCCTGCTCTCAAACTTTGTGTGTCGGAAAATCCGATGGAAAATGTGTGATGGAGCCTACACACGGTCGGAATTGCCGACAACAAGTTCCTATCACACATTTTCCGTCTGAAAATCCGACCGTGTGTACGGGGCATTACAGTTACTGTATTGTACATTTGCTTAATTTTGACAATGAAAATAATGCGCCACAATCTATATTGTATATAGACTTCAACAAAATATAAAAATCTTTGATGTATTTTGTAAAATGTGAATAAAAATTCTTAAAAAAAACCCCACCACACTTTGACTTTGTAACTTGCCATGTCCAACTTGCATAAAAATGTAAAATAAAATAAAACAGCGACTGGTGAAACAGTTAGTTATTTTGCCATTATTTATAAATAGACCTACTTAGTTATTTAGTATTGATAAGCAAAAATATCCCACTTTCATTCGGTTCAAAAGAGTACTATAAATTCAAAAATAAGCTGGGGATCAGGAATAAAAAAATGTAGCTGGGTTGTGATAAATTAAATCAAATAAATACAAACATGGTAGAGAGGTGGATGCTTTTTGTTGTTTTTTTTTTTTGTTTATAGCACAAAAATAAAAACCGCAGAGGTGATACAACACCACCAAAAGAAAGCTCTATTTGTGGGAAAAAAGGACATCAATTTTATTTGGGTACAGTGTCGCATGACCGCGCAATTGTCAGTTAAAATAACGCAGTGCCGTATCGCAAAAAATGGCTTGGTCATTAAGGGGGTAAAACCTTCCGGGCTGAAGTGGTTAACTTTGCACATCTAGACTTTGCAATATTTGCCCACTTCAGTTCAGTTAAATTTGATGGGGGCCGTTTGTGGATTTCTGCCAGACATATCGTTTGGTGTTGAGGACAAATAATTAAATTTTAATCTCATCTGACCATAGCACCCTTTTCCATGTGGCCTCAGAATCTTCAAGGTGCGCTTAAGGTGGTCAGATGAGACTGAAATTGAATTATTTAGCCTCAACACCAAACGATATGTCTGGCAGAAATCCAATACAGCTCACCATCCAAATCAGGGCCGTCTTTAATATTGATTGGACTCTGGGCAAACATTCTCTTGGGCCCCCCTATGCAATTTTGCTCTGCACCTGCTCTGAGACAAAATAGCAGCTAGACTTAAAAATAGGTTTACTGAATCAGATCAGGCAGCGATAGTGATTGGTTGCCAAAGGTTACAGTGTATCATTACCACTGACTAGCTGCTAGAGGTTACAGCACACATTATGGCTCACTGATTATTTGCTAGAGGTTACAGCACATGACTTCTGCTTGTTGATTGGTTCCTAGAGATTACTGTACATCAATAATGCTCAATGATTGGTTGCTAGAGGTTACTGGGCATGCTTACCACTCACTAATTGGTTGCTAGAGGTCACTGCACATTATTACTGCTCACTGATTGGTTGCTAGAGGTTACTGCATATCCTTACCACTCAATGATTGGTTGCAAGAGGTTAGTGCACATCATTACTGCTCACTGATTGGTTGCTAAAGTTTTAGCACATTATCTCCTCACTGCCTGCACACCACCTCCAATGACCACCAATGTTAGGGGGGATTTACACTGACCACCAATATAAAGGGTGATTTACACTGACCACCAATATAAAGGGGGATTAACACTGACCACCAGTGTATAGGGAAATTTTGCACTTACCCCCATTGTAAAGAAAAATGTACGCTGATCCCCAATGTAATAAAGAATTTATACTTGCAACCAATGTAATGGGGGATTTTATATCAACAACCAATAAAGGGGGATTTTTACACTGGCCACCAATGTAAGGGGGATTTAAACTCACCACCAAATTAAAGGGGGCTTCTACATGGACCACTAATGTAAGGGAGGATTCAAACTGATCACAAATGCAAGTTTGGATTTTTTTGTTACTGATTACAAATATAAAGAGGAGTTTCTACACTGGCCACCAATGTAATGGGGATTTACACTGGCCACCAATGTAATGGGGGCATTCACAGTAACCACCAATGTAAGAAGGGATTTACACAGACCACCAATGTAAGGGGGACCTTTACACTGACCACCAGTATAAATAAAAGGATTGTACACCAAGCCCCAATGTAATGAGAAGATTTACACTGACTGTTGTAATATGTTGGCCAATTTATGTATAATATTGTATTGGAGTATGGGTTGAGCAGAAATTGTCCAAGCCAACTCAATTTTAAGATAACAGTTGAAGATCCTTTGATGTGCTAGTCTCATGCAAGTCTACCTAGGGGTGTGAGGTATGGGCTGTTAACCTAATTGAACATTTCAAAGGGTACATTGTTTAAAGGACCATAGAAGAAATATTTATTGATAGTAATTAGACTAGAGGGGGTAACAATGGGATCAGGGAGTGTTTTGGGTTGGCCTAGCGGAGGCTCCCTCCTGTGGGGCTAATATATCAGGGGGGCTTGTTGATATGCAGGAATGTAGGTATTCCAAGGGCTCAAAAGGGTGTTCTGTTTATCTAATTAATATATCTAAAGGGGACTTGTTGATGTTGATATGCGGGAATGTAGGTATTCCAAGGGCTCAAAAGGGTGTTCTGTTTATCTAATTAATATATCTAAAGGGGACTTGTTGATGTTGATATGCGGGAGTGCAAATTGGGGTGGTTCACGGCTGTTCAAGTCCTAAATTGAAACGGCCAATCAAATTGCTCAGCCATTCAATATTTAGTGAATATAACAAGGCATTCAGTCTATAGGTTTGGGGGAGTGAGGCTTGTCTGTGTATGAGTGAGGCTTGTCTGTGTATGCACACTCGGACCTAAGACATGGGGTTCTGAATTATATCTCCTCTGTCGGATTTCTTTGTCATCTGTGGACTTTGGACTTTGTTCTGTGTTGGAAGTCAATAAAGTGCATCTCTCTGGAAGAATTGGGTTGCTGCGGAAGAGTACTTACATCATCATCATTATAATAATACCTAAATATTAATTATCTATACACCCAATATTACTACATATATTCGATCACTACACTGGTGCCGTGACCCGGATTAAACCTATAACAGAAGCTATAAAACAATTGGAGGCGCAAGGTACATTAAAAAGGGGTGCATCAATATGCAATTCGCCAGCCTGGCCAGTCATCAAACCTGATGGGTCATTTAGGCTGACGATAGATTACCGTGCCTTAAACAAATATGCTAAAAGTATGGCACCTGTAGTAGCAGCTTACCCTGAAATGATTGCCAAGTTGACGCCAGAAATGAAATGGTTTACGGTCATTGATATCAGTAACAGTTATTGGAATTTACCCCTTGACCCAACATGTCAATACAAAACAGCCTTCAGCTGGGCGGGCCTTCAATATTATTGGACAGTTCTTCCGCAAGGCTACAAAGACAGTGCAGCAATATTTCACTCACATATGAAAGAAGTGATTGATAAATTTTCAAAACCTGAAAGAGTAATTTCATATGTTGATGACATTTTGATTGGGTCAGCCTCTATGGAGGAGCATGTGAACGATGTGAGTGAAATGTTATTGCTTTTGAGAGAAGCAGGTCTGAAAGTTAATCCAAAGAAAATACAATTGGGAAAGCAAGAAGTCCAATTTTTTGGGTGTTACTGTAGCACAGTCAGGGCGAAGTATCAATGAACAAAGGGTCGAGCTGATAGGTAAGCTACCCTTGCCCACTGATGAAAAAAGTCTAAAACAATTCTTAGGCATGACAGGTTTCTGCAGGGAGTTTGTGCCTCATTATGCATCATTAACAGAGTGTTTGTATGATCTGCTGAAGCAAGATGAATGGAAATGGAAATCAGAGCACACACAAGCTATTGAAGCATTAAAGGAAACTTTAGGCAATGCCCCTTCATTAGCATCACCAGACCCCAACAAAGAATACAGACTCTATCCACATGTAGACCTTAGTACTTTGTCTGTTGCACTCACCCAAGACTATTTTGGAAAACAAAGACCTGTAGCCTATGCTTCACGTTTACTATCAACTGTAGAACAGAAGTATCCTTTGTGTACTCGTATGGTGCTGTGTTGTTATTGGGCAATCAACAAATTCAGGTACTTGACAGGTACACAAAGAGTCATCATTGCTAGTCATCACACTCCTATAGTCATGTTAGCAAATGGAAAATGGAAAGAAGCAGATGTGAATTGTAAAAGGCTGGCGAGGTGGACTACAGCTTTATTGTCAGAGAATATTGAGGGTTTGATGTTAAAAGAACCTAGTGTCCTGATTGGTGGATTGATGATTGAAGGTGAAGCTCACGAATGTCAAGTGCAAGGAAAGAGTTTGCAGCACAGAGTTTTTACTGCCGTATCCAAACCTTTTGACCTTGAAAGTGAATGTTGGTACATTGATGGTTCTTCTTACTATAAAGATGAAAGTAGAGTGTTTGCGTAAAAGCATCTTTAAAAATGAAAAGCTTGAGCCTGGAGATGAGAGAATCCTGGACTTGTGGATTGGAGTTCCCAGAGCATACCAAGTTTACTTTCAGTGAGATGGTGAGAGATGTGATGAAGTCAGACCGAAGAATGGACTGTGACATCAGCTCGTCTTTGCGCAATTTTCAAGATCTTGATGTGATATAATAAGGCCTAACAGCTATATGGGCCACTGATGTTTACCAAATCCTTTTCTAGTCATGGTCTAAAAGTTATATTATCTAATAACTGTTTCATGGGGATATTTTAGAGGCTGGCAAAGAGAGATGTAACCAGTTTCAACTTCATATTTTATATGAGCCATTGTAAAGCATCCAGTACCTTAAATCATACTGATATTTTTTTGTTGTTTGATTTATGGGTCAGTTCTAGTAGTTAGAACCGACCCAAGTGGGGGTATATGTTGTAATATGTTGGCCAATTTATGTATAATATTGTATTGGAGTATGGGTTGAGCAGAAATTGTCCAAGCCAACTCAATTTTAAGATAACAGTTGAAGATCCTTTGATGTGCTAGTCTCATGCAAGTCTACCTAGGGGTGTGAGGTATGGGCTGTTAACCTAATTGAACATTTCAAAGGGTACATTGTTTAAAGGACCATAGAAGAAATATTTATTGATGGTAATTAGACTTGAGGGGGTAACAATGGGATCAGGGAGTGTTTTGGGTTGGCCTAGCGGAGGCTCCCTCCTGTGGGGCTAATATATCAGGGGGGCTTGTTGATATGCAGGAATGTAGGTATTCCAAGGGCTCAAAAGGGTGTTCTGTTTATCTAATTAATATATCTAAAGGGGACTTGTTGATGTTGATATGCGGGAATGTAGGTATTCCAAGGGCTCAAAAGGGTGTTCTGTTTATCTAATTAATATATATCTAAAGGGGACTTGTTGATGTTGATATGCGGGAGTGCAAATTGGGGTGGTTCACGGCTGTTCAAGTCCTAAATTGAAACGGCCAATTAAACTGCTCAGCCATTCAATATTTAGTGAATATAACACGGCATTCAGTCTATAGGTTTGGGGGAGTGAGGCTTGTCTGTGTATGAGTGAGGCTTGTCTGTGTATGCACACTCGGACTTAAGACATGGGGTTCTGAATTATATCTCCTCTGTCGGATTTCTTTGTCATCTGTGGACTTTGGACTTTGTTCTGTGTTGGAAGTCAATAAAGTGCATCTCTCTGGAAGAATTGAGTTGCTGCGGAAGAGTACTTACATCATCATCATTATAATAATACCTAAATATTAATTATCTATACACCCAATATTACTACATATATTCGATCACTACACTGACCACCAATGTAACTGAGACACGTGTGTGTGTCAGAAATGCATGCAAAATTGCTTTCCTGACACCATTGAAATGTGCTGCCCTTTAGCAGATACACAGCAGTGCCATTAATTGCTAATGACACCCTCACGCATCTGCTTAAATGTGCGTATTCACATGCACTAAAATTCAGGATTCCATCTCCAATTAGCTTACCTTTGCAGAACAGGATGGTGTTAGGCTTAATGACCACAGTTGTAGGCAAGACTTTCAAGCATGCCCCTTTATCTCTCAAATGGGCAGCATTCAGCAGACGTGATGGTGAATATGACCTCAGGGGGGCATGATATACATATGAATGCTGACTCAATTTACATATCAATGTCGTTGGTCCACAGCTATTTACATATTCATACTGCCGCTATTTACATAGCAATGCAGTCTATTTACATGTAAACACAGGCTCTGCAGGTGAGTCATCTGTGCACGACAATAGGGCAGAGCTGATTAGCATTAGTAACAGAACTTCACACTAAGATATTGGGACACAGCACGGGACTAAAAGTTCAAGGGACAAGGGAATTTAAACTGGGATAGTTGGCAAGTATGAGGCAGCTGCTTTGGGCCCCACAACAATGATGCTGCCCCTTTTGCCCTGCCTTAAAAATGGTCCTGATCCAAATAGCACCATTCCTACAGTAAAGCTTTAAGTTGGTAATATCCTGTTATGGGGGTGTTTCTCTGCAGCAGGGACTGGAACACTTGTCAGGATAGAGGAAAAATGGATGGGGCAAAATATCGTCAAACTCTTGAGGAAAATCTGCTGCCCTCTGCCAAAGAGGTGTCAATGAAAAGGTTCGCTTTCCAACATGACAATGACCCAAAGCCAGGTCTTTTTTTCAGTGGGAATGTGGGGGAACGCAGTTCTGGCACCTCCAGCACTGAATGCATGTAATGGAAAGAGGTGCTAAAGTGTTCTCTAGGGTCTATTCATGCTGGCAGCTGGAGGATCTGTTGTTGCTGTGGGGGTATAAATTGCTGCTGGGAGGGATCTAGTGTTGAGGGCAGGGTCTATTTTTTGTTGGCTGCTGGAGGGTCTATTACTGCTAGCTGCTGGAGGATCTATTGTTGGTTGGGGAGGGTAAATTGTTGCTGGAAGTGTTCTACTGTTGAGTAAGGGGTCTATTGTTGGTTGCTGGAGGGTCTATTGATGTGGCTGTTGGAGGATCTATTGTTGCTGGGGGGGGGGTTAAATTGCTGCTGCGAGGATTCGACTTTTGAGGCAGTGGTCTATTGTTGGCTGCTGAAGAGTCTATTGATGCTGGCTGCTGGAAGATCTTTTGTTGCTGGGGTAGGGGGTCAATTTCTGCTGGGAGGAATCTACTGTGGAGGGAGTGGACTATTGTTGTTGGCTGCTGAAGGGTCTGTTGATGCTGGCTTCTAGGAGATCTATTGTTGCCGGAAGAGGTCTACTAATTCTGGGGCAGATCTATTGTTGCTCGGGGGGGGGGGTACTTTGTAGTGGGGGCCTATTTGTTGCTCGGGGGAACTATTGCTGGAAGGGGGGTGTATTCTTGCTGGCTGCAGGGAATATATTTTACAGCTTATGATTAGCAAATTCCATACAAGTTATATAGCACTATAAAATGATGCTTGGTTCTGTATTCTCTAAAAGGGGTGGTATTGGGAGGTGAATAGGTGAAGCAATCAAGGGAGGGTGCTCCGAGGTGGGTAAGGGGCGGAGACAAGGGGGGAGTTTCTGCACCTATTATCTGAGGGAAAAAAAGGCCTGTCCAAAGCACACAGCAAAAATGACCACACAGTGGTTGAAGGAGAAAAAGATATATGTCCTTACATGGCCTAGTCAGAGCCCAGACTTAAACCACATTAAAAATTTGTGGAATAACTTGAAGTCTGCAGTCCACAAATGGTCACCATCAAATTTAACTGAACTTGAGCAGTTCTGCAAAGTATTGCAAAGTCTAGATGTGCAAAGTTAGTGGAGACTTATCCCAACAGACCATAGGCTGTAATTAAAGCAAAATATAAAACAAAATATTGACATACAGGGGGTGATTCTTTTTTGACTGACATGTCGGTGTCCATCTTCATTTCAGGCTGCAAAGCAACACCATGTGATATTTTTTTAAAGGGAGGGGTGATTTTTCTATACCCAGTGTATTTGGAAAGCAATAGAAATCATTTTGATTATAATGTGTAATAATCAAATGCCAACAGGTACTTTAATACCTACATTTTCATAGGAGTAATTTTTTTTATATACTGTAAATGTACTATAAACATTTAGCCATTTTTAATACCTTTGTAATAAAACCTCCTAGTATTGCAGTTCTGCAAAATCAAATTGTGCATAACTGTTTTCTTTCAACGTCAAATGTCAGAGAAAAATATAACATTTCTAGTGAAAGCCTTGCATCCTGGATCCTGTAACAAAACAAATGACATTTGAACTGTACCCTCACAGCATAAATGGCATCAGGTACAGGCAGAAACAAAGTCCTGCTAAAGAATATTAAGGGAGCTGTAGTGCTTAGGAGTGAGCTCTTGATATCTCAGAATCTTTAAACAGAAATACCCATGCATACAGAGAGGGATAAAATGTCTAATGCAATCGATCTTGTGAGACTTGTATCTCATTTTTTCAGTGACTGAGATGCGTAAAGGCAAAAAGAAAATTAAGTTGCCCCTTACAGACAATCCAATTCACTTGTGAGTCCTCTGTAAATGTTTAGAGGATGGGGCTGACTGAATTAACCTACCAGAGTAGCACTTGTAATTTGGCCTGGATATTGTACATTTCTCTGGGGCTCAGATAGAAGCTGCCTTCACCAGTCCTGACCTTTTGAAATTGCATTTGTTAGGAAATCAACTGTTTCTTGAAAGTGATCTGGATTTAAATTGGTAAAAAAAATGTTTGAAGTAAAAGAATATAACCCTTGGTGGTCAGGGCCTACAGCAAGGCTGTGCTACAAACCATGCCAACAACCCTTGCTTCATTCAAATGCAACTGACATCACACCTAACACAAATTGGTGTCTTAAAATAACAGAACTCTGAAAATAATTTCTCGTTGATTGTATATCTGAAACATATATTAGATTTTGCAATTACTAGTTCATTGTTCCACTAAAGCTAAAGTAGAAGGTGACATTTATTTTCTTAAAATTCTACAAAGAACACTGAAAGACTTTTTCGTTATTTACTTAATTTATTAATTAAATGTATTCAAGAAAATAACTAGTAAGGAAAACAAATACACAAAATGGCCAAAAGCTTGTGGACATGATTAAAGCTATATGAGCTTGCTGAACATCCTATTTCAAAATCATGAATATGGAATTGGTCTCCCTTTACCATTATAACACCCTCCACTCTCCTGAAGTGTCTTTCCACAAGATTTTGAAGTTTATATGTAGGGATTTGTTCCCATTCATTTAAAATAGCATTTGTGAGGTCAGTTGATGATGTTGGATGAGAAGGCCTGGCTTGCAAGTGGTGTTTAATTCATCCCAGAGGTGCTCAATAGAGCTGAGATCAGGTCACTCAAGTACTCTACACCAGGGGTTCTCAAACCTGTCCTCAAGTACCCCCAACAGGCCATGTTTTGGGAATTTCTCTTAAGCTACTTTCACACTGAGGCGCTTTACAGGCGCCTGTATAGCGCCTGTAAAGAGTCTCTCCTGTGTCTGCCTGAGGGCTTTCACACTGGAATGGTGTGCTTGCAGGATGGTCAAAAAAGTTCTGCAAGCTGCATATGTGCAGCGCTGTAGGAGCGGTGTATACACCGCTCCTAAAGCGCCCCTACCCATTGAAAACAATGGGGCAGCGCCACCAAATCGCCGGCAAAGAGCCACTGCAGCGGCTCTTTGCAGGCGGTTTTAGCCCTTTTCCAGCCGCTAGCGGGGGTTAAAATTGCCCCTACCGCCAGGGCCCGCCCGCCCCAGTGTAACAGTAGCCTTAGATAAAATAGCTGTCCAAAAAACAAGCCATTGACTCTAATTTAAAGCACCCGTGCAAGATAAAGGAAAACCTGCAAACATGGCCTGTTGGGGGTATTTGAGGACATGGTTGAGAACCACTGCTCTACACCACTGGATGTGCAGAATCTTACAAAATGTATTTGTACTGTATGCTGTAGAATTAACAGTACCCTTTCCTGGAATCATGTAAGTTCAATAATGTAGAGGGGTGCCCACATACTTAAAGAGGAGCTCCTAGCTCCTTTAGCAAAAATGTAAAGTCAGCAGCTACAAATACTGCAGCTGCTGACTTTTAATATTAAGACACTTTGTGAATAGGCTGGCTGTGGAGGATGGAGGAGTGGGCCGAACTTCAGGCTCAGTTCGCCGCGTCGAACTACGCCAGAAGTTGGAGCGGGTACCTGTCAAAACCAATACCAGGCACCTGCTCCCCCTCCCCCCAAATGGTGCCAAATGTGGCAGCGAAAGGGGGGGAGGTAGACAAGCAGAGCTTCCCCTTTGGGTGGAGCTCCTCTTTAAGCCATATAGATAGGTCAAATATCCAAAAACTTTTAGCAATATAGTTTAAACTAAATAGACAATAACTAACATGTAAAGTAATCCCCACAGACATTAGGCAACATACTTGTATTATCCTTGCATGTATGGTTATGCCCTGTACAGAAGTCATTATCTCTGAAGTATTATAGATATCTGTTGGGAAAATCCATACTGGTTAAACAATTCCCCTTTTTTACATCAGTAGGCCTGGGGGGGTAAGAGAGGTTTGGAGGAACTCATAGACCATATGATCTTTCTTGATGAAAATTACTTTATGTTTGTAGAATAACTGGGATAAAAAGTCTTTGGAACACTAGTAGTTTTGCTCCTAATATTTTGAGTTTTGGGGGCTTTGGACTTTTTATTGGAAAAAATCAACTATCCTGCTATGGGAAGCAGAATGGGGCATCGCCTACAGAATCAGGATTGGGTTATCCTCTCAGCAAAAGCAACCAAAAGTTTTGTGGACAGTCTAAGGCATCGGTTGCATCATTTTTTTCTCCTCAATTAAATCCTTTATCTTTGTAATTATAGAGTATCCCCTTAGGTCCCTTATACCAAATCCATAGGCGTGTGCAGGAGGTGTGCCTGGCCAAACCCTAATCACTGTGTGTGGTACAGATTAACCCTATTGCCTGGGTTTCCCCCCATGTTGCCCCCCCCCTGCAGTGCTGCTAGATCCCCTCCTCTCCTCTCCCCCTGGCTGCTGCGGGGGTGTTTCAGAATGAAGAGTGGGGGAGGGAGCTAGTAAATGTGTCATTTACTGGCCCCTTCCTTTTCTAAATGAACACATTAAACACACTCACTCACTGTGTTTATTCATCACGGAAGCTTAGTAATCTGTGTTTTCTATGCTTCGGTTTGTGAATGAACAGGAAGCCACTCAGCACAGAGCACTATCCCATTCATTCACTGTCCAGTGCTGCTGAGGCTGCAAAGAAAGGCATGTGTGAATAACTAAAGGGTCTTGCGAGCTACCAGAACCGGTAAATTTAAAAATAAATTTATATATATAAATATATATATATATATATATATATATATATAAAATATTCAGCTGCTGACACTGTTCACAGTCCCATAAAATTGTGCTACT
Source organism: Lithobates clamitans (assembly GCA_037952925.1). Lineage (NCBI taxonomy): Eukaryota > Metazoa > Chordata > Amphibia > Anura > Ranidae > Lithobates > Lithobates clamitans. The sequence goes on along the minus strand of JBBGZY010000255.1, from coordinate 3,688,299 downwards.
TAAATATTACAAATCAAAGTGCCGCGCTAAAATTATAAAACAAAGAACATGTTATATATCAATGAACATGCATAACCAATATTCCTTAGTGTACAAATATGTGTTACAAGGATGCGTGTAACATACATGCAAAAAAGTGCTATTGTGCTGAAAAAAAGCAATATAACTTTTACACATAAATCAATTTCATTAAATAATGCTATCCCATGTGCATAATACATGCTCAATATTAACTGGCAATTGTTAGTAATCCTTGAAAATTTTCAAATTGAAATGAATCCTTGTGATAGTTCTCCAAACTTAATGATAAGTGCCAACACTCTTGTGCTCCCCCTTTGTAGTTATCCTCATCTCAGGGCGTGTGACTGCACACTCAAGTTTGGTCAATATAGGCTGTTGAACCATCCCTGGAAGCTGAATTTTATAGACTTTGCTGGTTCCTGAGCCATTCTAAGAATATATATTTGATGGATATAAGAAAAAAAACTAGATAGTGTTTTATGGTTTAAAACCACAATTTATTAAAAGTTCCCATGCAGGGTATTCACACATTCAAGGTGTTTGTAGTGCACCAATCTATATCCAGCAGAACTATATATAACCCCGTGGAAGTCGTAGGTCCTTAAATTTTTTCACAGCTAGTCGTCCTAATGCTGCTGCTTCTGCCTACACTGTCCTGTCTCCTCCCCAGCGCAATCCCCCTGAGGAAGAAACATGATTCCATGTGTCGACACGAGTTAGGGAGGGAACAGGACGGTGTAGTCAGAAGCAGCAGCGTCAGGGCAACTAGCTGTGAATAAACATACGGACCTACAGCTTCCACTGGGTTATATACAGTTCTGCTGGATATAGATTGGTGCGCTACAAGCACCTTGAATGTGTGAGTACCCTGCATGGGCCACTTCCCACCCATGACCATTCCGAGTATTCCCCATTTATCGCCACCCTCTGAACTTGCCCTTGTAGCCAGTTTTCAATCCATGTACTTACACTATGGTCCATGCCAATGGACCTTACTTTGTACAGTAAATGTTTATGGGGAACTGTGTCAAATGCTTTTGCAAAATCCAGATACACCACATCTACGGGCCTTCCTTTATCTAGATGGCAGCTCACCTCCTCATAGAAGGTTAATAGATTGGTTTGGAAAGAATGATTCTTCATGAATCCATGCTTATTACTGCTAATGATACAGTTTTCATTACTAAAATCTTGTATATAGTCCCTTATCATCCCCTCCAAGAGCTTGCATACTATTGATGTTAGACCAACTGGTCTGTAATTCCCAGGGATGTATTTTGGCCCTTTTTTTAAATATTGGTGCTACATTGGCTTTTCTCCAATCAGCTGGTACCATTCCAGTCAGTAGACTGTCAGTAAAAATTAGGAACAATGGTCTGGCAATTAATTAACTGAATTCCCTAAGTACTCTCGGGTACAAGCCATCTGTTCCTGGTGATTTATTAATGTTAAGTTTCCCAAGTCTACTTCTAATTCTGTCCTCTGTTAGCCATGAGGGTGCTTCCTGTGATGTGTCATGAGAACAAACACTGCAGTTTTGGTTACTGAAGCCCCCCGATTCCCTCATGAAGACTGAAGAGAAGAATAAATTCAATACCTTCGCCATCTCCCCATCCTTTGTGACCAGATGTCCTTCCTCATTCTTTATGGGGCCAATATGGTCTGTCCTCCCTTTTTTTACTGTTTATATATTTAAAGAATTTTGGGGGATTTTTTATGCTCTCTTCCGCTATGTGTCTTTCGTGTTCTATCTTAGCTGCCCTAATATACCTTACATACCTTGCCCTTACATACCTTGTTGCATTCTTTGTAAAGTCTGAATCCTGATGATGATCCCTCAGCCTTGCATTTGTTGAAGGCCTTCTCCTTTGCTTTTATATGCATTTTTACATTAGAGTTAAGCCATCCAGGACTTTTGTTTGCTCTTTTAAATTTATTTCCCAATGGGATGCACTGGCTAATGCCCTTATTTAATATTATCATTATTAATATTATTTAATCCAGAATTTGGCTAACCTCATACTCCTGATTATCCTCAGAGACTGGGGCCATGGTAGGGAGAGGACGAAAGAACTTATTGAGGACTAAAGGCATCAGAAGGGCAACATGGAAGGAGTTCGAGATTGTGAGGCTTTTAGGAATCTGGAGATTGAAACAAACCGGATTCAGTTTAGAGGTTATAGTTTACGGACCAAAGAATCTTGGGGCAAACTTCAGAGAAGGAACTTGGAACTTCCAGAAGACATTGCTGGAAGTGACAGCAGAGGAGTTACACTATGGAAGCCTTTATGTTCTTTTATGGGGAATGAGCGAACATCATTTGTACAGAGGATACCCTGAGCAGAGAGTCCGGGAACATCTAGCTATCCAAGCACAAAGACCCGGGGCTGGGGATAAAAGCCACATGCACTTGTGATCTCCTTAAACAAGAGATCTAACAAGCTGGTATTATTATTGGTGGAGGAACGTTCCTGTCGCACTCTATCACATCTTCTTTGGTGCTGTGGTCACATGTCACTACTGAATAGAGGGTTGAGGAATTATCACCTGGAATTATCACCTGGAATACTATTAAGAACTGTATATTCAGTGGAACTTCTTTTTAAACAGTCCATCAGAGTGGAGTGGATCTTTTTGGAGAACTTTTGCAAAAAAAAAATTTTTTTTCTTTTTTTTAATTTTATTTGATTATTTTTTGCACATTTCATTTGTGATTGCGAACAATTATTTATGTATTAGTTAGCTATATCACTTATATGTCGCAATATTTTTTGATCAATATAATCATACAGCGCAGCTTTCTTCTTTATACGTTATTTTAGTGTGTGTCAACACATTATTAGTTGCAGCTTTTTTTCAATTGATTTATTAGGATAGCGCAGTAAAATTACCTTTTCCACTTGGAGCTTTATGTTCCTGGTGGAGAGCCAGACTTTGTCCCCTGGCTGTAGAGAAGGCAGTTTATGCCTGCGGCGGTCGGCAAAGCCTTTGAATTTGTCAGCAGCTGCCCGGAGAAAATCATGAATGTCACCCCAAATGGAATGGAAAGACTCCTGAGCTGTAGCCAAAGCTGGAATATCTGGAGAACAGGTCATGGGAAGAGGGAGTTGGGGGTATTTTTCCATAAACTGTGAAAAAGGGTGTCTTCTGATAACTGGTATTTACATGATTGTTGTGAGGGAATTCTGCCCACGGGAGTAGAGAGGACCAATCGTCAAGATGAGCAGAGACTAAGGTGCAAAGAAAGAGCTCTAATTCCTGATGAACCCTCTCAGTCTGTCCATTGGATTGAGGATGGTAAGAAGAGGAAAAATCTAAGACAATTTTGAGGGATTTGCAAAAGGCTCTCCAAAAATGAGACGTAAATTGAATGCCCCTGTCGGAAACAATATGAGAAGGAACCCCATGGAGGAGGAAAATTTCTCAAATAAAAATGGGAACCAAGGCAGGAGCAGAAGGAAGACCAGGAAGAGGAACAAAATGAGCCATCTTGGAGAACCGATTAATTACCACCCAAATGACCGTATTATTCTCTGACAGTGGGAGATCAGTGATAAAATCCATGGCAATGTGAGACCAGGGCTCCTCAGGAATGGGCAAGGGCATGAGAAGACCAGCAGGGGCTTGTGTGGAGGATTTAGACTGAACGCAGACATGACAAGCCTTAATGTAGTCTTTTACATCTGAGCGGAGATTAGGCCACCAGTAGTGACGACTGATGAGCAGGAAGGATCGAAGGAACCCAGCATGACCTGGAGTCGAGTCCCCAATGATGGATCTTAGCTCTTAGCTCAATGGGGACGAAGGTCTTGCCAGGAGTAATTTTTGACTGCAGGGTGGTAGAATTGGCAACAATGCATGAGGTCGGAACAATCGGTTCAGGGTTAGACTCTTCGTCCAAAGTGTCAAATGACCTAGAGAGTGCATCAGCCCAACCGTTGCAGGGACCAGGTTTGTACATAATCGTGAAATTAAAAAGGGAAAAGAAAAGTTTCCACCTGGCCTGTCTGGGATTCAGACGTTTAGCATTGGAGCATGGAGTGACGGGAACCCTCCAAGAGATGACGCCACTCCTCTAACGCTAATTTAATTGCAAGAAGTTCCTGATCAGCAATAGCATAATTTCTCTCTGCCTGAGAATCTTTTTTTGGAGAAGAACGTAAATGGCTGACGTCTCTTCTCAACGGATTGAAGAAGCACAGCTCCCACCCTCATTGAAGAAGCTTCGACTTCAATAAAAAATGGATCCCTAGGATTAGGTCTCCTCAAGAGAGGTCCAGAAACAAAGGCCTGCTTCAGGTTATAAAATGCAGAGACAGCTTCAGGAGGCCAGGCCATGGCATCCGCACATCTCTTGGTCAAAGCGATAATAGGCGCAGCAATGGAAAAGTAATTCCTTATGAACTGCCTATAATAATTTGTGAACCCAAGAAAGCGCTGTGTGGCCTTGAGGCTAGCAGGAAGAGGTCAGTTGGTAATGGCCAAGACCTTTCCAGGATCCATATGAAGACCCAAACTCGAGACAAAGCATCCCAGAAACAGGACCTTGGAACATTCAAAAGAACATTTCTCCAGCTTGGCATACAGATTATTCTCTCTAAAGCGATGAAGTACAGTGCGGACATGGTTTCTATGGACAAGCAGATTTTCCGAAAAGATGAAAATGTTATCCAGATAGATGGCAACCAACTGGTACAGCAGATCCCTGAAGATTTCATTGACAAAGTTTTGGAACACAGCTGGGGCATTACACAAACCAAAAGGCATAATCAGGTATTCGTAATGCCTGTGTCTAGTGTTAAACACGGTTTTCCATTCATCACCTTTCCGTATCCGAATCAAATTGTATGCACCTCTGGGATCCAACCTGGTGAAAATTGAGACATCCTTCAACCTGTCGAATAGCTCAGATATTAAGGGTAAGGGGTATCGATTTTTGATAGTCACCACGTTTAAACCTCGATAGTCGATGCAGGGTCTCAAGGTACCATCCTTTTCGGCAACAAAAAAGAACCCTGCTCCTGATTTCTGGATGAAACCTCTCTCTTGAGTCTCAGCGACATACTCTGACATAGCCTGGCTCTCTGGGATGGACAAAGGGTAGGTACGACCCCTAGGCAGAGTTGCTCCAGGGACAAGGTCAATAGCACAGTCAAAAGACTTGTGGGGAGGAAGCACCTCAGCTGATTTGTTACAGAACACATCAAGTCAAACAGGCTGGAAACCACAGGCTCATTCTTCTCCCACAGGGGGCAGCCCAGGCCAAAGCTTCACTGGAGAGGAAGGAAATAATATAGGCTACCGTTGCCTGATCAGACAGGAAGTTTTGAGGCTGGAGCTCAAAATGAATGGTGCATTGGTTGAGGGACCCCCTGCAGGCCTTGGAGTCCCCAGAGAAACGGGATGGAGCTGGCAGTTGTAGTAAATGTGTGGCTGCGACTGCAACTGGAATAGGTGCTGCCGCCGATTGTACTTGAGGTTGCTGACTTGGGGTTCCCAAGAAGGCCTGAAGCTGCTCAGAGCGGGAAGCCAGATCCTGGAGGAATCATATCACCTGAGTCTGATTCGATTCCTGGGTCTCAAGTCTGCGGACTACGCCCTGCAATGGATCATCTGCGGGTAGCAGCACGTCAGCCAGGTCCATGGCTGATCAAACTGTCAGGTCACCTGAGTCCAGGTGACAGATGCACCCCATGGGGGTCTGGAGTGCACCGCAAGGTAGTGGACCCTATGGGTGACTGCTGTGGATGGAGCTCTAGGTGATACAGGAGAGCAAGTACTCTGTAGTACCAACATGGATGACACTGGGAGCTAGAGCATGAGATTTTGTAGGGCGCAGAATTTAAGAGCCAGCGGGTGTTCACTAGAGGCCCCTAGTGGTCGGGATGGATTTAGCTGCAGTCTGGCTCCAGGTTGCGCCCCCTAGGGCCTCCCAGCTCACGCTCACGGTAGACTACAGGGAGGTAGAGAGGAAGCAGCAGACCGTGACAACAAAGGATAGTCAGGAGATAGCCAAAGGTCGGGGCAACAACCAGGTAAGGATAGTTAAGAACAAGCCAAGATCGGTAACTGGAATCAGACATAGAACACACTGCAAGTAGCAAACGGAAGCCAAACACACAATTTTGGTCAGCAGGGCTGGCTTGCAGTGCAAAGGTTAATATAGAGTTCCTTAATAGGGGCTGTGGTGGAGCCATACTTTGAGGAGAGATTACTTAAGCAGCCAGCACTCGGGCTCTCACACTAGGGCTGCAGGGGAGGTGTTTTTCAGGCGCTTTACAGGCGCTATTTTTAGCCCTTTAGCGCCTAAAAAACGCCTTTAGAGTGAAAGTAGCATAAAAGTTCAGTTGCTTTTTTTCAGCACAATAGCACTTTTTTGCATGCATGTTACACGCATCCGTGTAACACATATTTGTACACTAAGGAATATTGGTTATGCATGTTCACTGATATATAACATGTTCTTTAATTTATAATTTTAGCGTGGCACTTTGATTTGTAAGAAATAAGAGAAAGGCATGTCTGTTTGAGCTTTGGGGTGCACTCCCTAAAGCAATAGGCTGCGCACACCTATGAATAATACAATAAAGTGTGTCACACACTAAACCTAGTTTTTTATTAAAAAGAGAATGAAGACCTCTTTTATGGGCCTTTAAATGTGATATCACCATTCAGCTGTCATTTGCTGGACTTGGGAAACACATATTCCTTACTTCTGATCTGATAAAGTGTGCTAAAAGTGTCTTGAATTGTCCTCTACCACCCAGTTCCTGGAATTATAGATATAAAGGCTGACAGGGAAACTTGGAATAGTTCCACAACAATCCTGTATTTGCAGACCAGTAATCCTACTAACAATGAAAAAGGAAAAACATGTAATAACTGATCAAAAAGACAAATTGCTATATTCTCACGGAGCATTATTTATTCCTGATAAATAGAGAACACACCTAACCAGGACTGGTTATGATGTGGCAGGGGTCTGTCATTATATGGATTACAGATTTGCTTTGTGTTCCCATCGGGAGTATAAACAAGAGCAATAAATAAACACAGCCTTCGCAGATAAATCCACAACCACCACCAGCTTCTTAATAAAGAGTGAAGGCAGCGGATAAAAGTGTACATCCTGCTTTTGATCTAGGAACAAGAGAGGCTGTTTTTCTTATTCCCCACGGATCAATACTAATCATGCAATATAACCAGAGCAGAGTGCTGTTAACAGCCAGGAAGTGTTGCAATATTCAATTCTATTTCTCCTTGATTGTATTCTGTGTCAATATACTTTGCTGGCACTAAGCAGTTCAGTGTGGCTGATTAAGTTTGTACACAGCTCCTATAAGATATTGGTCTTGTTACTGATCCGGCCTTGTTTTCACTAAGAATCTCGGATCTGTAAAATCTAAAGGGATTGTCTTACAACAAACCTCATGGAAGTTTTTTAATATCACTAATGAGATGTCTAAGGTTTTATTGCTCCCCCCCCCCCCTTTGTTTCTTTGTGTTTGGACTTTTAAGTCCAAATATTGCTTATTTAGGGGTTGCAGAAGTCAATACTTGTTGAGAATCAGCCGTGGATGTTATTTGAAGAGAAACAACAGAGGTAATTGCTGGAAAGGATATTGGATTTTCACTCCAAGTTAAAAGGCGGACTAACAATTGGGTCCAGTTCCATCTTTGATTTTCAGGCGCAATGGGGAATTCTTCTTTGATGAATCAAGTGACATCTTCATTACGCAATGCTTGATTTGTAAATGAAGACATTACCGGTAAGGTTATTTTTGTACTATAAGTTTATCTTCCCATCTGTCGGACTCTTTTTAAAGGACCCGTCCATCCAAAACGTATATTTCTATTATGGGTAGATGGTAGGCAAATCATCCACTCTCTCCTCATATTCTGTTGTCACTTCTTTGAAGCCACATTCTGCTGGATTTTACAGCCCTGCTTCCTGTTGTAAACATTTCAATTCAACCCACTGACATGTTCTGCTTGACCCCCCCCCCCCCCTTATCCTAAACAACTGCTGATCAAGAAAGACTGCGTTGTGGAGGGCAAAAGTTCAACGAAAAAATAACTAAGGCCGGCCATACACAGTTCAAATCTCAGCAGGAACCAGACAAATTTTGAACCATTAGGGCTCCTTTACACTTGCTTCGGTTTCAACACACATTAACGGCTAGTTTACACTTGCTTCAAAACAAGGCTTCGGACAGGCTTTGTTAAAGCTCTCTGAATGCTAGTCAAAGCTAATGTCACTAAATAAAATGGTTAGCTTACAATCTTGTTTACACCTTGCTTTTGCTTTGGCTTTGCTTCAAAAATTATACACCATGTAGCTTTTCAAAGCATCCTCAAAGCCTTCATAGAAGTCTATGGCAAAGCTCGCTTGAAGCTGCACTGAAGCCTCATCGAAGCCCCACGAAGCCTCACCAAAACCCCACCAAAGCCCCACCAAAGGTTTATCGAAGTCCCATCGAAGCTCCACCAAAACCTCATCAAAGCCCCACCGAAGTCTCATTGAAGCCTCATTGAAGCACCAAGCAAAAGCAAGGTGTAAACATGACTGGAAGCTAAGCGTTTTATTTAGTGACAGGAGCTTTGACTGGTGTTCACAGAGCTTTAACAACTCGTGCCCGAAGCCTTGTTTTGAAGCAAATGTAAACTAGCCCTTAATGGGCAGGCTGAATGTACCAAGTTGATTGCTTGATCAACTTGTGTACAGCCAGCCTGCCAGATTCTCTTGCGATTATCACTAGCAATATTCACTATCTTTTCCCAGCAGCGACGGCTTCCACCGCCCGTCCCCACCCCCCGCTGGGAGAAAACAATTGCTGATTCCCCTCTCGACACTGTCTGTGTTGATGGGGGAATCATGTGAATTACTTTGGTTTGCAGAAAAGAAATTTGCACCATGTATGGCCAGCCTAAAGGAAAAAGTTGTCTCAACTAAACATTTTATGTAAATAAATGTAAATAATTTAATTTAAGTTAATTTATCAATATCATTTCAATGGTATAAAGCTTGTGATCAAGAATAAAATAAAATAAAAATACACCTAATACTAATATTACTAATATGACTAATAACAGTAATATTGATAATAAAAATAATAATAATAATAATACAGAGATAAATCCAGCTTTGGCCTCAAAAGAGGAGTGTGATATGCATGCTTGGACATTACATTTGAAAGATCATGTTAATATTGATTAATATATTTTTTTACACAAATAGAGCTGTCTTTTGGTGGTATTTGATCACCACTGGGTTTTTTTTTTATTATATAAATTAAAAAAGATCCAAAGTTTTGGGGAACAAAAATGATATTTTCTACTTTTTGTTATCAAACATATCAAATAAAATGCCAAATACAGTGCATGTATATTAATTGGTTTGTGTGAAAGTTATAGCGTCTACAAATTATGGTATATATATATTTGAAATTTGATCAATCCTGATGTACTGATGACCTATCCCATTTCTTGAGGCCCCAAAGTGACAGGACAGTACAAATACCCCAAATTACCAATACCCCAAATTACCCCTTTCTGGAAAGTAGACTATTTAGTAAGAGGCATGACAATGTTTTTTTTGGAAATTGAAGAAATTTAATATTTTTTACATACTGTCACCAGTGCAATACAGCGTCATTATATTACTGGCATGGCAGTTATCACGTAAAAAAAAATAAAATCATTTTTTATTCAATTTTTCAAACTTTTTTTAACTTTTACTTTCTTTGTTTACTTCTCTTTTTTTTTTTTTTTACATCCTGTCATCAGAGTGTCTCAGTGTCACCATAGTGAAACTGTACTACTCTGGGGGGTTGATTAGGGATTTTTTTTTTCACTGTATCACTGTAAAAGCAATAGTTTTAGCTGTCTTCAATGGGTTTCCCATTCATAAGCAGATTTCTTGCAGGTAGAGTTTTATGCTGGCTTAGTTAGTGTTAATTATGTTCCTGGTTCTTTCTTGGTGGGCTATTTTGGGTCCAACCCACTGGTTCTGTTCATTACAAAAGGGACAGGGGTTGGGACCCAAAGTGGGGGGAGGGGGTGGAGAATGAGAGAGAGAGCCTCGTTGTTGCTGATACCGTTGCCGGAGTCTGTCCTGCTAGCCTGTTGAATATGCGGAGACCGGAGTGCCAACTAATGAATATCAGCCTTCAGGACCCTTCTACAACCTTCTACAAGAGGGATTCCTGGGACCTCCAGTCCACCCTGAAGATGCCAATCCTGGATACTACCATTATTGAATCAGCTAGGTATGGACTCTATCCTGTGCCGGTATGCTGGGGCAGGCACAAGTCTAAGTTAGGGATTAGGGAGGTAAGGAAAAGACTGTTACTGTTAATTGAAATGACCAAGTTTTTCAGTAAAGCTTTTGAAACACTGTCGTTGCCTGGCTTGAAGTTACTCATGGGGTGAGATACAAGTGGTTACCAAGGGTAAGGAAGATTTCTCTAGCAGGTTGTAGATACATGTGACAGGTGGGATAGCTTCTTACAGGAGGAGTTGTTGCTTGCACTTTCTCCCTGAGTAGGTCCATCTCCCATAGCAACGGGAGCAGATCAGCACAGCATAGGTCCCCAGCCTGTGCACTGGTATGGAAGAGGAAAAGTTAAGTGAGTGCACGCATAGAGTCAGCGCTAGGTGCACAGCGAGGCACCATACTGTTACTGGGAGGCCCCTTTCACACGATAAGCCCTCTCAGATTGACTCCTATGGACAAGCGGATGTCAGCGGAGAGGTGTTCGCTAACACCCGTCTGCCATCCAATCCGCTCAAAACACATGTATGACGATAATTTCTGGTGGATCGGATGGGATCTGATGAAAACATGGCTCAGCGGAGATCAATGGAGTGATCTTCAGCTAAGCTGGCGGAGTCCGCTGAGCGGATCTGCCCCATGTGAAAGGGGCCTTACTTAGAGGTGATACGCTGGTCAGGTGAAGAGGGCATTGGCTCTGTGTCTCCCTCCTAAATGCATCAGTGACCATGGTGGTGTATATTACAATTGTGCAAATAAAGGCATAGCCCAGAAGAACCCACCCCAGAGTAGGCCTCCTATGTGACTCACACTTGCTGCCCAATGAGGAGGGGAACATTGACTTATCACCCGCCTACCTCTACATTATGGTTGTGACCTGCGATTGGCTACAGACAATCACATGGTACAGGTAGCCAGGAAACTTTTGATTGCTGTGGGCCAATCACAGATCACAACAGTAATCAAGTACATGAACGGAAAGCTGTTAGTGACATTTTGTTTGTATTGTTATCATGTGATCACTATGAACAAACATAGTGATCACATGATACCTTGTTACCGTTAACAGTAAACTGCTGTGCCCCAAGGGGTACGCTGCACTCTGAACATGGAAAAAGCCAGATTCACACACACACATATTTTTTATATATATATATATATATATATATATATATATATATATATATATATATATATATATATATATATATATATATATATATATATATATGTATATGTATATATATATATATATATGTGTATATATATATATATATATATGTATATATGTATATATATATATATATATATATATATATATATATATATATATATATATATATATATATATATATATATATATATATACGTAACTAAGCCCTGCTTCAGTAAATGCACTGTGGGTGGCAAGTGGTTAATAAAAATGGATTGCACTATTAGCTTTTACCTTATTGAATTATACTGGGCCACATCTTTAATAAAACTGGGACATAACTAGCACCAGGCATCTGGGGCACATGCCCCTCATCCCCCACTGGGTGCCCCAGGCCCCAGCCATAGTCTCTTTTTTTAATCGCTGGGTGCCACTGCACCACTACCTCTTGCTCACCATTAGGGATGAGCTTCATGTTCGAGTCGAACCCATGTTCGACTCGAACATGGTCTGTTCGCCCGTTCGCCGAATTGCGAACGATATGGGCCATTCGCGCCAAATTCGTGTGGTGCGTCACGGCCCATAATTCACTGCGGCATCGCAGTGCATTGCTGTCTGATGACTGGCTAAGCATGCACTATGACCCGCATGCCGTCTGAACAGAGAGACAGTGTCATTTGATTTAAGTTAGATAGATTAGGCAGGACAGTCAGTCAGTTAGCTGCACTTACAGTGTATTGTATATATATATATATATATATATATATATATATATATATATATATATATATATATATATGCATCCCAGGTGTTGTATGTATATATATATATATATATATATATATATATATATATATATATATATATACACTGTATTTGTTTAGCTAGATCCGTTCCTGTTATCTTGCTACTGACAGGCAGGCTTGTGTTGTTACAGTATTTACAGCTACCTGAAGAGAATTGCTGGTGTTCTTTTGATCCTATTAGTACCACAGTCAGGCAGCTAGACTATTTACAGTTAGTGTAGTGCGTCCTCCTCACAGTGTTCAGCTAAAGCTACAAGTTAGTTTAGTGTGACCTCTGCACAGTGTTCAGCTAAAGCTACAAGTTAGTGTAGTGCACAGTGTTCAACTAAAGCTACAAATTAGTGTAGTGCGTCCTCCTCACAGTGTTCAGCTAAAGCTACAAGTTAGTGTAGTGCAACCTCTGTACAGTGTTCAGCTAAAGCTACAAGTTAGTGTAGTGTGTCCTCCTCACAGTGTTCAGCTAAAGCTACAAGTTAGTGTAGTGCAACCTCTGCACAGTGTTCAGCTAAAGCTACAAGTTAGTGTAGTGTGTCCTGCTCACAGTGTTCAGCTAAAGCTACAAGTTAGTGTAGTGCACAGTTTTCAACTAAAGCTACAAGTTAGTGTAGTGCGTCCTCCTCACAGTGTTCAGCTGAAGCTACAAGTTAGTGTAGTGCAACCTCTGCACAGTGTTCAACTAAAGCTACAAGTTAGTGTAGTGCGTCCTCCTCACAGTGTTCAGCTAAAGCTACAAGTTAGTGTAGTGCAACCTCTGCACAGTGTTCAGCTAAAGCTACAAGTTAGTGTAGTGTGTCCTCCTCACAGTGTTCAGCTAAAGCTACAAGTTAGTGTAGTGCACAGTGTTCAGCTAAAGCTACAAGTTAGTGTAGTGCGTCCTCCTCACAGTGTTCAGCTAAAGCTACAAGTTAGTGTAGTGCAACCTCTGCACAGTGTTCAGCTAAAGCTACAAGTTAGTGTAGTGCGTTCTCCTCACAGTGTTACGCTAAGGCTACAAGTTAGTGTAGTGGATCCTCCTCACAGTGTTCAGCTAAAGCTACAAGTTAGTGTAGTGCGTCCTCCTCACAGTGTTCAGCTAAAACTACAAGTTAGTGTAGTGCGACCTCTGCACAGTGTACAGCTAAAGCTACCCGTAGAAGGTTGGTGGTGTTTTTCTGATCCTATCACTACCGCAGGCAGGTAAATAAGCTACAAGTTAGTGTAGTGCGACCTCTGCACAAACCTACCTGTAGAAGGTTGATGGTTTTTTCCTGATCCTATCACTACCGCAGGCAGCTAAATTATTTACACGTTAGTGTAGGGTGACCTCTGCACAGTGTTCAGCTAAAGCTACCTGTAGAAGGTTGGTGGTGTTTTCCTGATCCTATCACTACTGCAGGCAGCTAAATAAGCTACAAGTTAGTGTAGTGCGACCTCTGCACAGTGTTCAGCTAAACCTACCTGTAGAAGGTTGGTGGTGTTTTCCTGATCCTATCACTCTTGCAGGCAGCTAAATAAGCTACAAGTTAGTGTGGTGCGACCTCTGCACAGTGTTCAGCTAAACCTACCTGTAGAAGGTCGGTGGTGTTTTCCTGATCTTATCACTACCGCAGGCAGCTAAATAAGCTACAAATTTGTGTAGTGCGACCTCTGCACAGTGTTAAGCTAAAGCTACCTGTAGAAGGTTGGTGGTGTTTTCCTGATCCTATCACTACCGCAGGCAGCTAAATAAGCTACAAGTTAGTGTAGTGCGACCTCTGCACAGTAACCTAAAATGGACTTCTGCGCTACTAAAGTGAATGTTGTGTGGAATGCCGCGAAAATTAAAAAAGTGTACACCACTCACTAACTGAAATCTAAAAATACCACAATCAATAATTGTGCCTGTGATTTTGCGCAAACCTAATAGTTAATTAAGCATGAATATAAAATTATAAATAAATCAAGTAGATCAAATAGTCCATAAAGTGAAAATCCGTGACTGTAGTGCAAATCAATACAGGTGGATAAAATGAGTGAATAATCTATACAGTGATAAAACAAAAGTGTCAGGTGCGTTGATAGTAGATCTCGTGACTTTCGTGGTATTGGATAACCACTAGGGGCTCCCAGAACTCTCACCTTACTGACATTAATATATGCCTTTATGTATCCATTCCGGGCTGTGCTTGTTCCAGTCCTAGCGGTATAGTTGTTCTGGTGCGTCTATGGGGAGATGGCGTTCTCTCCGGTGAATAAACTCCACATAAGGGGGGTAATCAGAAAGGAGGATACTCCAATAGGGTAATAACGTTAAAGCCGAAGTTTTTATTTAAAAATATCTGCTTACATATAAGTAGCGTTGGATCAGCAATTCAAACAGTGTGTTTATAATCCCCGCTACGTCACTTCCGGTCCGCGCTGTTGTGTATCCGGTTACGTCCGTTACGTCCACCTGTATTGATTTGCACTACAGTCACGGATTTTCACTTTATGGACTATTTGATCTACTTGATTTATTTATAATTTTATATTCATGCTTAATTAACTATTTAGGTTTGCGCAAAATCACAGGCACAATTATTGATTGTGGTATTTTTAGACCTCTGCACAGTGTTCAGCTAAACCTACCTGTAGAAGGTTGGTGGTGTTTTCCTGATCCTATCACTACCGTAGGCAGCTAAATAAGCTACAAATTTGTGTAGTGCGACCTCTCTACAGTGTTCAGCTAAAGCTACCTGTAGAAGGTTGGTGGTGTTCTCATACTACAGGCAGGCAGTTGATTTTGCTAGCTGCAGTTGTGTATATATATATATATATATATATATATATATATATATACGTATATATATATATATATATATATATATATATATATATATATATATATATATATATATATATCCCAGCTTAGTGCAGCTACAGGCCATTAGTATGTCTGGAAGGCCAACAAGGAGGGGCAGACAGTCACAAGCCAATAAAAGAGGGCAAGCAAGCTCTGTGTCTAGAGGCAACAGTGCTGGTCGTAGAGACGGTGCATCCTCATCAGCACGTGGCTATGGGACATGCTTGTCCTTTTTTTCTGCAGCTGGCCGCGTTGAGCCGCAACATGCGGAAGACTTGGTCGAGTGGATGACCAAGCTGTCCTCATCCACATGCAGCACACTGACTGCATCACACCGCAAAGCTCCACATGTGCAGGGAGCTGCTGTCTCTGCGCGTTATTCCAAAAGTTCTTTGGTGTGGGCCTTTTTTGAGACGAGTGCATCAGATTGCACTGCTGCTATTTGCAACATATGTCTCAAGCGTATCTCGCGTGGCCAAAACATCTCCCGCTTGGGCACCACATGCTTGACCAGACATATGTTGACCTGCCATGCAGTTTGTTGGCAAGCGTATCTAAAAGACCCACACCAAAGAACAATGAGGACCTCTCCTTGCTCCTCATCAGCTGAGATCTCCAACCCCACTTTACCTTCAGTCCTCTCTGAGACCAGCACTGAGAGGAATGAAGGTGTAGAATTAGGTGTGTCACAGCCAAGTACTTATGGGCAATCTGCTTTCGGTACACCGATGTCAGATTGTACCAGGAAAATTTCCCTGCCCCAGCTGCTGCACCACCGAAAGAAGTTCGCTAACATCCATTTACATGCCCAGCGGTTGAATGCTAGCTTGGCAAAATTGCTAGCACTTCAACTGCTACCTTTTCAGTTAGTAGACTCTGCCCCCTTCCATGAGTTTGTGGAATGTGCGGTTCCTCAGTGGCAGGTACCCAAACGCTACTTTTTCTCATGGAAGGCGATTCCAGCTCTCTACCGGCATGTGGAAGGCAATGTCCATGCCTCGCTGGACAGGGCGGTCAGCGGTAAGGTGCAGTAGTGTTAGAGGTTGTTCCGCCACTGCGCCTCCAAAATGCCACTACTAATGATTGTGACACACCTCTCTCCTCCACCCCCTCCTCTTCTTCTTCCTCCATGGCCTCTTCCTGTGCTTTGTCCTCGGAACCAGCGGTTCAAGGGGCTACGCAAGTAGGCAGGCCAAAAGATGCCATGTGGTGCTTGAGCTGGTGTGCTTGGGGGACAGGAGCCACACTGGGGCAGAGGTTCTGTCAGCTCTGCAGGGGCAGGTTCAGAGGTGGTTGACGCCACGCCAAATTAAGGCAGGAATGGTGGTTTGCGACAATGGCACCAACCTCCTCTCCGCCCTCCAACAGGGACAACTGACCCATGTGCCCTGTTTGGCTCACGTCCTTAACTTGGTGGTGCAGCGGTTCTTGGGCAGGCACCTGGGCTTACAGGATGTCCTGAGGCAGGCCAGGAAAGTCTGTGTGCATTTCTGCTGGTCATATAATGCCAGTGCTCGGCTGGCAGACCTGCAAAAGGAGTTTAACCTGCCCAAGAACCGTCTAATCTGTGACATGCCCACCAGGTGGAACTCAACGTTGGCCATGCTGCAGCAGCTGCACACACAGCAGAGGGCCATGAATGAGTACCTGTGTGACTATGGCACCAGGACAGGGTCAGGGGAGCTTGGTTTTTTTCCCCACGCCAGTGGGCCATGATCAGGGATGCAGGCACTGTCCTGTCACCATTTGAGGAGGCCACGAGGATGGTGAGCAGTGACAGTGCATGCATCAGTGACACTGTCCTCCTTGTCCACCTGTTGGAGCACACGCTGTGTGGAATAATGGACAGGGCACTTGAGGCAGAACAGAGGCAGGAAGAGGAGGACTTCCTTAGCTCTCAAGGCCCCCTTTATCGAGACAGTGTTCCTGCGTGCCCGCTGATCACACAGGAAGAGGAGAAGGAGGAGGAGGAGGAGGATTGTGTCAGTATGGAGGTGGAGCCTGGCACTCAGCATCAGCAGCAGTCTTTAAGGGATCAGTCCCAAGAAACACATGGACTTGTACGTGGCTGGGAGGAGGTGGCTGCGGACCATGTCGTCCTTAGTGACCCAGAGGACTCCGGACCGAATGCCTCAGCAAACCTACGCTGCATGGCCTCCCTGAACCTGCAAAGCCTGCGTAAGGATCCTCGTATTCGTGGTATCAAGGAGAAGGACCAATACTGGCTGGCAACCCTCCTTGATCCACGTTACAAGGGTAAGGTTGCGGACCTTATCTTGCCGTAGCAGAGGATGAAACATCTTTGGGAGGCCTTGCAGAAAGGTCTGTGCAACGCGTTCCCAGAGACTGGGAGGTTACAAACTCCTGTTTCTGGACAACGTGTTACTGAGCCTTTGGTCAGTCAAAGAAGGAGCGGTGGAGAAGGTGGCCGTATGACCGATGCGTTCAGACAATTTTTTAGTCCGCAGCCCCAAGGTATGATCGGTTCCAGCAACCATCGCCAGCGTCTGTTTTACATGGTGCAGGAATACCTAGGGGCAAGATCTGACTTGGACACCTTTCCCACCAAAAATCCTCTGGGTTACTGGGTCTTGAAGATGGATCACTGGCCAGAGCTTGCACAGTATGCAATTGAGCTACCAGCCTGTCCTGCATCCAGCGTTCTTTCGGAATGCACATTCAGTGCTGCTGGAGGCTTTGTAACCGATCACAGGGTGCGTCTGTCCACCGACTCGGCCGATCGACTGACCTTCATAAAAATGAATCAGTCTTGGATCACCACCAGCTACCAAGCACCTGATGCTGATGTAACCGAATAATTTTTTTTGAAATGTCAGATCCCTTCAAAGACTGCCTATGCTGATGCTGAGTGACTATCCTGTTATGCTGAGTAATTATCCTCTTCCTCCTCAATGATCATGCTGATAGCTTGTAAGAATATTTTCGGTTCTGGGCACTGCTACCAGTGGCTAAGGCCCAATTTTTCAGCCCTGCGTTCCAACTAGAGTATCTGTGAGGGGTTGCAGTGTTGTGGCAACAGCAGGCCCAATTTTTCAGCCCCTGTTTAACAGGGGCGTGTAATTACAATTTTTGATGCAATTCTGTTGCAGCAGGGCGAGTTCCTGCGCTCCAACTAGAGTATCTGTGAGGGGTCGCAATGTTGTGGCACCAGCACCAGTGCCTAAGGCCCAATTTTTCAGTCCCTGTATAACAAGGGCGTGTAATTACAATTTTTGATGCAATACTTTGCGGAAGGGCTTGTTCCTGCGTTCCAACTAGAGTATCTTTGAGGGGTTGCAGTGTTGTGGCAACAGCACCAGTGCCTAAGGCCCAATTTTTCAGCCCCTGTTTAACCACTTGACCACTGGGCACTTAAACCCCCTTAATAACCAGACCAATTTTCAGCTTTTGGTGCTCTCACATTTTGAATGACAATTACTCAGTCATGCAACACTGTATCTATATGAATTTTTTGTCCTTTTTTTCACACAAATAGAGCTTTCTTTTGGTGGTATTTAATCACCGCTGGGTTCTTTATTTTTTGCGCTATAAAAGAAAAAAGACCGAAAAATCTGTAAAAAAATACATTTTTCTTCGTTTCTGTTATAAAATTTTGAAAATTAGTAATTTTTCTTCATATATTTTGGCCAAAATTTATACCGCTACATATCTTTGGTAAAAATAACCCAAATTAGTGTATATTATTTGGTCTTTGTGAAAGTTATAGCGTCCACAAGCTATGGTACCAATATCTGAAAATTGATCACACCTGAAGTACTGACGGCCTATCTATATTCTTGAGACCCTAACATGCCAGAAAAGTACAAATACCCCCCAAATGACCCCTTTTGGGAAAGAAGACATTCCAAGGTATTTAGAAAGATGCATGATGAGCTTTTTGAAGTTGTCATTTTTTCCCACAATTCTTTGCAAAATCAAGTTTTTTTTTTTCTTTTTTTTTTTTCACAAAATTGTCATATTAGCAGGTTATTTCTCACACACAGCATATGCATACCACAAATTACACCCCAAAACACATTCTGCTATTAGTTCCGAGTATGTCGATACCACATGTGTGAGACTTTTACACAGCGTGGCCACATACAGAGGCCCAACATGCAGGGAGCACCTTCAGGCGTTCTGGAGTGCCCAGGCCAATTCTGACATTTCTCTCCTACATGTAAAAATCATCATTTATTTGCTAGAAAATTACATAGAACCCCAAAACATTATATATGTTTTTTTAGCAAAGACCCTAGAGAATATGATAGCGGTCATTGCAGCTTTTTATCTCGCACGATATTTGCGCAGCAATTTTTCGAACGCTTTTTTTTGGAAAAAAAACAGTTTTTTGCTTTAAAAAAAAACAAAACAGTAAGGTTAGCCCAATGTTTTTGCATAATATGAAAGATGAAGTTACGCAGAGTTAATAGATACCTAACATGTCACCTTTCGAAATTGCACACGCTTGTGGAATGGCGCCAAACTTCGCCACTTAAAAATCCCCATAGGCGACGCTTTAAAATTTTTTACTGGTTACAAATTTTGAGTTACAGAGGAGGTCTAGGGCCAAAATTATTGCTCTCGCTCTACCGATCGCAGCGATACCTTACATGTGTGGTTTGAACACCGTTTTCATATGTGGGCGGGACTTACGTATGCGTTCGCTTCTGCATGCGAGCACACGGACAGGGGCGCTTTAAAAAAATTTTTTTTTTTTATTGTTCATTTTACTTTATTTATTTTAGTTTGACACTTTTTTCCAAAAAAAAAAAAATTTTGATCACTTTTATTCCTATTACAAGGAATGTAAACATCCCTTGTAATAGGAATATGGCATGACAGGTCCTCTTCACAGTGAGATATGGGGTCAATAAGACCCCACATCTCACCTCTAGGCTGTGCCTGAAATAAAAAAAAAAAAAAAAGATCCTGGCTTCGATCGTAGCGGTGAGTCGGTAGAAGCACCGGAGGGCGGCGGGAGGGGGGGGGGCGTCCCCTCTCGCCTCCTGTAAGAACGATCAAGTAGTTTAACAGCTGCTATGATCATTCTTATGGTGTAGGGAATCGCCGGCTGAAAAAGATGATATCTGAATGATGCCTGTAGCTGTACCCATCATTCAGATATCCCCACACAAAGTCAAGGACGTTGTATGACGGAAGGCGGGAAGTGGTTAAAATGCTTTTTTTTTAACACAAAGTTGTCCATTTATACAATATTTCTACCACATAACATGTACATACCAAAAATGACACCCCAAAATAGATTCTCCTACTCCTCCTGAGTACGGGGATACCACATGTGTGAGACTTCCACAGCCTGGCCACATACAGAGACTGGGTATGGCTGAGCATGGCTGGGTATGGCTGAGCATGGCTGGGTATTGCAGAGTATCGCCGAGTATGACTGGGTATGGCAGAGTATGGCTGGGTATCACCAAGTATTGCAGAGTATCGCCGAGTATGGCTGGGTATGGCAGAGTATGGCAGAGTATAGCTGGGTATCACCGAGTATTGCAGAGTATGGCTGGGTATCACTGAGTATTGCAGAGTATGGCGGGGTATTGCAGAGTATGGCTGGGTATGGCAGAGTATTGCGGGTTATGGCACAGTATTGCAGATTTTTGCGGGGTATTGCAGAGCATGGCTGGGTATGGCAGAGTATGGCTGGGTATCACTGAGTATTGCAGAGTATGGCTGGGTATTGCGGGATATTTCAGGGTATTTCAGGGTATTCCAGGGTATGACAGAGTATTGCGGGGTATTGCAGGGTATGGCAGAGTATTGCGGGGTATTGCAGGGTATGGCAGAGTATTGCGGGGTATTGCAGGGTATGGCAGAGTATTGCGGGGTATTCCAGGGTATGACAGAGTATTGCGGGGTATTCCAGGGTATGGCAGAGTATTGCGGGGTATTGCAGGGTATGGCAGAGTATTGCGGGGTATTGCAGGGTATGGCAGAGTATTGCGGGGTATTCCAGGGTATGGCAGAGTATTGCGGGGTATGGCAAAGTATTGTGGGGTATGGCAGAGTATTGCGGGGTATTTCAGGGTATTGCAGGGTATGGCAGAGTATTGCGGGGTATTTTGGGGTATGGCAGAGTATTGCGGGGTATTTTGGGGTATGGCAGAGTATTGCGGGGTATTGCAGGGTATGGCAGAGTATTGCGGGGTATTTTGGGGTATGGCAGAGTATTGTGGGGTATTCCAGGGTATTGCGGGGTATTCCAGGGTATGGCAGAGTATTGCGGGGTATTCCAGGGTATGGCAGAGTATTGCGGGGTATTGCAGGGTATGGCAGAGTATTGCGGGGTATTGCAGGGTATGGCAGAGTATTGCGGGGTATTCCAGGGTATGGCAGAGTATTGCAGGGGTATTGCAGAGTATTGTGGGGTATTCCAGGGTATGACAGAGTATTGCAGGGGTATTGCAGAGTATTGTGGGGCATTGCAGAGGGAATTGCAGAGTATTGCACAGCATTGCAGGGCATGCAGAGTAGTAGGGATGGCTGAGCATGGATGGATGGATGGCTGGATGTCTCTGTGCAGCGCTGTGGGCACTACAGATGCAGCCCACAACGCTGCAGCCATCCATCCATCCGCATCTCCGGTCACTGTGTACCGATCGGTACACAGGAGGGGAGGAGAGGGGGAGGAGAGGGGGAGGAGAGGAACCGGCGTCATCAGATGACGCCGGTTTGTTTACATGTGATCGCTCCGTCATTTGACGGAGCGATCACATGGTAAACGGCCGCGATCAGCGGCCATTTACCGGGATCTGTGATGCGCCGGGTCCTCTGGACCCGGCGGTCACGGATGCTCTCAAGTGCGCGCCCTAGGGGGCGCGCGAGAGCAGAATTCTGGGAGGACGT
This sequence comes from Lithobates clamitans, assembly GCA_037952925.1. Taxonomy (NCBI): domain Eukaryota; kingdom Metazoa; phylum Chordata; class Amphibia; order Anura; family Ranidae; genus Lithobates; species Lithobates clamitans. The sequence goes on along the minus strand of JBBGZY010000255.1, from coordinate 3,666,376 downwards.
CCCTGGACGCCCTCCCAGAGTTAAACAACCGCCCTGTAGCCGTCATTTGAATATGGGCCGGTTGTTAAGTGGTTAACAGGGGCGTGTAGTTACAATTTTTGATGCAATTCTTTTGCAGCAGGGCTAGTTCCTGCTCTCCAACTAGAGTATCTGTGAGGGTTCGCAGTGTTGTGGCACCAGCACCAGTTCCTTAAGGCCCAATTTTTCTGCCCCTGTTCAACAGGGACATGTAATTAGAATTCTTGATCTAATATTTTACAGCAGGGCCCTGTGAGGGCTTACAGTGTTGAGGCCACAACAACACCTAAGGTCCAAATTTCTGCTGAGTATATAGGGCAGGCCATCCAACTTACAAACGACTCCTACTTGCAAACGGAAGGAGACAACAGAAAGTGAGATGAAATCTACACCATAGGAAGGGAAATTCTCTCCTGTAAGAGTTAATATGGGAAAAACTTTTCTCCTTTCCACTGATGCTTTATCACCAATCCTTGTTTCACTAAAAAACCCAAATTTTTAAAAAACATTTGTCATTGGGACAAAAAGTGGAGGTGAAATCTTTTAAAGAACAGGGGCACAGACAGCAAAACAAATGTCACAGGGGTGATAACCCTTCCCTAAGTTTTCCAAAAAGCTTAAAAACAGATTTTTTGGCTGGAGCTACACTTTAAAAATGTACCAGTTCAAAATTACAGATTCTACTTAACAACAAACCTACAGTTCCTGTCTTGTTTGCACCGCCTGTATACTGCTGTTCAGAGTATATAGGGCCTGGGGGAACCACACCTTTCCTTTTTTAATTTGGGTGTCGGGTTCCCCTTAATATCCATACAAGACCCAAAGGGCCTGGTAATGGACTGGGGGGTACCCATGCCGTTTGTCTCACTGATTTTCATCCATATTGCCAGGACTTGACATTACATTAAAGCCGCAAGCAGTTTTAAATGACTTTCCTTTAAAAATGTCATTTTGTGCAGGGACTGTTCTAAGCACGGGAAACACGCGCCACTTTACAGGCATACTATAGACACCCCCCAGGTACTATATTTAAAGGAATATTTCACTTTTTTTTTAACTTTAAGCATCATTAAAATCACTGCTCCCGAAAAAACGGACGTTTTTAAAAGTTTTTTTTGCATTGATACATGTCCCCTGGGGCAGGACCCGGGTCCCCAAACCCTTTTTAGGACAATACCATGAAAATTAGCCTTTAAAATGAGCACTTTTGATTTCGAACGTTCGAGTCCCATAGACGTCAATGGGTTTCTAACGTTCATGCGAATTTTTGCTCCGTTCACAGGTTCTGGTGAGGGAGGGGTGTTCGGCTCATCCCTACTTACATACTACCCATCGGCATGCTGCCTGCCAAGAAATTGATTGGCTCAGCTCTGTAGATGGCAGTAGATGCTCAAATTTACTTTGGCTCCACCCCAGCCAGCCAGAAAATATATGTACTGAATCCTGTAAGCCCTTGAGGTGAATGATTGAGAAATATGAGAGTGTGTATACAGGGTGGGGACAGGTGTGCAGTGGTGAAAACGATTATATAGGGGCCAAAAGAGGAATAGATGTAAAGGAGGCAGAAGTGATAGAGGTGTGCAGTGAGGGAACAGGTTTGCCGGGGAGGTGGTGAATCAGGTGTGTGCTGGGGGGAAATGGTGGAACAGATGTGCAGGGGGCAGTGGTGGAACAGATGCGCAGGGGGCAGTGGTGGAACAGATGCGCAGGGGGCAGCGGTGGAATAGATATGCAGGGGGCAGCGGTGGAACAGATGTGTAAGGGGCAATGGTTGGAACAGATGTGCAGGGGGCAATGGTTGGAACAGATGTGCAGGGGGAAGCGGTGGAACAGATGTGCAGGGGGCAGCGGTGGAATAGATGTGCAGGGGGCAGCGGTGGAACAGATGTGCAGGGGACAGCTGTGGAACAGATGTGCAGGGGGCAATGGTTAGAACAGACGTGCAGGGGGCAATGGTTGGAACAAATGTGCAGGGGGCAGCGCTGGGACAGGTGTGCAGGGGGAAGCGGTGGAATAGATGTGCAGGGGGCAGCGGTGGAACGGATGTGCAGGGGACAGCGGTGGAACAGATGTGCAGGGGGCAGCGGTGGAACAGATGTGCTGGGGACAGCAGTGGAACAGATGTGCAGGGGGCAATGGTTGGAACAGATGTGCAGGGGGCAGCGGTGGAACAGATGTGCAGGGGGCAGCGGTGGAATAGATGTGCAGGGGGCAGCTGTGGAACAGATGTGCAGGGGACAGCTGTGGAACAGATGTGCAGGGGGCAATGGTTAGAACAGACGTGCAGTGGGCAATGGTTGGAACAAATGTGCAGGGGGCAGCGGTGGGACAGGTGTGCAGGGGGAAGCGGTGGAATAGATGTGCAGGGGGCAGCGGTGGAACGGATGTGCAGGGACAGCGGTGGAACAGATGTGCAGGGGGCAGCGGTGGAACAGATGTGCTGGGGACAGCAGTGGAACAGATGTGCAGGGGGCATGGGTTGGAACAGATGTGCAGGGGGCAATGGTTGGAACAGATGTGCAGGGGGCAGCAGTGGGACAGATGTGCAGGGGCAGTGGTGGAATAGATGTGCAGGGGGTAGAGGTGGAACGGATGTGCAGGGGGCAGCAGTGGAATAGAAATGCAGGGGGCAGCGGTGGAATAGATATGCAGGGGGCAGCGGTGAAACAGAAGTGCAAGGGGCAACGGTGGAACAGATGTGCAGGGGGCAGTGGTGGAACAGATGTGCAGGGGGCAGTGGTGGAACAGATGTGCAGGGGGCAGCGGTGGAATAGATGTGCAGGGGGGAGCGGTGGAACAGGTGCATGTGGTTGGGTATTCTTTGCAAAGTGAAGCTTTTTCTCATTTACTAAGCTCTGGAGCATGCACAGTCTCTTGCAGAGGTCTTGCAGAGTGCACAGTCTATTCCTCTTTAGTAAATCAACCCTTATATGTCATGTAAAAAAGTTTTAGTTTTATCATCATTTGCGCTGCACTTACCCCATCTTTTTTATATTGTTTTTAGGCATATGTGATTACCTAAAGTGTCCAGCTTGCATTTAATTTAGTTCTTGCATTGTTTGCGCTGATTGTCTTACAACTTATATGTCATGTATTTAGTGTGTGCTTCTTAAAAGTATATTTAGCTAAAGTGGCCTCTTAAGGACTGCACCACACAGATTTGCTGTGACAGGGCGTCCTTCCTGCGTGAAATCACGTACCTGTACGTTATTTCGTGCATAGGATTTGGGGCGTGCGCTGCCGGTGACCCGCTCCCGCTGTGATTGGACACAGCGGCAGCCAATCAGTGGGTCCGGTGGAGAGGCGAGTCAGAACGGCAGTCTGCCTATGTAAACAAGGCAAACCGCCATTCTATCAGAGAGGAAGATGAAGATCTTGTGTTTCAGCTAAGCAGGAACACAGATCTCTGTCTTCCTCCAGTTAAGCCATCCCCCACACAATTAGAAAGCACTCCCTAGGAGCACACTTAAAGCTTTGATCGCACCCTATGTTAACCCCTTCCCTGCAAGTGTCAGTACAGTGAGAGTGCATTTTTTTAGCACTAATCACTGCATTAGCGTCACTGGTCCCCAAAAAGTGTCACTTAGTGTCTGATTTGTCCGCTGCATTGTCGCAGTCCCACTAAAAATTTACTGATCGCCGCCATTACTAGTAAAAAAATAAAAATAAAAATTCCATAAATCTATCCCATAGTTTGTAGACGCTATAACTTTTGTGCAAACCAATCATTATACGCTTATTGGGATTTCTTTTACCAAAAATATGTAGCAGAATACATATTGGCCTAAATTGATGAATAGATTTGATTTTTTAATTTTTTTATTGGGTATGTTTTATAGCAGAATGTAAAGAATATTGTTTTTTTTCCAAAATTGTTGATCTTTTTTTGTTTATAGAGCAAAAAATAAAAATCCACAGAGGTGATCAAATACCACCAAAAGAAAGTTCTTTTTGTGGCTCTGCCCCTCAGTTATTTAAGAAATGTCAGATAGCAGGAACCTTCGACGAGACCGGAGATTTTTTTAAATTTCTTTTCTTTTTTGGGTCCTTTTTTGTACCCCATACTCATTCACAAAGTGGGGGGGGGCAAGGTCTGGGGGCCCCCTTGTTAAACGGGGCTTCCAGATTCCGATAACCCCTCCCGCCCACACACCACCACAACCACCGCCCAGGGTTGTGGAGAAGAGGCACCCCCCATGTTGAGGACATGCAGCCTGGTATTGTACAGGAGGGGGTTGGGTGCTTGTTTGTCCCCCCCTCACTCTCCTGGCCTGCCGGACTGCATGCTCGGATAAGGGTCTGGTATGGATTTGGGGGGGGCCATGCTGGGTTTTTTTTGGCGTGGGGTTCCCCTTAAAATCCATATCAGGCCCTTTTTTGGAGTGGGGACTCCATACTGTTTTTTTCTGAATTTTCTATTGCCAGCATTCTTTGTTTACATTTCAGCTCTCAGCAGGGAAGCCCGCTGACATCGGTTGTTTGCGCCAGCCGGCTTCCTGCCCCACTCCTTATACAACCAGCTATTTTTCACACAGAATTCAAATCAGTTGATCATTTTTCGACCGATCCAAATTCAAATCGTTCCTGAAAATTTGGAATTTGTTAAAAAATTAATAAACTAAATGAAATTAAACAAAACGAATTCTGAAACAAATCAACAAAACTAAATTAGTAACTTAACAAATCCACAATGAAATGAAACAAATTTTTCCATTCTGCACATATCTACTCCCTAATATATCCAAAACTAAAAAAAAAATCTTTTGGCAATAGATACATTTATGTAAACTTTACTACTTATATTCTAGCAATGAATTCTTTTAATGCATGTTGTATGTGTTACTTTTTTAGCAAGAACAATCATAATAAAGTGGCAAATGCCTGGTGTTCTTGCCTCTACTTCCTTCTACCTTCTGACCATCCTAAGCATAGAAGGAGATCCATGCTGGTGTGGTCACTTGGCAACTCTCGATTTTCTGATCAGGACTGCAGGATGCTGTACCTAAGCACAGCATGCCTATAGTTCCATAGTTAGACTGACTCTCTCACCATGCAGCCCTGCTCTGCTTGATAGACTGCGGCTCCCGGCAGGAGCCTCACGGTAAAAACAGCAGCTCTTTGGATTGCAATGAAGAAAATGAGGAACATACTTAAAGCGGAGCTCCACATAAAAAATTGGAACTTCCGCTTTAAGCACTCCTCTCACCCTGACATGCCACATTTGGCATGTCATTTTTTTGGGGGGGGGGGAGTGTGTACCCACATGTTAGTGGGACTTCCTGTCCCACTTCCTCCTTCCTGTTCTCAGCTGCCTAGGCGACTCCTCCTCTCTCCCTAGGCGGCCCCTCCCTGCCAGCGATCTTCTGGGACACAACACAGGTCCCAGAAGATTGGCTAGCCAATAGCAGAGCGCAGCGTGACCCGAGCATGCGCAGTGCGTGCCCGGCCATGAAGCCCACAGTTGCTATGTCGGCGCCGAGGAGAGGAGGGGGAGAGGAGCGAGACTCCAGGTGGCTGCATCACTGGACTGTGGGATAGGTGTCGGTTTATTAAAAGTCAGCAGCTATGCTTTTTGTAGCTGCTGACTTTTAATAAACTAAAAAACGGGTGGAGCTCCGCTTTACAGATGGGGAACATACTTTCCTGCCACCTTTTATGTCATTCCTCTGCCCACACAATGCAGACACGCCTCCCACATTAAGGAAGAGGGGTGGGCAGAGAGGCAGTGTGGTAACTTGACCATTCCACAAAAGTAAACAAACATTATTTGACAAATAAAATGGTTTTGGAATGTCATTTAGTGCTTTGCTGTAGATGAGTTCCCGTATACACAAAGTTTTTTGCCACATGGATGCAAAGACTTAGGTAGCTTACATGTCCAAGATCACACTTGCTGGCAAATAAAATAAAATGTATCAGGAAAATAGAAGTGAAAGTAAGAAGGGGACTTCTAAATCCAAAAGGTATGAATCTTCTTCCAAAGCAATTGTTTTCTGCTAAAACAAGTTCTATTAAGTTTACGGTAAAGCTGGTGGCACTCCATCATCAGCATGTGACACATTTAGAAGAAGAAACAAAGCAGTTAAACTACGGTAATAACTTAGCAATATCAAGACCCTCGTATAAAGATCTCAGTCAAAGGCAAAACAGCATCAAATGTCACCAAAGGAAAGATCTTTCATTCTCGCACCAGCAATTTAAGGCAGAGCTGGTCAATAATAATGAATGGTGAGTGTATTAGCTACAAGGACAAGACAGCTAAAGTTTCTATACATAAAGAGTTTTCATGAAGTACAAGAATTTCAAAGTCACAGTGTTCTTATCCTGAGTCTGAACAAACTTGGCCCATGTTGGCATTAAAGCAGTATTAAACCAAAAAACAAGTAGGTATTATATTGCAGCTTGCCAATTCTTAGATGTTGTTTTAGTTTTCTTTTTTAGACTTTCTTTCTTTTAGTTTCACCTGGTGATACAGCCAGTAAGTGTTAATTTTCAACAGAACAAGCTGTCCTGCAAAGGTAGCAGTTAGAAAGTTGAAACAAATCATTTAACACTGACAGGGGTGCATCCAATAAACAGATTTAATTCATTTATGCAAAACCCTTATCCCAAAGTGTAAGCTGAAGTTCGGCATCAGCTCAGGGGCATAGATAAGGGGGGGTCAGGGGTGTTCAAACCCCCCCAGAGCATCCTGGCAAAATGCCCAGACTGTGTCCCTGCTGTTTACCTCATCATCAGCACAGTAGAAGCAATCAGATTTTTGGAATGGAGCAGCCAGCCCCCCTTCTATTGTGCCCCATTCCATCATTTAATAAGGGGCCCCCCTGAAAAGCATGAAATTACTGCTAGGTCTCAGATGCCGGCAATTGACAGTGCGCGATTGAGGGAACTCCTAGACTCCTCCTCGAGTTATCATATGACACACTCAAAGGGAGACAGGGGATTCAGAAGTATTCCTGCTTATGTGCCGTGCTGAATCTGAGGTCTGGTAAGTGGGGAGGCATACGTTTTCTGTTTTGGGAAATTGGAAGTGAGAATTCCAGCCTGTGGTGGGGGTTAAGGAAAGGGGGGTGGGTTTGCTTTTGGAGAAAGGGGGATTTTCTTGTAAAAAAGTTTACAGGGGGTGGTTAATGGCAGGAATTTGCTTCTGAGAGGGAGTTTGATTGGATGAAGAGAGATTTTCTTCAGAATTATGAATCTTTGCAGGGGGAGAGGGTATTGACTGAGGGAGATATTTTTTTGCTTTGGGGGGGGGTCAGTTTAGAAACAGGGGGGGTTTAATTTTTGGAGGAGGGAGATATTTTACAGTAGGAATCTTTGCTTGGGAAGGGAGGGTTCTTAGGAGGGAGAGGGGGGTTGTTTTGCTTCATAATAGATTTTTTTTTAAATTATACTTACATAGGTGGATGGAGTATCGATCCAATGTTGCATCTGTCCCCAGCTGCTTCTAAGCCCAACAACAGAGTTATCAAAGACCACTGATCACTTAGTTCTCAGCCTTCAGTGAGCAAAGAGTGGTGACTGTAAGTCCCTGGCTCTGCCCCCCCCACCCCAAGTTCACTGGAATTCCAGGCTGTGGAGGGGGCAGGAGAGGCTGGCTCAGGGTCTCTGCAGCTCACTGAGAGGCTGAGCAAGCTGCTGGTCCAGGCATCTGGGTGAGTCCTGACTCTAAAGTTAGGATCTTTCCAGAGCCTGTACCTTCTGAGCGATGTCAGCTGACAGCGGGCTATAGCTGGCTGTCGGCTAAAAATGGGTCACGAAAGTGCAGAACGAACTGCACTCCTCCCCAGGAGAAGTACAACCAAGCAGTATGCCGTCCCTTCAGAGCGCATGCACCGGTGACATCACCACAAGTTTAGGAGATATTTACTACACTTACAGATAAGCATTATTATAGGCTTACTTGTAGGTACAAGTTCAAAAGCTGGGTTTACTACAGTGAAGACTGAATAAAAGCCAACCATATTGACCAGGTACAAAGGGCACCATCCTGTGGTAGGCAGTTCACAATATATTTTTTTTTCATCTCTTAAAACATTTCATAAAATTTCTTAGGACACAATTTTTTAAGGTTTAAATAAATCACTGAATTTACTGCCCACCACAATATGTTGCCTCTTGCACCTGCTCAACTTGCACAGTAAGGTTAGCTAAAATCCAGGCTTGGGTCTCATTCATACATCCTACATAACCATGGTGCAGCAAGTATACTGCAAATACCTGCACCTGGGATATCAGATGTTCCAATATCTGCTCAGCCTGTATACCTGAGTGATGGGCTGAAAAGAGCCAAGGCTGTCTGCTGCTATAAACATGTATCCACCTGTATCTGCACATCCACTGGTTACCTGCAGGTAAATTTTTGCCCTTGAATAAAATCTTTCTGCATCTGGGGTCAGAAATTTGTCCCTAACAGCAGGTAACCACTGTGACCCACGGTTTGTTAGTGTGTCGCTCAGGCTTAATCGATGTGGGGAGTAATGTAGATGATACTGAATGTGCTGCAGGAGTGCCGGAGAGGGATGGAGCTCATCCTAGCTCATGTAGTCACTGAAGGGAAGAGAGAAAAAACATCCCTGGTGCCACACATCCACGGAGTCCTATGGTAATGTAATAGTGATGGGAGAGACCTCAGCCCAGGTTCCCACCAGGCCACACCCTGATGTGTTTTGCTTTGTCCCCCGGAGCTTAAACACGGGGACCACTGGATGTGCAGATACATGTTAACAGCAGTGGCTCTTTTCAGCCCATCACTCAGGTGAACAGGCTGAGCAGCTGACAAAAATTGGAACATCTGGGATACTGGCTGTAGGTATTCATAATATATTTGCTATTCCATGGCCATTTAGAAAATATGAATGAGATCTAAAGCCCGGTTCACACGGTGAGTTTGTTTTAGTTCAACCCAGTGGGCTAAAGGAATAAAAAAAACTAGGGAGCTTAGGAGGAGCTTGCAGTACTAATGAGTACACTACCGCACCACAACTGCGTGCATTGCGTTCTATTCAGTTGAATGGGGATAATATTTGCTGCACTGCATTGCAAAGTCTCATGGCCCCACTCTGCTGTCACATGTTTTTACCGTACCTCCCCCAACATAAAAGTGTAAATTTTGCCTTTAAGCTTGAAAGACCTGAACCCCCCCCCCCCCCCCCCCGGATTTTTTTTGTTATCTACATCCCTGCTTCAGCTTGTTAGTGTATCTAAATCTGGTGCATCTAACACCCTCTCCCTATATCAGTGATGGCGGCGAACCCTGGCACCCCAGATGTTTTCGAACTATATTTCCCATGATGCTCAACTATACTTAAGAGTGCATGAGCATCATGGGAAATGTAGTTCCAAAACATCTGGGGTGCCAAAGTTTGCCATCACTGCCTTAGATTAACAATGCTGCTGTCCAAAGGTGTCTCTGTTGCTCCTTCATTTGCAGTGTAGGCACTCTAATACAGGAGGCCAGATCACCAGATGAAAACAGAGGAAAAAAAATCTAACGATTGGTAAGCTGCAATATATTACATTTTTGTTTTTGGATTTTAATACTGCTAAAGCTGTGATGCCTGTTTGTACAGCTGTTATTTATAAGGATTTTTTTTTTCATTAACCTGCTTTAGGTTTAAAGTGATTGTAAAGGTTTGTTTTTGTTTTTTAAATAACATGTTATATATGCTTACCTGCTCTGTGCAAGGGTTTTGCAGAGAGCAGCCCCGATCCTCCTCTTCTGGGGTGCCCCAAAGGTGTCTTCCTCTTCATTGGATGCCCCAAGGGACCCATGCGCACCCATGCGGGCTCGCTCACAGGTCCTGCTGCTGCATCCATTGACACAGACAGCAGGACTCGGCCTCGCCAAACCCCCCCCCGCTCCCGCCAATGGCTCCTGCTACTATCAATCTATCCAATGAGGATGGAGACAGCAGCTGGAGTTGCTGGGTTTGTGCACATCGCTGGAATAGATGGGCTCAGGTAAGAAAAAGGGGGGGGGGGGGCTCTGGGGACAGCTGCAGCACAGAAGGTTTTTCACCTTAAAGCGGAGTTCCACACAAAAATTGAACTTCCGCTTTTCAGAACACCCCCCCCCCCCTCCCGGTGTCACATTTGGCACCTTTCAGGGGGGAGGGGGGTGTAGATACAGGTATTTGCACACACTTCCGGGCATAGACTTCCACAGGGGGTCTACGCCCCTCCCCCCCCCCACTGTCTGCTAAGAGACACACAGGTCCCAGAGACAGCAGGGACCATTCGGATTGAGCAGCACATCGTGCGCATGCGCAGTAGGGAACCAGGAAGTGAAGCCACAAGGCTTACCGATGATAGCGGCGGCAGCACACGAGGACCGAGGGACGGTCCGGCCTCGGGTGCCGACATCGCAGGCGCCCTGGACAGGTAATTGTCCATATTTTAAAAGTCAGCAGCTGCAGTATTTGTAGCTGCTGACTTTAAAAAAAAAAAAATTTCGGCGGACCTTCACTTTAATGCATAGAAAGCATTAGGGTGAAAACCCTGGAGACTTTACAACCCCTTTAAGTTAAGGATAAGCTATTTTTGGTTCAAATTGTATTGCTGGCTGTATCCCTATTCAACCTCCTTATTTATCCTGGTGACAAATCCCAATCTCCCAGAAGGAAGGAAGGCCACAGGGGTTTAACCCTTTACTACCCTATCTAGAACAAAACATACTGTACATACATTAAAGTGTTACAAAACCCACAACAGTAAAATCAGTGTGTATATGCAGTAAAGCATGCTTTCTATACTCACTGCGAAACCTAAGGGAATAATCCTCTGCATTGTGTAAAAAGACTGTTTGATTCTGTCTTCCATGATTCCCCCCCCCCCCCCTTCTTACACTGTCCCCAGTCCATCTCCTGATAGAACAGAGCCTTGGAGCAAGCTGCGCATGCTTAGTTTGGTGTGTATTGTTAGAGAGTTGCTGTTTTGTTTTTTTTTCATGGGAGGGTGCATGTGATCAGCACATGGCCAATCAGCACTGGCCATACAGAGGATCAGGGGTCCTGCAGCCTCATAGGATAGGAGGAGAATGAAAACTCCTCCTACAAGCTTTAACCAGACACTGATAGAAGTCACAAGACTGCTCTAAGGCCCCTTTCACACTGGGGTGCTTTGCAGGAGCTACAGCACCAAAAATAGCGACTGCAAAGCGCCCTGAAAGAGCCACTGCTGTATCTCCAATCTGAAAGCCCCGAGGGCTTTTACACTGGAGCAGTGCACTGGCAGGACGCTAAAAAATCTTTGGAGCACTGAAGGAGCGGTGTATACACTGCTCCTTCACCGCTCCTGTCCATTGAAATCAATGGGGCAGTGCAGCTATACTGCCGGCTTTGCAGTGGTTTTAACCCTTTCCCGGTCGCTAGCCCGGGGTAAAATCGCCCTACTAGCGGCTGAATAGCACCACAAAATTAACGGTAAAGCGGCGCTAAAAATAGCGGCGCTTTACCGCCGACACACCCACCGCCCCAGTGTGAAAGTAGCCTAACTGCTGATGAGAAAAGGTATTTAACAGTTTATATTTACTAAAATAATTGGATTTCCATGTTCTGTGTACTGTGTGAGATCAGATATATTGAATGCAGGGTCCTAGGTTTAGTAACACTTTAGGTAACACTTTAAGGCAGGTATTAAAACACACTGACTAATGCAGTTACATATTATATTATGATTAAAACATACAGCCAGTGTAAGTACCTACCTTTTCTTCATATCAGCCTCCAGCAATCCCATGTATAGCAGCACACAGAATGGGAGAGGGAGAACCCCCACTAGGAGCCAATCTGGAAACATGCTGATAGGAGGAGGCCACAAAGGAAGTAGAGTGATTACTCTTCACTGCTGCTGCTTCTTTAAAGTCCTCTCCTCCTTCCTCCACTATGTCTCCCTTTCTGCTCCGGGAGTCCCCTTGTGTGTGTGTGTGTGTGTGTGTGTGTGTGTGTGGGGGGGGGGGTGTACAAGGAGGGAGGGGCAGTCTACTGTATACACAAAAGGGGGATTTCAGTGTGGACATAGCGGCAGGGAGGAGCTTGGCACACATGATCAAGCACAGGAGTATGCACTAAAGGCACACACAACAATGCACAACAAGACTGAAATCAGCATTGCACAACCAGAGCACAAGCAATGTTTCAAAAGACACAAACTACAGAGTAAACTCAAAAAGCACTAGTGGCCAAGTTATTTTTTCCTTCTAACCATAGTAAGTCACCCATCCCCACCTGATCAGACTGGTTTTGTTCAAGCCCACATCCAGCAGCCGACTTACTGCTTTTCTCTACATTCATTACTTTTCATCATACCTCACACCAACAAGCCAAAGAAGTGGATGTAGAGGAGAACAATGTGATGAGCACATCATCACCATAATGCTACTGTCCTCTGCACTCACCATTGTGGTTTCTTAGAGTGAGCTAATAATATGTAGAATAGCATACAACCTGTTAGAGTATAAGGGAGAATACAGAGGTGGAAGAGCTTACAATCTGTTAAGGTTGTTTATGCATATCACTTACTGTCTCTGGGTTCTGGGTCAGAAACCCCAAAAGGAGGAAGTGGAGATAGAGGAATTGAGTCTCATAACCTTATAAACACAGGGGCTGCTACTGTGGCTGTATTTTCACCCAGACTATTAGGCAAGTATTTCTATGTTCTAATAGTTTAACTGCAGCTGCCCATAGCTTCTTGAGTGTGAGTCTAAATCTTTGTGAGAGACTTATCTCTCTCCTATTGTTATTATCTCATATGTATAGTACTAGATAGCTAGGTCTGTGCTACTGCGTGTATATAATGGTCACCTTTCAGTATATTAGTAGGTAAACCTGTTCATTGTAAGAGTTTAAATGCAGATTCTGTTATTTTAGTTGACCTTGTGCCTTCTGGTCTGGGAGTCTATAGCTAGTTTTAGCTCAGGGCTCAATAACTAGCATAGACTAGAGCCAGATTAGGCATCCGACAGATGCTCTTGGTTGTTAGAGGTCCATTTGCATGCCAGATTAGAAACTACTAGGGATTAGAGCACACAGTAGAGAGGTTGACTCTGGGGTCCAGTGCCACACCATTGTTTCTGCCTGTGAGAATCTATGTTCCAGGTTGGTTGGACAAAAGCTTCTCATCACTGCTGATTTTGTCTTTAGGCCACCGACACAAAGATGGATGCCAGATCATGATCATCCTCAGGGGCCCCTGCAAGTGAACTCTGCTCTAATATTAACTATATATACCCGGGTATATGTGCACAATTTCACCAGGACTCGGTCTCTGGGCCCTTTGCGGTTAATAGCTGTTTGTACATTGGCTGTATGTACTAATATTTATCTTTTCTTATATAAAACTTGTATTATTTTCATACTGGTGTGCATCTATATACTTATTGTTTAGGTTATTTTTATTATCAAACCAACTATTCTCTTTATAGCAAAGGTTCTGGTTCTCTTATTTACCTACAGGTTTAGCACAATATCCTGTTTGAGGAGGGACATTTCTTATAACCTCCCTAAAAGAGAGATGCACAATCTAGGATATAATTAGGATATAAAAAAGACACTGAATGTGGAGGAGCTTACAATCTATTAGGGTATAGGAAAGGATACTGAAGGTGAAAGAGCTTACATTCAATTAAGCAATAAGTGACGAGTAAGAAGGTAAACCTGTTTGTAGTCTATGAGAGAATGAAATAGTAATATAGATGTAGTCAAGTGCTAGCTATGTTCTCGCTCTTTCTAAGACACTTTCTAATAAGACTATGAGGGAGCCTGTTTCTCCTAGTGACCAGCAATGGAACATCTACATAATTTCCTGTTTGCAGAGCAAAACCCTTTCATCTGGGCAGCAGATGATCTTGGGACTTGTAGTCCTATAGTCAATACATACTATATCTCTGAGTGCTGATTGAATTACAAGTACCAGAGAGCTGGTAAACGAAAATCATGCTGTGAAAGCAGATATTTTCAACAGCAATAGACTGGCTTGCTCTCTTGGCACAGGATTCAGAGATGAACACAGGGAGACTGCTGTTCTCCTCCAGAGACGGATTTCTGGCCTACTGCTGCGGGACCCTATATGTCAGTTCACACTGGGATCGCATCAGCTTCCCTGTAGCGGGACTGTCTCTGTTTGGTCTTCACACAGACATCTTGCTTGCCATGCTGAAAGGCTGTTAGGCGCTAATTCTGCATATCCCTGCAAACAGCCAAGAGCCTGGATGAGAACCCTGTTCCTGTGAGGCCATGCTATGCATACGATTGGTGAGCAGGTGGATGTCCAACCTCCTTCTGTCATCACTCTAGGGACATTGCATTCAGACACCTTTATACCTCAGTATCAGGAGACTTTTGTTTTGAGCAGTACAACAGCCTATCTGTTCAGCTTCATTGAATTACCAGTATTCACTAAAGTTTATGGGCCCCACCATTGCTAGCAGAAGACAGCAAATACCCCTGCATCAAAGAGATTTCTGTATCACAGGACTCTCGTTACTATTTCAGTTAATAGTAATCCTTCTTCATTTAGATCCTTAATGCTAGGGGTTCAGAGGGAGCTGATAAGTCTCCTTTTTCCCCTCTTTGCCACCAGGGTTGCAGTTTAATGACTGACGTTTACTTGCCATAATTGTTGTAAATAATTTACCACTGCTAATTAACCAGTATCCTTGTACTAGAGCCAATTGTTATTTCTTCTGTTAAGGTTGTGCACATTAATATAATTTTTTTGTGGTCTACCTATTCTAAAGTAAAAACTCTTAAAGGTGTCACTAAAGAATTGTGTCTATTGTGTCAGAATGTCAGAGGTGTTGGGAGGCTTGCAAGGTCAGGGCAACCACTGGGGACAAGAATCATCAACGGCTCCTCTGGGGGTAGCGCTACATAGAAGATTACATTGAGGTGAAAACATTCCTGAGTTATTTTTACAGGGTACGCATATGGAAGGAGGTTTGGGTAGGGGAGCCCAAAGCTAATAGAATACCTAGGTCTTTGGTGTTTGGTCTTAACCTGGCTCTACCATCCCCAACATTGATTTTACTCTCCATCCACTTTCTTTGATCAGTGGACGTTGCCCCCTTGACATACAGAAAGTATTTCCAATTTTCACTACTGGAGCTGCAACTTTCATTCAGAAAAAAATAGAAATGGCACAAACTTTATACTATGTAGATTTATTGGTGATTTTGATCCTGACAGTGATCATCCTTTAAGGATTTCTATTGGTGAGACATATACTGTATAAGAGATAAATTCTCTTTCTATAGGTCTGTGATCATGTCCTACTGATGTAACATTGTTTGGATAAAGGGGCAGAGGGTTACTGATGTAGTGCATGAGTTGACTTTTATCTGTTGCAAAGAATGAAACCATCAATAAATTCAAATCTCTCTAAACCATCTATGGCTTTGCAAATAAGACTCATGAAATCTAAGCAGGATCAAGTATTTGTGCTGAAAATGGGAAGAACTCCCCTGAGACATTCCTTCCTCTTTGAAGTATCATCTAGAAACAGCATGCCTGTGTTTCCTCTGCTAGAACTTGAAGCTCTGTTCGCTTAGATATCATTTCAAAAATGAGTGCTGAGTTCTAAGACTTAGCTTATTTTAATATAATATGTGTTAGGATGTAGCAAATATTAATTTTAATTCATTACTCTTAAATATGGATAAAATTGGAAAGGGGAAATTACATCTTACCAACACAGAGTTAATTTGTTAAAAGGTAAGTCCACTCAACACTGACTACTTACCGCTGCCTTGTTAAAGACTTCAGGACTTACAAAATTCCAGATCTTCTCCAGTGATGGTGATGTAACACCATGTTCAGCTTTGTTTTAAACTATGATGTAATGTGTACCCACGTCCCCTTGAAGATTCTCCATAGATATATTTGCCTAGAAGTGGGCCACCCTTCCAAAACTTAGAAGTTAATAGTTAATTTAGGTTGGGTACTTTTTTAATTAGACTTTTGCTTTGATCATCCTACATCATATGGGGGCTTATAAGAAAGGTAAGTTGGCATTTAAAATACCAATGGCTTTTTTATATGGATGTAGCCCAGGGTTTGCTAATATAAGGCATTACAGTTGTTATGGTTGCAAATGAGTTTGGCTCCCTCTAGTGTCCTTTTAATGCTGTTAGGACTTTTTGTTAATTCCTGAGAAGCAGCGCTGCAAAGCATTGTGGGAGATGTAGTTTGGAGGGGGAAGTGACTCTGTTAGCTGGATCAGCCCTGAACTACAATACAGACAATGCAAAGCACGCAGCACTGAATGCTGGGAGAAGTAAGAATGGACGCCATTCAATATCTGCCAGCAGGAGGTCTGTGTGTGTGACAAGGAGACTGCGGCCTACACAGCGCGGAGCAGGATTGACAGACTCTGAGGTACTTCAGAGTACAGCCCAGCTAGCCTAGCAAGAGGATCGGTTTGTAAAATCAGGGCATCTGGAGGTTTCCTGCATTTTTTCAGCCATCCAAAGGAGCGGTACAGTGTGGCAGCGCCATCTTTTCATCATACTGAGACATCAGGAAGGGAGTCCAGAGGGAGCCTCGCAGCCTCTGAGTCTATTGTGGTGAGAGGGTACCTGCCCATTTCAGTAAAGTGCACTGTTTGCTGAGCGAGTTATTTACAGACTGCTGGTGAAACTTGTAGTTCCACAGAAGTGATTTTACTTATTCACAGGCCAAATACAGCTGAACTCTGGGGTTTGTTATTCCCTGTGCTGTAAAGTCAGTGCTGTATTACACTCACACATAAGGAGGAAGTGTTACAAGTGCTCTATTTCTTCAATTAAACCGTTATCAATGCACCATTTATTCTACAGTTTTTTCTCTGTTTCCCTGTTGGATTAAAAATACTGTAGTTTAAACTGCAGGCTAGGTGAAGATATCTGGAGTCAAGGAACTTTTATCATCTTTTGTAAAGCATCATGGTTCTACTTTGTAGTTTGAACAATGAATTACAACCTAGGGGGAGCCCTTGAGTACAGGTTAAATATTGCATTGTATTATTAAATGTGAGAAATATTATATTGCAATTTGGTGTGTGTATGTTGGGGCTTCAGTGGGAAGGTGTTTAATATAGGTCTTGAAGAATATTGAACATTTGTCCCACTGTACACCTGACTACATATACTCCCTACGGTGATTATTGAATCCACATTTTTCATATTTATACCGATTGTTATCAACTGTCATTTATTGTTTGAGTTTAATCATATTGTTTCATTTTGTTTAATATTTACTCTAGTAAACTTTCTGAGTGGTTCAGTGACATTGTGTGAGTCTCTCATTGATACCGTCCCATTACAGAATGGAACCCAAGGTGTCAGAGGTAAGAGAGGATTTGCAGAGTCGGAGTAGCCAGTGGGATATAGAGTTAATCAGCAGCCCTCACGGGGATACCGCCACATGGAGATTCTCAAAATAAAAATACGCTGAGAGCTAAGAATAAGCAAATCAATCCACCCCAATCAAAGAGCTTGTGGCAGATATGGCAAACTTTCTTAAAGTGTATAGCTATGAATTATATGTGATCCATGTCACCACAGCATGCACCATTTTGTAGGCAGGTCCCCATTAATGTAAATTGATAATAAATAAAGGTTGTGATATGAGATGATTAAGCTCTTGTGGTAGATGCGCTGAACTCACATCCATCCAAAGTACAGTGTAAGGGCATGATAGCCTACGTTTATCAACTTACCGGTACATTAAAGTTCCATATATAGTTGCCCACAACTAACTAACTTTACAAAGCAAAAAATTAAAAATACTGAGCCACTTGGCTTCCTTGTCAGCAGCATCTCTGCTCTATTTGGTCTCTCAGACCACAGGTTATTCAAGGTCACTCAGCCTTTTAAATTGCAGCACCTCGCTGTTTGGGCCCACTCCCTGGCCTCTCAATATGGGGTCTCCTAGTCCCCCAAGTTTGCTTACTTTCCAGAGACTTCCTTCAGCCAACTGGACTCGCTATCTGTCACAGCTTTGTCAGCCTCCCATACAGGGCCAATGCTGGGCGGGTGCGCGGGGTGCACCAGGGCGCCGCAGAGGGGGGAGCTGAAGTGCCAGAGTGCTCCCCTCCCTCCTCCTCTCCTTGTGTGCAGTGGCATTACTATGGGGGGGCGGTGCAGTCCACCAGTGAACACAAGCTGCCACGCTGTGACAAAAGAGAGAGGTGAGCCGTGGGATGCCAGCATATCTCCCCCGCTCACCCCCCTCTTTTTCTAGTCAGCAGTGTAGAAGAGAGAGCGGCTCTCATCTTGTTTGCCCAGCTTGGTGCCCAGTTTGCTTCCCTCCCCATTGGCCACAGCGGTCCAATCAGAAGAGGCGAGTGGAGCATCATGGGACATGCAGTCCCAGGAGATTGTCAGTCCCATTGTTGTCCACAGGCAGCAGACTTCAGCCCCCAGCATGTACTCTGCTGGGGGAAAGATTGAGAGCCTGGAACCCAGGAAGAAGTTGAGTGAGTTCTACTGGAAAAAGAGAGGACTGTGCTGGGGGAAGCCAGAGAGAGTGCCATGCTGTACCTGCACCACCAGAGAGCACCACACTGTACCCGCTCCACCAGAGAGAGAGCACTATGCTGTACCCGAACCACCAGAGAGAGAGCGCCACGCTCTACCTGCACCACCAAAGAGAATGCCACGCTGTACCCGCTCCACCAGAGAGAGAACGCCATGCTGTACCCACACCACCAGGGAGCGCCACGATGCACCCGCACCACCAGAGAGCGAGCGCCATGCTGTACCCGCACCACCAGAGAGCAAGCGCCATGCTGTACCCGCACCACCAGAGAACACCATGCTGTTCCTGCATCACCAGAGAGAGATCATCACACTGTACCCGCACCACCAGAGAGAGCGCCACGCTGTACCCGCACCACCAGAGAGAGCGCCACGCTGTACCCGCACCACCAGAGATAATGCCACGCTGTACCCACACCACCAGAGAGGGCACCACGCTGTACTCGCACCACCAGAGAGAGAGAGCAGCATGCTGTACCCACACCACCAGAGAGAGAGAGCGTCATACTGTACCCACACCACCAAAGAGCGAGCCACGCTGCTGCCACCACAACCAGAGAGGGAGCCACACTGCGCAGCACCACCAGAGAGCCACTCTGTACCAGAACCACCAGAGAGGGAGCCATGCTGCTGCCAAGGGCCAGCAGAGAGGGAGCCATGCTGCTGCCCAGTGCCAGTAGAGAGGGAGCCACGCTGCTGCCAGCACCACCAGAGAGGGAGCCATGCTGCTACCAGTGCCACCATAGCGAGAGCTACGCTGCTGCCAGCACCATTGGAGAGGGAGCCACCCTGCCCAGCACCAAGAGAGAGCCATGCTGCTGCCTAGCACCACCAGAGAGAGCCATGCTGCTGCCTAGCACCACCAGAGAGAGGGCCACAGTACTGCCCAGTACCACCAGAGAGAGAGAGCCACTGCTAGGGTACAGACATGCTACATTACTGACCAGCGTCACCTTGGGCTACCCAGAGTGGGCACTGGTAGGCTGCATTTGATGCATTGATCTCTTGTATCATTTACGCAGTCTCTGACCATCTCTTCTACTATGTCTGCAGTCTCTGATCATCTCTTGTATCATGTCTGCAGTCTCTGACCATCTCCTGTAGTATGATTGCAGTCTCTGACAATCTCTTGTATCATGTCTGCAGTCTCTTACCATCTCCTGTACTATGTCTGCAGTCTCTGTCCATCTCCCGTATCATGTCTGCAGCTTCTGACCATCTCCTGTATAATGTCTTCAGTCTATGACCATCTCCTGTCCCATGTCTGCAGTCTCTGCCCATCTCCTGTACTGTGTCTGCAGTCTCTGACCATCTCTTGTATCATGTCTGCAGTCTCTGACTATCTCTTGAAGTATGTCTGCAGGCTCTGACCATATCTTGTATCATGTCTGCAGTCTCTGACTATCTCTTGAAGTATGTTTGCAGCCTCTGACCATCTCTTGTATCATGTCTGCAGTCTCTGACCATGTCTTGTATTATGTCTGCAGTCTCTGACCATCTCCTGTATCATGTCTGCAGTCTCTGACCATCTCCTGTGCTGTGCCTGCAGTCTCTGACCATATCTTGTATTATATTTGCAGTCTGACCATCTGCTGTAGTATGTCTGCAGTCACTGACCATCTCCTGTAGTATGTTTGCAGTCTCTGCCAATCTCTTGTATCATGTCTGCAGTCTCTGACCACCTCTTGTATCATGTCTGCAGTCTCTGACCATCTCTTGTATGATGTGTGCAGTCTCTGACCATCTCCTGTATCATGTCTGCAGTCTATGACCATCTTCTGTCTCATGTCTTCAGTCAATGACAATCTCCTGTACTATGTCTGCAGTCTCTGACCATCTCTTGTATCATGTCTGCAGTCTCTGACCAGCTCTTTTATCATGCTTACAGTCTCTGATCATGTCTTGTATCATGTCTGCAGTCTCTGACCATCTCCTGTATCATGTCTGCAGTCTCTGACCATATCTTGTATCATGTCTGCAGTCTCTGATCATCTACTGTAGTATGTCTGCAGTCACTGACCATCTCCTGTAATATGTTTGCAGTCTCTGACTATCCCATTTATCATGTCTGCAGTCTCTGACCATCTCCTGTATCAAGTCTGCAGTCTCTGACCATCTCCTGTATCATGTCTGCAGTCTCTGACCATCTCTTGTATCATGTCTGCTGTCTCTGACCATCTCTTGTATCATGTCTGCAGCCTCTGACCATCTCTTGTATCATGTCTGCAGTCTCTGATCATCTCCTGTAGTGTGTCTTCAGTCTCTGATCATCTCCTGTATCATGTCTGCAGTCTCTGACCATCTCTTGTATCATGTCTGCTGTCTCTGACCATCTCTTGTATCATGTCTGCTGTCTCTGACCATCTCTTGTTTCATGTCTGCAGTCTCTGGTCATCTCCTGTAGTGTGTCTGCAGTCTCTGACCATCTCCTGTATCATGTCTGCAGTCTCTGACCATCTCTTGTATCATGTCTGCTGTCCTCTGGCTTTGCTTATAAAGACCATGCACACATGTACTCACACAACCTGCAGATCCCCAATAAAATCTGAACACAGGTTTGAAGGCTTCATCCCACCCCCTTTAGCGGTATCCCGGGAAGGGTTTCATGCATTTGACTTACATCATTACATTTTGGGAATTTACTCTAAAAAAAGGTACGACAGCTCCACACCACATAGCCCAGCACAGCCAGCAGCTATTTCCTCAAACTAACTCTGCAATCAATGCAAGGACAAGGGTCACAGGTAGGTAATAAGTCGTGATCCTTCTGTCTGTGCTCTTTTTTCATGCTTGCAGTCTCTGATCATGTCTTGTATCATGTCTGCAGTCTCTGACCATCTCCTGTATCATGTCTGCAGTCTCTGACCATATCTTGTATCATGTCTGCAGTCTCTGACCATCTACTGTAGTATGTCTGCAGTCACTGACCATCTCCTGTAATATGTTTGCAGTCTCTGACTATCCCATGTATCATGTCTGCAGTCTCTGACCATCTCCTGTATCATGTCTGCAGTCTCTGACCATCTCCTGTATCATGTCTGCAGTCTCTGACCATCTCTTGTATCATGTCTGTAGTCTCTGACCATCTCTTGTATCATGTCTGCAGTCTCTGACCATCTCTTGTATCATGTCTGCAGGCTCTGATCATCTCCTGTAGTGTGTCTTCAGTCTCTGATCATCTCCCGTATCATGTCTGCAGTCTCTGACCATCTCTTGTATCATGTCTGCTGTCTCTGACCATCTCTTGTATAATGTCTGCCGTCTCTGATCATCTCATGTAGTGTGTCAGCAGTCTCTGATCATCTCCTCTATCATGTCTGCAGTCTCTTTCCATCTCTTGTATCACGTCTGCAGTCTCTGACCATCTCTTGTATCATGTCTGCAGTCTCTGACCATCTCCTGTAGTATGCCTCTGCAGTCTCTGACCATCTCCTGTATCATGTCTGCAGTCTCTGACCATCTCCTGTATCATGTCTGCAGTCTCTGACCATCTCTTGTATCATGTCTGCAGTATGTCTAGGGGCTCTTTCTAACAGACTCTCTAACAGAAACCCTCTCTGTGTCCATTAGAGAGACTCCCCTCCAGGTCCCATTAGTGTATTCTCTTCCTGTATTTTGTTTATTGTTAAGAGATCATTGGAGGATCCCAGGGTAACAAAGACTCCTTAGGGGAGCATCTCTGTGTTTGAGTCATTGCCATAGAAACATTTGTAAAGTGGAGGGGTTATTAAGATGACCACGCCCACGTAGGGGCGCCAGAAATATTTCTGCACCCAGGCGCCTGTGACCCTAGGATCGGCCCTGCTCCCATACCCTCTCTTGGTCTCCCAGACCCACATAGCTGTTCCAACTTTCCCAGTCCTGTGGTAAGGAATCTCCTTAACATGGGGTGCAGTCTCCTGGTAGAGCTCTGAAAATGGGAGCCCTGAGCTATCCTCTGGCTTTGCTTATAAAGACCATGCATACATGTACTCACACAACCTGCAGATCCCCAATAAAACCTGAACACAGGTTTGAAGGCTTTGTTCCACCCCCTTTAGCGGTATCCCGGGAAGGGTTTCATGCATTTGACTCACATCACTACATTTTGGGAATTTACTAAAATTCTAAAAAAAGGTACGACACTTCCACACGACATAGCCCAGCACAGCCAGCAGCTATTTCCTCAAACTAACTCTGCAATCAATGCAGGGACAAGTGTCACAGGTAGGTAATAAGTCGTGATCCTTCTGTGTGTGGGGGGGCCATTCAAGAAGTTTGATCTCTAGCCATGAAGTGGTGCAAACCCACATGTGAACCAATATAAATCTGTCGGCATGTAGTGCTAACAATTTTGGTGCTCAGATGTGTGTTTTTATCAAATATCGTTCCTCCCCAGTATTCCTAGCATCCCCTGTGACCAAGGTAACGACTTTCCCAGAATCTGCAGCAACCAATCAGCAGGGGTTAACTAAATAGACACGCCGCCATAAAAAAACATTGAAAGGTTGGAATAGCCGTGTTGTAGAGAAAGAGATTGAATTTGTAGGCTGCTCATAGCAACTCTTTGCATTTGACCATCAGTTACATTAAGGAGGGTTAGCAACTTCATTGCTGTGTTCCCAATGTCATATATTTTTAATCTGTACTAGGCTGGGCAAAACTCCTGTGGCATTTCACATATTAGATTCACACGACTCACCACACTGCCAACCCAAGAGGCTGTCATTTTGCTAACTCTTGTTAAACCGCTGAACATTCAGTCTAAAAATAACACCTACGGCATTCTGTATCTGACATTTTCACACTATTTAATACATTGTCATTGTATTTGCCAAATTGTCACATAAGGAGATAGCTTAGTCTTTCTGCATTTTTTGTCATGTTAACCTTCCTGGCAGTATTCCCGAGTCTGGCTCGGGGTGAGATTTCAGTACCAACAAAAGAGGTAACCCCGAGCCAGACTCGGGATCGCATTGCAGGATCCATGTAGAGGTTACCTGCCTTGTCCCTTGGGTCCTGCGACGTCTCCCCTCTGTGATCTGTGAGCCGCCGTGTCTCGCTCGATTCACAGTGCCGAGCTCCGTTCCCTGCGAGTGTTGCGAGGCACGGGGACGGAGTTCGACGCCAAATTCAAAAAGTAAAAAACACAGTATAGCTACAGTATACTGTAATCTTACAGATTACAGTACTGTATCAAATAATTACACATCGCCTTTGTCCCTAGTGGTTTGTCCAGTGTCCTGGATGCTATGGAGATTGTCCATAGCAACCAAAAAATGTTCGTTTATGTCAAAAGTGGTTTTAGACCAGCTAGAAAACAGTGATAATAAATTAGAATCACTTGCAGAATTGAGCGATAGTGATTTGTGGGGAAATCCATCATCAAACACTTAAAGTAATGACAGCGACAATTCTGCAACTGAGCAAATTTCTGTGTTTTTGATTTGATTACATTATTGAATATTTTTTTTTAATATTATTATTATATTATTATTTGTTATAATTATTTATAGTTATTTATTATATTATAATTTATGATTTCGTGTTTTAAACTTTATCATACCCGGGATGTCTACTAGACTCTTGTTTGGACAGATTTAAGTGAGTTATTTCTAAGAATTACAGGCCTACAACATAAAACGGCAAATTTCCATGCAAAATAATGTACCGCTTTTAGCACCTAAAATCTGAAATAATCATACCGCCAGGGAGGTTAATGTAACCAGCCCCACCCCAGTTGAGAGAAAGGGAAACCCCTAAAGCAGGGGTGGGCTGACATTACCCCAAGGCGGATCAATGGCCACAGTGGAAAGTTACACAAAGAAAGGAGCCAGTTCCTTTTTTTTTTATTTCTCACAGGGAGAGAGAGGGTTAAGGCTTCAGATACTTCCAGCAGTATAACCTTCACCACATTTCTCCTCCTTTCAAGGAAGTACCAGGATCCTCTGAGGGCAGACTCCATCCCCCATCAGCAGGACTTCCTTCACTAGCTCTCCACCTTGGGTGCTGTACCCTCTTCAACCAGACAGGGCAGCTTGAGGAATTGTGCTAGGCCCAAAACAGGCTTCTGGTCTAATCAGCACACATCTCCCCAGGCTGCAGCCCTGGGAGAAAGATCACTCACCAAGCTACCCCCCAAATATTTATATCCCCCCCGCATTCACGACTCGCCATGAACCTCCTAGTGGTTGGCCAGGGGAGACATAAATATTCATAACCCAAGATTGTATAGCTCCAACGTCTATTGCCCCATGTGCCAGTGACAACTAGTGGCAATAGCCAGGAACAGCAGCAACCCTGAACTTAGAGGAGAGTAAGTGAAAGAAATATATAAAGTGGCCTGGGTAAACCATTATCCAGCAACTAAATTGACAAATCATGGTTACATAGTTATATAGTTAATCAGGTTGAAAAAAGACCAAAAAAGTCCATCTAGTTCAACCAAAAAAAAAACAACCATACAATCCCATATACACAATCCTATACCCACAGTTGGTCCAGAGGAAAGTGAAAAACCCCAGTAAAGCACCATAAATGGGGTAAAAATTCCTTCTTGATCCCCTGAGAGGCAATCGCATATTCCCTGGATCAACTTTAACTTAATGTTAGTACCCAGTTATATTGGCCAGAACCACCTCTGGAGGGAGTCTATTCCACATTTTCACAGCTTTTACTGTTAAGAAACTTTTCCGTATTTGGAGATGTAATCTGTTTTCCTCTAGGTGTAAAGAGTGCCCCCTTGTCCTCTGATGACCTTAACCTCTTCCGAACATTTACTGCGGCAAGGCAGCCCGGCTGCGCGAAACGTCGTACCTGTATGTCTATTTGTTCAGTAGCCTCTGGGGGCGCGTGCACACGCTGATTGGACAGAGGCGGAGCCAATCAGAGGGTCTAGTAGACGTGATGTCCTCCAGCCACCTGCGATAGTTTCCCAGAGAGGCAGAACGGCAATCTGCCTTGTTTTCATAGACTAAGCAGGATCACGGATCTCTGTGTTCTCCGAGTCAGAGCAATCCCCACCCAGTTAATAAGCACTCCCTAGGGACACACTTAACCCTTTGACCGCCCCTGGTATTAACCCCTTCCCTGCCAGTGTCATTAGTACAGTAACAGCAGGTATATCACTACCTACACCCCTTCCTGCACTTTTTGTCACCCTATTTTCACCTTTTTTCCTCCATGTATCCCTATTTTCTCTGTACTTGACAGTGCTGCCGGGTGTATCATATACAATACTTTTAATTATCTTACAGATTTACTGGCCACTATTGGCACAATACCCAATATACTACATTTGTTCCCTGGTTGGGGACGTTTTTGGTGTGGGCCTGTTACTTATGGGCGGACTTCTATACCTCAGCTCCCGGGGAGGCTTGATATGGTGACCCCTGCACACCGGGATTATTCGGAGTTCAGTGTTCCAATGGGATGTAAGTCTGCGGATTTGACCATCTTTATGCTCTATATATATCTTTTTACATATAATACTTTCCATATCATGGGCCCCATTTTTTGATTTAGAACATCTCCATTATTTACAGATACTCAATATCCGCTCCTGATGAGTCGGCTTACCGACGAAACGCGTCGAGCTTTTGAGGATGTAACCCCCCATATTTCCACCAAGATTTTTATGAATTTTACTGTGTATTACAAGTTATACTCATGAAACATGTACTACTGTCCCCTTGTTATGGCAATTATGTTCTACACTCTGTTTATATGTATGTAATTTACTTCCCAAGATGTCTGCATATGCACTGAGCAATTTTTTGTTAGATATAACGTTACGCAATTTGATACTCATGTACATTAAAAATATTTATCTTTACTCTCAAATTTGTGTTTGAACCTGCCTCATTTAAAGTCCCATACTCTTTTATTATTTTTTGAATTTAGTACAGTAACAGTGCATATTTTTAGCACTGATCACTGTATCTGTGTCACTGGTCCCCATCAAAGTGTCAAAAGTGTCAGTTAGGTGTCCGATTTGTCCGCCGCAATGTCGCTGTTCCGCTAAAAATCGCCGACCGCCACCATTACTAGTAAAAAAAAGAATTCCATAAAAATATCCCATCATTTGTAGACGCTATAATGTTTGCGCAAACCAATGAATATACACTTATTGGGATTGTATATGTAGCAGAATACATATTGGCCTAAATTGATGAAGAAATTAGATTTTCTCAATTTTTTTATTGGATATGTATTATTGCAGAAAGTAAAAAACATTGTTTTTTTTTTTTTCAAAACTGTCGCTACGTTTTTTTGTTTATAGCGCAAAAAAGAAAAACCACAAAGTTGATCAAATACCACCAAAAGAAAGCTCTATTAGTGGGAAAAAAAAGGACATCAATTTTATTTGGGTACAGCGTCACACAACCGCGCAATTGTCAGTTAAAATAACACAGTGCTGCATCGCAAAAAGTGGCCTGGTCATGAAGGGGGTAAAACCTCCTGGGGCTGAAGAGGTTAAAGTGAATTACTCAACACCAAGTTCACTATATGGACCACTTATGTATTTGTACATAGTTACATAGTTACATAGTCCATCAAGTCCAACCTATGTGTGTGATTATATGTCAGTATTACATTGTATATCCCTGTATGTTGTGGTCATTCAGGTGCTTATCTAATAGTTTCTTGAAACTATCGATGCCCCCCGCTGAGACCACAGCCTGTGGAAGGGAATTACACATCCTTGCCTCTCTTACAGTAAAGAACCCTCTACGTAGTTTAAGGTTAAACCTCTTTTCTTCTAATTTTAGTGAGTGGCCATGAGTCTTGTTAAACTCTCTTCTGCGAAAAAGTTTTATTCCTATTGTGAGGTCACCAGTACAGTATTTGTGTATTGAAATCATATCCCCTCTCAAGCGTCTCTTCTCCAGAGAGAATACGTTCAGTGCTTGCAACCTTTCCTCATAACTAATATCCTCCAGACCCTTTATTAGCTTTGTTGCCCTTCTTTGTACTCGCTCCAATTCCAGGACATCCTTCATGAGGACTGGTGCCCACAACTGGATAGCATACTCTAGGTGCGGCAGGACAAGAGTCTTGTAGAGCGGGAGAATTATCGTTTTATCTCTGGAGTTGATCCCCTTTTTAATGCATGCCAATATTCTGTTTGCTTTGTTAGCAGCAGCTTGGCATTGCATGCCATTGCTAAACCTATCATCTATATGGACCCCCAGGTCCTTTTCCATCCTAGATTCCCCCAGAGGTTCTCCCCCTGGTGTATAGATTGCATTCATATTTTTGCCATCCAAATGCATTATTTTACATTTTTCTACATTGAACCTCATCTGCCATGTAGTTGCCCACCCCATTAATTTGTTCAGATCTTTTTGCAAGGTTTCCACATCCTGCGGAGAAGTTATTGCCCTGCTTAGCTTAGTATACAGATTGAACTGTTTACCCAATCTTCCAGGTCATTTATTAACAAATTAAACAGGATTGGTCCCAGCACAGAACCCTGGGGGACCCCACTACCCACCCCTGACCATTCTGAATACTCCCCATTTATCACCACCCTCTGAACCCGCCCTTGTAGCCAGTTTTCAATCCATGTACTCACCCTATGGCCCATGCCAACGGATCTTATTTTGTACAGTAAAGGTTTATGGGGAACTGTGTCAAATGCAAAATCCAGATACACCACTACACAAACTACTACACAAACTACGGGCCTTCCTTTATCTCACCTCCTCATAGAAGGTTAGTAGATTGGTTTGGCAAGAACGATTCTTCATGAATCCATGCTGATTACTGCTAATGATACCGTTCTCATTACTAAAATCTTGTATATAGTCCCTTATCATCCCCTCCAAGAGTTTACATACTATTGATGTTGGGCTAACTGGTCTGTAATTCCCAGGGATGTATTTTGGGCCCTTTTTAAATATTGGTGCTACATTGGCTTTTCTCCAATCAGCTGGTACCATTCCAGTCAGTAGACTGTCTGTAAAAATTAGGAACAACGGTCTGCCAATCACTTGACTGAATTCCCTAAGTACCCTTGGGTACAAGCCATCTGGTCCCAGTGATTTATTAATGTTAAGTTTCTCAAGTCTAATTTTAATTCTGTCCTCTTCCTGTGATGTGTCATGAGGATAAATATATATGTATATATATAAATATACACATGTGGATCATATATCCCCTTAAAGCGGAGTTCCACCCCCCCAAAAAAAATAATGAATTAATGTGCTTAAAAAAAATTTAAAAAAAACATTTGGAGAAAATTTTTTTTTTTTACTCACCTCTAAATGCCTGTTGCTAGGGGGTCCCTCGTAGTCTGCCTCCTTCAGCGCCTGGGCTCCTGACATCACTTCCCTCAGTGCAGGAAGGGAGATCACCTCTCCCCCTCCCTCTGTCAATCGTCTGGGACACGGGACAGGTCCCAGATAATTGCGCGGCCAGTCACGCCGCGTGGCACGGTTTGCGCATGTGCAGTGGGTGCCTGGCTGTAAAGCCACAGCCGGGCGCCCACAGTTAAAATGCCGGCGCCGCCGAGCAGAGGGAGAGACGAGCAGGGCTTCGATCCCCCGCATCGCTGGACCCTGGGACAGGTAAGTGTCCGATTATTAAAAGTCAGCAGCTGCAGTATTTGTGTTCCCACTAGGTGGTTTCATCCTCTCGATTTTGTCCTGGTGGCCACTGTAACCGTAATTGAAAGTGAGGTAACTTTCAAAATTTGGAGATACCAGAACAGGAATAGGTATGAAAGCTTCCAATGGGTGCACCGGTTCAGGAGACTAAAGTTGCCCAAAAGGGAGATTTCTCTTACGACAGAGAGAGTACCACTCACATCACATCCTGTTGTGTCTGCAGGACAGTAAATCTCTCTGATTTGACACAGATGGCTAAAAAAATCTTGACAGAGATGGTGAAAATATGTCACTAACACACCATAGATCCTTGTCCAAGTCCAAGAATTTATTAAAGCAATCACATCACTTATACTAGTACAATGATTGGGGAGCTGCACAGGACCTCTTTGTCAGACATGTGATGCCTAAAAAAAAAATCTTTTAAAATTGGCTTTAGATATACTGGAAATAACCGATTTTTAACACTGAGAAAAAAAAACAACATCTGTAAGGCAGTGTTGCCAACCCCCCGAAGTGAAATTTACTGGCAGAATGTCAAAATTTACAAACGGTGCCACTTTTTTACTGGCAAAAAAAAACCATGAAATTTACTGGCAGATCCACATTTTTTACTGACACTGCAAAAAAGTACCTACAATTACTGTTTTTGTGCTAAACATTGCAAATATTAATATTTGAACTATACACACATAGCTAGTGCTATTAGCAATGTGTTTAAGTTAAACAAAAGTCAAAAAACATATTTCTTAATTTACATGAAGGTCAGGTTACTATAACCCGGCCAGCAGAGAGTTCTCCCTTACATCAGAGTCTGCAGGATGGTGACCAGAGACCACCTTCCGCAGAGTGAATACACTAAGGTAAGGGGGGATTACTAATATAGGGGGGAACCTTTATATCAGTGCCCCCTTACATTATTGTATTCACTCTCGCCTTACATCAGTGACCCCCCTCAGACTGGCCTGGCGGCGCTGTCACTGACCTCCTCTCAAGTGCACCCAGCAGGGCTCAGTCAGACGGCTCCAGCTTGGTGGCTATTCTATAGTCTCCTCTCCACAGTCCACACGTGTCTGTCTCTTCCCGTAACCCCCATCCCGGCAGCGCTCCTACTCTTGAATCCTTTCTAGGATCCCCTCAGAGACTGCAGACATGATAAGAGACAAGAGATGGTCAGAGACTGTGGACATACTACAGGAGAAGGACAGAGGCTGCGGACATGCTACAGGAGGTGGACAGAGGCTGCGGACATCCTACAGGAGGTGGACAGAGGCTGCGGACATCCTACAGGTGGTGGACAGAGGTTGCGGACATACTACAAGAGGTGGACAGAGGCTGCGGACATACTACAAGAGGTGGACAAAGGCTGCGGACATAATACAAGAGGTGGACAGAGGCTGCGGACATACTACAGGAGGTGGACAGAGGTTGCGGACATACTACAAGAGGTGGACAGAGGCTGTGGACATACTACAAGAGGTGGACAGAGGCTGCGGACATACTACAAGAGGTGGACAGAGGCTGCGGACATACTACAGGAGGTAGACAGAGGCTGCGGACATACTACAAGAGGTGGACAGAGGCTGCGGACATACTACAAGAGGTGGACAGAGGCTGCGGACATACTACAAGAGGTGGACAGAGGTTGCGGACATACTACAGGAGGTGGACAAAGACTGCGGACATGATACATCCTCACAGCAGCCTCCTCCCCTGTCCACCATCATAATACTTCTCCAGTCCACATCAGATTCATCAGTGTGCTGTGTCCTCCTCCTGTACCCCTTTCACCTCTGCCCTGACCTGTGGAGAGGTGAAAGGGGTACAGGAGGAGGACACAGCACATTGATGAATCTGATGTGGACTGGAGAAGTAATATGATGGTGAATAGAGCACATCAGTCTCTGTCCCCTGCATATGCCATGCAGCCAGGGACAGAGACTGATGTGCTCTATTCACCATCATATTACTTCTCCCGACTCCAGTCCCAGTAATGTCCTCCTTTTACTATGAAGATCCCAATCCCATCCCCCCTACAGCTTCACTCTCCGTACCTCCGCCTGTGTGTGCAGCCAGCCAAGTCATGCACTGCATGACAGGACAGAGTCGCCTCGTCACCTGGCTCAGCCGTCAGCTTGCCGCCGTGCTCGATCGATTCGAAAATGGCGGCGGGCGGCGCTATTACGTTACTGCGCATTTGTTGCCCGGCGAGCGCGTACGAGATTTTCCGAACACCCGGCCGGCTTCGGAACGGCGCATGCGCAGTTGCGTGGTCGGCTCGCGGCCATCATTTATACGGGCACCGGTGCCCGGAACGGGCATTCACGGGCGCCACGAAAAACTGGTTATTTTTACGGGCTGCCCGTAAATCTACGGGCGGTTGGCAACACCGCTGTAAGGTGCTATTTCTGCCATTTTTACACTGCAATGCCAGTCCTTTTGTTCCATTTGTCAGGAAAGCTTGCCATCACCCAAAGTGTTGTGCATTGCACATATATTCATTGTAGTCAGAGTCTTCACTTGGAAATGCGATAATCCAAGACCTGAGGTGTGCCTTGGCCTGGCTGGTCAGTATGCCCAAAAGAGGGCATACCCTGAATGAATAAGTATGAAATGTAAATGAAATGATGAAAGTGTGGGGGAACGGGTGGGAACCCAGAAACGAGCCAACAAGGATCTAATAGAGGAGGAGGAGGGATATATAATACAAATAAGGCTAGCCTGCGGCCAGCCTTCTAACTTGTTGTCAGAGTCTTCATTTGGAAATGCAATAATCCTAACTACTGATTATCGGATCAGCACAAGGAGAGGAGCAGATGGGTGGCCGAACCCCCCCGGCGTGAACACCGGGAGAAGCGGGCGGGCGGCCCCCTCATGGAGCCGGATCAGCACAGTGAGAGGAGCAGACAGGTGGCCGATCACCCCCCCCCCCGGCGTGAACACCAGGAGAAGCAGGCGGGTGGCCCCCTCGTGAATGCCAGATATACCCTGGGGTGTTAAGAAGGTGGGTGGGTGGGCGGTCCAGCGTGAGCACCGAGAGAGGAACCACTGCCGCCACCACTGTAGCAGCTGACCGTCGCTCAGCAAGGACCCGGAAGTGACGTGTGTCGGCGTAACCCAGAAACGAGCCTAAACCTCCACCCCCTTCTGACCATCCCACCCAGAAATGAGCCAACAAGGATCTAATAGAGGAGGAGGAGGGATATATAGCCCTCAGACTCCTCCTACAAATACAGGCTAGCCTACGGCCAGCCTTTTAACGTATCTGATATGCACACAATCCAGTCCAAGAACACCAAGCAAGTGTTAAGAAAATGTTTTTTAAAAGCCCTATATTCATGGGTGTCTTACATTATTGTATTAACACTTGGCTTGAAGTATTTTTATAGTATTTCTTGCTCATATTGGAGTACCCAGTTGATGGAGTAGTGGTTCAGATGGAAGAACCTCATCAGTGGGACAAGGTGATGATGACAGATCAGAGAAGGAGGTAAATGAGGGTTCTATACCATTATGGGGCCATATGGGGCTGTCCAGTGCATACCATAATTGTTTGGTTTGTTTACCTCAATTGAGTACTTCTGACCTAGAGTTTGACTTCCACACTCATCTTGCATTATACCAGTTTGTGTAATTTATAAAGCTCCACATTGATGACACTTTAAATAAAGACAGCAGACCCCTAATTAATACTTTAATGAACATCCTATTAGCCGGTAATTGAAAAAAAAGCAAGATCATTCAAGTTAATGAGGGGGAAAAGGGTATCAAATGTGAAAGCAGTTATTTATCTGTCATAGAAGCTCATCACCATAGGCTCCAATGAACAACACAGGACAAAACTAATACTGTGAGTGAGAGTAATTTATTTAAAGTGTCCTTAACCACTTCAGCCCCGGAAGAATGTACCCCCTTGCTGACCAAAGCACTTTTTGCGATACCGCACTGCATGGCTTTAACCGACAATTACATTGCACCCAAACAAAATTTACATCCTTTTTTTCCCACAAATAGAGCTTTCTTTTGGTGGTATTTGATCACCTCTGCGGTTTTTATTCCTTGCGCTATAAACAAAAAAAGAGCGACAATTTTGAAAAAAAAGCAATATTTTTTACTTTTTGCTATAATAAATATTCCTAAAAAATATATAAAAAAACTAATTTCTTTCTCAGTTTAGGCCGATATGTATTCTTCTACATATTTTTGGTTAAGAAAAAAAATTGCAATACGCATATATTGATTGGTTTGCGCAAAAGTTATAGCGTCTACAAAATAGGGGATAGATTTATGGCATTTTTATTATTTTCTTTTTTATTAGTAATGGAGGCAATTTGCAATTTTTATCGTGACTGCGACATTATGGTGGACACATCGGACACTTTTTACACTTTTTTGGGACCATTGTCATTTATACAGCGATCAGTGCTATAAAAATGCACTGATTACTGTATAAATGACACTGGCAGGGAAGGGGTTAAACACTACGGGGCGATCAAGGGGTTAAGTGTGTTCTAGAGAGTGATTCTAACTGTGGGGGTTATGGGCTACCACTGACATGACAGAGTTCACTGCTCCTGATAACAGGGAGCAGTGATCTCTGTCATGTCACTAGGCAGGACAGGGAAATGCCTTGTTTACATTTGCATCTCCCCATTCTGCCACTCTGTGACACGATCGAGGGCCCCAGGCGAACATCGAGTCCGCGGGACCCACGCTCACGGCCACGTAGTACGCGGCAGCGCTCGTGCGCCCACAATGCCGCTTCCTAAAGGGGATGTACCTGTACGCCCATTTGCGCAGCTGTGCCATTGTGCTGACGATATCATCGTGCACTGGTCGGCAAGCGGTTAATGCATTAAGTGGCAAAAAAAGTTTTTACAAAAAAGTTAGTGCCTTGAATGTTATTGCTAGAGCACTAACAGCAGGTAGCCATTATATGCACACACTGACCATGATTTGCTAGTAGTAGAATACTAGTGGTAGAGCATGTTCACTTTGCAAAGGGAATTATATTTTAGCTAAGTAGAGCAGGTGCAGCTCAGCCGACTTTATTCTTTCAATCATATTCAAGCAAAAATCCTGCTTTTTAAATTTTGGTTGGGTATGTTTTGAAAAATATATTTTTAACCACATTCACTGAGTTAGTGTTACTAAACCCAGAACCCTGCATTCACTATATCTGGTCTCCCACAGTACACAGAACATGGAAATGCAATTATTTTAGTAAATATAAACTACTAAATACCTTTTCTCATCAGCAGTATATAGCAGTCTTGTGACTTCTATCAGTGTCGGGTTAAAGCTTGTAGGAGGAGTTTTTATTCTACGCTGATGGTCCTATGGGGCTGCACCTCTGGACAGTGCTGATTTACCCTGTGCCGATCACATGCACCCTCCCAAGAAAGAAAACGAACTCTCTAGCAATACACACCAAACTGAGCATGTGCAGAGTGCCTCTAAAGGCAACGTCTTAGAAGATAAAATGGGGATAGTGGAAGAAGGGGACGATCAGAGAAGACCGGATCAAACAGCCGATTTACACAATGCAGAGGATTAACTCCTTGGATTCCACAGTGAGTATAAGCATGCTTTACAGCATATACAGACTGATTTTAATGTTGTGTGTTTAGTAACACTTTAAAGCGGAGTTACCACTTAAAAAAAAAAAAAAAAACATTCCAGCGATGCGGGAGATCGAAGCCCCCGCTTGTCCTCCCCTCCGCTTGGCGGCGCCGGCATCTTAACTGTGGACGCCCGGCTGTGACTTCACAGCCAGGCACCCACTGCGCATGCGCGAGCCACGCCGTGCGCCGTCACTGGCCGCGCGATCATCTGGGACCGGTCATGTGTCCCAGATGATTGACAAGAGGGAGGGGGGAGAGGCGATCTCCCTTCCTGTAACGTGGGAAGTGACATCAGGAGCCCAGGCGCCAAAGGAGGCAGACTACGAGGGACCCCCTAGCAACAGGCATTTAGAGGTGAGTAAAAAAAAAAATTGGGGGGGGATTTTTTTTAAGCACATAATATTTTTTTTTTTGGGGGGGGGGGTGGAACTCCGCTTTAAGTAAAAATTCTATTCTAACAGTAAAATTCTCTTAGCAAAGTGAAGTTGCTCAAATCCTTTAGTAAATTAGGGTCACTTTGTTTGTGAGCATATCAAACTGTTCACTCTCCTGTGCTGTGTGGTAAGTCCCAACGTGTTATCAGGCTCTTATCTTGACATGTTAGTATATGTGGATAATGCACACCTTTCTGCCTTCCAAAGACTGGTGGAGTCCAAATGAACTGAAAGCATAGAAGAACACAAAGGGCGTATAGCCCTAGCACTTTATCCTCAATACATGTTTTTATTTAATAAAATAGAGGTGAATATACTCACAAACCAGTACTTGTGTCATAGCATTATCATTAAATCCATATGTGAAACTCCACAACACTTGTAGTCACATAGTCTAACGCGTTTTGAGGTTTCCCTCTTCTTCAGAGCCTTGTTTAGATGTCTCTTAGTGTTGACAAGGAACTTTTCAGTCAGGATCAGTGCTTCTCTGTTTAGTGCTGCTGTATATAGCTTCCTTGTTCCTCTATTGTGGATTTTCGCATATGGATTTAAGCGGAAAATTTTAAGGCACAAGTACTGGTTTGTGAGTATATTCACCTCTTTTTTAATAAATAAAAACATGTATTGAGGATAATGCTCTAGGCCTATATGCCCTCTGTGTTCTTCTATGCTTTCACTATGTTTGTCAATACATCTTTAAAGTGAATCTTGCACTTTAAAAAAAAAAAAGCAGCGTACAGATGTAAAGTACATGCACCTAGAGAGCACATTCTTGCAAAAGCTTGCAGTTTACCTGACGACTGCTAAATCCCAGACCACTTAGATCAGACAAAGCACCAGAACTTCCTCATAGTATCAAAGTTTGCATGCCTTTGGTTATTGAGGCACTTCATCATAGAAATGTGCCATTAGTGTTAGAAAAGAAAGAATTCAAATTTAGTAACTGACCAAGAAGTGTCTGAGCTTTTCCCGATTTGGCTATAGCCATAGGAACTGCAGGCTGCTGTATGCGCCTTGCATTTTATACCTGTTAGCAGGATTAAATGCCAGTGACACTTTTTAGCCTAACTCCAGTACTTTATTTTATTTGATATAGTAGAAAAGAATTAACATTTCCTTCAGGCAGTGTCTGATCCAATAGAAGAAGTTTTCCCTCACTTTATGTCAATATGATTTCTGCGCAAGAAAAAAGAACTACAGTTGTCACACAGACAGAAAGGCATGAACAGCAAAAATGACACTGTCACTCCTAACTCTCCCCCCAGTCTACTAATGACGCATTCCATGATTCAGTGGCTTGCTGGATCCTTCTTTTACAATTAATTGGGAAATGTAGTGCCTTCTCGGGCACTGAACTAAACATTCCTTGAAATGCTGAACCTGTACACCTGATTCTTTCGCCCGCCCTAAGCTACCATAGCAATACACCCCAGTGTCCAACCTGTAGCCTGCCAACAAACTTATCCCAATGCACACGTTCCTGTAGAAAGGGCTGTGCATCTGAGTGGGTGCTGTAGCGACCAACGGCTGGAACCCTGTCAAGTCAAAGTGAAAAATGTCACCAGCACACCAAGGATCTCCAAAGTGGGTCCAAAGCTTTATTCAGCAATCACATAGCTACAGCAGATAGCAACGTTTCAGAGCTACGCAGGACCCCTTCATCAGGCATGTGACCATGTCAACCTGTGGTCTGTTGTCTCTTATTGTGCGGCCTCAGGGCCTCTGCAGTTTTGGTGCCTACTCAGCAGTGGCGGCCCGTTCATCAGGCTGGCCCTTTAAAAAAAATACAAAAAAAGGTCCTTAAGTGCACTGTGTTCGGACGCCGGACACAGTGCATTAATGGGAAGCGCCACTTCTATGCAATCAAAAGATTGCAGACGTGGCGCTTCAATTGCAGGTGTTTAGCCCACCTTGCGGAGCTTTCTGAAGCGCCGAGTAGCTTCTGCCCGGCGCTAGTATCTATTACTATGATTGACATCTGAGTATTTTGTCACTTCCTGTTTCTCTCTTCAATTGCGCCCAGGAGAGAGAAAACAGGAAGTATGAGAGGAACGGACTTCTCCACAGGAGACACCTGGAGAGGACAACACACAGCAAGGTAAGTAGCTGGGGGAGGGGGGTTTGATGGCAACACATGCTGCTGCAATTTGGTGACACATGCTGCTGCAATTTGGTGGTGACACATGCTGCTGCAATTTGGTGACAAATGCTGCTGCAATTTGGTGGTGACACATGCTGCTGCAATTTGGTGGTGACACATGCTGCTACAATTTGGTGACACATGCTGCTGCAATTGATGATGACACATGCTGCTGCAATTTGGTGACACATGCTGCTGCAATTGGTGGTGACACATGCTGCTGCAATTTGGTGACATATGCTGCTGCAATTTGGTGGTGACACATGCTGCTGCAATTTGGTGGTGACACATGCTGCTGCAATTTGGTGGTGACACATGCTGCTGCAATTTGGTGACACGTGCTGCTGCAATTTGGTGGTGACACATGCTGTTGCAATCTGGTGACACATGCCGCTGCAATTTGGTGACACATGCTGCTGCAATTGGTGGTGACACATGCTGCTGCAATTTGGTGGTGACACATGCTGATGCAATTTGGTGACACATACTGTTGTAATTTGGTGGTGACACATGCTGCTGCAATTGGTGGTAACACGTGCTGCTGCAATTTGGTGGTGACACAGGCTGCTGCAATTTGGTGGTGACACATGTTGCTGCAATTGGTGGTGACACATGCTGCTGCAATTGGTGGTGACACATGTTGCTCCAATTGGTGGTGACACATGCTGCTTCAATTTGGTGGTGACACATGCTGCTGCAATTTGGTGGTGACACAGGCTGCTGCAATTTGGTGGTGACACAGGCTGCTGCAATTGGTGGTGACACATGGTGCTGCAATTGATGGTGACACATGGTGCTGCAATTGGTGGTGACACATGGTGCTGCAATTGGTGGTGACACATGCTGCTGCAATTTGGTGGTGACACATGCTGCTGGATTTGGTGTGACACAGGCTGCATTTTATGTGACACAGGCTGCATGTAAGGAGGGACTCTGCTGGGGGCACCTGATGTATGGAGGGACTCCGCTGGGGACACCTGATGGCATCTGGTGGCAGGCGACATGGCTAGTGACACGCTCAGGGCTCCCACTGATTCTGCATTATGGTAAGTTGAATGATTTAATTTTATATTACAATGTAATAATAGAAATAATGCTCTTCAATCACCCTGACACCATAACAACCGTAGTGCCAGGATGATTGAAGCGCTAACACCAGGTGTTTGGAGTATCTTTGTCTGCTGATTGTTAAACTTGCTAGAATACACATATTTCTATTGTTGTGTAGGATCTGGGCCTGCTGTCCCTCCATCCCTCTCTCCCTCCCCCTCCATCCCTCGTTCATTTTAGACACTTACCACACCACCTTAGAGCCACGCCCACTATTTCGCTGAAACCTCGCCTATTTTCACCAAGTGGGAGGGGTCAAAAAGAAAGGGCGGGTTCTGGCGCCCCCCCATCTTAAAACTTTACCAGCCGCCACTGCTACTCAGGCCAGTAAAGGAACATAATCTTTAGACAGGCTTCTAGTAGTTAATGACGTACTTTACTTTACTTTTGCACGCTGTTACTTTTTCTGTGCTGTCAGTCCATTGCAGTTTTTTTTTTCTTCTAGTCTTTTGTAATGGATCATGCTAAGAAAAATATTACAGGTAGTGCATGTATTTAAGTGGGCTGTAGGAAGCACAAATGTGAAAGCAATAATTTGTAAAGTTGCTTTACAATAGCAATGATCTCTAGCAGTGTCTT
The DNA here is from genome assembly GCA_037952925.1 of Lithobates clamitans. Lineage (NCBI taxonomy): Eukaryota > Metazoa > Chordata > Amphibia > Anura > Ranidae > Lithobates > Lithobates clamitans. The sequence continues at coordinate 3,627,368 of JBBGZY010000255.1, read as the reverse complement.
GCAATGTGTCTCCAGTCTATGCCCCCAGTTTCCAGCCATCTCTTGTTGCATATTTCCAGTGTTTAACAGCTTTCTGTAGTATAAAATTCTCTGATTATTATATTCGGCCCTTTGGTGGTGTCAAGGGCCACACTTGAAAGCCCCTATATCAAATAACTTGACCACTGTTGCTATGCTTTACAGCAATAGAACCTTAGCACCTGCTGCACCCACAGCCACCCTTGCACCTTAAACCTGCAGTTAAAGGGGTGTTCCAGCCATAAACAAAAAAAAATTAAAAGTCAGCAGCTACAAACACTGTAACTGCTGACTTTTAATAAGGACACTTACATGTCCAGGGCGCCCCTGATGTCATCTACTTTTTGGGGCACAATTTCCACAGTTTGGGTACTCACAGGTAAGCTGTTGGATTAATTGGACAATAGAGACCAGAATAAACCTGCGCAATGGGCAAATTATTACACTAGAAAACATAACTGTCAAAATACTCCCCTGTTCTAAGTACCAGGTTAGGAAACTGGCAGATAGACAGTTCTAAGCTTGCAACATTTAACACTTACTAAGGAAGATTCTGCTTTATGCATTTAACATCTTGGGTTCGATCTGCACAGAAAATACTCCAAAGGAAAGCAGATGAACCATATGTCGGACTCAAAGGCATAGCCTGTTACATTTATGATATTTTAGTATTTGGCAGCAGTACTTAAGAAAATGACTCCAACTTGAAAGCCATGCTCAAAAGATTTGCTCAAATCAGTTTAAAAATGCATACCACGAGCAAGCAACGTCAAGTATTTTATCATCTGAATCCTTAAAACCAGATCCAGATAAAATTGCAGCAATCTCTCACATGAGACCACCTGAAAACCAGTTAGAGCTGGAAACAGTCCTGGAAATGGTCGATTACCTGACTACATTTCCTCTATATCTCGCTGATGGCTTATCACCTCTGCGAGAACGTTTCGTTTTGGTCAGTGGGATTCTTAGAATACTGCATTAGACAAAAAGAAACATCCCATTCCTAATAATGGAACATTAGCTTACTATAACATTAAAAAAAAAAAAGACAATTTAAGTTATTGTAAGGGAATCCAGTCATTTATGATTTTAAATTTGAAACAGGGATAAGCTATGTCTAAAATAGCAATGGAAATATATGCAATTGTATTTGGAAGGGAACATTGGCATTATTAGATATATGGTTAAAATGGTAACTGTAGAACCAGATACCGGTAATTTAAAACAATGTTGCATATTGCTAAGCTAAATTAGATGCTATATCTTCAAAAATATGGCATTATAGTAATTTGTTAAACTGGAATAGAGAGATTCCAGGCACCAATAGCCTAAGTAGGCTGCATACATACTGTATATCCCATTCTAGAGAAATGTAGTACTACCCCTGCAGGGATTTATGGGATGCCCAACTTGAATCAAGAATAACAACAGGGGACAACTTCCTACACTACAAAAAGATCCCTGACTGTTTTCACTCCTTTCCTCACACAGTCCTTAGCGGACTTAGAAGCAAAAGTCCATTATAAACTAGGAGCTCTCAGCCCCCCTGGAAATAGTACAAACTGCATGCAGGAGTGTATCCTATCCTTCGTTAGAACTGATCCCAGCTACACTGCTTGCAGGCACAACCAGCACTCCTGGCTGATCTGAAGATCTCCCAGGGCAAGGTAATAAAAGGGTTAAGCACAGCGCTGTCATTTTAGAAAGCTTGCTACATGTGGCAGTCTCTCCCCTTGAATGTCCCTGGGTGTGGTGATGTACTCACACTTTTCTCCTTGCTCCTGCTGCTTTTTAGGCAGGATTCCATGTTAAACCGCTCTGCTGAATTGGTCCCCCTGAGCCAGCCCGAGCCGAGCCTGGTCCTGGGGTCTCTGCTAGACCTAGGAGACCCCTCTTAGGCTACTCATCACTCCATCTTCCACCTGACTCCTCTGCTTGCATGACTCATCCATATCTAAGGGCTGGCCTAGCTACCCTGCCAGGCCAAATGGCCTGGGGTTTTTCTAGGTTCCCCTAAGTATGCAGGTCAACCCTCCTGGCCTCAGCCCGCTAACTTCTAGAAGTTTCTCCAAACTTCCAGAATCAGGGGGTGGCACCAGAGACATGCTTGTATGAGTCATCCAGCCTAACCTGCAATAAACCCTGACCCAGATTCCAGACTCACACTTACCATGAGTCAAATAAATTAGAAATTTTAAACTACTTCAAAACTAGCACACTAGAGGGTGCTACACAAAGAAATATAAAAACTGATGATCGCACAGTCTATGACCCTCATCTAATAGAGTCTATATGGAAACCACGCTAAAGTCTGTAATACGTGAATAACAGCAGTGACTAACCATGTGATATAAACATAGCGCAAAACAGTATATTCAAATAGTCGTGCTAATAAATGCGATAAATAAGTGAACAAAAGGTAAATATTGTGACAAGTAATAAACAATCACATAAACATGATATACAGTTTCTCACAATTGTGAGTACACCCCTCACATTTTTGTAAATATTTTATTATATCTTTTCATGTGACAACACTAAAGAAATTACACTTTGCTACAATGTAAAGTAGTAAGTGTACAGAGTAAATTTGCTGTCCCCTCAAAACAACTCAGCACACAGCCATTAATATCTAAACCGCTGGCAACAAAAGTGAGTACACCCCTAAGTGAAAATGTCCAAATTGGGCCCAATTAGCCATTTCCCTACCCAGTGTAATGTGACTCATTACTGTTACAATGTCTCAAGTGTTAATGGGGAGCAGGTGTGTTTAAATTTGGTCTTATCGCTCTCACTCGCTCCTACTGGTCACTGGAAGTTCAACATGGCACCTCATGACAAAGAACTCTCCGAGGATCTGAAAAAAAGAATTGTTGCTCTACATTAAGATGGCCTAGGCTATAAGAAGATTACCAAGACCCTGAAACTGAGCTGCAGCGTGGTGGCCAAGACTATACAGTGGTTTAACAGGACTGGTTAAACTCAGAACAGGCCTCGCCATAGTCGACCAAGGAAGTTGAGTGCACGTGCTCAGCATCATATCCAGAGGTTGTCTTTGGAAAATAGACGTATGAGTGCTGCCAGCATTGCTGCAGAGATCGAAGGGGTGGGGTGTCAGCCTGTCAGCTCTCAGACCATACGCTGCACACTGCATCAAATTGGTCTGCATAGCTGTCATCCCAGAAGGAATCCTCTTCTAAAGATGATGCAGAAGAAACCCCGCAAACAGTTTGCTGAAGACAAGCAGACTAAGGACATGAATTACTGGAACCATGTCCTGTGGTCTGATGAAACCAAGATAAACTTTATTTGGTTCAGATGGTATCAATCGTGTGTGGCAGCAACCAGGTGAGGAGTACAAAGACAAGTGTGTCTTGCCTACAGTCAAGCATGGTGCTGGGAGTGTCATGGTCTGGGGCTGCACGAGTGCTGCCGACACCAGGGAGCTACAGTTCATTGAGGGAACCATGAATGCCAACATGTACTTTGACATACTGAAGCAGAGCATGATCCCCTCCCTTCTGAGACTGGGTCACAGGGCAGTATTCCAACATGATAATGACCCCAAACACACCTCCAAGATGACCACTGCCATGCTAAAGAATCTGAGGGTAAAGGTGATGGACTGGCCAAGCATGTCTCCAGACCTAAAGCCTATTGAGCATCTATGGGGCATCCTCAAACGGAAGGTGGAGGAGCGCAAGGTTTCTAACATCCACCAGCTCTGTGATGTCATTATGGAGGAGTGCAAGAGGACTCCAGTGGCAACCTGTGAAGCTCTGGTGAACTCCATACCCAAGAGAGTTAATGTAATGATGTAAAATAATGGTGGCCACACAAAATATTGACACTTTGGGCCCAATTTGGACATGTTGAACTTCCAGTGACCAGTATGAGAGAGTGAGAACGATAACACCAAATTTAACACACCTGTTCCCCATTCACACCTGAGACCTTGTAAATCCAACGAGTCACATGACACAGAGGAGGGAAAATGTCTAATTGGGCCCAATTTGGACATTTCACTTTGGGGTGTACTCTCTTTTGTTGCCAGCGGTTTAGACATTAATGGCTGTGTGTTGAGTTATTTTGAGGGGACAGCAAATTTACACTGTTATACAAGCTGTACACTCACTACTCTACATTGTAGCAAAGTGTAATTTCTTCAGTGTTGTCACATGAAAAGATATAATAAAATATTTACAAAAATGTGAGGGGTGTACTCATTTTTGTGAGATACTGTATATGCAGCACTGATGGGCACTGATAGGCGGCACTAATAAGGAGCACTAATAGGCACTGATATGCAGCACTGATGGGCACTCATAAGCATGCACTCATAGGTGGCACTGATGGGCACTTATAGGCAGCACCGATGGGCTTGCGAGACCCCAATCCAATCTCTTAACTAAGCAATTAACCCTTTAAACCCCAAAACTGCCATCAGATAGGATTGGCCAATCACCGGTTCACAATATTAGCAATAACAAATATGACTTTAAAATAAACATCTATAACACACACACTGTAACCACAGACAGGTATATTCAATGATTTACCATGTAGAAGCGCTCTTCAAGAGACAGGAATTCTTTAAGTTTGCATTAGGGCATTAGAGACAGTTTTTACACTTTTCAAAATATGGTTTAATAATGAAAAGGTTAAAATGCTGCAAATAAAATATTTACAAAAAAAACAAAGAGACAATAATGCAACAGCAAGACAAAGGGATGAAAAATTAAAATACTTGTAAATCCTGGTTTGCAGAACCCAATGAATAAGCAAGACGGTAAAGTGGCTCTCTCAAGTCCAAGAGGTGTGGTCACAAACGATCTGACCAATCAAGAGGCTGAGGGATGGCCATGGGACATCTCTGTGTTTACGATCATGCCACAGATCCAGTTTTCTACAGGTAATAATATCTCTGAATACCTACTGGTTACAGTCTGCTAATGTGCATATTATCCTCCAGCATGGAATTTTCTTCAAAATGTATATAAATATGACAGGTTTCGGAAGCCTACTTTACCTAACAGAGTTAATGTGTCTCATTGGCTCCCCATATTTTCTTTTCCAATGTTTTTATTGAAATCAAATTTTAACAGATAACAGGGTTCACATTGATACAGGTTTCGTGTCAACAGTATTATTACGATAGTGAATCTCAAAGTAGCGTGAATGGCTCATTACATAACTGTGCTAAGGCACCTAAGACGCTTAACACACGTAGAAGATATTACAGTGAAATTCCCTGAAGAGGGACTGTCATGTAATGCAGTTCAATTTCCCAACTTGGGGTTATAACAGAAAACTTAGGTATTAGGTATACTCTAAGATTAATATACTGTAGAGCCCGATGTCATGCGTATGATAACCCCACTGTGGGGACAAAGTAATTGTTTGTATGTAGAAAGAAAAGAAGAGGGAAGGGGGAAAGAAAGAAGAGGAAGAAAAGAAAAGAGAAGAAGGAGTAGAGTGTGCAAACGATCTCCACGCTCCAAGCCACTGACCCGCCCCTCACGGCGACTGGAGGTACCTAATCCAAGGGTTCCAAACCCTTTCAAATCTATCTTGTTGGTCGCGAAGAATACTAGTTAATTTTTCATTTATCATGATCCAAGAAATTTTGTTTTTAACTAATGCCAAATTTATCAGGGGAGTTTTCCATGCTCGCGCTATGGTTATCTTGGCTGCTAGGAGGATAAAGAAGATAAGGGATCTGAGATGCCTGGGTAGTTCGCTCGAGAGATCAGAGAATAATGCCGTCTTAACGTTTTTAGGTATGTTCACTCCAGTCACTGAATAAACCAGATTAAAAAGTCTTATCCAAAATCTCTTGACCTTCGGACATGTCCACCAGGTGTGAAGCATTGTGCCCTCTTGGCCACACCTCCTGAAACAGAGAGGCGATGCGTCTGGGTAGATTTTGGTTATCCGTGTCGGAACTAGATACCATCGTGACAATACCTTATAGTTCGCCTCTACTAGAGAAGTGTTCAGAATTCCCCTGTGTACCATGGCTGACCACTTGGACCAAGTGTCCTCATCAATCGTCTCCCCCAGGTCCGCCTCCCAAGCTAGTTGGTAGGGAAGTTTAGAGCCTTGGTCTGTTAGTAGAACATATAACTCTGAAATACTACCTCGCGTTTCAGGCCCTCTTAGGCATTTATTTTCATAGGACGTTCTAGTGGTGATGTCCCCCTGGTCTCTGCATAGTGAATGTAAGTAATAAGTGATTTGGGAGAGTCGAAAGGACTCGGTCGGGGGCATATCTAGAGTGTCTCGAAAATAGGAGGGTTTTCTGATGCCCTTTTGATCTATAAAATGTGCTATCTTGTACAAGCCTTTATTGATCCACCAAGCAAACTGTTGTGGGTGTTGTCCCGGGGGAAAGTGCGGGTTCCCAAAAATGGGGGCAACTGGAGTATGTGGCGACCTAAGAGAGTATATTTTGCACATCCTATCCCAAAGGTTCAGTGAGTGAGATAGAGAGGGGCTCAGAATGGCTCTACGCTCCTTAGAAGGTAGCCACATTAGAAGGTCCATAGGGAGAGGAGAGCTCGCTTGTGCCTCTAGGTTAACCCAATCAGGGCGATAGGACGTAGAATAAATTTGGTAAAGTTGTGCCAACTGGGCCGCTCTATAGTAACGTAAAAAGTGTGGTACCCCTAATCCACCCTGTCCCTTTGAGACATACAAGGAAGATCGAGCCACCCTGCAACCTCCCCGGCTCCAGATGAATTTGAAAGTTAATGATTGGAGTTTTTTAAAAAATGTTGTAGGAACTGAAATCGGAAGGGACCTAAAATAATAAAGGATTCTAGGAAGGGTTATCATTTTGACGGTACTTATCCTGCCCAGCCAAGAAAGACTATGGTTTTGCCAATTCTTTAAGTCCTCCATCGTGGAAGAGAGAAGAGGGGCGTAATTAGCCTTGTATAGGGTAGATATGTCTGGGGTGAGTTTTACACCTAGGTAGGGAAGGGCCTGTTTGCACCACCTAAATGGAAAAGAAGCGCGTACAGAGGTCAGGGTTGAGGTAGGTAGATTAATATCCATTGCCTCTGATTTAGACTGATTGACCCTCAGGCCTGATACCATTCCAAAGTCAAAAAGTAGTGAAGCCAAGTTAGGCAGGGTCGTAATAGGGTCTGTGATGAATAATAAAAGATCATCTGCAAATAATGCACACTTATGATCTCTGCCTCCACTGTATACACCATGTATGTTAGGATCAGACCTGATGGCAATCGCCACTGTTTCTATGGCAACTATGAATAAGAGTGGTGAAAGGGGACAGCCTTGCCTGGTTCCTGTTCTAATTTGTAGCAGATCTGATTTGTGGCCAAAAGCTACAATGTTAGCTGAGGGGGTAGAGTACAGTACAGATAATAGAGAAAGGAATTTAGATCCAAAATTCCATTTTCTCAAAATGTGAAACAAAAAAGGCCAAGAAAGGGAATCAAAGGCCTTATGAAGGTCTAATGACAACAACATTCCCCGTCTGGTTCCTAAGCCATCCCAATCCGAGTGGAGCAAAGATATAATGTCTACGGCCCTGCGAATTTGATCTGCCGCCTGTCGCCCCGGGACAAAGCCCACCTGATCTATATGGACATATTTTGCTAGGAAGGTATTAAGTCTATTAGCGTAGATTTTGGTTAATAATTTCAGATCCACATTAATAAGTGATATAGGGCGATAATTTGTTACCTCACTGTGGTCTTTGTCAGGCTTTGGTAGTAGGCAGATATTGGCTCTATTTAGATCTCCCCCCAAGTGAGCCCCATCACGCAGGGCCATGAAAAATTCCAATAAGTGGGGTGCTAATATTTGGGCAAATTTCTTATAGTAAGAGGCGGAGAACCCGTCTGGACCCGGAGTTTTTGAGGCATGAGCTTGTTTTATTGCCAACATTACCTCTTCTAAAGTGATGGCCTCATCCATTATTTCCTTGTGTGAGTCAGAGAGGGATGGGAGAGGCAGGTCTTTAATGAAGTCATCTATAGCACCGGGTTGTAAATTCTCCGGCTCTTTATATAAGGAGGTAAAATAAGAATGGAAAAGGTCTAGTATCTTTTGCGGATTTTGTGTAAGGGACCCGTCAGGCTGTCTAATCTTTGGGACTGTCCTGCGACGAGGCCTGGGAGTCAGTCTGCGTGCTAACAGTGTTCCCGGTTTATCTGTTTGGGTATAAAATTTTGCCTGTGTCCATCGAAGGTTTTTTTCTGCCCTGGTTGTTAAACAAAGGTTTAGGTCCAATCTAGCCGAGTCAATCTGAGTCCTTAGATCCAGATCAGGATTATTTTTGTGTCGGGTTACCAGGTTGGACAGCTCGCGATCCTTTTGACTAATTATTGAATCAGAGGTTTTCTTCAGCCTTGAGGCCGTCTGAATGAAATATCCCCTGATAGTTGCTTTATGTGCCGCCCAAGTATTCACTACGGAAGTGTCCATAGGGTCATTCTGAGCAAAATACTCTGTGATCTTTTGTTCGATATCAAAACAGATTGAGGGATTACTGAGTAAAGAGTCATTCAATCTCCAAGGGGCCGGACCTGAATAACATTGTAAGGAGTCACAAGCTGTCCAAACTGCTGAGTGGTCAGACCACGTTACATCTATTATTTTACTGGTGTGGAATACGGGGACTGCCGGTGAAACCGTGAAAAAATGATCTATTCTAGAATAGGTGTTATGGACGTGTGAGTAAAAGGTGTAGTCTTTCTTGGATGGATTAAGTTCCCGCCATATATCAATTAGATTATGATAGTGTAACATTTTGGCCAGCTTAAAGCCGATTTTTGGGAAATGGCTCCGGGGAGTTGAGAGCCGCCTCGTCTTATCAAGTATGGAGTCTAGGGCCACATTGGAGTCACCCCCAAACAGGACTGTGCCCTGTAGTTCCGGGGTCGTTTTGTGTAAAAGTTTCCGAAAGAAGGGCAATTGCCCTGAGTTCGGAGCATAATAAGAGATTAAAGAAACTAAATTGCCCTCCAGATGACCCACCACCATGAGGTAACGGCCCTCTGGATCAGCCACAAGCTTCTCCAATGAGAAGGTTACTCGCTTAGAAAAACAAATGGCCACCCCTCCAGTTTTCCCGGGTCCGTTCGCTAAGTAGAATTGGGGGTAATAATGGTGTAAGAAAGTAGGGTTATAAGTTGGAGAGAAGTGCGTTTCTTGAAGAAATAGCACATCGGCCCTAAGTGATTTATAATATTGGAAGGCCATTCTGCGCTTAACTGGCGCATTCAGGCCCTGTACATTATGGGAAATAAATCCAAAGGGGTGATTCTTATTAGTGGTTGCCATGATACACAAGGGAAAAAAGGTTATCACTTACCAGTTCCCAGAAAGTCACGAGGCATCCTTCCTCGAGAGATGGAGTCAACGGGGTGGCCAGGGCCCGGAGCCGTGGGATCGCAGCGAAGTGGAAAAGAAATACAGGAAAATTAGTGGAAAAATTAGTGGAGAGAAGAAATAAGGGTAAGTGACCCAAGGGAGAGTCACTCAGGATGAGTAGAAAGCTAGTATACAATTGTACCAATCGTAATTGTAGATGCATAATAAACAAATGGGGAAATCTCCCCTACTCCTTTTGGAAGTAGTACCGGGTCGATGGACCCTGTACCCAGTTTGGTTTCGGCCCCGCCACACAGTGAGAGGACCGGAAGCAAACAAGGCGAATGACTGCCACAACTGGCCTCCGCCAAACTCTGCAATATATTTATAAATGTTCATGGCACATACTAATAGCACATTAAGGAAGTCCCAAGATTCAAATTGGTAAATTAGTAGAGGAAATGCTGTGGAGAGTCAACTTTTCATTATTATTGGTAGAGGAAAGACTCAGTATTGGGGTATACCCATAAAGTTGACCTCCAATTTAAACAAGGGAGTTTTATAACTGTGAAAAAATAAAATTGTTATATAAAAAATTCTTAAACGGATTCAACTTTGATCCCGCCCACGGATCAACATAGAGAGTAAAATGGTGACAATTGTCACAAAGGTAGGTTTATGAAGCAGAAAGGTATCCATCATTCTCAAGGGGGTTTAGCTTTCAGCTTAGCCTTGCTTCTAGTTGAGCGCCAGATTGGTGAGAGGGGGCACTTGGGTGACCTGTCTGGAGGAGTACGAGGCTGTGATGGACGCGGGGAATCCTTGTGTTCCATGGAGATCAAGCCCAGCCTCTTCAACATCGCTTCGCCCTCCTGAAAGGTGGAAAATGAGTGTTTCTTGCGCTGGTAGGTGAATGCCAGGCGGAAAGGAAAGGCCCAGTGGTATTTAATGCCATTTGTTATAAGAGGCTGTAGTAGCGGTTTGAGTGCCCTGCGTTTTTGGACAGTAGCGGGAGAGATATCTGCAAAGATTTGGATAGGGTGTTCACGGAGGTGAAGATCCGTTATTTCTCTGGCCTTGAACATCACCTGTTCTTTAACTGAATAATAATGCGGCTTCACAATGATGTCACGTGGCAAACCATCAGTGCGGGGCTCAGCCAAAGCCCTGTGAGCCCTATCCAGCTCTAATTTATGGGAAGGGAGATCTGGTAATAAGTGAGAGATCAGTTCTTTGCTCACCGCCATTGAGTCCACGAAGGACTCAGGGATCCCACGTATTCTAAAATTGTAACGGCGTGAGCGATTTTCCAAATCGTCAATTTTATTAAGGGCTTCTTCCAAACGTTGTTGTACAACTTCAATGCAGTCGGTATTTTGGTTGGTTCTGGCGATGGTCTCATCTAGTTTGGACTCTATGGTCCCTATGCGAGTTCCCAGCTCCTGGAATTCACTCTTCAGATCAGCTGTAATGCGTTTAGTCGCTTTCTCTAGCCCCTGGTCTAGCAATGCAGAAAAGCGTGCTATTATGGTTGGGTCCCCTGGGTAGTCCAGTGGTGAGGCATTAGAGAGGCAGGGTGTGGGGGGAGGACTGTCTTCCATATTTCCCTGGCTGAGCATTGCCTCACAAAAGGCTTTGTCTATTTCAGAGCTCTGGGAAGAGAATAGATCTCCTGCAGGTGATGGTATAGTATGGTGAGTGGAGTAATCAGCCTGCTCACCTGTCCCAGCTGTTAATAGGGCTCCTCCAGGCTGGATGTGTGGGGGATCCTGTGTGATCCGTTGTGCACGCTGTGTCGGCGGCGGTGCCGGCGCCATCTTGGCTGTCTGAGCGCCCTCCAGGGATTTCCTCCTGTTGCCTCTTTAGGATAGAGTAGCGTCTTTTGGGGGGTTTATACCAGCTCCCAATCGTGTCGGGAGTCGGACCGGGTCTGTGGCGAGTGCGGGCGGGACCGCTGTGAGCAGGGATCGGCGGAGTTATGCCAGCGTGGAGCGGAGCTGCAGATTCAAGCGTCCGCCATCTCCAGCCGCGCGCATGCGCCCTGGCTCCCCATATTTTCCAATATAAGGGTGTTTTAACTTAAAATGTTACTAACTGATGTAGGAAAATGTGTCCTTATTCTGGCTGTACTGTACTATCATTTTTTCAGAAGTTATGAAATTTACTGAAGTTCTAGAGTCCTTGCCAATAACCAGTTAATCAGGAATAGGGATGAGCTTCGTGTTCGAGTCGAACCCATGTTCGACTCGAACATCGGCTGTTCGACCGTCCGTCGAATTGCGAACGATATGGGCCGTTCGCGCCAAATTCGTGTGGCGCGTCACGGCCCATAATTCACTGCGGCATCGCAGTGCATTGCTGGCTGATGATTGGCCAAGCATGCACTATGACCCGCATGCTTGGCCAATCACAGCGCCGCCTGAACAGAGAGCCGTAATTGGCCAAAGCCAAGGAGGCTTTGGCCAATTATGGCTCAGGGGATTTAGTACACGCCCCACACTATATAAGGCCGCCTGCACGGCGGCCCTGTGTAGTGTGTGTTCCGGCGTTGAAAGAGATAGACAGAGAGACAGTGTTTGATTTGAGTTAGATAGATTAGGCAGAACAGTCAGTCAGTTAGCTGCACTTACAGTGTATTGTGTATATATATGCATCCCAGGTGTTGCATATATATATATACACTGTATTCAGTTTAGCTAGATCCGTTCCTGTTATCTTCTATCTAGACTATTTACATTCAGTGCAGTGTGTCCTGCTCACAGTGTTCAGCTAGATCCGTTCCTGCTATTTACATTCAGTACAGTGCTTCCTGCTCACAGTGTTCAGCTAGATCCGTTCCTGCTATTTACATTCAGTGCAGTGCGTGCTGCTCACAGTGTTCAGCTAGATCCGTTCCTGCTATTTACATTCAGTGCAGTGCGTGCTGCTCACAGTGTTCAGCTAGATCCGTTCCTGCTATTTACATTCAGTGCAGTGCGTCCTGCTCACAGTGTTCAGCTAGATCCGTTCCTGCTATTTACATTCAGTGCAGTGCGTCCTGCTCACAGTGTTCAGCTAGATCCGTTCCTGCTATTTACATTCAGTGCAGTGCGTGCTGCTCACAGTGTTCAGCTAGATCCGTTCCTGCTATTTACATTCAGTGCAGTGCGTCCTGCTCACAGTGTTCAGCTAGATCCGTTCCTGTTATCTTCCTACTGACAGGCAGGCTTGTCTGGTTACAGTATATAAAGCTACCTGAAGAAAATTACAGGTGTTCTTTTTGATCCTATTAGTACCACGGTCAGGCAGCTAGACTATTTACATTTAGTACAGTGTGTCCTGCTCACAGTGTTCAGCTAGATCCGTTCCTGTTATTTACATTCAGTGCAGTGTGTCCTGCTCACAGTGTTCAGCTAGATCCGTTCCTGCTATTTACATTCAGTACAGTGCGTGCTGCTCACAGTGTTCAGCTAGATCCGTTCCTGCTATATACATTTAGTGCAGTACGTCCTGCTCACAGTGTTCAGCTAGATCCGTTCCTGTTATCTTCCTACTGACAGGCAGGCTTGTCTGGTTACAGTATATAAAGCTACCTGAAGAAAATTACAGGTGTTCTTTTTGATCCTATTAGTACCACGGTCAGGCAGCTAGACTATTTACATTTAGTACAGTGTGTCCTGCTCACAGTGTTCAGCTAGATCCGTTCCTGTTATTTACATTCAGTGCAGTGCGTCCTGCTCACAGTGTTCAGCTAGATCCGTTCCTGCTATTTACATTCAGTGCAGTGCGTCCTGCTCACAGTGTTCAGCTAGATCCGTTCCTGCTATTTACATTCAGTGCAGTGCGTGCTGCTCACAGTGTTCAGCTAGATCCGTTCCTGCTATTTACATTCAGTGCAGTGCGTCCTGCTCACAGTGTTCAGCTAGATCCGTTCCTGTTATCTTTCTACTGACAGGCAGGCTTGTCTGGTTACAGTATATAAAGCTACCTAAAGAAAATTACAGGTGTTCTTTTTGATCCTATTAGTACCACGGTCAGGCAGCTAGACTATTTACATTTAGTACAGTGTGTCCTGCTCACAGTGTTCAGCTAGATCCGTTCCTGTTATTTACATTCAGTGCAGTGTGTCCTGCTCACAGTGTTCAGCTAGATCCGTTCCTGCTATTTACATTCAGTACAGTGCGTCCTGCTCACAGTGTTCAGCTAGATCCGTTCCTGCTATTTACATTCAGTGCAGTGCGTGCTGCTCACAGTGTTCAGCTAGATCCGTTCCTGCTATATACATTTAGTGCAGTACGTCCTGCTCACAGTGTTCAGCTAGATCCGTTCCTGTTATCTTCCTACTGACAGGCAGGCTTGTCTGGTTACAGTATATAAAGCTACCTGAAGAAAATTACAGGTGTTCTATCCCAGCTTAGTGCAGCTACAGGCCATTAGTATGTCTGGAAGGCCAAGAAGGAGAGGCAGACAGTCACAAGCCAATAAGAGAGGGCAAGCAGGCTCTGTGTCTAGTGCTGGTCGTGGAGACGGTGCATCCTCATCAGCACGTGGCCATGGGACACGCTTGGCCTTTTTTTCGGCAGCTGGCCGTGTTGAGCCGCAACATGCGGAAGACTTGGTCGAGTGGATGACCAAGCCGTCCTCATCCTCCTCATCCTCTCTCACCCATGCCCAGGGTGCTTTGTCTGGCAAAGCAGCGGCCTCTTCCCTCAGCTCAATGTCATCAGTGACTCCTTCCCTAGCCCCACCATGTCCTCCTGAGGATTCCCTCGAACTGTTTGACCACAGTGTTGGGTACATGCTCCAGGAGGATGCCCAGCGTTTGGAAGGCTCTGATGATGATACTGAGCTCAATGAAGGCAGTAACATGAGCACGGACAGAGGGGGTGCCCAAGAAGGACAGCAATCTGGCAGTCATGCTCCCCCTGCTGCAGCATACTGCCAGGTTTGCTCCAGTGATGAGGAGGGAGGGGATGATGAGGTCACTGACTCAACGTGGGTGCCTGATAGGAGAGAGGAGGAGGAGGAGGAGGAGGAGGAGGAGGAGGAGGAGGTGGCACATCACCAACTAGGCAGGATGCCCTCCAGGGGCCAGCCTAAGGGCAGCACATTGACTGCATCACACCCCAAAGCTCCACATGTGCAGGGCGCTGCAGTCTCTGCGCGTTATTCAAAAAGTTCTTTGGTGTGGGCCTTTTTTGAGACGAGTGCATCAGATCGCACCGCTGCTATTTGCAATATATGTCTCAAGCGTATCTCGCGTGGCCAAAACATCTCCCGCTTGGGTACCACATGCTTGACCAGACATATGTTGACCTGCCATGCAGTTCGTTGGCAAGCGTATCTAAAAGACCCACACCAAAGAACAAAGACGATCTCTCCTTGCTCCTCATCAGCTGAGATTTCCAACCCCACTAGACCTTCAGTCCTCTCTGCGACCTGCAGTGAGAGGAATGAAGGTGTAGAATTAGGTGTGTCACAGCCAAGTACTTATGGGCAATCTGCTTTTGGTACACCGACGTCAGATTGTACCAGGCAAATTTCCCTGCCCCAGCTGCTGCACCGCCGAAAGAAGTTTGCTCCCAGCCATCCACATGCCCAGCGGTTGAATGCTAGCTTGGCAAAATTGCTAGCACTTCAACTGCTGCCTTTTCAGTTGGTAGACTCTGCCCCCTTCCGTGAGTTTGTGGAATGTGCGGTTCCTCAGTGGCAGGTACCCAAACGCCACTTTTTCTCACGGAAGGCGATTCCGGCTCTCTACCGGCATGTGGAAGGCAATGTCCATGCCTCGCTGGACAGGGCGGTCAGCGGTAAGGTGCATATTACCGCTGACTCATGGTCCAGCAGGCATGGACAGGGACGTTACTTAAGTTTCACGGCGCATTGGGTGACTCTGCTGGCAGCTGGGAAGGATGCAGGACAAGGTGCAGTAGTGTTGGAGGTTGTTCCGCCACCACGCCTCCAAAATGCTGATTGTGACACACCTCTCTCCTCCACCCCCTCCTCTTCTTCTTCCTCCATGGCCTCTTCCTCGGAACCAGCGGTGCTCCGTAGGCGTTCAAGGGGCTACGCAAGTACGCAGGCCAAAAGATGCCATGCGGTGCTTGAGCTGGTGTGCTTGGGGGACAGGAGCCACACTGGGGCAGAGGTTCTGTCAGCTCTGCAGGGGCAGGTTCAGAGGTGGTTGACGCCACGCCAACTTAAGGCAGGAATGGTGGTTTGCGACAATGGCACCAACCTCCTCTCTGCCCTCCGACAGGGACAACTGACCCATGTGCCCTGTTTGGCTCACGTCCTTAACTTGGTGGTGCAGCGGTTCTTGGGCAGGTACCCGGGCTTACAGGATGTCCTGAGGCAGGCCAGGAAAGTCTGTGTGCATTTCCGCCGGTCATATAATGCCAGTGCTCGGCTGACGGACCTCCAAAAGGAGTTTAACCTGCCCAAGAACCGCCTAATCTGTGACATGCCCACCAGGTGGAACTCGACGTTGGCCATGCTGCAGCGGCTGCACACGCAGCAGAGGGCCATCAATGAGTACCTGTGCGACTATGGCACCAGGACAGGGTCAGGGGACCTTGGTTTTTTTTCCCCACGCCAGTGGGCCATGATCAGGGATGCATGCACTGTCCTGTCACCATTCGAGGAGGCCACGAGGATGGTGAGCACTGACAGTGCATGCATCAGTGACACTGTCCCCCTTGTCCACCTGTTGGAGCACACGCTGCGTGGGATAATGGACAGGGCACTTGAGGCAGAACAGAGGCAGGAAGAGGAGGACTTCCTTAGCTCTCAAGGCCCCCTTTATCCAGACAGTGTTCCTGCGTGCCCGCCGATCACACAGGAAGAGGACGAGGAGGAGGAGGAGGAGGAGGAGGAAGATTGTGTCAGTATGGAGGTGGAGCCTGGCACTCAGCATCAGCAGTCTTTAAGGGATCAGTCCCAAGGAACACATGGACTTGTACGTGGCTGGGAGGAGGTGGCTGCGGACGTTGTTGTCCTTAGTGACCCAGAGGACTCCGGACCGAATGCCTCAGCAAACCTACGCTGCATGGCCTCCCTGATCCTGCAAAGCCTGCGTAAGGATCCTCGTATTCGTGGTATCAAGGAGAAGGACCAATACTGGCTGGCAACCCTCCTTGATCCACGTTACAAGGGTAAGGTTGCGGACCTTATCTTGCCATCGCAGAGGGAGCAGAGGATGAAACATCTTCGGGAGGCCTTGCAGAAAGGTCTGTGCAACGCGTTCCCAGAGACTGGGAGGTTACAAACTCCTGTTTCTGGACAACGTGTTGCTGAGGCTTCGGTCAGTCAAAGAAGGAGCGGTGGAGAAGGTGGCCGTCTGACCGATGCGTTCAGACAATTTTTTGGTCCGCAGCCCCAAGGTATGATCGGTTCCAGCAACCATCGCCAGCGTCTGTTTTACATGGTGCAGGAATACCTAGGGGCAAGATCAGACTTGGACACCTTTCCCACCGAAAATCCTCTGGGTTACTGGGTCTTGAGGATGGATCACTGGCCAGAGCTTGCACAGTATGCAATTGAGCTACTGGCCTGTCCTGCATCCAGCGTTCTTTCGGAACGCACATTCAGTGCTGCTGGAGGCGTGGTAACCGATCACAGGGTGCGTCTGTCCACCGACTCGGTCGATCGGCTGACCTTCATAAAAATGAATCAGTCTTGGATCACCACCAGCTACCAAGCACCTGATGCAGATGTAACCGAATAATTTTTTTTGAAATCTCAGATCCCTTCAAAGACTGCCTATGCTGATGCTGAGTGACTATCCCTGAGTAATTATCCTCTTCCTCCTCAATCATCACGCTGATAGCTTGTAAGAACATTTTTGGTTCTGGGCGCCACCACCAGTGCCTAAGGCACAATTTTTCAGCCCCTGTTTAACAGGGGCGTGTAATTACAATTTTTGATGTAATACTTTGCAGCAGGGCTCGTTCCTGCATTCCAACTAGAGTGTCTGTGAGGGGTTGCAGTGTTGTGGCACCAGCACCAGTGCCTAAGACCCAATTTTTCTGCCCCTGTCTAACAGGGGCGTGTAATTACAATTTTTGATGCAATACTTTGCAGCAGGGCTTGTTCCTGCATTCCAACTAGAGTGTCTGTGAGGGGTTGCAGTGTTGTGGCACCAGCACCAGTGCCTAAGACCCAATTTTTCAGCCCCTGTCTAACAGGGGCGTGTAATTACAATTTTTGATGCAATACTTTGCAGCAGGGCTTGTTCCTGCGTTTCAACTAGAGTGTCTGTGAGGGGTTGCAGTGTTGTGGCACCAGCACCAGTGCCTAAGACCCAATTTTTCAGCCCCTGTCTAACAGGGGCGTGTAATTACAATTTTTGATGCAATACTTTGCAGCTGGGCTTGTTCCTGCGTTTCAACTAGAGTGTCTGTGAGGGGTTGCAGTGTTGTGGCACCAGCACCAGTGCCTAAGGCCTAATTTTTCAGCTCCTGTTCAACAGGGGCATGTAATTACAATTCTTGATCTAATATTTCACAGCAGGGCCCTGTGAGGGCTTACAGTGTTTTGGCCACAGCAACACCTAAGGCCCAAATTTCTGCTGAGTATATAGGGCAGGACCCTACTTTCAAACATCTAACTTACAAACGACTCCTACTTGCAAACGGAAGGAGACAACAGGAAGTGAGATGAAATCTACCCCTAAGGAAGGGAAATTCTCTCCTGTAAGAGTTAATATGGGAAAACAATTTTTCCTTTCCACTGATGCTTTCCAATCCTTGTTCCACAAAAAAACCCAAATTTTCAAAAAACATTTTTCATTGGGACAAAAAAGTGAGGTGAAATCTTCTGAAGAGGAGGAAAGACGCAAAACAAATGTCACAGGGGTGATAACCCTTCCCTATGTTTTCCAAAAAGCTTAGAAAAGATTTTTTGGCTGGAGCTAAACACATTAAAAATGTTCAAAATTACAAACAGATTCTACTTAACAACAAACCTACAGTCCCTGTCTTGTTTGCACCGCCTGTATACTGCTGTTCAGAGTATATAGGGACCTTTCCTTATTTTAATTTGGGTGCGGGGTTCCCCTTAATATCCATACAAGACCCAAAGGGCCTGGTAATGGACTGGGGGGTACCCATGCCGTTTGTCTCACTGATTTTCATCCATATTGCCATGACCCGACATGACATTAAACCCGCAAGCAGTTTTAAATGAGATTTTTTCCTTTAAAAATGACATTTGGTGCAGGGACTGTTCTAAACATGGGAAACACGCGTCACTTTACAGGCATACTATAGACACCCCCCAGGTACGATATTTAAAGGAATATTTCACTTTTTTTTTTTTACTTTAAGCATCATTAAAATCACTGCTCCCGAAAAAACGGCCGTTTTTAAAAGTTTTTTTTGCATTGATACATGTCCCCTGGGGTAGGACCCGGGTCCCCAAACCCTTTTTAGGACAATACCATGCAAATTAGCCTTTAAAATGAGCACTTTTGATTTCGAACGTTCGAGTCCCATAGACGTCAATGGGGTTCTAACGTTCGTGCGAACTTGCGGTCCGTTCGCGGGTTCTGGTGCGAACCGAACCGGGGGGTGTTCGGCTCATCCCTAATCAGGAATGTGTATTGACCATTCCCCTAGCTGAGCTATTTATGACTGGGTAACTCTAGGTCGTCAGGCTTGCAAATCTGAAGTTTTTATTGGGGACTGAAGTGTGGAGAGTGAAGTGTGGCGGTAATAGGCTTGAGAGGGTCTGCATCTGGCCCCTCAAGGATCTGATAAGGAGTTTCTGGCATCGGCTAACAGTTTGTGTATTGTATTAACTGAAGGAGGAGGGAGGGGGAAGGTCACTGCAGCTATGTCTACGGAGAAAATGGCATGGGAAACTTGTGACCTGAACAAAATGGCTGCCACACACAGAGCTATCCATGGGCCCAGTACGCATGACCATTAAATCCACCACATTAAAGAATTGGTAAGTAGCAGTAAATTTATATTTTTGGGTTCAATACCGCTTTAAACTACAAGCTCAATTGGACCAAAACCTGTCAAGCGTGTGTGCCGTGAATGTCGTAGTTTATTGATTTCTTTATATATCCTGTTAGGAAGTAAAAGGCAATTCTTTCCAAAGTCAAGTAAATTTAACTTTGGGCAGATGTGACCAGAACAAATGCCCCCATTGGAAGATTCCATTCTGTTTCTGGGATATTTATCTCCCTGTACAGCTAAAACATACAAGTGGAATGATTGCATTGGTCAGTAGTAAGACCATCCCATTACATTAGCAACATCCTTGCTTTGTATTGTAATCATCAGCACACCTTGTCACTGAGTCTTAAAGTTTGAGAATGACCTAACTCACTAGCCACTTTGCACACATACCTACCTATCATCACTCATAGATGGTCATAATTAATTAGCATATTTAGATATGTTAATTAACACGTGGGCCACTACAAGTATCATAATTCTGAGGTTGCTAGGGTTGAGCATACTCAGTCATTTTTTTTTTTTTTTTTTTTTATCAAAAAAGTTTTTATTTAGAAAAAGAAACAAAAACATAACAGTATCGTACAGAAAGTTTTTCCATGACGGTATCCATAACTTCCATACAGTAGATATTGACATCATATAAATCATGTACATTAAAGTGGAGGGCCACCCTAAAATAAAAAATAGCATCTAAAATTGTAAGAGAATAATAAAAAAAAAACATTTGAAAAAAAAAAAACATTTAA
This sequence comes from Lithobates clamitans, assembly GCA_037952925.1. Lineage (NCBI taxonomy): Eukaryota > Metazoa > Chordata > Amphibia > Anura > Ranidae > Lithobates > Lithobates clamitans. Next base: position 3,607,312 of record JBBGZY010000255.1, on the reverse strand, counting down.
ACTTACCTGAAACCCTTGTTGCTAGGCAGTCTTCCTAATCTTCCTCTTCCTATTCCGCAGCGTGTGCTGCTCCTCGGTGAGCGGCCCCGTTGCCTTCTGGGAACTGTGTGTGTCCCATTAAACCACGGGGCCATTCACTCGCTCGCGCGTGCGCAGTAGGAAACTGGCAGTGAAGCCGCAAGGCTCCACTGCCTGTTTCCCTTAGTTAGGATGGCGGTGCCAGCAGCCAATCCGATGGACGGATCGGCCTCGGGGGAGCCGACATCGCGGGCTCGCTGGACAGGTAAGTGTGCTTATTAAAAGTCAGCAGCTACAGTGTTTGTAGCTGCAGACTTTAAAAAAAAAATGTCTGGAACCCCCCTTTAAAGACATTGATACTGTATATGCATAAAAAACTAAGGGGAGTAATGCCTCTGCTGTCAGTATTGAAGGTGAAAAAAGTACACATGGTTCAATGTATGCAGTAGCTGTCCTATATTCAAATGTATTAAACAAGTGAGTTATCCTTGACCCATTGTGTCTACTCAGTCATTTATTGACAAACCTTGTAATATCAAGAACAGGACAGAGGGAAAGAAAAAACATATTTTGTTAGGAATTGACCCATATGCGATATAGTGGTTTGTGAAGCAGCTAGAGGCCACTCTCAACAAAGGGTTCCATTTCCCACCCACAAGCTTTTTAATTCACACATTTATTTGGGCTTGATAAGTAGAAATTTGTGATCTCAGGGAGAATGATTTTTAAGACAGAACATGGAAAGTAGAATAATAAAGGGTCTATCTATCTATCTATCTATCTATCTATCTATCTATCTATCTATCTATCTATCTATCTATCTATCTATCTATCTATCTATCTATCTATCTATCTATCTATCTATCTACCCAAGATATAATATACAGTATCTGTTATACGGACATACAGTGGGTAATAAATTGAGTATATTAATTATAATTAACATTTCAGAATGTCCCTGCAAATGAGGGTAATGTTTGCTGCATACCAATAAGCTTTACCTGTGCAGAGTCCCAAAATATTTTAGATATTCTACTGAGACAAAGATACATTTTTGATGGGAATATGATTTTTTGAGCTGCAGTATCAGAAATTAAGCTTTAAAGTATGTGGACAAGCAAAAGCTTATTACTTTCCAATGCAGCAGCCAGCAAAAATCTACATGGGAAACTTCAAGGCTCCCTGCTCCAGGGGTACCCTTGATGTCTCACGAATGAATATTTTATTTCTCCAAAGAAAGCAGTAAAAGAAAACCGCAAGCCCGCTGTGATCGGAGTGCTGCCTTCATGCCTTCTGCCAGAACTAGACAACAAATGTAGAAACTCTGTAATTGTTCTGTGCTTTGTTTGACATATTAGAAAGAGACCGTGAATTGCTGTTAAACTCTTTGACAGGCATTACAGACAGTATCAAGAATCCAACCAGACAACCAAGGAGGGAAAGAAGGCTGGAAAATCAATCAGTTTTAACCCTGTTGATGCTCCTATCCCAAGCTCTTGATTCCAATGATGTTGTAATTTGGAGCCTTGCAGAGACTAAACACATTGAAAATTACAGAATAACATGCACAGGAGACAAAAAGTATGTCAAGGCCAACCTTTTGCTCTGTAAATGTATTTTTTTCTTTGTTTTTTTAATTACTGCCAACTTTGAAGTGAAAAAAGCACTTTGGGGTTGGTTTACTAATACTGGAGTACTTAGAATCAGGTGTAGCTGTGCATATTAGCCAACCAGCTTCTAACTTCAGCTTGCTCAAAGGCGCTTTGACAATAAAACCTCGAAGCTGATTGGTTTCTATGTAGAGTTGCAGAAGATTTTGTACTCTCCAGTTTTAGTAAATCACTCCCTTTGTGTTTCCAAAAGAGAACAGTATTTCAAAATAATTCTTAGTAATATCTGTATTATTCTGTGCAAAGTGTTGTATGACATGCACATTTAATCATATTAAATGATTTTTAATCTACCGCTGATAGGTAAATCTTGTGGGTTACTGGTTAGGTGAAGTTAGATTTGCCTCTGTTCCAGCTTGGCTGAGTTGCGTGTAGTTCCACACTGTGCCGGTGTCGTTGTCACCATTGGCTGGTGTTGGAAAGGCAACGTGTTGAAGCGTATGAGTGCTCCTCTGTCCCGGAGACAACTCGGTGGAGGTGGTCCTCTGAGTTGCATGCTGGGAGAGGGTATTTATGGGGCAGACGCCATGTTCAGGGGTTCATTTTCAGCCACCTGCTGGCCCTCCTGGCCAACAGGTATGCGTTAAGAGTACCACCTCGTGGTCCTCTGTGCCGGAGGCCCACATCGCTGTGGCATGTGGGTGGGCCCAGAACCCTGTCTGGGGCCTACCACAGCAGCAGAGGAATGGTCCTGAGCTTCCTATCCTAAGTGAAGAAGCTGGACAACCGAGGAGATTCCAGGGGAGGACCCGTCATGGAAGGATCATGCAGAGTGCTGGTCTGGAGAGGGGCCTGGTGACTCGGTTGTAGGGCGTATCCTGAAGTAATCTTACTGCATAGTACTGCCGGGTTGGCTTAAAGGTTCAAGTACTGTGTCTGACATTCATCGCAAACCAATATATCCTGTGGCAGAGGATCGTACGGGTTTTATTTCAAACAAGTCTGTGGCAGAGACTTTTGTTCGTGCTGCGTACTGGCTGCTAGGCAAGTGAGAGAGGCCTATCCAGGCGGGCAAAGATTGAATCCCACAAGGGGAGTGCATTCAACTACAAGTGCTCAATTCCAAAGATTGTTCTAAAGAATAATATGGAAAGATATTTGAGCTTCCCTGCAACTTTCCTTCTGCCTCTTTCCTGCTACTTCCGTTATTACTTGTTCAATAAAGCATTGAAAAATATGTTCAAGTGTTGGTGTCTACATCATCCAGAGGTAAACTCAACGGGACCCCTAGACCTGATGCCGGTGAAACAGAGGTATCGAGAGTGAAGGTAACAGCCCGCTTTAAACCAGCAGCTCCACCGAGAGTAAGTGCTACACACATTTTTGCTAACCATAAGTAAAAAGAGTATCTGTTGGGCGGTGAGGGATTTAACCATCCTCCACTGTACCATCTCTGCAAAAGGACCAGCTGCAATCTTCTCCCTGATTTTGGTTAAAATGGGAATTAAAAATGTTCTATATTTAAAAGCCCTAATGCATTGACCTTTGATCTTCCTGCAAAGAAGAAAGCAAACGTTTCTTCTTGCTGCCCGTACTGCTGAACACACTTAAAATGCAGAGAAACTGTGGTCTGAGATCACAGTGGTTGTTTCTTGGTTCCCTGCTGTGCTTAGTGGTTGCTTCCACTGAACTCCATGTCATTACAGAAAACAATAGTGATGTAGGGAGCACTGGAAGTAGTGGCGGCTGGTGCTCAAAATTTTTGGGGGGTCGCAAACAAACTGAAAAATACTGAAAAAAAAACATCAAATGAAGCCACTGTGCCATCAATTGCAGCCACTGTGCCCATCAAATGCAGCCACTGTGCCCATCAAATGCAGCCACTGTGCCCATCAAATGCAGCCACTATGCCATCAAATGCAGCCACTGTGCCATCAAATGCAGCCACTGTGTCCCATCAAATGCCACCACTGTGCCATCAAATGCAGCCACTGTGCCCATCAAAAGCAGCCACTGTGCCATCAAACGCAGCCACTGTGCCATCAATTGCAGCCACTGTGCCACCAATTGCCACCACTGTGCCCCATCAAATGCAGCCACTGTGCCCCATCAAATTCAGCCACTATGCCCCATCAAATGCAGCCACTGTGCCATCAAATGCAGCCACTGCGCCAATCAAATGCAGCCACTGTGCCATCCATTGCAGCCACTGTGCCATCAAGTGCAGCCACTGTGCCCATAAAATGCAGCCACTGTGCCATCAAATGCTGCCACTGTGCCCATCAAATGCAGCCACTGTGCCCATAAATAGCAGCCACTGTGCCATCAAACACAGCCAGTGTGCCATCAAATACAGCCACTGTGCCCTATCAAATGCAGCCACTGTGCCCTATCAAATGCCACCACTGTGCCATCAAATGTAACCACTGTGCCCATCAAATGCAGTCACTGTTGCATCAAGATAGATATTCATGCAATGTATGAATCTAATCATTCTACATAGAGGGGGTGGCTGTAGAGAGGGGGCAGTGCCCGTGCACCCTTAATGGATGGGCCACCCCTGACTGGAAGGAACCAGTAAATGCAGCAGGGTGCCAGGAGTTCAACATTTCCAGAAATGTCAGTTTCTCAAGAGATTTCAGTTCATGATTTCCCTGCACAAATATAGGGCAACATAGATAGTGGGAGAAATATGTATTTACTTTACTTTGCAGGAGGACCTTTTATTGTCACTTTCATTTTGGCATCACAGTTGCTTTAATATAGTATTGGCCAGTAAGTCAGGGATTGCTGCTGGGAACTGAAATTAGGCTGTTCACTTTGCAAGGTAAGTTGAACTTTGCAAGAGGAACCGTGATAAAATTAAATTGTATTATTATTTATTTTATCAAAGAATACCTAATCCCATTCAAGAAAAATGTAAAAAAAGGACACAGAGCATCTTCACAATGTTTTGTTGGCAGAAGGTTGGATGATGGGTGGCACAGTGGTGTAGTGGTTAGCACTTTCACCTAGCAGTAACAAGGGTCGCTGGTTCGAATCCCAACTACGACACTACCTGCCTGGAGCTTGCATGTTCTCTCTGTGCCTGCGTGGGTTTCCTCCGGCTACTCCGGTTTCTTCCCACACTCCAAAGACATGCTGGTAGGTTAATTGGATCCTGTCTAAAAATTGTCCCTAGTATGTATGAATGTGAGTTAGGGACCTTAGATTGTAAGCTCCTGAGGGTAGGGACTGATGTGAATGTACAATGTATATGTAAAGCGCTGCATAAATTGACGGCTCTATATAAATACCTGAAATAAATAAAAATGATGGAAATCAGCAGAGGTTTAACTTATTAACTAATCTCTAGGGAAAATTTCCCCGCAAAGTGCATTTTTCCTTGAAAACTGAACAGTCTATTTGTCTTTAGTATATTGACCTCAATAGAAAAATAGAAAAAACACATGCATTTATATCTTTCTGATATCTTTCTGAGCATACAAAGCATTGAACCCACAATAATTGGATTACAGATGCAATGCCAGGCTCCTGCAGACTTTTTTCCATCTCACTTTTTATACTGAGGTATGGTCTTTCAGTCATAGAGCTGGAGGAAGTGTCAATGGATTATGACTGCACTGATTATCGATCCATTGCAGTGGTAGAGGGCACTGGTAGTTCATACATTCACAGATCTCTGTGTTTGGCCATGCCAATTTCAAGGGAAAAGGGGGAGAGCACCTTGCCTCAAAATATAAGACTAATAGATACCACATACCATAGGAGCTTCACGTGTTTCTCTAAAAACATGAAAAAATATAACTATACATACTTCAAAAATGTTAAAATAAAATCAAAACGATAAATTCAAAGAAGCATTATTTGGCTGGCAATCCAGGGTAAGTGCTCAGAAACCCCCCTAGATATTAAAAGCAATTACAGAGCAGAAAGACCTCCTAGACCATATGATCATGGATTTACAAAATAACCACCTAATAGGGTGGCACAGACAAAGAGAGTAATAGTGAATAAAAAGCAGAGACAGTTGCACTCACATTGAAAATACCCAGCAGAGACTACATCCAAGTGGGGCTATAATGGTCTTGAGACATCACCTCAAGGAACAACACATCAATTCCTAAATAGAATGTAAAATATATAATGGAACATATATATAGAACATATGTGCATCATATGCATTTACGACTGTTTACATTCAGTTTTTTGTCATCCATTCACTCTCTCTTCTCTCTTTACATTTGCATTTCTTTATGCATAATTTGCAGTGACACCTTTACCTACAATCCTTGTAATCTTTACATTCATTTAAATGCTATCCACTTTTATATAAAGATTCCCTAACATATATATTTTTTGACTTATCTTGGAGCTTACTGGGTTCACTATCGAATAATTAAATAATAATTATTATCATTTATAATATATTACTATTATAAACTATACACACATTTAATATCTTGTTCCCAGATACATTTGTTACAATTACACAATACCCTTGCTTGTGGAGACACTCCGTCCCACTTTGTACCTTCCCACTCTGCCCGGTGTTGCAACTATACATATGCTGCCTCAGCTCCCGTGGAGAGGCTATGCTCCTGGCCCACCTTGCACCCACCACCATGCACTGCACTTGTTGTCTGAGTTGGTGAGTGTGTTTGGTCAACCATCTATACACACCAAATGTTCATTTATTATTGAACAACATGATTCATTATATCTCTATATACATTCCTTAGGAATTTTGGGTGCATCAGCTCCTGATGAGTGGAGAAACATCCACGAAACGCATCGAGCTTTGTTTTGATGTCCCAGTTACATCTGATACGGAATCATACTTATTTGTACTATCTGTTTTACTTAATTGCATAATTTTTTCCTACTCAGTAAATGCACATTTACCATGTTGGTACACCTGTCGGTATCAGGCAAGTATTTTTTACTATGCTTATGCCATGTGCACGCCTTCTATATGTATATGAAATTAATATTTTTTACTGCATATGAAATGATTACTTTTTTATTGTCTGTTATTTATTATAATCAATAAACATTTCATGATGAAATTCAAACATGGTCTAATTTACCTCCACTTCCCAAGCGCTTCATCTTAAAGTCCCAACTTTCCCTTTGTATGTATCCATTTAAGGATTATGGAGGCCACTGTGCTCTTAGGAACCTTAAGAGCAGAATTTTTTTTGTAACCTTGGCCAGATCTGTGCCTTGCCACAATTCTGTTTCTGAGCTCCTCAGGCAGTTCCTTTGACCTCATGATTCTCATTTGCTCTGACATGCACTGTGAGCTGTAAGGTCTTATATAGACAGGTGTGTGGCTTTCCTAATCAAGTCCAATCAGTATAATCAAACACAGCTAGATTCAAATAAAGGTGTAGAACCATCTCAAGGATGATCAGAAGAAATGGACAGCACCTGAGTTAAATATATGAGTGTCACAGCAAAGGGTCTGAATACTTAGGACCATGTGATATTTCAGTTTTTTTTTTTAATAAATCTGCAAAAATGTCAACAATTCTGTGTTTTTCTGTCAATATGGGGTGCTGTGTGTACATTAATGAGGAAAAAAATTATCTTAAATGATTTTAGCAAATGGCTGCAATATAACAAAGAGTGAAAAATGTAAGGAGGTCTGAATACTTTCCATTCCCATTGTATATATAATACGCTATTCAAATGTGCTTTATAATGCATGGTTTTCCCTTTTATGAACAAGAAAATAACAACGTAATGCTGTTGGGCTGGTATAATAACGCTATGGGGCTGGTATGAAATTATTTCCAGGGCTGGTTTTTATTCCCAGTCCGGCCCTGGCTTCAGCACGCTGTCTGCTGAAAATGGGTCACAGTAATGCGGAACCAACTGCACTCCTGAGATCCACAGGAGAAGTATAGCCAAATGAGCTTTGGCTGTACTTCTCCTTTAAGCAGAGACAGTCTCCTTCACTAATACAAGCAACTAATTTACTCCTATTGAGTTCAATTACTTTGTATTCTCTAATTGACATATTTGATTCATGTACAGTATGTTGGACATATATTGACATAAATATGCATTTATGGACATATATTGACATATATAGGGCTGTTCCTTTAGTTTTGCAACTCTTGTTTACATTGAACAGGAAATATCAGTAGCTTAGAAAAATGACAGTTACATAGTTAGTCTGGTTGAAAAAAAGACACAAGGTGAGGGAGATGGGCGGAGCCTAATGGAGCAGACATGCTTTGTTAGAGCTCTGCACCGCTGAGGAGAGAAGAGAAGGACAAAGCGGAGCCTGCAGGCTCAAAAGGTATCCATTTGAACCTTTTTACCCCAGGGAACAAACTGTGAAAGTTTGGGCAGGAAATATGGTACTGGGAGGAAACCGTGGCAGAAATAAAAATCACCTCACAAAGAGCTCACAGGGACTCACTGCAGCTGAAGCAGCTCCAGTCACCTCACAATATACAGCATCAGGGCGCTCTCACAGACAGAAAATGTCACAGCAAGACTCTCCATTTGAGTAAGATATAGAACAAATCCTCTCACAAACTTCTCCACAAGCCTCCTCAGCATCCCCAGTAATATTATTACAATTTGAAAAGATGCTTCATAAGGCTTTAAAACAAACCTCAGACCAAATAACAAAAAGCCTAACCAAAGAAATAAGAGAGCTGGGAAACTGCACCGCAGCCTTAGAAATAAAAATGGATGAAATTGAAATTACAACCCAAGAAAATATAACAGAATTGGAACAATTAAAAGAAGAGAATTTAATACTTCAAACTAAGCTCGAAGATTACGAAAATAGAGCCAGACGTTCAAACTTGCGCATAAGGGGAATACCTGAAACTGTGACAGACCTGCAATCTACTATTACTGCTCTATTACAAGAACTAAAGCCAGATATCCCTATTGAACGTTTAGAACTGGACAGAGTACACAGAGCCCTCACAGCCAAAAAGAAAGATGGACCCCCACGTGATATAATCACAAAATTTCATTATTACAGAACGAAAGAACAAATACTAATTGCTGCAAGAGAAAAAAAGGAACTTAATTTTCAAGGACACAATTATCAAATTTTTGCTGACCTATCCCAACTTACTATTACTAAAAGACGATCCATGAAACCCCAACTAATGGAACTGCAACGCCACAACATTATGTATCAATGGGGCTTCCCCTTTTCAGTCAGATTTAACTACCAAGGTACAATTTATAGAAGCAGATCAGCAGATGAACTACAACAAACCCTTTTAAAATTAAATCTGACAGAACCCACAAGCAGCAACTCTCCCACACGCAGAAGAATGACATCATCTTCACCTTCAGGCAGCACCCAGAAAATTTCAGAACAAAATGGGAATCATCATTCTCACAAAAGAGGCCGTTATGCCACATCATCCATGGACCAAGAAGATTCAATGGACTGACATCCTAATTCCTGATATCTCCTCATTTATTATACTAAGAGATGGTTCTCTATAAAAAACCTGTATTTATAACTGAATGTAACTGCATTCTGATAGTCACACACTGTGTGGGATCATGTTACATTCCAGTTATATTTCTTATTACTTCTGATTCATATAGCCTTAGAATATATAAGTGAAATAAGGAAATTTTTGTTCAGTTATATATTATCAGGTAATAACAATAGATTTATTACTTTTTAGGACAAATATGTTCAATAATCCAGAAGTAATGGAAGCTTTTTCTTTCTTTTCCTAACTAGTTCCTAGAATTATGTTTTTGTTTATTCTAATCTGAAGCAATACAACCTCAATTTTATGAGTTAACATATCTAAACAGTTACATATGAATAAAATATGTATTTGTTTACTCTAAAAGGGTTAAAATCCCAAAATAATTCAAACTATCTTCATCAATACCAAAGTTATTAACAGTACCTTTCTAACTGAATTATTTAGCCTAGGGCAAGACTAACCATATACAACCACCCTGGAATAAATAATTTCAACAAAAACTATATTCTGCACTCCAATTAATGAAACATCATTTTAATGTCTTTTGACATAGCACTTCTCTCCTGTAAGCGGAAGATCCGTGTACCCCCATTAGCCCTCCTCATTCTCCCAACCATATTATGTGGGAGTGTGACGAAGGCACTTATTCCCCTGAGAGAGATATTTATTCTCTTTCACGGGTAAATTGTGATTACTTGCAAAAAATAATTTATACAATGTATCATCTAATCTTATATGTTTTTTGTTTACTCTCTACTCCAGAATTCACTGGTTTCTTTTCTATCCTTTCATCTCTTCAGTCCACACAGGTTGATCTGCGCAGTCAGCTCTGCATAACAAAAAGTAAGTCAAAACTATTTAATCTGTTGTCATGGCACCACTGAATATACTTTCCCTGATTTTCAGGGAATAAATGTCCCTCAAAAAAGGACCAAAGCCTTCCGTACTTTCCATAACAAGAAGGCTCACATAGTATGCCTCCAAGAAACACACTTCACCAAAGATTCTACTCCAAAATATATTTCTCCTTTTTATCAACAAATTTACACGGCTTCTGCCTGTACCAAGCAAAGGGGAACTCTAATTGCATTTCACCTATCCACACCATTCACCTTATCATCAGAAATTAAAGACCCAGAAGGTAGATACCTGATACTCATGGGTTATATAATGGATACAGCAATCACGGTGATTTCCTACTACGCTCCTAACAAACAACCTACACCATTCCTCTCACATATATTACAAGTGATTAATACACACAAAATAGGAACAGTGATAATGTGCGGGGATTCGAACCAGGTCCTCCTCCCATTTCTAGATAAATCACCTTTTACACCATCCAAAATAACCTCTAGATTACCTTTCTCTCAACTTCTTTCCAAATACAATCTGGTAGATTCGTGGAGAGAAAGTAACCCAATGAAGAAGAAATTCACTTATTTCTCGCACCCTCATCAAACCTTCACCAGAATAGATCATATTTTTCTAACAATAGGAATGATAACAGAAATTATTGAATCAGATATAATTCTGATTCCGTGGTCTGACCATAATGCAGTATACACTACTATAGCCTCAGCCATAGAAAAAGCGCATGACCCAACGTGGTACTTACCGGACATAATGCTCAAGCACCCACTGCATCAGAGGGCCATTGAACAAGCTTTAAAGGAATACATATCAATTAATAATACAACAGACATCTCCCCAATAACACTGTGGGAAGCTCATAAGCCTGTCTTGCGTGGTACAATACAAAGACAAATGGCACTATTTAAACGGGAACGCAAAAATCTAGCAAAAAAACTAGAACTCAATTTTAATGCAGCCTACATATCATTCCAAGATAATCCATCTCAGAGTACAAAATCTCATCTGGAAAAATCTAGATTGGAATACAATCTATTTCTCACTGAGTCAGTTGATAAATCCCTCAAACGCTCCAAACACAGTTTCTACATGAATACAAACAAACCAGGTACATATTTGGCTCGGGCATTAAATTCAACTAACAAATCTTTCAAACCAATACGTTTGAAATTATCAAAAAATGTTTACACTTGTAATCCAGTTAAAATAGTCCATAAATTTCACTCACATCTCGCAACTTTATACAAGAAAAACAATGAATTTAATCCTACAGAGGCTGAATCCTTCTTCTCAAAAATAACCTTACCTGAGTTATCTCAGAATCAAAAAAGCAGTTTGGATGAGCCTATAACTATAGATGAAGTTGCTAACGCCATAAAAGACCTAAAACTTAACAAAAGACCAGGCCCAGACGGCTACTCGGCTTTATACTATAAAACATTCTCAGAAATACTCTCTCCCATTCTCACTGAAACTTTTAACAAACTTCTAGATGGACATTCTTTTCGGCAAGAAACACTAATGGCAATTGTTTGTATGATCCCAAAACCCCTTTCTGATGATACTTCCTGTGTGAATTATCGGCCTATTTCTCTGTTAAACCTCGATATTAAATTATTAGCAAAAATAATAGCAAAACGCCTCAATAGCATTATAGGAAAATTAATACATAGAGATCAAGTAGGCTTCATGCCAAATAGACAGGCAGGCGATAATATACGCAGGGCAGTGTTATTGGCACATATTGCTAAAAAACGGAAAATCCCTTTATGTTTTCTATCTCTCGATATTAAGAGGGCATTTGACACAGTATCCTGGCAATATATGCAATATTCATTACAAAAATGGGGTTTTGGACCCCACTTTTCAACATGGATCAAAGCATTATATAATAAACCCAAAGCCTATATAAAATATGCTGGATACAAATCTGGAGCCTTTAATATCGAAAGAGGTACCCGACAGGGTTGCCCATTATCTCCCTTATTATTTGCCCTTATACTCGAACCCATGGCCCAATACATCAGAACAAACCAAACTATAACTGGCATTGAAGTAGGAGGTATTACACACAAATTATGTATATTTGCAGACGATATATTACTTTTTCTATCATCACCACAGGTCTCTGGTCCTAACTTAATACCAGCTCTTGATGGATTTGCAGCCCTATCCGGCCTTATGATTAATCCTAAGAAATGCCTAGTGCTTAATATTTCGCTCACAAACATGGAATTGATCCCGGCTAGGGCTGCACTCCCATTCACATGGGCAGAAAAATCAATCCCATATCTTGGAATTCATTTAACAGCATCTCATTCTGACTTATTCTCAACCAATTATCCTCCTGTATTAAGACAGATCACAAATCTAATAAAACAATGGTCGCAACTTTATCCTGGATAGGGAAGATTAATGCAATCAAATGACTATTCTACCCAAATTGCTTTATCTATTCAGAGTCCTCCCTATTCCAATTCCTTCCTATTTTTTGAGAATAGTACAAAAAAGAGCAACTTTGTTTATATGGGGCTCCTCTAAACCACGTATACCTATACACACACTACATCTTCCCAAAAATAAAGGAGGCCTGGGATACCCTAATTTTACTAACTACTACAGAGCAGCACATTTGGCCAGTCTGTCCAAATACCATGCAAAACAGGAAATCCCATTATGGGTATTTATAGAGGCTTCAGAAAATGACCCTCTATTAATATCAAACTTATTATGGCTTGATCCTAAAGACCGCTTTAAAATTCATAATCCCATAACTAAACACTTCTTATCTCTCTGGGATAAACTAAAAACCAAATATCAGTTACAATCTCCACACAATCCTCTCCTTTCTTTTATCAGAAATCCGGCCTTTTATCCGGCATGGATCTACCCAAATTCTTTTAAAGCTTGGACAACATCAGGCATTCAGACACTAAATGACTTCATAGCATCTAAATCATTCCTTTCATTCCCATCGCTTAGAGAAAAATATGATCTACCAAACTCTGAGATATTTAGATATCTCCAAATCAAAAATTTCTATACACCATTCCTAAAGGGGGATACACCATTATCCCAATTATCCATTTTTGAATCAATCTGTACAAAAGATCCATTTGCTAAAGGTACAATTTCATCACTTTATAATCAATTATATGGAGTAGCAAATTTTAATAGACCCTCTTACGTTCAGAAGTGGGAGGAGGACCTGGGACGAACTTTAGAAGACACGGACTGGTCTAACATATGGCTCACATCTAAGTCATCTTCACCCAACATCTTAGCACTGGAGACAAATTATAAAGTCCTAACTCTAGCGGGTACCTTGTACCCGCTAGAGTGGCAAAATTTTCACCTAATAGCTCAGCTCTTTGTTTTCGAGGATGCCCAGAAATAGGCACACATTTACACATATGGTGGACGTGCCCAGTAATCCAAACCTTCTGGAAGGAAGTCTTCGTGATTGCATCTAAAATATTTAAAAAAAATAATACAACCAGATCCATATATAACTTTACTTAATCTAAAACCGGAATGGTTAACACTCTCTCAATTCAAACTTATGATCCAACTAATAACGGCTGCAAAACAAACAGTGGCCAAGGCATGGAAATCTCCTACATTGGTACTAGCAGAAACAATTCACAGAATGAATAATACAATGTCCCATGCTAAGATGGTAGCCATCAATCAAAATCAAATTCCAAAATTTGAAAAACTTTGGCATCCTTGGATAAAACAACAGTTCCTGTCAAACTTCAATGACTCTGTCCTGTTGCCATGGTAACAGATTAAATGACTTACAGAGACACCCATTCTAAGGCTTCAAAGAGAACTAAAAAGAATAATAAACTGACGAGCGGGACAACCTTGTGGACCATACCTCTACCTTTCAACCCTTTTTCTTCTTTCTCTTTCCTTTTCTCCACCTTATGATTAAAGCTCATTATCAGAATTTATTTGACCTATATACACTCTACTTGTAAACAATATGTATAGTAGGTATAAATCATTTAAATACCTACAAAAGTAACTAAGGAAATGATATATATCTTTAATTTAGGTTTACGTGAACCCAATGTTTAATATTTGAAATTTCATGATATTTACCTATATAAACCCTACTGTAAAACAATGAGCTTACTTTATAGATCCTTGTAAACTTACTTTATGTATCTTTATAATATTGTATACTCAATAAACTTCTTTTGACAAGGAAAAAAAGACACAAGTCCTTCCAGTCCAACCCACAGAAATAAAATAAAAAACACACAAACACACAATTAGAAAATCTCCATATACACAATCATGTATCCACATTTGACCAATTCATATACACAATCTTATACCCACAGTTGACCAAGAGAAAGGCAAAAAAAGCCCCAATAGAGCATGATGCAATTTGCTCCAGTGGGGGGAAAAATTCCTTCCTGATCCCTCAAGAGGCAATCTGATATTCCCTGGATCAACTTTACCCATGAATATGAGTATCCAGTTATATTTTGTGCATTTAAAAAAGAATGAAGGCCTTTTTTAAAACAATCACTTTTTACCGTACTTTCAGAATAGGGTAATATACTTTGTATTCTTTAGAACCCAACTAATGAGTAATATATTCTTATGTATATAACATAATATCATCAAGTTGAGTTTGAGTTATTAAGTTATCACTTACCTTAATAACTTTCAGCAGGATGTTGGTGTCTGATCTAACCCCCTTCTGATCAATGTGTTCATATGCAGAAAAAGCCACGTTTGCCTCTCGAATATCATGAAAGCTATAGGTAAAAACTAGTAATTAAGTTTTAATTTAATTTTTTTTTTTTTAATAATAAATTATATATAATAAATGTACCAATTGTAACAAAAAAATGTTTTTCCCTTAAACCTAAAGCTCAGCCCTGCTAACCTGTTATTTCCCTCACATCTAGCACAATGAACTTCTAAAACCTCTGTTCAAGAGGGAGTGATGAAAAAGTCGAAGTGCTGCCAGACATTTAGGCAGTTGTGCTTCTGCTTTGCTATATTGGCCCAATCAACTTGGAAAAAGGAACTAAATGTGATGACATTTAAGAAATGCAAGAAGAAAGACCTTCAAAGATCATGACCTAGCTTGTTTAACATTGGAACATATTGTCTCTAGGTGTCCTACAAAACATGTGTTCGCTTTATAAAATGTTCGTACAAACTGTGAAAATGGACAGTAACAATTTATTGGGTTTTCTTTTTTGTTTCACCTCCTGTGCAAACTTTATTAGGACTTCAATTTATATGTTAAGGTGGTCAAAAATAGACTTTGCTATCATCTTTTTTAAAGTATTTCAAACTGTGCAATCAAGTCAAGTGTGTTGGAATTCTAAATGGAGTATTACTAGGGATTTGTATTGTTGTGAAGTCAAATAAACAAATGGGTTAAGTTTAACTCCTGATTAATATCAGCTGAAAGCTCTTTTAAATGATCTTTACTTGTTATATATTAAAATCATTAGGGCCCTCCTATTCCTTCTGTATTGAACTGAATTGTAATTGTGCTGCCCACCCTCTACATTGTAAAGCACTGCGCAATATCAATCGTGTATAATAATTACAAGATATTGGTCAAAGAGCAATGGTGTCCAGTATTGAATGGCTAATAGACACAGCAGTATGCTTTTTTGTGCAGATTAGTGTATATTGAGCTACAATGTGATATCTAATTGTTTTTGGATAGCTTTTTTGCTCCTTGCACTGCTTTAAAGCTGAACTACAGGCAAACAGTATAATACATTGCTAAAAAAGGCTTTGAAGGGTCAAACTATGTGAAAAAGATTCATTAGCATCAGTAGTAACTTACCTGAGAGCACTTCTATCAAGTAGATCAAGGCACTTAAGAATCAACTTAACATTGTATAAACCACTCTTCATGTTGTAAGTAAAATGAAAAGCAGATGTGAAATAGCCCAGATCCAACAACCTTCGTAGATCCTAATGGAAATTATAGTGCAAATTAGGAAATTAAACTAATATCTTTTACATTTTATAGCATCTACATAGACCTTTTCAATGTATCTCAGTTGCTTCAGTCTTTCATTTCCTCTGTTATGTTTCATAACCTCATGTCAAATTTATTTAGGGATAATTTTTTGTGTTTAAACTCAGGAAGAAGTTTTTCATGTCTTTAAATCTTTAAAAAGTGATCAAGAGTTATATATTTTAAGATAAAGTCAGAAGTGTACAACTATATAATATTTCATTTAAAGGGTAGTTCCACTTTTGCAAACGAATTGAAATAACACGTACTTTATATTTCTTACATGTTCCCATCAACATAGCATAACTTAAAAAATATATTTTAAAATTGCCAGATGCCTTTTTAAGTGCTTTTTACTTGCCCAAATCCTTACATGCTCTCCCTGCTTTGTGGTGTTCAGAAGGAAACCGTGGAGTAATGTTTATTGCAGTTATCACAATATTCAGAGAAAATTATGTATAGTTTATAAAATGGATTATTAAAGCACATGCTAGCTACTTACTTATCCCAGGGACTATATCTCTATGTACTGAAGTCACTCTAGCCTCCACTAAATCATGACAAGGAGGAAAACATCATCAACCCTCTGTAAGCTCAGCCTAGAACTTACTTAGTGTTTTGGTCCTGGGGGAAAGGAGTAATGGGAGAGTGTAGTGAGAATAAATGTATTAAACAATGAGCTAGTTACTTTGTCACTTTGTCCAGAATTAGCAAAATTTGAGACTGTTTATGGCTAAATAGGGAATTTAATGAGATTGGCTTACTACAACAAATTCCTTACTATAGCAGTGTGTGGGTGGAATGCTTAGGAATTCCAGCCAACAGACTCTGGTGCTGGCATCTAAAAGGTACAGTAAGTGAGCAACCATTGTGTGCTAAAAGGTTCTGTTTTCGACTAATCACTAAGATTCAATTGTTGAGTATACTTTAAGATTTAATAATGGATGGAATAAACAATTTAAATAGAGCCTTTTATGAGAAAACAAAGATACTCATGCCAAAATTACCAGTGCCCTTTAAAAGATAGGAGTTTATATGCTGTCATGCTGGCCGTTCAGCTTCACCACTAATCCAAACAGTACAGGTAGGTGAAAGCAATTAATTGAAAATGACACGAAGCAAAGTGATGTTGCTGCCAATATTTCCAGTAACATTCAAACTATCGTGTACTAGTGTTGTTGTATAGAAAGATAAATATTCTCATTATAGTGTCACTCGATCAAAGTGATATTTCACTTCTAGGAGGAGAATGGTAGGTAGACGTCACACCCAGTCCTCTGGATCTCCTGCAGACCTAAGATTTCCCTGCCAGCTTGATTCACACATTCCAAATGGGTGTTCCCAATCCTCCTGTTTTTTTATTCTACACAATATAAAATATATAAATCAAATGGCAGAGTTGGAGCTCCTCATTGCTACTGTAGAAGGTGTGGTCAAGTGCAAAGATCTCAAAGTATGTGTTATCTCTACATTTTCTCTGTAAAGATCTTGTACAGGTTAAGTTACCTTGGAGCAGACTCCTCCTTTGTTGAAAGATCCAGATGGAACACAACTCTCTAATGAGTCACTGGGAAACTAGAATTACAACAAAATGTATAATGCATAGTCTTCTTTTACTTATCTTTTGTACTCTTGAAGAATACTGACATATACAACAGGTTATCAGTGACAAAATAGTTACAACGCATACAATAAAAAGAGATAATTATAATGCATACATTCATGGCAGTTAATACCCAATGAGTATTCTGTAGGTAAAACTCTCCCCCACTCAGAATCAGAATAAAGCCGTTAAACAAACAAGCAGCTCTATCCAGAAACATAGAGGCAGAATTACAAAATACGCAATTGGGAATTTAAAGGGCTAAAAAAATCATGCTGGGACATCGTTAAAGGGCATCTGCCTTTACTGCTGATACCAATGTTATAAGAATCTTTCATTCCATGGAGTTAAAATGGCAATTCCAATTCCCAAGTCGCATACTAGTTCCAGGGCTGTGAAATCTAATCTGATCAGTTTTACTGTCAGTGATTTGACTGCCCCAGAACTACAACATGACCAATCAGTCAAAGAATGATCACTTTGTAAAAGTTTTTAACACAGGTATTTGCTGTAGTAACAGATTCCTTTTAAAGTGCATCTACTGTAAACCAAAAGCAAAAATTGTATATACTGCAGCTTACCAGTACTTAGATGAGGTTCCTGCATTATTTTTCATTCATGTTCCTTTTATTTTCACCTGGCAATCGTTGCTATAACACACTTTCTGTCATTGGGTGTCTATGCACACTCCTCAAATGAATTTATAGGGGAACTTTGGTTGCCACCCAGGCTGGACTTGTCTGCTTTTGTTCATCTCCATTACATTGGAGGTGATGAGATAAGTATTTTGCACAAGAAAGATAACATTGTTTTTGCTTCCAGTTAATCTCCCATAAAGTGACAAGGAGACTGCATTTCTGACAAGGGTCTTTGTGTACTTGTTAAAATGTTCTTGAAAAATGAGAACTAATCCAGCCACCACAACTAAAGACGGGTATGCATTAATATATTTAATTTTTGCTCCTGAGTTTAGTTATACTTTAACCTCCCTGGCAGTCTTATTATGTCAGTATTTTTGAATGTCAAAGCAGTACATTGTTTTGCATGGAACAGTAAACGGAGCTTATATAGTGAATAATAGTATTTTCAAATCCATCAGACTGTTTTGATGTTAAATTATAAAAGCAGCGGTGTTCTGTCAGATCAGCAAACCACTGAGATCAGCATCAATTCAACATCAAAAGAGTTTCACGTGTTTCTAAATACTGTATTATAATATATAAGCTCAGTTTATTGTTACAAATAAGTGTTCAATGCACAACTTCGGTGGGTATAATAAGATACCTTCTCACTGTATCTGTACTGTGGAGGAGTGCAAGGTGTAGCAAGATGGCAGAGACAGAACGTCACGTCCATTACAAGATATGACGGGTCGCCTAATCTAACGGAACACCAGTATTGGCCAGAGGACAGAGCGGGAGGACATCGGGGATGGCGGGGACAAGGTAAGTATCACTAAAGTGTAATCCTGAGTGTGACTCAGGGTTACCGCTTTTGGTACTGAAAATTAACCCCGAGCCACACTCGGGATTACCGCCAGGAAGGTTAAAGCGTAAGTAAACATCCTTTATGTCACAGCTCACAGTGGATTGGATTCAATAACAGAGGCAGTGCTTACAATCGAGAAAGTAATGTGCAGGATTAGGTTCGACCAGAAGCTCCTTGAAATCCTGCCTGCACCTGTTGGTGTCCTTAACAAACATTGACAATAGGAAGCTAGGAATTTTAGTGATAGTAATACCTAGGGATGGGCCGAACAGACCCCTGTTCGGTTCGCACCAGAACTTCCGAACACCGCAAAAGTTTGGACCCGAATAACGAACCCCATTAAAGTCAATGGGACCAAAATGTCAAAATCAAAAGTGCCCATTTTGAAGGCTTATATGCAAGTAATTGGGCATACAATGATTATAGGGGTCCTGCCCTAGGGGACATGTATCAATAAAAAAAAAGTTTGTGAAAAACGTCATTTTTAAAGTGAAAGCCTAAAAATGAAAAATTCCTTCCAATATAGTGCCTGGGGGTTCCCCTTAGTCTACCTGTAAAGTGGCAGATCTGTACCATGTCTAGGATCTGCTGCAGAATTAATTGCATTGCGCCTTCCCACCATAACCCTTTAGAGGTACTCTTGATGAAAGCAAGAATTGGCCTTGCTGTAAAAAATTGCAATGATATGCACCTGTCAAACAGGTGCAGAAAAATTACTCTTTGGGTGTTGGGGGCACCTTCCCACCGTAACCCTATAGAGGTGCTCTTGATGAAGGCAAAAAAAATTGCAATGATTTGTATATGGTTGGTGTTTTTGCCATGTTTGATGTGCCTGAGACACAGTTTGCAGATAGCAACAGTGTGATCTGCTGCAGATATGCTGAAAAAGGCCCTTCAGGTCTGGTATGGACTTTAAGGGGAACCCCACGCCAAAATTTTTTAAAAAAATGGCATAGGGGTCCCCCCAAAAATCCATACCAGACCCTCATCTGAGCACGCAACCTGGCAGGCCGCAGGAAAAGAGGGGGGATGAGAGAGCAGCCCCCCGAACCGTACCAGGCCACATGCCCTCAACATGGGGAGGGTGCTTTGGGGTAGCGGCCCCCCCAAAGCACCTTGTCCCCATATTGATGGGGACAAGGGCCTCATCCCCCCAACCCTTGCCCAGTGGTTGTGGGGGTGTGCGGGTGGGGGGCTTTAATCGGAATCTGGAAGCCCCCTTTAACAAGGAAACCCCCAGATCCCGGCCTCCCCCACCATGTGAAATAGTAATGGGGTACAAATGTACACCTACAATTTCACAAAAAAGTGTAAAAATGGTAAAAATGACATGACACGGCTTGGGACAAGTCCTTTATTAAAAAATTAAAAAATAAAAATGTCCCACAAAGTCCATTCATCTTCTTCTTCTCTCGCTCCGACAGACTGGAAAAGAAAAAAAAATCCTCCGTGACGTAACCGTGACGTAACCGGGTGACCCCGCCCCCTCTGATGCTACGGGGAAACCATGGGGATGTTCACGTGCATCAGAGGGGGGGCGGGGTCACCCAGGGACATCCGAAAATGAAAAAAGAAAGGGAGTTTGGGACTTTAAATGAGGCGCAATTAAGTGCCTCCATCCCGATATTTGGTATATGCAAAAAAGGGGATTTGGGACTTTAAATTAAGCGATTAGGTAGTGGAGATGAATGGTACCATATTTAAATTGCATTATGAAGTGTTTATTGGTTATAGTAAATAACAAACAATAAAGAGAGTATTCGTTTCATATACAGTAACAAATGTATTCATTTCATATAAGTATAAGAATTATACACATAATATAGTAGAAAATATATGCACGTATGCAGCACATGGTTTAATATTGAGAATAAAGAAGCGTAATATTCTTGGCAGACACATGCCTGGTACCGATCGGTGCATTCGCATGGTGTATGTATCATTACTAAATAGAGTAGTTGGAAGGAACAATGGTATAACTGAGTAGAATTCCATGTAAAATGTAGCTGGGGCATCAAAACTAGAGCTCGACGCGTTTCGTGGGTACTCCCACTCATCAGGAGCTGATGTGCCCCAAAATTCCTAAAAAATACATATAAAGATAATGAACCATAGTGTCCATATATAAAAGTAAAAAATTATAAGTATGTAAATGAATGAATGTTGGTATATCCAAATAGTTGGATCGAACACACTCATATATATATAATATATATTATATATATTATATATATTATAATATATTATATACATAAATTTGCAATCGTGTTATTACTAAAAGCAGTGATCAATCTGAATGGTGGATTAGGTGAACTCAAAGGAAGTAATGGTGTGTGTGATAAAAAGGTAGATGAATATTGGAAATCTATATATTACACATAAGTGACAGTGGAAGTGAAAATGTGGAGTAGCCAAAATGGGGATGAGAAGTGGTGGTGATTGGTGCAAAGAAAAGGTTGACAGTGAAAGAAGGAGGGGTGACACAAGGAGGTGAAATCACCAAAGGGGGGACATCTGAACCCAGGTGGAACAGCCAAATAGTTGAAAAAAAGGAAAAAAAAAAAAAAAAAAAGTGAAAATACACAAATGCAACAACCTACCCCATTGTGGCATGTAGGAGCATCACCAGCCAAACGGCTCCCGTAGGGGGGTTATGCTTCTGGCCCGCCCTGCGCCCATCGCCGCGCACTGCACTTGCTGTCCGGGTTGGTGAGTGTGTTCGATCCAACTATTTGGATATACCAACATTCATTCATTTACATAATTATAATTTTTTACTTTTATATATGGACACTATGGTTCATTATCTTTATATGTATTTTTTAGGAATTTTGGGGCACATCAGCTCCTGATGAGTGGGAGTGCCCACGAAACGCGTCGAGCTCTATTTTTGATGCCCCAGCTACATTTTACATGGAATTCTACTCAGTTATACCATTGTTCCTTCCAACTACTCTATTTAGTAATGATACATGCACCATGCGAATGCACCGATCGGTACCAGGCATGTGTCTGCCAAGAATATTACGCTTCTTTATTCTCAATAGTAAACCATGTGCTGCATACGTGCATTTATTTTCTACTATATTATGTGTATAATTCTTATACTTATATGAAATGAATACATTTGTTACTGTATATTGAACGAATACTCTCTTTATTGTTTGTTATTTACTATAAACTGGTGGGGTCAACCTGCGCTAGTGAGCAATACGTGAAAATAATGTATAATGTGTATTCACAAAAATTGCAGCAGCAAAAAAAACTTCAAATATCCATGAAGTGATAGACATACAAATAAAACTTAATTGCGCTAGCAGTGATAATATAATTGAAAAGTGTTTAGGAAACACGATATATACGTGTAAATCCCAATCAAAAAGTAACCACAAGTGCATAAACCTTATAACAAAAAATAGTTATGTGCTAAAAATCGATAATCAGGCATCAACACCACCTATAATCTGTCCATAGTAAAATAAAAAGAAAAGTCTGTTTGATTTGTCTAGTCACCAAGCCATAAGGACTGATAGATCAACGTAGTTCTCTATCGGACGTGCATTGATTGCAGAAAGAGAGTAATAGGTGTGCGCTTACCCCTATTGTTGGACCTCCTCTGTGGCAAGGTCTTATGGGCTTGCAGATTTCACCCTCTGCAGGGACCAAATGTTGGTAACCAGGTCTTGACAGCGTACACCACAGACTTCAGGATGGTCAGGATAGTCCAACTGCTCCAGCATCAGAGGGGGGACCCAAGAATGAAGAGGCCCATGGGCAAAAAAACATAAGGAAAAAAAGGAGAAGCTCCTATGGTGTAATATCGTTGGGGTTTTATTGGATAAACCACAAGTGAACATTTAAAAAAATCTCATAAAATATTCATAAAAAGCTGGCATAAACAAAGGCAGAACGCCCGTGCAAAGTAAACCTTCAGAACACGTGATGGCAAGCACTGCGAGGCCACGCCCTACATGTTTCGTCATACGTGACGTCATCTACGGGGCACGGGCGACGCAATGAACCATCACCTTATATATCAATAGACTGAATTGCAATTTCAGTCTATTGATATATAAGGTGATGGTTCATTGCGTCGCCCGTGCCCCGTAGATGACGTCACGTATGACGAAACATGTAGGGCGTGGCCTCGCAGTGCTTGCCATCACGTGTTCTGAAGGTTTACTTTGCACGGGCGTTCTGCCTTTGTTTATGCCGGCTTTTTATGAATATTTTATGAGATTTTTTTAAATGTTCACTTGTGGTTTATCCAATAAAACCCCAACGATATTACACCATAGGAGCTTCTCCTTTTTTTCCTTATGTTTTTTTGCCCATGGGCCTCTTCATTCTTGGGTCCCCCCTCTGATGCTGGAGCAGTTGGACTATCCTGACCATCCTGAAGTCTGCGGTGTACGCTGTCAAGACCTGGTTACCAACATTTGGTCCCTGCAGAGGGTGAAATCTGCAAGCCCATAAGACCTTGCCACAGAGGAGGTCCAACAATAGGGGTAAGCGCACACCTATTACTCTCTTTCTGCAATCAATGCACGTCCGATAGAGAACTACGTTGATCTATGTCCTTATGGCTTGGTGACTAGACAAATCAAATGGACTTTTCTTTTTATTTTACTATGGACAGATTATAGGTGGTGTTGATGCCTGATTATCGATTTTTAGCACATAACTATTTTTTGTTATAAGGTTTATGCACTTGTGGTTACTTTTTGATTGGGATTTACATGCATATATCGTGTTTCCTAAACACTTTTCAATTATATTATCACTGCTAGCGCAATTAAGTTTTATTTGTATGTTATTTACTATAACCAATAAACACTTCATAATGCAATTTAAATATGGTACCATTCATCTCCACTACCTAATCGCTTCATTTAAAGTCCCAAATCCCCTTTTTTGCATATACCAAATATCAGGATGGAGGCACTTAATTGCGCCTCATTTAAAGTCCCAAACTCCCTTTCTTTTTTCATAAATTATCGGGATGGAAGCAATTAGGTACATGGGATTGGTAGTGTTCCCCTACCCTCCCGGTGTGAGTTTTGCCCTTAATTATAGGGTATCATCATATATAAGATATTGCCCCTGTATGGTTTATAAATTATTTATATTGAATTTAGTCATGGACATATTATTGTTTATAATTGTTTACTTATTTTTATGTTATTCTCTAATTTTCTTAGGCAGCACCTTGGCTACCGATCATTGGCCACACATGGCTTTCTCCTTATAGGGATCCCGGGCACGCCCTCCACCGGGCCAGTTTCTGTCCTTGTGTGTGGTGCATTGGACGTTTGGGTGTCGCTGGTCTTCCTCTCTGTGGGAGCTGCGATGCGCCAGTGGGTCCTCCCCTTCTCCCCTTCACTTTGGTGATGGGAGATTCTGCGCGGACGCCCCTCTGCGCATCGGCGCCACGTATCCTACGTCGAGCGTGTGACGTCACATTCTGACGTCACTGCGCCGACGTACAGCGTGTCCATCCCGGTGTCATCATGGTAGGATTTCCTCCGCGCCGACCGCTGAGTGTACACTCAGCTCAGGTGCGGCGGCTCCTCCTCTATGTCACCCACGTGGCGTTGGCGGCATATTTATATTCCCCACTTGGAGCTGGCTGTTGACACGGCTGGTCTCTTTCTGGGATGACTGCACACCAGCCTTGCGGTTCACGTTTGGCTGGTAATGCTCCTACATGCCACAATGGGGTAGGTTGTTGCATTTGTGTATTTTCACTTTTTTTTTTTTTTTCCTTTTTTCCAACTATTTGGCTGTTCCACCTGGGTTCAGATGTCCCCCCTTTGGTGATTTCACCTCCTTGTGTCACCCCTCCTTCTTTCACTGTCAACCTTTTCTTTGCACCAATCACTTCTCATCCCCATTTTGGCTACTCCACATTTTCACTTCCACTGTCACTTATGTGTAATATAGAGATTTCCAATATTCATCTACCTTTTTATCACACACACCATTACTTCCTTTGAGTTCACCTAATCCACCATTCAGATTGATCACTGCTTTTAGTAATAACACGATTGCAAATTTATGTATATACATCATATTTTGCTTCCAGATACTTTTGCTCCCATCCTATCACAACATACTCCTGATTTTGAACACTTTCTGCTTCATCTTGCCCCTCTTGACCCTGCCCGTTGTTGCATCGATATTTATGCCGCCTCAGCTCCCGTGGAGGGGTTATGCTTCTGGCCCGCCCTGCGCCCATCGCCGCGCACTGCACTTGCTGTCCAGGTTGGTGAGTGTGTTCGATCCAACTATTTGGATATACCAACATTCATTCATTTACATACTTATAATTTTTTACTTTTATATATGGACACTATGGTTCATTATATTTATATGTATTTTTTAGGAATTTTGGGGCACATCAACTCCTGATGAGTGGGAGTGCCCACGAAACGAGTAGAGTTCTATTTTTGATGCCCTAGCTACATTATACATGGAGTTCTACTCAGTTATACCATTGTTCCTTCCAACTACTCTATTTAGTAATGATACATACACCATGCGAATGCACCGATCGGTACCAGGCATGTGTCTGCCAAGAATATTACGCTTCTTTATTCTCAATATTAAACCATGTGCTGCATACGTGCATATATTTTCTACTATATTATGTGTATAATTCTTATACTTATATGAAATGAATACATTTGTTACTGTATATGAAACGAATACTCTCTTTATTGTTTGTTATTTACTATAACCAATAAACACTTCATAATGCAATTTAAATATGGTACCATTCATCTCCACTACCTAATCGCTTAATTTAAAGTCCCAAATCCCCTTTTTTGCATATACCCAGGGACATCCGTCCCTCAGTTATAAAAGAACTGTCACCTGACAGGACGGTCATTACAGCGGGTGCCTCCCATGGAGGCGGATCGGTGGCGGCATGCAGCTTTTTTTTTCTTTTTCGGTCCGTCGGAGTGAGGGAAGAAGATGAATAGACTTCGTTGGACATTTTTATTTATTTATTTATTTATTTTTATTTATTTTTATTGTTTTTTCCTTTTTTATATTAACACAGCAACAAAACAAATGTATAACTAACTCAGCTTTTCTGAGCTAAAATAGACCAACATGGCCAAGATATACACTGTCTAACTAACAACAGTATCTTAACTACCTATAGTAATTACAAAAAAATCTCCCCCCCTCCCTTATCCAACCCCCGCTGCTCAGTTCTCTCTCCCTCAGTTCACCATGAAACAATCAGATTGCAGCAGCCGTGCCCCTCCACAGTCCATGACCAGAATTCCAGAGCAAGGTCCTAGATCTTCTTAAAGGGTTTCATATCAGCTTACCTAACATTCTGATGTTATCCAACCGTTAGCTCAGAGTTGTACCAAGACTGCCAAACTCTATCAAATTTCTTTCCGCAACCTCTAGATAGATACATCGCTTTGTAATAAGGCATCATTGCATTAACCAGTCTCTTCCAGAAGCACAGGTCAGGTGCCCCGGTCTACACCATTGCAACAGAATAGCCTTCCTTCCATAGAACAATAGTATGGCGAGGAGAGTTCTATGAGTTCGTAAAGGGCCCACCTCCTCAACCAATCCCAGGAGACACACCTTTACCGTTGTTGGGATCGGAGTCAGCAGAACCTCCGAGATAGAGGAGGTGACCTCAGACCAATACTTTTTGATCTGAGGGCAGCTCCAAAATATGTGTTCAGCCGCCGCTTGAGCAAAGGAGCATCTCCAGCATTCTGCTTGCATGGTTGGGTAAATAGAAGCCAGCCTAGCTGGCGTATAATATATCCTGGGCAAGAATTTAAAATAAATTAATTTATCTCTAGCTGCAATTAAATGTTGAAATGGGTGCGTCCACATATCGTCCCAATCCTCGCCTTGAATATCTGGGACCTCGGCTTCCCAATGCTCTCTACACTTATTTACTGCCTTCGGCTTTATCTTAAACAACTCCTTATAGGAAATTGAAAGCATCTTGGGAAGGTCTTCTGTGGACAACAGGTTTTCTAGGACAGAGGGAAATGATTCTACCGTCATACTTTTAAATTGCGAGTGAAACGCATGTCTTAACTGGATATACCTGAAATAATGAGTGTTAGGTAAGTCATGTCTGACTTTAAGCTGGTCAAACGTCAGCAGTTTCCCATCCATAATAATATCCTTAAGAGTTTTGATACCCCTAGTTGCCCATCCCATAGGTTCACGAAATGAGTAAAAATGTGACAGTCTATGGTTCATCCACAGGGGGGTGGATGGAGAGAGACCTTGGTAACTAGTACAAGCCATTATGACTGCTTCCCCCCATGCCTTAATCGTGGCCTTCATTGAATCCGTAAGAGGAAGATCCATTTTGGTTCCTCTATGAATGGTCATCCGCAAGGACTCATAGGAGCCTAGATGTGCAGCTTCCAAAACCGTTGCGGAGTCCCCAGCGTCCGAGGTCAGCCATCTATGTACCACCACCATTTGTCCGGCTATGTAATATTTTCCCCAATCTGGGAGGGCCAGACCACCCCCACCCCATGGTTCTTGTAATACTTTCAGACCTATTCTTGGCTGTTTAGGAGCCCAAAGAAAGGAACTAGTAAGACTATCTAATTTTTTAAAAAAGGACTTGGGAACCCAAATGGGAGCATTTTGCAAAAAATATAGTATGACAGGGAGAATTTTCATTTTCAACAGGCTGATCCGGCCTATAAGAGACAAGGGGAGTTTCTGCCAGGCTTGAGCTTTCTGCTTAAGAAATATCAGAAGAGGTGTCAGATATAGTGACATATAATCTGCCACATCTGCTGTGACTTTGACCCCTAAGTATGTGAACTGAGATACCCACTTCAACGGCAAAGCCGGGTCTGCCATGACTCTCGCACCCTTGTCAATAGGTAGAATAGTTGACTTTTAACCCAGAATACTGAGAAAACTCCTTCATAATGCGTAGTGCAGCTACCAATGATTCTCCTGGGTCTCTCAGGAACAGCAACATATTGTCCGCATAAAGTGCCAGACTTTCATTTATGTTGCTCACCCTGATTGCCTTAACTTCCCCCGCCACCCTCAATGCTATTGCTATAGGTTACATCATGAGGGCAAACAAAAAAGGCGATAGGGGACATTCCTGCCTAATGCCTCTGCCTATTTGGAAAAATGGGGACGTATGTGCAGCAAATTGCTGTACTGGGATTGCTATAAAGCATCGATATCCATCCTCTAAAAGTCGGACCAAAACCCATTTTTTCAAGCACCGTCAACATATAGTGCCAGTCGATAGAGTCAAAAGAATTTTCGATATCGATGGACACCACAACTCTAGTGGGTGTGTCAAAGTTGTGGAGCTGCAAATGAGTGAACAGCCTCCTGAGATTGGTGTCTGTTTATTTAACGGGCATAAACCCCGTCTGGTCAACATCCACCAATGTAGAAATGATTCCCACCAGTCTCTGTGCTAAAACCTTCTTTAGGATTTTCAAATCCATGTTTAATAGGGCGATCGGTCTATATGATGAACAGTCTAGAGGGTCCTTGCCAGGTTTGGGAAGTAGAATCATATACGCATCTAGCATAGACGCAGGTAATTTCTGACATTGCTTACAATAAGCTAATAGTGCTGTGAATCTGGGTGCTAACTGATCAGCATAAATCTTGTAAAAGTCCGCTGGAAACCCGTCTAGGCCCGGCGCTTTATTAGGGGAAAATGTAAAAATCGCTGACATCACCTCCTTGTTAGAGATGTCTCTAAGGCCTCACTGTCCGTGTCAGATAGTCTAGGAAGAGGGATCCTCCCTAACAAGTTCTCCAGGGCTGAGTGGTCCTATTGTTGAATGGAAGCATATTGGGTCGCAAAATAGTCCCGAAACTCAGACATTATGTCTATTGGATCTCTAACCAGTTCACTGTCTCTACGTTTGACAACTGGGATGTTTGCTAGTTGGTGAGAGTCTGCCACCAGTCTGGCCAGTAGCTTCCCATTTTTATCTCCCTCCACAAGTGATTCTGTCCTATGCTTTGACTCTGTATGAGCCAGATTGTTGAAATGCAGGTTGAGCAACCTCTGAGCCTCTAACGAGGCCACATAGGAGGAATCCGACGGACAATTGGCATTGCTCTCTGCGCATTCCCTTTCTCTGTCTTGTAACAGTTTGCCCTCAGCATTTTGTTCCCCCCTTTCCTTTTTTATGGCAGAAATACTATCTCCCCTAATCACCGCCTTAAATGCATCCCAAACCGTTGAAGGGTCAGCAGATTCCTCATTTGATTTCCAATACTTTGTAATCGAGTCCCCAAGGAGAGTAGTAATCCGATCATTCTGTAGCCAACCCGGCAAAATTCTCCACCCCCCTGACCCCCCCCCCCGGAGGGAAGAGCCAGAGAGACAGATAGTGGGTTGTGATCAGACAAACCCCCTGCAAGGTACTCAACCTCTTTCGCATATGACAGCATTACCAGACTACCAAATGCAAGGTCTATCCTAGACGAAGAGCAGTGTGTCTGTGATATATGTGAAAAACACCTGGCAGTGGGGTTTTTGGCCCTTCATATCTCAGTGAGTCCTGCCATAGTTACCCAGGATGTAAGATCCACCGAACCGGACCTTCCCATATTAGAGGAGTCCAACGCCCCCAAGGTGGCGTTGAAGTCCCGCATGATTAACATTGAAAGATGAGCATGAGGCGCCAGTTTAACTAACATATCATATAAACATTGTACATTGAAAGGAAGCAGCAAATATACATTCACCAATAACACTTTACTGGAGCAGATATCTAATACTAATGCCATATATCTCCCCCCGGATCTGATATCACCTGATGAATTGTGCATGGAACAGATTTACTTATAAGCATGGACACCCCCCTCGCGTAGGTGGAGTGGAGTAGGTTGCATGAAAATCCCGCTGAATCCACGACCTACGCAAGGCAAGTATCTTGCTTCCATCCAGGTGTGTCTCCTGTAAGAGAACAACATGTGGCCTAACCTGTTTGAGATACTGGAACACCGATGCCCTCTTAAACGTACTATTCAGGCCTCGGACGTTCCATGAAACCAGTTTAATAGGATTAGCCATAGTCCCTTTTCAATATATTTGCCCTGTATAGGCCTACCAATCCCCTCCAGTAACTAGTATATGTGAACTGTGAAGCTAGGAGCCCCATTATTATTAACCGAGAGCAGAGAACTGAGCAAATATTAACCCCGGTATACCATAACCCCCCTGCCATTATACCAGAACAAAGTCCGGTATGTAGCTTTTAATCCCAAATTGAATTACTTCCCAACTAAAGGGGAAGAATAAAATACAGTTTAGAAAGTCAATCTTCTGTGCGAGTGTCCAGCAGAATTAGTAGTAATTTCCTGTGTTTCCTGTAAACTCTACAACATAAAGCATTAAAAGGAGCACGAAACGGATAAGCAACAAAAAATAAAAAGAGAGGATAAAAAATAGACAATAGCGACCCAAAAAAATTTGAAGCACATATAAATGTACACTTAGGAGCATCTAATTCTGTATACCACAGTGATGAAGGGCCCTCTAGTGGCAGTACTGTGGATACACTTCTCAGGATTAGTGTCTCAATGATGAAAGCAAAGACACCATCATTCTGTAACACACAGATTAACTCAAATGTTAGACAAGAAAAGAGAAAAAATAAAACCTGGAAAAAGAGGTTCTTAAATCCGGAGTTGTTCTGTACTTCCCATTCTTGTGTATACGTGTAGATTGAATACTTAGTCAGTCTGCTGCAGTCTTCACAGATTCCGATCCATCCAATCACAGGCTTCACTCGGAGTATCAAAGAATTGGACTGCGCCATTATGTTAAATCCTCAGCTTGCTGGGATAAAGCATACTGTACTGTATATTTTTCTCTCTCAACCTCTTCCTCACATCATTAAAAGAGTGCCTTTTCCTCTGGTCTCCGCTGAAAAGTCAGGAAACAGCATCACCTTGGCATTCTCAAATTTTAACTCAGGATGTTTTCTTGAAGCAGCCAGAATTCTTTCACGGTCTCTATAATTCAGGAACCGTACCAGAAACAGTCTGGGGTATTCCCCAGATGGGCTGGTTCCACCACATATGTTGGGGGGAGCTCCCCAAGATCAAGCAATTGCTTGAATAACTGTTCTGCAAATGAAGTAGATTGAGATCCCTCAGCCCTGTCTGGCAGGCCAACCACCCGCACATTATTCCTCCTCTGCCTGTCTTCTGCGTCATCGGCTCTGCTTTGCAGTGACTTCACCATTGCGTGCAATTCTGTTTTTTCCCTGATTTCCCTGAGAGTGAGATAAATCCTCCACTTCAGAGATTCTGTCCTCAGCCACTGTTAGTCTGCCCCTTATCTTGTCCAGGTCATGTCTGATAAAAGTGCACTCTGTAGTAAGATGGTCTATGCTCACCATGACCACCGCCTTGCTTGCTGCTATAGCTTCCAAGATAGGTCTGGTTATGGCATCCTGCGATGTTTCTGGGACCGGAGACATAGACAGGGAACCATCAGAACCCAATACTTTAGCCACGGCGGCTGAAGACGCCATTCTCTGGGTTTGTGAGCTCTCCTGTGTAGTACAGCAAGGAGGAGGCAAGATGGCGGCGGCAGGACTCGTGGCAGAGCCTCGTGCAGCGCGGGTCCTGCGTTGGCACTTCGGAGCCTGCTTCCCAGCCCTTGCAGCTCCTTTTTTCATGACCAGAATGCGGTCCTCACTGTCCAGTACTTAAGTACCGAATATCGGTTTATATTTACTCCAGTTAAACGGATGAAATTGCAGGAGAGATGCGGAACTCACGGGGAACATGTCCTGCTTCCTTCACATCCGGTCATGCCCCCCTATTTTTTATTTTTTAATAAAGGACTTGTCCCAAGCAGTGTCATATCGTTTTTACCATTTTCACACTTTTTTGTGAAATGGTAGGGGACAAGGTGCTTTACGGGGGCCGTTACCCCAAAGCACCATCCCCATGTTGAGGGCATATAGTCTAGTATGGTTCAGGAGGGGGGAGGGCGCTCTCTCGTCCCCCCTCTGTTCCTGCCGCCTGCCAGGTTGCATGCTTGGATAAGGGTCTGGTATAGATTTTTGGGGGGACCCCACACCATTTTTTAAAAAATTTTGGCGCAGGGTTCCCCTTAAAATCCATACTGGTATGGATTTTGAGGGGGCCCCTGCACCATTTTTTTTTTAATTTTGGCGCGAGGTTCCCCTTAATATCCATACCAGACCTGAAGGGCCTGGTATGGAATTTGGGGGGACCCCCACACAATTTCTTTTTGAAATTTGGCTCAGGGCTTCCCTTAAAGTTCATACCAGACCCAAAGGGCCTGGTAATGGACTGTGGGGGAATCCCATGCCGTTTTTTTCAATGACTTTTATGTGTATTGCTGGGACTGACATATCATTATAGCAGCGAGTAGTTTTAAATGACTTTTTTTCCTTTAGAAATGTCATTTTGTGCAGGAACTGTTGTAAATACGGAAACATGTGCCACTTTACAGGCATACTATAGACACCCCCCATATATCAAATTTAAAGATATATTTAACTTTTATTGTTTCACTTTAAGCATTATTAAAATCACTGCTCCTGAAAAAATGGCCATTTTTGAAACTTTTTTTTTGCATTGGTACATGTCCCCTGGGGCAGGACCCAGGTCCCCAAACACTTTTTATGATAATACTATGCATATAAGCCTTTAAAATTAGCACTTTTGCTTTCTCCCATAGACTTTTAAAAGGTGTTCCGCGGCTTTTGAATTTGCCCCAAATGGTTCGCTATTCGGTGAACAGGCGAACACCCGATGTTCGAGTCGAACTTACATTCGACTCAAACATCAGGCTCATCCCTGGCTGGGAAATAGCAGCTGCAGAACGTTATGGAATAGGGTGGCTGCTCTCTACTCTTTCTTGATGTTGGCCTCCTTGGGATTGTGACGCCTCACCTTCAGTTTCCTAATCTGCTCTATCTGGCACCCAAGTCGCATCAGTGACCTCATCTTCATCATCATCTCAATCTCCTCCATCTTCATCATTACCACTGAAGACAACTTGGCAATACGTGTTCCTTTGGCTTGGGGAACATGAATGCCAATTTGTCTACCAGTGTTCCTCCCTCTCTCTAGGCTCATGTTCCCGTCATCCTCATTCTCAGAACCAACATCTGAATCCAGTAATGGCTTGGCATCATCAAGGCGCAAGTGGCTGACGCTGTGGTCAAATAACTCAGCTGTCTCCTCAATGGCTGATGTTGGGGCTATAGCAGGAATAGATGTGGACAAGGAGGCAGGTTTTATTCACTCTGGCAACTGCAGGGGACTGCACACTTGTCTCTACTTGCGTGACGGAGGATGAGGAAGGTTTAGTAAGCCAGTCCACCCCCTCCTCTGCATGCTGTGGCTGGATAGCATGGGCAAACTCACTAAACAGAGTTAATGATGCCCTGCCTGAGGACTGACCACCATGCCCACCTTTGCCTGTGGACACATTTGTTGCTGGCCCCCTTACAGTGCCATGGGAAAGTCTGCCTCTCCTTGTTGTCCTCCCAGACTTTATTGGGAGGGAGCTTTACTGCTTCAGCAAATCAGGGCTTGCAATGCACTGTTCATCGCCGCAATGCATTGTGGTCGGTTCGAGGGGCCGAACAAATGGTCGAACGACCCGTTTGTCCGGCTGTTCGTCGAACATCTGAAGTTCGGGCCGAAATGTTGGCCCATCCCTAGTAATACCGTTATTATATATGATGTTCAGCTCCTGCCAAACAGGTACATGTTTGAGAGTTTGTCTGAGCCAAGGTTTGGTCCAACCACAAGTACCTTAAACATATCCTTACTTGAAATTCTTTTTTTTACCCCCAGATATCAATTGTACATTTGTTCATTTAATGTATCGAACATAAATAAGTGATAATATAATTGAATATATTAACTAAAATATAAAATATAACTCACCCCAAGTGCACATGCAATCATCCTAAAAAAAAAAAAAAATAGAAGGATCAGAGTTTTTACCAGCTGTAAATACAGAAAATGTCTTTAAAAAGACCATACCTACCTACCAAAGATTACACAAACTTCTGATCTGGCAAGGTTATATGAAGAAAACTATGTTTCCCTGCTTAAAAAACATAAAACAGGATCTGGAAGGTTGGAATAAAGCTACCCATACATGACTAGGCAGAATTAACATGATAAAAGTGAATATCTTATCATGGATTTTGTTTCTCCTGCAGATTCTACCTATTGCACTTCCGAAGGTTTTCTTTACCCAATAAAACAGATTTTCACAACTTTTGTATGTAAAAACAGCCTAGACTGACTTATCATGTCCTCACTCAGACTGGGCTTACCCAATTTGAAGAATAGCTATAGAGTAGTGTGCTTAACTGAAATACTTATTTGGAAACATCAAATGGGGAACACTTAAAAAACTATGGTGGGTCTTACCTTGGCCCATGCCCCATGGGTCCCACACCTTTATAGAGGTCTCTCAGTTACCACCTCCACCTCAATACGCATACTTTGGGATTGTATTAAGAAAAAGTGTTCCCCCCTTGGGAAGATTCTTGTGGTTTCTAAATGACAGCTGGGGACATGAGTTGTCTCAAATGTCTTAACAATAAAGAATTACACACAATAGAAGAATTTAGGGAGGTATGTGGAACATTTCCTATGGATGCCTGGAGAAATAAGCAGTTGCAACACTTTGTTACTGTTCATTTGAGGGGCATGAGACCTACCCCTTACTGGGTTAGAATCCGTATGACTTAAATTATCAATTGATAAGGGACTACTATCCAATTCCTCTAAGAAGTCTTTAGAAGACCTTAGACCCTACACGACTTAGGTTTCTTAGGGAGTGGGAGACTAATGCAGCATATACACGAGCGGACTTTTCGACCGGGCAGGTGTGATGGACCGAGTCCAGGCGACAATCCGATCGTGTGTGGGCTTCATCGGACCTTCAGCGGACTTTTCCAGCCGAAAATCTGATGGGCTTTAGATTTGGAACATGCTTCAAATCTTTACGTCGTAACTCTGCCGGACCCAGAAATCCGCTCGTCTGTATGCTAGTCCAATGGACAAAAACCGACGCTAGGGCAGCTATTGGCTACTGGCTATCAATTTCCTTATTTTAGTCCGGTGTACGTCATCACGTACGAATCCGTTGGACTTTGGTGTGATCGTGTGTAGGCAAGTCAGTCGGAAGTCCGTCAAAAGTCTGTCGAAAGTCCGCCGAAAAGTCTGTCGGACCAGTCAGGTCGAAAAGTCCGCCCGTGTGTACGCGGCATAAGATGTAGTTTTCCTTTTCTGAATCTCAGCGAAATACCATTCTAAAGCTGATGCACACCTCTACCATCTGCTTTTAAATGCAAGAAACTAGTAATAGACTATTAACAAAGTAGTATAGATTCCCCAAGACACTAGCTTTAACCTATCCTTTGGTTTCTGATAGGAGTTGGAGAGGTTGAGGCCAGCGAGGCTCAGATATGGTGGGAGAAAAAAATCAGACCATTTTGAATTGAAATTAGCAAACTGGTTTCAGATATCACCATTGTTCAAATACAGTGGTAGTAAACTCTGCTTTGTGACTTTTGCCTATGGGTAAGCACATAATTAAACTTACCTGTAGGTAAAATGACTATCTCTTAAATGAGCATGCACAAACCTGAAAAAGCTGCCCTCTTTTATTGGTAAGTGAAGCTTTAGATTGTGTTTTTCACTACTATGAAACCCCATGCTCTCCTGACCTATTCCTTTTATTCCCACCCACTTTTATGCCTTTTTCACCTCCCCGCCTATCTTATCTAATGTTAATTTTGTTAAGTTAAGCCCCGAAAGGAGAGCATAATTTTGAAGTGCAATTTTTGATTACCAGTGTGGATTATATGTTTGACCTGTCCTTATGAATGTTTAGTTGCCAAATGACACACTGTTCCTACTGTTATATAACACTTTGCTGAAGTACTGCCATTCATGTTTTCAGGGGAACTGTACAATTACAAGAGTATTCTTCTTTATTCCCTCCTAGTTTGACTGTATTTTTCTAGCCTTGTACAAATGAAAACTGAAAGATTATATTGAAAAAACACTATACCACCCTCAGACACCCACCTCTAAGCTCTAGGCACACAGAAAATGCATCCATATACAAGGTCAATATAGCAAACATGGATTTTATTGCTTTTTCTTTGTGTCACATCTGCTTGCAGTCATACCACCACACTAAACAAGATTATGCTTGCAGAATAGACTGACCTTCAGTGTATTTTATTTTAGGGTCTGCCATATATAGTGAAGGAAATTTAAAAAAAAATAGAGAAGGAGGGAGCTACTATGAAACACTGGTGTGATAAATAACAGAAGAAAAAGCTACATTTTTTATTTCAGAATATATCCTAAAAAAGTTTTCTTAACCATTTCAGCCCCGGAAGATTTGGCTGCTGAATGACCGGCCATTTTTTGCGATTCGGCACTGCGTCGCTTTAACTGACAATTGCACAGTCGTGCGACGTTGTACCAAAACAAAATTGACGTCCTTTTTTTCCCACAAATAGAGCTTTCTTTTGGTGGTATTTTATCACCTCTGCGGTTCTTATTTTTTGCGCCATAAACAAAAAAAGACCGCCAATTTTGAAAAAAAGCAATATTTTTTACTTTCTGCTATAATAAATACCCCCCAAAAATATATAAAAAAAACTATTTTTTTCCTCAGTTTAAGCCGATATGTGTTCTTCTACATATTTTTGGTTAAAAAAAATCTCAATAAGCGTATATTGATTGGTTTGCGCAAAAGTTATAGCGTCTACAAAATAGGGGATAGTTTATGGCATTTTTATTATTTTTTTTTATTAGTAATGGCGGCGATCTGTGATTTTTATCATGACTGCGACATTATAGCAGACACATCGGACACTTTTGAATTCTTTGAGACCATTGTCATTTATACAGCGATCAGTGCTATAAAAATGCACTGATTACTATGTAAAGGACACTGGCAGGGAAGGGGTTAACCACTAAGGGGCGATGAAGGGGTTAAGTGTGTCCTAGGGAGTGATTCTAACTGTGGGGGTGGGGCTACCTCAGACATGACAGCGATCACTGCTCCCGATCACAGGGGGCAGTAGATCTCTATCATTACACAAGGCAGAACGGGGAAATGCCCGTTCTACCTCTCCACAGCACAATCGCGGGCCGCCGGAGAACATTGAGTTACCGGGACTCATGGGTACGAGCGCACGTGCCCGGAATAGGCCATTATGTACATCTGTGTGCGGCAGTCGTCAAGCAGTTAAGAAATAGCTTAAAGCAGTTGTAACCTCAAAAGGAGAAAAAAAAAAAAAGCTTTGGTCGTTAGTTTACATGCCTCTGTCATCAAGCTCTCTGCTCCTAGCCTTTGAGCCTCTCCCTCTCCCCCTCCCTCTCTACCTGTCAGTTCTGAAGGCTGTGTGTGAGAGACGATCTCCTCCCCGCCTCTCCCTTCCTGCTGCTATTCCCTGTGGCTTGAAAGTAACATTTAAAAATAACTTGCATCCACTCTGTTTTACCAATACACAAACTACATTTTGTCCGGTTTTTTTTTCAGTTCTAATGCTAAATACCTTCTTTCACAGTACCAATGTGCAGTCACATGACTTCTCTTTGCCGGATGACGTCAGAGGGATAACTCAGCCCCTCCCTGCACATTCCTTTTGGGATGGAAAGCAGAGGAGGACACGTGACAGCACAGAGGTTCTGTGAGAAAAGGTATTTCGAATAAGAATTAAAAAGAATTGACACACAGTACTTTGTATCTTGCTAAAACAGAGGGGATGGCAGTTATTGAGGACTATGACTTTACAACCACTTTAAGAATAAGGACATATTAAATAAAGGTGTACAGAGACATAGTAGAGAATTTGACTGATAACCCTCCAGCATCTTTGAGGCAAAGTAAGCAAGCGTGTAAGGTTTGGGTGAATTTATCTGTGCATGTAAACAGAGAGAGAGAGAAGGGGAAGGATCAGAGTACAGCAGGCAAAAACTAGCAATGCTGCTTATTTCAGGAAAGATTGAGGGATGACAGAATCCGGGACTGGTTCCATCCAGCCATCCAGTCATCCAGTCAATGCTCATGCTCATAACTGTGGTCAACATTCTACACCCATACATTAAAGTGGATGTAAACCCAATGTCATCCTTTCTAAACTCCTGTCATAGGGGTTATCAATAAGGATATACATTTATCCTGCATGTATCTCTACCTCTGAAATGTCTCCCCTCTGTCTGTTATGAGACCAGAAAAACTACCGATTCTGTGGGTGGGTCTGTTGTCTGGAGCTCGGTGGGTGGAGTCATGATGTCAGTAGACTCCACCCAACCTCTCCACTCCCCTTGTCAATATGCATTTTCTCCTGTGTATTTCTTACACTGAACTTCTGCTATGATCTCTAACATCCAGTGAAAAGACAGGAAAGTAACCACATGACTTCAGCATGCCAAATCATGCTGAGGTGTGGAACAGCCAATCCTTGCAGAGATACTGAAGAAAGGAGTGGGAGGGAATTAAAAAATAATGCATGTCTTAGGCTAGTGCACGAGATATGTAAATCACCTGTCACTCACAGCAAGGGGGAGGATTTGACAAAGTTTTTCTCTGTTTGTCAAGTTTTATCTCACTGAAAAATAAAAGAGGATTGCTCAGAGCTGAATTAAGTCTTTGTGGCAAGACTGGGCTCAAATGATAGGAAATCTTATACTCTACATTATGACATCAAAAAAAAAAAATGGGTGGTTTACATCCACTTTAATTTCCTAGTTCTTAATTTGGCTATCTACAAAACAGAACCTATAAACTATTTCTACCACGCATTTGCAAACATTTGTGATGCAACACTGCAAAAGGTACATGTCCTCATAGATGTGAGGTCATCACTAAATCTGAAAACTGACCAAAACTATCCAGATCGAGCAACATTTATCTGTGACAGATTTAGGTTCTGTGTCAGCAGGTTTTGGGTCTGTGTCAATGGCATCAATGTGGCATCAGTTCAGTTTCAGAATTTACTGACAGGTGCATTTGACCTGCAGTTAACTTGCTTCTGACCTGCATCTGGCTTGCTTCCAAAGGGTTTTGCATTTCTGCAGGCTTATATGGGAGAAATGCAAAACCCACTTGAACTGAACAAAAGCCCTTCAACAAAGGACCTTAGTGTCAGCCAAAGAATTGCTATTTTACTACCTAACCCCAAGAATTGTGGTTACGTGGCCATAGGAGAATACATACTATCATGTTAAATGGACACACTTTTTCAGAAGAAGACGATGGTGACAGCTAAATACAAATTCTGTGGGAAAAGAATAAATGCTCTAGAATTGTAATATTTGAGAATATTAATAATAACAGCACAGACTGAGAATATTGGAACTATTAGTTCCAATAAAAAGAAAAGGATGGCATTACAGATGTTCTGATGTATTCTTTTAATACATGATAGATTTGTGAAACAATGAAAATAATTTGTCATTTTGCTCTATTTTTATCACCCGCTTGAGGCATTATATTTAGCCATATATCATATACATATCATTTATTATACATTTCAGCATGTAGGGGATTGTGCATATATGTTAGCACGTGTTATTAGACAGAAAAATAATATTACCAGTATTGCTTAGTGGAATTGTTCTGATAGGTTGTTTTTAGCTCTACGTTTTTAATTCATTATTTTATTTATTTTTTTCACCTTTTATCACTATTTGTTACGCTTACCATTTACTACAGACAAATTCTATATTGTCATTTATATGGTTACTATAAAAAGACAGAATTATTTAAAAGTCTCCTAATTAGAGGGAACATGCACCCAAAAGAGAATTGTAGTTTGCTTCTTATAAGTCTTATGCCGCGTACACACGGTCGGACTTTTCATCTACAAAAGTCCGACAGCCTGTCCGACAGACTTTCGGCGGACTTTCGGCGGACTTGCGGCGGACTTGCGGCAGACTTTCTAACGAACAGACTTGCCTACACACGACCACACAAAAGTCCGATGGATTCGTACGTGATGACGTACACCGGACTAAAATAAGGAAGTTGATAGCCAGTAGCCAATAGCTGCCCTAGCGTGGCTTTTTTGTCCGTAGGACTAGCATACAGACGAGCGGACTTCGGGGTCCGTCGTAGTTACGACGTAAAGATTTGAAGCATGTTTCAAATCTAAAGTACGTCGGATTTGAGGCTAAAAAAGTACGTTGAAAGTCCGGAGAAGCCCACACACGATCGGATTACCAGCCAGCTTTAGTCCGTCAGCGTCCGTTGGACTTTTGTAGCTGAAAAGTCCGACCGTGTGTACGCGGCATTAGGTATTCCTACAGTAAGATCTTGTTGCCATATTTCCTGGCTCTGTGCCTGTCCACTTTGGAACTTTGAGTGTTCCCCACCACCTTTGTGTGTTCTGCACCCCCTATTACATTCACCATAATAAATAAAAATCCAATAGCGCTAGAGCCTCTTATAAAAGGTATTCAAACAGTATTATATCATATCATATTATATGTGCATATCTCACCTGAGATCAGTTATGCTGTAATGTCCAGCTTGTTGAGAGAATGGATCCTGAGCACTGTACCCCATGATGTGGTATTTCTAGGGCTCACACACTTTATGAAAAGCAACCTGTACAGGACATAAACCTGACTGTTCACTACAAGAACAGGCTGAATGTTTTCTTCCTGTCACCTAGGAGCTGCAAGGCAGGGCAGACAGCCAGCAATCTCAAACTGGTATTCAGCATAGCCTCTGTAACTTGTATACAAAGCCAGCAAAGAAACGTAAGCTATTGACAGCAGTGGGCCATGTATATTTTTTAAAATGAAAAATGTTGGATTTGTTTATTGCATGTCTATGTACAGTTTTTGTTCTATTGTATATCTATTGCACTGTATGCATAAGTAAATTTATAGCGACATAATAGTCAGTCCTATATATCTTTTAATAAGTGAACAAATAAAGTAGTATAGTGCAGCGCTGATGAAGATGAAATAAGCAATACAATTATACCAATATAAAGTGAATATGATAAATGAATATTCAAAACAAAAATACACAGCAATAAAATATCACAACGATAATGATAAAATAGTATAAACCAACAGTGTCAGTGCATATAAAGTGCATAAAGTCCATATATGACATCAAATATGGTGACTGTGAATCTGTGTGAACTGGTTGTCTGTAGATAATCCACCACCATAAGGAAAGGGGCTTACCAGACAGGTTGAACCCAACTAGGCATATGTATGATGAGTCAACCAAGCTTTTGCACACTTTATTTTTGCAATCATATATCTACTTGCAGAGAGTTTCTGCTGGTCTCTAGGACATTTTATCAATGCAAACCAGCAAGAAAGTAAGTTAGGGAGCACACATGTTGCAGTGACTCTACAGAGAAACCACTAGTGCTAGAAGCCACCGCCACAGGGGAAGTTGTGAAAGGGGCTGATATTAACATGCAGTAGAAAAGCATACAGCCATACCCCGCTTTACGGACACTCACTTTACGTACACTCGCGAGTATAGGCATACCCGTGAGTGTACATAAAGTGCCCCACAAGTACAAACATTCCCGTGCCATGCAGCCGCAGTAGAAGGAACTGAAGCTCTGAGCATGTAGCCTGCCCTGTTCCAGTGTGCTCTTCCTGTATGTATCCTGGCCCCCTCCCCACCTCCAGTGACATCACATCCACACGTTGGTTCTTCTGGCTTCCCTGTCAGCCACAGAACGCCATCCAGTCTCTCCACAGCACCAGAGTCCTCTGTGCACAGCGCAATGTCCAGGAGATGGATTGGAGTGCCCCCCACCCCTTGCATCAGATGAGCCTATTTACATTTTCTTCCTGTGACACCCCCACTACAGATCCTGACGCCTACTCTACAACCCCTGATGCCCCCATTACAGCCCCGATGCCCCACTACAGTCCCTGAAGCCCCTGACACCCCAACTACAGCCCCTGACACCCCCACTACAGCCCCTGACATCCCCACT
This sequence comes from Lithobates clamitans, assembly GCA_037952925.1. Classification (NCBI taxonomy): domain Eukaryota; kingdom Metazoa; phylum Chordata; class Amphibia; order Anura; family Ranidae; genus Lithobates; species Lithobates clamitans. The sequence continues at coordinate 3,565,199 of JBBGZY010000255.1, read as the reverse complement.
ACAGCCCCTGACACTCACAATGCAGCCTAGAAGTGAAAAAGGTATTGCTTCCCTTTAAGTACATTTTCATTCTATATACATGCTCCGGTCCCATTGTGTACGTAAAAGTGGGGTATGCCTGTATACTGTATGATGTAAGTGTGGCTATGTTTTTTTTTTTTCTAAACACTAGGTTTATTTTGGGCATATGCGCAAAATACGCTTTTCGGCAGTGCATAAAAATGCCCTGCCGCTTTGCAGAAATTAAGCGTGCCATTAATTCTAACTGACACCCTTGTGCATATTGCTAACTTACATGGGTTCTCGTCAGGGCTTTTTTTTCTGAAACAATAGGTGCTGGAACTTAACCACGGCCCCATAAAACCCCTCCCCCTACACACACCCTCAAAATCACATCAAATAGTGGGTGTGTTCAGTCAAATTTCGTGAAAACAGTAGGAGGGTCTTAATGGGGGGAATTAAATACCAGGATTGCATTACATAGTGCAGAGCTGTCACTTGTAAACACAGAAACCAGACATCTGTGTTTACAAGTGATTGTGGTGAGCAGGCACCAAAGGGTCTGAGCCAGAGGTGGTAGAACTGAGTTCCACCAAGTTCCCCTTGAAAAAAAGCCCTGGTTCTCATGCTCCAAAATACATGGTACCACAGTATAAAAAATGTTTTGTTTATTTGTGCCAGAGACTTCTTTTGCAGAATCCTGAATCTTTATGCACTTGAAAAACAGAGGTCTTTGCAAGGCCACACACAAATGAGCTGTTTTCTATGTGTTCCACGTTCACACTACAATGGTGAGGTGTGAAAAAAATGCAGCATGGAAATGAATGAAATGTCACTTTGTGACATTTTAATAAAGAAAAAAAAAAGCAAAACAAAAAAAATAGGTAAACAGTACCTTGCCCTTGAAGGGTAAGTTGTGACCCATCAAAATATGGGTAATAAAAAGATATGATTGATTCCAGATTCTCCTGTGAAAAAAAAAACTTGGAGTGCCCTGTTACATTGTATTCTTATTTATATGTGTTGAGCACCCAGGAAATTACCTGTTGTAAGGGATCAGAGGGGTGAACAGCTGGCTCAGAGACAGTCTAGTAAAATAAAAGGTGCTTTACTCAGCAAAAAGGCAGAACAAACAAAAGAAACAACAGGCTTGTCTTGAAATATAGTCATACACATGGGTACAGTTCCATTTCTGCAGAAGACAGGCTTACAGGCTAAATAGTTTGCGGGCCGGATTAACATAGGGGCTATTGGAGCTGCAGCTTCAGGCCCCTTACCTTAAGATAAGCCCATTTGCCAAAAGAAAAAAAAAATCACAAAAAAAACAAACTGAAATAACAAAGAACAAGTGCGCAAAACCACAATTCCACAGCTTGATGGATAATGGTAACAAAATTAGAGCAGCTGCCAACATAAGGGGTGTCCTCACCCACCCTAATGTGCAACGTCTTAATAGTAAAAGTATGTGGCGCTCATCTAGGTGTACCATTCACAATGATAAATCAATTGCAACGTAGCCAGAAAAAACTGAGTATTACCTTATTTCACCTTATATCTGTTGCCTATAAGTGATACAGCAACACCCGCATACTAGGAGAGGGTAAATATAACCAATGTGTCTGTTGTGTTCACATAAACAATTTGTTGCAGTGCACACTCCTACCTTCTCCTATGGAGGAGTAACTAAAACCAATCTAAAGTGTTTGGATGCTCGTGATTGGTCTGGATAGACCGTAACTAAAAATCACATGTGTGTAGTATTCCTAAAACTTAATGAATAAAATATTGATCACAAAATAAATATTGATGGTGAAAAATTGTTGGCATAAAAGAATAACACTTCATAAATAAATACAATGTGCATAAAAATCCCCACTATTAAGTGATTGAGTGAAAAACAGAGTGACAAGGATATGCATATAAAAATACGATCCTTAAAAAATGAAACAAACTTTAACACCCCTCCCACCTAATCCAATAACTATAAATATAAAGATAATAAAATCGAAAAAAAACTGTGACAAATCTAAGTGGTCAAGTCCAAAGTAAATGTTGCTTCATGCAAATGTTGCTTCAAAGGGATAAAGTCACGTGCTGTGATGCAACGCGTCAGGGTAGGAGGAGCCAGGTGCCGACGCTTCCCGGGGACGGCCGAACCCGGAAGCTTCTGTTTCTGCTGTCAATTTCGTTTTGGAACTGTAAGTTACTACATTTTTTAATAAATGATTTATCATTGTGAATGGTACACCTAGATGAGCGCCACATACTTTTACTTCAAAAAAAACAAAACTGATAGACATCGAGGGTCATAGCTCGAGAACCAGAGGTCACAGAGACCCCAGCCGAAGACTTACCCCACCACTGGCCAAAATTTGGGGCTCCTATCATTTATAGTTCCGGAGATTTGGCCTGTCAGAAGCTAAATACAGAGCATCCAGTTTAACCGGTTCAATACCGGGCATTTTCACCCCCTTCCTTCCCAGACCAATTTTTAGTTTTCAGCGCTGTCGCAATTTAAACGACAATTGCGCGGTCGTGCGACGTTGTACCCAAACAAAATTGACGTCCTTTTTTCCCCACAAATAGAGCTTTCTTTTGGTGGTATTTGATCACCTCTGCGGTTTTTATTTTTTGCGCTATAAACAAAGGAAGAGCGACAATTTTGAAAAAAACACAATATTTTTTACTTTTTGCTATAATAAATATCCCCAATTTTTTTTTAAAAAAACAAATTTTTTTCCTCAGTTTCGACCGATACGTATTCTTCTACATATTTTTGGTAAAAAAAATCGCAGTGCGACTCTTGATATCCATATAAAATAGTAGCATGCCAGTAAGGTGACTTTGTGCTGAATTCATTCACTTCACATACTGGTGCGACACACAAGTGTTTCCCCCAGCCTCTCACCTCAATTAGCGGCCCCCAATGGACCAAATCAAGCAGATGGTAAATGCTTAGATGCAGGGTCCAGCAGCTGTTCACCTCCTCCAATAGATATACGTGGATAAGGCTTTCTATACTGGGCACCACCGCTCACATAGACCCCCAAGAATGACAATAAGAAGGAGATGCTCCCATGGTGAAGTATTTCAATACAAGTTTATTAAAAAATGTAGTAACTTACAGTTCCAAAACGAAATTGACAGCAGAAACAGAAGCTTCCGGGTCAGGCCGTCCCCGGGAAGCGTCGGCACCTGGCTCCTCCTACCCTGACGCGTTGCATCACAGCACGTGACTTTATCCCTTTGAAGCAACATTTGCATGAAGCAACATTTACTTTGGACTTGACCACTTAGATTTGTCACAGTTTTTTTTCGATTTTATTATCTTTATATTTATAGTTATTGGATTAGGTGGGAGGGGTGTTAAAGTTTGTTTCATTTTTTAAGGATCGTATTTTTATATGCATATCCTTGTCACTCTGTTTTTCACTCAATCACTTAATAGTGGGGATTTTTATGCACATTGTATATATTTATGAAGTGTTATTCATTTATGCCAACAATTTTTCACCATCAATATTTATTTTGTGATCAATATTTTATTCATTAAGTTTTAGGAATACTACACACATGTGATTTTTAGTTACAGTCTATCCAGACCAATCACGAGCATCCAAACACTTTAGATTGGTTTTAGTTACTCCTCCATAGGAGAAGGTAGGCGTGTGCACTGCAGCATATTGTTTATGTGAACACAACAGACACATTGGTTATATTTACCCTCTCCTAGTATGCGGGTGTTGCTGTATCACTTATAGGCAACAGATATAAGGTGAAATAAGGTAATACTCAGTTTTTTCTGGCTACGTTGCAATTGATTTATCATTGTGAATGGTACACCTAGATGAGCGCCACATACTTTTACTACAAAAAAAACAAAACTGATAGACATCGAGGGTCATAGCTCGAGGACCAGAGGTCACAGAGACCCCAGCCGAAGACTTACCCCACCACTGGCCAAAATTTGGGGCTCCTATCATTTATAGTTCCGGAGATTTGGCCTGTCAGAAGCTAAATACAGAGCATCCAGTTTAACCGGTTCAATACCGGGCATTTTCACCCCCTTCCTTCCCAGACCAATTTTTAGTTTTCAGCGCTGTCGCAATTTAAACGACAATTGCGCGGTCGTGCGACGTTGTACCCAAACAAAACTGACGTCCTTTTTTCCCCACAAATAGAGCTTTCTTTTGGTGGTATTTGATCACCTCTGCGGTTTTTATTTTTTGCGCTATAAACAAAAGAAGAGCGACAATTTTGAAAAAAACACAATATTTTTTACTTTTTGCTATAATAAATATCCCCAATTTTTAAAAAAAAAAACTAATTTTTTTCCTCAGTTTCGACCGATACGTATTCTTCTACATATTTTTGGTAAAAAAAATCGCAATAAGCGTATATTGATTGGTTTGCGCAAAAGTTATAGCGTCTATAAAATACGGGATAGATTTATGGCATTTAAAAAAAAAATATATTTTTTTTTTTTTTTTACTAGTAATAGCGGGGATCGCGATTTTTTTTCGTGACTGCGACATTATGGCGGACACATCGGACACTTTTGACACATTTTTGGGACCATTCACATTTATACAGCGATCAATGCTATAAAATTGCATTGATTACTGTGTAAATGTGACAGGCAGTGAAGGGGTTAACCACTAGGGGGCGGGGAGGGGTTAAATGTGTTTCCTAGGGAATGCTTCTAACTGTAGGGGGAGGGGACGTACAAGGGGAGGAGACCGATCAGTGTTCCTCTGTTCTGGGAACACAGATCGGTCTCCTCTGAGCTGACAGGACGTGGATCTGTGTGTTTACACACACAGATCCACGGTCCGGCCCGGTTAACGGGCAATCGCGGGTGCCCGGCGGACATCGCGGCCTCCGGGCACACGCACCGGGTCCCGAGCAACGCGGCGGGCGCGCGCGTGCCCCCGGTGGCGCGCGCCCCCTAGGCGGCCGGGAACCCGAGGCCGTCATATGACGTCCACCCAGGATGGGAGATCCCATCTGTGGACCTCATTTGACTATAGGCCGGTGCTGAAGTGATTAATGCAAGCTGGCACACTCTGTTTGCAGCAGACTGAGAGCATGAGCTCACAGTGCCTATAATAATTATTTGTATAGTACTTACTTATGGTAGTTAACCCCTTGTCACCCAGGCCAATTCTGACACTTCTCTCCTACATGTAAAAATTATCTTTTTTTTTTTGCTAGAAAATTACTCAGAACCCTCAAACATTATATATATTATTTTAGCATACACCCTAGGGAATAAAATGGCAGTTGTTGCAACTTTTTATGTGACACGGTATTTGAGCAGCAATTTTTCAAACTTGTTTTTTTTGGAAAGAAACTGTTTCATGCATAAAAAAAAAACAAAAACATTAAAGTTAGCCCGATTTTTTTGGACACAATGAAACATGATGTTACGCCGAGTAAATAAATACTTAACATGTCACGCTTTACAATTGCGCACACTTGTGGAATGGCGCCAAACTTCAGTACTTAAAAATCCCCATAGGCGATGCTTTAAAACAGGTTTACAGGTTACATGTTTAGAGTTACAGAGGAGGTCTAGTGCTAGAATTATTGCTCTCGCTCTAACATTCGCGACGTATGTAACCTGTGTGTATCTGGCTCTGATACTAGCCAGTGCCTCACCAGACACTGACCTCACCACACGTCCCTGACCCAAATCTTAAAAATAAATTTGGACAGGGCTGTACGCATGCCGTAGCTGTGATGCTTTACTTCACAACTGCGATTTTTTTTTTTTTTTTTTTTTACTTCTTTAGCTGCAGCATGTTTATCTCAGCCTGCAGAGTTTGACAGGCAGCACCCCCTGTCAAACTCGCCTATTGATTTGTAAAACTACCATTCAGCAATTTAAAAAAAACAAACAACATTTCTTGGCAATAGCACCTCAGGAATGCCTGTCAGCTGCTTCTATACCACTTGTTGAAAAGCAATCCACCACAGATCACGTTTCAGAGGACAGTAAGCATTACCGCAAATGTGAAATAAACTTGAAACACATCATCCATTTCACACTCCCCATCAACCAGGTCACTCCCGAGACACTTCCCATGTTAGCCACCACCATTCAATTTATATCACAGGTGACCATTTCCCAACCTGCAGATGACAGACCCTACTCCAAAAGATATCACTCCCAGTTACTCCCCCCACCCGCTGATTGATACCCCTCCATGACCACCTCATAACCCCCTTCTGACAGACCTCTCTCCCCACACACCCTCTCACCTGCTAACCTGTGGATGGGGGAATCACTCCTGCAGTGTTACTGTGTTCTGCCAGTGGGGAGCCTTCCCTACCCACAGATTACAATGATCAGTGTTGATAACTCTAGCTCAGTGGTTCTCAACTCCAGTCCTCGGGACCCACCAACAGGCCAGATTTTAAGTATTACCTTGGGGAGTTGCAGACTAGAATACTGCAATCACTGAGCAGCAAGTGATATCACCTGTGATGTATTTCAGCTATCTTGCAAACCAGGCCTGTTGGTGGGTCCTGAGGACTGGAGTTGAGAACCACTGCTCTGGCAGCACTGATTGTTTTGGGGAAAACCTGACAGGCTGGTTGTGCTAAAGTCGATTATTTGATTTACTTGTGTATAGGGATGAGCCGAACACCCCCCGGTTCGGTTCGCACCAGAACCCGCGAACGGACCGCAAGTTCGCACGAACGTTAGAACCCCATTGACGTCTATGGGACTCGAACGTTCGAAATCAAAAGTGCTCATTTTAAAGGCTAATTTGCATGGTATTGTCCTAAAAAGGGTTTGGGGACCCGGGTCCTACCCCAGGGGACATGTATCAATGCAAAAAAAACTTTTAAAAACGGCCGTTTTTTCGGGAGCAGTGATTTTAATGATGCTTAAAGTAAAAAAAAAAAAAGTGAAATATTCCTTTAAATATCGTACCTGGGGGGTGTCTATAGTATGCCTGTAAAGTGACGCGTGTTTCCCATGTTTAGAACAGTCCCTGCACCAAATGTCATTTTTAAAGGAAAAAATCTCATTTAAAACTGCTTGCGGGTTTAATGTCATGTCGGGTCATGGCAATATGGATGAAAATCAGTGAGACAAACGGCATGGGTACCCCCCAGTCCATTACCAGGCCCTTTGGGTCTTGTATGGATATTAAGGGGAACCCCGCACCCAAATTAAAATAAGGAAAGGTCCCTATATACTCTGAACAGCAGTATACAGGCAGTGCAAACAAGACAGGGACTGTAGGTTTGTTGTTAAGTAGAATCTGTTTGTAATTTTGAACATTTTTAATGTGTTTAGCTCCAGCTAAAAAATCTTTTCTAAGCTTTTTGGAAAACATAGGGAAGGGTTATCACCCCTGTGACATTTGTTTTGCGTCTTTCCTCCTCTTCAGAAGATTTCACCTCACTTTTTTGTCCCAATGAAAAATGTTTTTTGAAAATTTGGGTTTTTTTGTGGAACAAGGATTGGAAAGCATCAGTGGAAAGGAGAAATTGTTTTCCCATATTAACTCTTACAGGAGAGAATTTCCCTTCCTTAGGGGTAGATTTCATCTCACTTCCTGTTGTCTCCTTCCGTTTGCAAGTAGGAGTCGTTTGTAAGTTAGATGTTTGAAAGTAGGGTCCTGCCCTATATACTCAGCAGAAATTTGGGCCTTAGGTGTTGCTGTGGCCAAAACACTGTAAGCCCTCACAGGGCCCTGCTGTGAAATATTAGATCAAGAATTGTAATTACATGCCCCTGTTGAACAGGAGCTGAAAAATTAGGCCTTAGGCACTGGTGCTGGTGCCACAACACTGCAACCCCTCACAGACACTCTAGTTGGAACGCAGGAACGAGCCCTGCTGCAAAGTATTGCATCAAAAATTGTAATTACACGCCCCTGTTAGACAGGGGCAGAAAAATTGGGCCTTAGGCACTGGTGCTGGTGCCACAACACTGCAACCCCTCACAGACACTCTAGTTGGAACGCAGGAACGAGCCCTGCTGCAAAGTATTGCATCAAAAATTGTAATTACACGCCCCTGTTAGACAGGGGCAGAAAAATTGGGTCTTAGGCACTGGTGCTGGTGCCACAACACTGCAACCCCTCACAGACACTCTAGTTGAAACGCAGGAACAAGCCCTGCTGCAAAGTATTGCATCAAAAATTGTAATTGCACGCCCCTGTTAGACAGGGGCTGAAAAATTGGGTCTTAGGCACTGGTGCTGGTGCCACAACACTGCAACCCCTCACAGACACTCTAGTTGGAATGCAGGAACGAGCCCTGCTGCAAAGTATTACATCAAAAATTGTAATTACACGCCCCTGTTAAACAGGGGCTGAAAAATTGTGCCTTAGGCACTGGTGGTGGCGCCCAGAACCAAAAATGTTCTTACAAGCTATCAGCGTGATGATTGAGGAGGAAGAGGATAATTACTCAGGGATAGTCACTCAGCATCAGCATAGGCAGTCTTTGAAGGGATCTGAGATTTCAAAAAAAATTATTCGGTTACATCTGCATCAGGTGCTTGGTAGCTGGTGGTGATCCAAGACTGATTCATTTTTATGAAGGTCAGCCGATCGACCGAGTCGGTGGACAGACGCACCCTGTGATCGGTTACCACGCCTCCAGCAGCACTGAATGTGCGTTCCGAAAGAACGCTGGATGCAGGACAGGCCAGTAGCTCAATTGCATACTGTGCAAGCTCTGGCCAGTGATCCATCCTCAAGACCCAGTAACCCAGAGGATTTTCGGTGGGAAAGGTGTCCAAGTCTGATCTTGCCCCTAGGTATTCCTGCACCATGTAAAACAGACGCTGGCGATGGTTGCTGGAACCGATCATACCTTGGGGCTGCGGACCAAAAAATTGTCTGAACGCATCGGTCAGACGGCCACCTTCTCCACCGCTCCTTCTTTGACTGACCGAAGCCTCAGCAACACGTTGTCCAGAAACAGGAGTTTGTAACCTCCCAGTCTCTGGGAACGCGTTGCACAGACCTTTCTGCAAGGCCTCCCGAAGATGTTTCATCCTCTGCTCCCTCTGCGATGGCAAGATAAGGTCCGCAACCTTACCCTTGTAACGTGGATCAAGGAGGGTTGCCAGCCAGTATTGGTCCTTCTCCTTGATACCACGAATACGAGGATCCTTACGCAGGCTTTGCAGGATCAGGGAGGCCATGCAGCGTAGGTTTGCTGAGGCATTCGGTCCGGAGTCCTCTGGGTCACTAAGGACAACAACGTCCGCAGCCACCTCCTCCCAGCCACGTACAAGTCCATGTGTTCCTTGGGACTGATCCCTTAAAGACTGCTGATGCTGAGTGCCAGGCTCCACCTCCATACTGACACAATCTTCCTCCTCCTCCTCCTCCTCCTCCTCGTCCTCTTCCTGTGTGATCGGCGGGCACGCAGGAACACTGTCTGGATAAAGGGGGCCTTGAGAGCTAAGGAAGTCCTCCTCTTCCTGCCTCTGTTCTGCCTCAAGTGCCCTGTCCATTATTCCACGCAGCGTGTGCTCCAACAGGTGGACAAGGGGGACAGTGTCACTGATGCATGCACTGTCAGTGCTCACCATCCTCGTGGCCTCCTCGAATGGTGACAGGACAGTGCATGCATCCCTGATCATGGCCCACTGGCGTGGGGAAAAAAAACCAAGGTCCCCTGACCCTGTCCTGGTGCCATAGTCGCACAGGTACTCATTGATGGCCCTCTGCTGCGTGTGCAGCCGCTGCAGCATGGCCAACGTCGAGTTCCACCTGGTGGGCATGTCACAGATTAGGCGGTTCTTGGGCAGGTTAAACTCCTTTTGGAGGTCCGTCAGCCGAGCACTGGCATTATATGACCGGCGGAAATGCACAGAGACTTTCCTGGCCTGCCTCAGGACATCCTGTAAGCCCGGGTACCTGCCCAAGAACCGCTGCACCACCAAGTTAAGGACGTGAGCCAAACAGGGCACATGGGTCAGTTGTCCCTGTCGGAGGGCAGAGAGGAGGTTGGTGCCATTGTCGCAAACCACCATTCCTGCCTTAAGTTGGCGTGGCGTCAACCACCTCTGAACCTGCCCCTGCAGAGCTGACAGAACCTCTGCCCCAGTGTGGCTCCTGTCCCCCAAGCACACCAGCTCAAGCACCGCATGGCATCTTTTGGCCTGCGTACTTGCGTAGCCCCTTGAACGCCTACGGAGCACCGCTGGTTCCGAGGAAGAGGCCATGGAGGAAGAAGAAGAGGAGGGGGTGGAGGAGAGAGGTGTGTCACAATCAGCATTTTGGAGGCGTGGTGGCGGAACAACCTCCAACACTACTGCACCTTGTCCTGCATCCTTCCCAGCTGCCAGCAGAGTCACCCAATGCGCCGTGAAACTTAAGTAACGTCCCTGTCCATGCCTGCTGGACCATGAGTCAGCGGTAATATGCACCTTACCGCTGACCGCCCTGTCCAGCGAGGCATGGACATTGCCTTCCACATGCCGGTAGAGAGCCGGAATCGCCTTCCGTGAGAAAAAGTGGCGTTTGGGTACCTGCCACTGAGGAACCGCACATTCCACAAACTCACGGAAGGGGGCAGAGTCTACCAACTGAAAAGGCAGCAGTTGAAGTGCTAGCAATTTTGCCAAGCTAGCATTCAACCGCTGGGCATGTGGATGGCTGGGAGCAAACTTCTTTCGGCGGTGCAGCAGCTGGGGCAGGGAAATTTGCCTGGTACAATCTGACGTCGGTGTACCAAAAGCAGATTGCCCACAAGTACTTGGCTGTGACACACCTAATTCTACACCTTCATTCCTCTCACTGCAGGTCTCAGAGAGGACTGAAGGTCTAGTGGGGTTGGAAATCTCAGCTGATGAGGAGCAAGGAGAGATCGTCTTTGTTCTTTGGTGTGGGTCTTTTAGATACGCTTGCCAACGAACTGCATGGCAGGTCAACATATGTCTGGTCAAGCATGTGGTACCCAAGCGGGAGATGTTTTGGCCACGCGAGATACGCTTGAGACATATGTTGCAAATAGCAGCGGTGCGATCTGATGCACTCGTCTCAAAAAAGGCCCACACCAAAGAACTTTTTGAATAACGCGCAGAGACTGCAGCGCCCTGCACATGTGGAGCTTTGGGGTGTGATGCAGTCAATGTGCTGCCCTTAGGCTGGCCCCTGGAGGGCATCCTGCCTAGTTGGTGATGTGCCACCTCCTCCTCCTCCTCCTCCTCCTCCTCTCTCCTATCAGGCACCCACGTTGAGTCAGTGACCTCATCATCCCCTCCCTCCTCATCACTGGAGCAAACCTGGCAGTATGCTGCAGCAGGGGGAGCATGACTGCCAGATTGCTGTCCTTCTTGGGCACCCCCTCTGTCCGTGCTCATGTTACTGCCTTCATTGAGCTCAGTATCATCATCAGAGCCTTCCAAACGCTGGGCATCCTCCTGGAGCATGTACCCAACACTGTGGTCAAACAGTTCGAGGGAATCCTCATGAGGACATGGTGGAGCTAGGGAAGGAGTCACTGATGACATTGAGCTGAGGGAAGAGGCCGCTGCTTTGCCAGACAAAGCACCCTGGGCATGGGTGAGAGAGGATGAGGAGGATGAGGACGGCTTGGTCATCCACTCGACCAAGTCTTCCGCATGTTGCGGCTCAACACGGCCAGCTGCCGAAAAAAAGGCCAAGCGTGTCCCATGGCCACGTGCTGATGAGGATGCACCGTCTCCACGACCAGCACTAGACACAGAGCCTGCTTGCCCTCTCTTATTGGCTTGTGACTGTCTGCCTCTCCTTCTTGGCCTTCCAGACATACTAATGGCCTGTAGCTGCACTAAGCTGGGATAGAACACCTGTAATTTTCTTAAGGTAGCTTTATATACTGTAACCAGACAAGCCTGCCTGTCAGTAGGAAGATAACAGGAACGGATCTAGCTGAACACTGTGAGCAGGACACACTGTACTAAATGTAAATAGTCTAGCTGCCTGACCGTGGTACTAATAGGATCAAAAAGAACACCTGTAATTTTCTTCAGGTAGCTTTATATACTGTAACCAGACAAGCCTGCCTGTCAGTAGGAAGATAACAGGAACGGATCTAGCTGAACACTGTGAGCAGGACGCACTGTACTAAATGTAAATAGTCTAGCTGCCTGACCGTGGTACTAATAGGATCAAAAAGAACACCTGTAATTTTCTTAAGGTAGCTTTATATACTGTAACCAGACAAGCCTGCCTGTCAGTAGGAAGATAACAGGAACGGATCTAGCTGAACACTGTGAGCAGGACACACTGTACTAAATGTAAATAGTCTAGCTGCCTGACCGTGGTACTAATAGGATCAAAAAGAACACCTGTAATTTTCTTCAGGTAGCTTTATATACTGTAACCAGACAAGCCTGCCTGTCAGTAGGAAGATAACAGGAACGGATCTAGCTGAACACTGTGAGCAGGACGTACTGCACTAAATGTATATAGCAGGAACGGATCTAGCTGAACACTGTGAGCAGGACGCACTGCACTGAATGTAAATAGCAGGAACGGATCTAGCTGAACACTGTGAGCAGGACGCACTGCACTAAATGTAAATACCAGGAACGGATCTAGCTGAACACTGTGAGCAGGACGCACTGCACTGAATGTAAATAGCAGGAACGGATCTAGCTGAACACTGTGAGCAGGACGCACTGCACTAAATGTAAATACCAGGAACGGATCTAGCTGAACACTGTGAGCAGGACGCACTGCACTGAATGTAAATAGCAGGAACGGATCTAGCTGAACACTGTGAGCAGGACGCACTGCACTGAATGTAAATAGCAGGAACGGATGTAGCTGAACACTGTGAGCAGGACGCACTGCACTAAATGTAAATACCAGGAACGGATCTAGCTGAACACTGTGAGCAGGACGCACTGCACTGAATGTAAATAGCAGGAACGGATCTAGCTGAACACTGTGAGCAGGACGCACTGCACTAAATGTAAATACCAGGAACGGATCTAGCTGAACACTGTGAGCAGGACGCACTGCACTGAATGTAAATAGAAGGAACGGATCTAGCTGAACACTGTGAGCAGGACGCACTGCACTGAATGTAAATAGCAGGAACGGATGTAGCTGAACACTGTGAGCAGGACGCACTGCACTAAATGTAAATACCAGGAACGGATCTAGCTGAACACTGTGAGCAGGACGCACTGCACTGAATGTAAATAGCAGGAACGGATCTAGCTGAACACTGTGAGCAGGACGCACTGCACTAAATGTAAATACCAGGAACGGATCTAGCTGAACACTGTGAGCAGGACGCACTGCACTGAATGTAAATAGCAGGAACGGATCTAGCTGAACACTGTGAGCAGGACGCACTGCACTGAATGTAAATAGCAGGAACGGATGTAGCTGAACACTGTGAGCAGGACGCACTGCACTGAATGTAAATAGCAGGAACGGATGTAGCTGAACACTGTGAGCAGGACGCACTGCACTAAATGTAAATACCAGGAACGGATCTAGCTGAACACTGTGAGCAGGACGCACTGCACTGAATGTAAATAGCAGGAACGGATCTAGCTGAACACTGTGAGCAGGACGCACTGCACTGAATGTAAATAGCAGGAACGGATGTAGCTGAACACTGTGAGCAGGACGCACTGCACTGAATGTAAATAGCAGGAACGGATCTAGCTGAACACTGTGAGCAGGACGCACTGCACTGAATGTAAATAGCAGGAACGGATCTAGCTGAACACTGTGAGCAGGACGCACTGCACTGAATGTAAATAGCAGGAACGGATCTAGCTGAACACTGTGAGCAGGACGCACTGCACTAAATGTAAATACCAGGAACGGATCTAGCTGAACACTGTGAGCAGGACGCACTGCACTGAATGTAAATAGCAGGAACGGATCTAGCTGAACACTGTGAGCAGGACGCACTGCACTGAATGTAAATAGCAGGAACGGATCTAGCTGAACACTGTGAGCAGGACGCACTGCACTAAATGTAAATACCAGGAACGGATCTAGCTGAACACTGTGAGCAGGACGCACTGCACTGAATGTAAATAGCAGGAACGGATCTAGCTGAACACTGTGAGCAGGACGCACTGCACTGAATGTAAATAGCAGGAACGGATCTAGCTGAACACTGTGAGCAGGACGCACTGCACTAAATGTAAATACCAGGAACGGATCTAGCTGAACACTGTGAGCAGGACGCACTGCACTGAATGTAAATAGCAGGAACGGATCTAGCTGAACACTGTGAGCAGGACGCACTGCACTAAATGTAAATACCAGGAACGGATCTAGCTGAACACTGTGAGCAGGACGCACTGCACTGAATGTAAATAGCAGGAACGGATCTAGCTGAACACTGTGAGCAGGACACACTGCACTAAATGTAAATAGTCTAGATAGAAGATAACAGGAACGGATCTAGCTAAACTGAATACAGTGTATATATATATATGCAACACCTGGGATGCATATATATACACAATACACTGTAAGTGCAGCTAACTGACTGACTGTTCTGCCTAATCTATCTAACTCAAATCAAATGACACTGTCTCTCTCTCTCTCTATCTCTCAGCACACCGGAACACACACTACACAGGGCCGCCGTGCAGGCGGCCTTATATAGTGTGGGGTGTGTACTAAATCCCCTGAGCCATAATTGGCCAAAGCCACCCTGGCTTTGGCCAATTACAGCTCTCTCTACTGACGGCGCTGTGATTGGCCAAGCATGCGGGTCATAGTGCATGCTTGGCCAATAATCAGCCAGCAATGCACTGCGATGCCGCAGTGAATTATGGGCCGTGACGCGCCACACGAATTTGGCGCGAACGGCCCATATCGTTCGCAATTCGGCGAACGACCGAACAGCCGATGTTCGAGTCGAACATGGGTTCGACTCGAACACGAAGCTCATCCCTACTTGTGTACAACCAGCTAGCCCATACATAGATCAACTATGGCTGGTCTCTAATTAATTGTCTTAATTTCAATCCATATATGGCCCGCTTAACCACTACACAGTCCCTAAACATCCTTCCATAAACCTTTACATTTTTCCTTCCCAGATTCCTTCATCCTCCTCACCTGTACATAGTGCCCGCTGTCATACCCTCCACACTCCTCTGCTGTACATACTGTCCACTGTCATATCCTCCACACTCCATGTTGAACCGCAACATGCGGAAGACTTGGTAGAGTGGATGACCAAGCCATCCTCATCCTCCTCATCCTCTCTCACACAGGCTCAGGGTACTTTGTCTGGCAAAGCAGCTGCCAACGCGGCCTCTTCCCTCGGCTCAATGGCATCAGTCACTCCTTCCATAGCCCCACCATGTCCTCCTGAGGAGTCCCCCGAACTGTTTGACCACAGTGTTGGGTACATGCTCCAGGAGGATGCCCAGCGTTTTAAAGGCTCCGATGATGGTACCCAGCTAGAGGAAGGCAGTAACGTGAGCCCAGAAAGAGGGGGTGCCCAAGAAAGACAGCAATCTGGCAGTCATGTTCCCCCAGCTGCAGCATACTGCCAGGTTTGCTCCAGTAATAAGGAGGGAGGGGATGATGAGGTCACTGACTCCACTTGGGTGCCTTATGGGAGAGAGGAGGAGGAGGAGGCACATCACCAATGAGGCAGGATGCCCTCCAGGGGCCAGCTTAAGGGCAGCACACCGACTGCATCACACCGCAGAGCTCCGCATGTGCAGGGCGCTGCTGTCCCTGCGTATTATTCCAGAAGTTCTTTGGTGTGTGCCTTTTTTGAGACAAATGCATCAGATCCCACCGCTGCTATTTGCAACATATGTCTCAAGCGTATCTCGCGTGGCCAAAACATCACCTGCTTGGGCACCACATGCTTGACCAGACATATGTCGACCTGCCATGCAGTTCGTTGGCAAGCGTACCTAAAAGACCCACAGCAAAGTGGACTTCTCCTTGCTCCTCATCAGCTGGGATCTCCAACCCCACTATACCTTGAGACCTCCACCCCCTCCTCTTCTTCTTCCTCCATGGCCTCTTCCTGTGCTGATTTGTCCTCGGAACCAGCGGTGCTCCGTAGGCGTTCAAGGGACTACACAAACACGCAGGCAAAAAGATGCCATGCGGTGCTTAAACTGGTGTGCTTGGGGGACAGGAGCCACACTGGGCAGAGATTCTGTCAGCTCTGCAGGGGCAGGTTCAGAGGTGGTTGATGCCACACCAGCTTAAGGCAGGTATGGTGGTTTTCGACAATGGCACCAACCTCCTCTCCGCCCTCCGACAGGGACAACTGACCCATGTGCCCTGTTTGGCTCACGTCCTTAACTTGGTGGTGCAGTGGTTCTTGGATAGGTACCCGGGCTTATAGGATGTCCTGAGGCAGGCCAGAGAGTCTGTGTGCATTTCTGCAGGTCATATAATGCCAGTGCTCGGCTGGCTGACCTCCAAAAGGAGTTTAACCTGCCCAAGAACCGCCTAATCTGTGACATGCCCACCAGGTGGAACTCAACATTGGCCATGCTGCAGCAGCTGCACATGCAGCAGAGGGCCGTCAATGAGTACCTATGCGACTATGGCACCAGGACAGGGTCAAGGGACCTTGGTTTTTTTTCTACACGCCAGTGGGCTATGATCAGGGATGCATGCACTGTCCTGTCACCATTTGAGGAGGCCACGAGGATGGTGAGCAGTGAGAGTGCATGCATCAGTGACACTGTACCTCTTGTCCACCTGTTGGAGCACACGCTGCGTGGAATAATGGACAGGGCACTTGAGGCAGAACAGAGGGAGGAAGAGGAGGACTTCCTTACCTCTCAAGTGCCCACCGATCACACAGGAAGAGGATGAGGAGGAGGAGGATTGTGTCAGCATGGAGGTGGAGCCTGGCACTCAGCATCAGCAGCAGTCTTCAAGGGATCATTTACAGTCCTAAGAAACCCACGGACTTGTACGTGGCTGGGAGGAGATGGCTGCGGATCATGTCGTCCTTAGTGACCCAGAGGACTCCGGACCGAATGCCTCAGCAAACCTACGCTGCATGGCCTCCCTGATCCTGCAAAGCCTGCAGAAGGATCCTCGTATTTGTGGTATCAAGTAGAGGGGTCAATACTGGCTGGCAACCCTCCTTGATCCACGTTAAAAGGGTATGGTTGTGGACCTTATCTTGCCGTCGCAGAGGCAGCAGGGGATGAAACATCTTGCCTTGCAGAAAGGTCTGTGCAACGTGTTCCCAGAGACTGGGAGGTTACAAACTCCTGTTCCTGGACAACGTGTTGCTGAAGCTCCGGTCAGTCAATGAAGAAGCGGTGGAGAAGGCGGCCGTCTGACTGATGCATTCAGACAATTTTTTAGTCTGCAGCCCCAAGGTATGATCGGTTCCAGCAACCATCTACAGCATCTGTTTTACATGGTGCAGGAATACCTAGGGGTAAGATCTGACTTGGACACCTTTCCCACCAAAAATTCTGGGTTACTGGGTCTTGAGGATGGATCACTGGCCAGAGCTTGCACAGTATGCAATTGAGCTACTGGCCTGTCCTGCATCCAACGTTCTTTCGGAACGCACATTCAGTGCTGCTGGAGGCTTTGTAACCGATCACAGGGTATACCTGTCCACATACTCGGTCAATCGACTGACCTTGATAAAAATGAATCAGTCTTGGATCACCACCAGCTACCAGGTACCTGATGCTGATGTAACCAAATAATTTTTTTTGAAATGTCAGATCCCTTCAAGACTGCCTATGCTGATGCTGAGTGACTATCCTGTTATGCTGAGTGATTATCCTCTTCCTCCTCAATGATCATGCTGATAGCGTGTAAGAACATTTTTGGTTCTGGGCGCCGCCACCAGTGGCTAAGGCCCAATTTTTCAGCCCCTGTTTAACAGGGGCGTGTAATTACAATTTTTGATGCAATACTTTGCAGCAGGGCTCGTTCCTGCGCTCCAACTAGAGTATCTGTGAGGGGTTGCAGTGTTGTGGCACCAGCACCAGTGGCTAAGGCCCAATTTTCAGCCCCTGTTTAAAAGGGGCATGTAATTACAATTTTTGATGCAATTTTTTGAAGGAGGGTTCGTTGCTGTGCTCAACTAGAGTATCTGTGAGGGGTTGCAGTGTTGTGGCACCAGTGCCCAAGACCCAATTTTTCTGCCCCTGTTCAACAGGGACATGTAATTACAATTCTTGATCTAATATTTCACAGCAGGGCCCATTCCTGCGCCCACCAAGAGTAACTGTGAGGGCTTACAGTGTTGTGGCAACACCAACACCTAAGGCCCCAATTTCTGCAGAGTATATAGGGCAGGCTCCTACTTTCAAACATCCAACTTACAAATGACTCCTACTTGCAAACGGAAGGAGACAACAGGAAGTGAGATGAAATCTACCCCTAGGAAGGAAAATTCTCTCCTGCAAGAGCTAATATGGGAAAAACGTGTCTCCTCTCCACTGATGCTTTATCACTAATCCTTGTTTCACTAAAAACCCCACATTTTCAAAAAAAATTTGTCATTGGGACAGAAAGTGAGGTGAAATCTTCTGAAGAGGTGCACAGACAGCAAAACAAATTTTATAGGGGTGATAACCCTTCCCTATGTTTTCCAAAAAGCTTAAAAATAGATTTTTTGGCTGGAGCTACACTTTAAAAATGTACCAGTTCAAAATTACAAACAGATTCTACTTAACAACAAACCTAGAGTCCCTGTCTTGTTTGCATCGTCTGTATACTGCTCTTCAGAGTATACAGGGGCTGGGGGCCCCACACCTTTCCTTTTTTTAATTTGGGTGTGGGGTTCCCCTTAATATCCATACAAGACCCAAAGGGCCTGGTAATGGACTGGGGGGGTACCCATGCCCTTTGTCTCACTGATTTCCCCTGGGACAGGACCCGGGTCCTTCGCAGGTTCTGGTGTGAACTGAACTGGGCGGGTGTTCGGCTAATCCCTACTCGTGAGAGCTTCCGGCTGAAGTACACAACAGGGTGCTTATCTCCCCCAACCATCTGGGGCAGTACTGCACCCAGACCCAACTTTGAAGCATCTGTTTGTACTAGAAACTCTTTTTGGAAGTCTAGAGCTACTAGTACTGGTTCCTGGCTCAAAGCTTGCTTCAAATGGCAGAATCCTGCTTCTGCTTCAACACTCCACTGAATAACAGTAAAAATTCCTTCCTTTTGTGAGATCTGTTAGAGGCGCTGATAGGCTGGCAAAGTTGGGAACAAGCCCTTCTGTAGTACCCCACAATACCAAGGAAGAAACGCACATTTTTTTTGTGAGTGGACGAGCCACTTCTGCATGACTTCACCTTGTTCAGTTGGGGTTTAATCATCCTTCTGCCTACTACATACCCCAAATAGCCTCCTCCAGTCTAATCTTACTTTTTTCTGGGTTCACTGTGAACCCTGCCCTTGGGAATGCATTCAACACTGACTGTACTTTACGTAAATTACTCTCCCAGTCCTGACTAAAGATGACGATGTTGTCAAGGTATGTTCCTGAGAATTCCTTATGGGGTCTCAGAACAAAGTCCACGGCCCTCTGGAAGGTGGCTGGGGCCCCATGCAAACCAAATGGCTTTCTGGCGTACTTCCATAAGCCCTCTGGAGTGGCAAATGCAGTTTTTTCTTTAGCCTCTGGGGAAAGTGGAATCTGCCAATATCCTTTGGTCAAGTCAAGAGTGGTAATGTATCGAGCCGGTCCTAATCCCTCGATTAACTCATCCACCCGGGGCATGGGATACGCGCCTGGCTTGGAGCCTTTATTTAACTTGTGAAAGTCATTGCAGAACCGCCAGGTTCCATTCGGCTTGAGTACAAGCACTATAGGACTGGACCAGCTACTTTAAGACTCCTCAATGATCCCAAGGTCCAACATACTCCTAAGCTTGGCCGAGACAATAATCCGGTGAGCTTTGGGTATGCTCCAGGGTCTGTGACGACATTATGTTCATTTACCGAGATTAGGCCTGGCAGGTTTGAAAAAACTTCCAGGACTCCTGTTTTTGAGAAGGGGGGAGAGCCTCTGCAATCCCTACCTTCTTAATCTGAGCGTCAGGATCTTCCTGGACCTTCAGACTGACTGTCAAAACCTCTCTATCTTTCCATGGTTTGATCAGGTTGACATGGTAAATCTGTAGGGTTTACGTTTTGTGGGCTGATGAACTTTATAATTAACCTTCCCCACCCTCTCAACTATCTCAAAGGGTCCTTGCCACTTGGCGAGAAATGTACTTTCTATGGTAGGCACTAATACTAGCACCCAGATCCTCAGGTTTAAAGTCTTGAACCTTGGCAAACCAGTTGTACACACGACACTGGGCATTTTGGGCATCCTGCAAATGCTCCCTAACTATGGGCAGAACTTTTGACATTTGATCTTGAACTGGATAAATGTGTTCCACCACACTGCGATAAAGGGAAGCTTCTTGTTCCCACGTCTCCTTCACTATATCTAGTAGTCCACGGGGGTGTCTCCCATAAACCGTCTCAAGGGGGGGAGAATCCCATGGAGGCCTGGGGTACCTCTCTTAGGGCAAACACGGGAGGCAACAAGCAATCCCAATCACAACCATCCTCCTTAACTGCTTTTTTTAGCATCCCCTTTAAAGTTTTGATGACCCGCTCCACTAACCGTCAGTTTGTGGATGATACACCAAAGTCCGCAAGTGTTTAATCTTAAACAGTTTACAGAGCTCCATCACTTTTGACATAAATGGGGTACCTTGATCCGTCAAGATCTTGGATGGGAGCCCTGTTCTCATGAACATCTGAAACAACTCCCATGCAATGACCTCGGATGAGCAATTTCTTAAAGGGACCGCTTCCGCATGCCTGGTAACATAGTCAAGGACAACTAAAATGTTTTGGTGTCCCCTAGCTGACTTGGGTAAGGGGCTTCCAAAAGTCCATGGCTATGCAATCAAAGGGAACCTTAATAATTGGAAGCGGTACCAGTGGACTGTGAAAATGGCATGTTGGGGAGGTTCTTTGACAGGTGGGACAGGACTCACAGTAGTCTTTAATTTCCGGATATAAACCAGACCAATAAAAATGATATAAAGCCAGTCTCTGAGTTTTATCTGCGCCCAGGTGACCCCCAAGTACATGACTATAAGCCAACTTTGCACAGCTGTAGCGCTCGACAGCCGCAGCCATCTCATTCAGGTATTGAGGCTTGGACCGAGCCACCCATCAGTGGAGCTCCCTGAACAGACAACACAGAAAACGGTCCAATGCGACTCTTTCCACAATCTGAGTGGGTGTCTTCTCCTCAGGTTTCAGCCAGCTCTGAAACAAGTGCATTAGGTGGTACAGCTGCGCACGGGCAGGTTTAGCCCTGTAAAAGCGTCAGCCACGGACTTGGCTTGCCCTTGAAAGCAACAGTCACTCCCAGCCCTGCAAGGATTCCTGCTTTCAGCAGCTTATAGTCTCATGCTGACTCTGGGGCCAAGTCACAGTATTGTCAGAAACCATGAATCAGACCGAGACAGAAGTGCAGTTAAAATTACACTTGTTTAATAATAATAATAAAAGGTAAACAGAACAACGTAGTCAAATCATAGCCAGAGTTCGGTAACTGGAATGGATAGTCAGACAAGCCAGGAAGTCAGGAGGACAGAGATCAGCGTACTTCAGGACAGGCCAGGAAATCAGGAAACCGGAGAATCTGTAAATCCGCAGTTTGTTCAACCAGTAAGTGGTTTGTTTCTTGTTGTACAGTGACTGTCTGTACCAGAACGTGCTCCTGACGGGCCTGGGCCTCCTTATGGAGGGCATGTGTCTGTGTATTAGGCAGTATCATGTGCTTAACCAGAACCTCAATGGCTTGTTTAGAAGACTTCACAGTCTGTGTAGCTTTAACCCAGGACATGGGATTGGCCTGCACTCCTCAAACTAGGTACAGTTCAGTTTCTGCAGCAGACAGGCTTACAGACAATAGTTCACAGCTCTAGCCAGAGCTATAGTCTTTTATGTAGTTTGGCTCACCCAGCAGGTCAAAGTCCACACGTGTATCTCTCCCACTGCTAGCAAACATCTCCCCTGACACTTTCAGATCAGCTAACTAATAACCAGGTCTAAAGTACCTGCCCTCTTCAATTAACCATCTCTAACCCTGCCCCAGGCTGACTCTCTACACTGTGCACATGTAAGGAACAAGTGCTACTTTTGTGTATATATATGTATACAGTATATTCAAGCTAAATACTGCAATGCACAAAAATATGTATTAATAAAAGGGAAAAAAACAGGTAGAAAGGAACTGGTGAACAGAATATATGAAAGAAAACAGGCACAACTGAATTTCAAAGCAACACCAGGATCACAAGCAGGGTGACCATAGAAAACATGATGCTGTTATCTGGATGTAGGTAGCAATGCAGTAATATAAAGCCATGCCATGTTATTATTATTATTATCATTATACAGGATTTATATAGCGCCAACAGTCACACCACTTTACAATTTAAAAAGAGAGACAATACAGTTATAATACAATAAAATACAAGAGGATTAGGAGGCCCCTGCCCAGAAGAGCTTACAATCTAATAGGGTAGGGCAGGTGGTACAAAAGATTGTAACTGTGGGGAATGAGCTGATGGAAGTGGTAAAAGATTAGTTGGAGGCGTGATAGGCTTCCCTGAAGAGATGAGTTTTCAGGGATCGCCTGAAGGTAGCAAGAGTAGGGGTTAGCCGGACAGTTTGAGGTAGCGAGTTCCAGAGGATGGCAGAGGCTCTGGAGAAATCTGGAGATGAGCATGGGAGGAGGAGACGAGGGTGCTTGAGAGGAGGAGGTCTTGGGAGGAGCGGAGAGGACGGGTTGGTTGATATTTGGAGAAAAGACTGGTGATGTAGCCCGGAGCAGAGTTGTGAATGGCTTTGTATGTTGAGATTAGTATTTTGAATTTAATTCGCTGTGCGTTTGGGAGCCAGTGTAAGGATTGGAGGAGAGGGCTGGTAGATGTTGAACGGTGGGTAAGGTGGATAAGCCTGGCAGCAGCATTCATGATAGACGGAAGAGGGGATAGCCTATGGAGAGGTAGGCCAGCGAGACTGGAGTTGCAATAGTCAAGGCGAGAGATAACAAGGGAGTGAATGAGGAGCTTGGTGGTTTCATTTGTTAAAAAGGGTGAATTTTAGAGATGTTATGGAGGTGAAGTCTACAAACTTTTGACAATGATTGGATTTGAGGCTGAAAGGACAAGTCAGAGTCTAGGATTACACCTAGTATCCTGGCTTGAGGGGAGGGACTGATAGTTGCATTGTTGATTTTGATGGAAAAGTCATGGAGGGGGGCACGGGCGGGGCGGAATATTAATAGTTTAGTTTTAGAGAGATTTAGTTTAAGGAAGTGGTGCGACATCCATGCTGATATGTCAGTTAGTAAGTTAGTAATGCGAGAGGGGACTGAAGGAGTGAGGTGAGGAGTAGACAGATTTGGGTGTCATTGGCATATAAGTGGTATTGGAAGCCATGGGAGGTTATCAACTGACCAAGGGAGGAGGTGTAGATAGAAAAGAGAAGGGGTCCAAGAACAGAACCTTGGGGGAGCCCCACAGAAAGGGGCAATGGAGAGGAGGAGACAGAGTTGTAAGCAGGGGCGTTGCTAGGTCTGCAAAAGATCTGGGGCTAGAGCCCATAGCAGCGGTCACCAACCTTTTTGCAGACCGGGGGGGGTGCGCCGGTGGTAAAAAATTTTCGCGGGCAAAGGCTGGTGTTGCGTTTCAATCATCATGGCACCATGGTTGATATGTTACATTCTAATATATAATTAAGTGGTTTAACTCACCATAATGCAGAATCAGTAGGAGCCCTGGGCGTGTCACTTGCCACATTTCCTGCCACCAGATGCAGCATGTCACTTGCCACCGTCGCCTGTAACCAGATGCAGCTTTTTAACTTGCCACCGTCACCTGCCACTAGATGTGGATTGTCACTTGCCACATCACTTGCCACCATTTGCAGATTGTCACTTGCCACCATTTGCAGATTGTTACTTGCCATGTCACCTGCCACCATTTGAAGATTGTCACGTCACCTGCTACCATTTGCAGATTTCACTTGCCACGTCACCTGCCACCATTTCCAGATTGCCACGTCACCTGCCACCATTTGCAGACTGTGACTTGCCACGTCACCTGCCACCATTTGCAGTTTGTCACTTGTCACATCACTTGTCACATCACCTGCCACCATTTGCAGATTGTCACTGAGTCATGATCCTGAGTCATTTTAGGGACGGGCCCATTGCTAGGTAACATCGGCGCTAGTGCAGGGAAGCATTCATTTTATTAAAACGGCAATCACCGATCGCGCATGTGAGATGCGGCGGCAGTAACCTGGCAACAGAAATGCTGTAGTGGCGGGGGCCGCTGATGCCATGGAACTGCATGATGTCGGCGCCAGGCTGGCGCCCGTGTGGGGGTAATTGTTTAGACTACCGCAGTCATCACAGGCCACGCGTGTATGATGCGCGGGCGGTGACCAGGCAACAGAGGTCGCTGCATTGTTGGGGCCGCCAATGTCATAGAAAGGAATGACGCTGGCTGGCCCCGCCCATCGAGGCAGACTACATCCAATCGAGGGAGGTGGGGAGGAGGAGTAGATGTGGGCAGCATGAATGATGTGAGACGAGAAGAACAGGAAGTGGAAAAAACTAAAGAAAGAGAGAGAAACACGGAGGGAAGAAAGGGGGAGACTCGGGGCTATTGGCTCCAGATTCGGGCCTACAGCCTCGATAGCCACCCCCTGGCGACACCCCTGGTTGTAAGTAACACTGAAGAAATGCTGTGATAGGTAGGCAGAGAACCAGGCTATGGCAGAATCTTGGAGGCCAAGGAAATGGAGTTTATTGAGAAGAAGCGGGTGGTCAACAGTATCAAAGGCTGCAGAGAGATCAAGAGGTAGTAGTAGGAAGTAGTGGCCATTGGTTCTGGCAGTTAGTAAATCGTTGGTGAGTTTTGGTAGGGCAGTCCCCATGGAGTGTTGTGAGCGAAAGCCAGCCTGTAAGGGGTCAAGAAGTTTATTTTCACAGAGGTAGGAGGTGAATGGGAGCAATGAGATGGGTCTTAAGTTGTTCAGGTTGGTGGGGTCCAGTGAGGGCTTTTTAAGTAGTGATCTGTGCATGTTTTAGATGGAAGGGGAAGGTGCCACTAGAAAGGGAGAGATTGAAGATGTGAGTGAGGGAGCATAGGATAGAAGAAGAGGGTGACCATAGTAGTTGTCATGGAACAGGATCCAGGGGACAATTGGTTAGGTGGGCATCTGAGAAAAGTTTTGTAACCTCTTCAGTAGTAGCCAAAAGAGGAGAGTGTTGAATGTGCTGTTAGGCAAGGTATGTTGAGTGGGGAAGATGTACGCACAGTGGAGGTGTCCTCACGAATTGCATCAATCCCGTCTTTGAAGTGATTGGCAATCTCTTAGACAGTAAGTAAGTTAGTGGGTATAGGGGGTCGGGGACAAATCAGAGAGTTAAAGGTTGAGAAGAGCCGATGGGGACTGGATGGCAAAGTATTAATAAGAGAGACAAAGTAGGCTTGTTTGGCAGCATGGAGGCAGGAATTGTGTTTTAGAAGGGCAGATTTATATAGGGTGAAGTCTTGCAGGCATTTGGTTTTATGCCACAGTCGTTCAAGCGCACAACAATGTCTCTTGAGATTTCTAGTGTTGTCAGTTTGCCAGGGTTGTAACGGTCAGGGCCTGACTCTGCATGTGGTTAGAGGAGCAAGTGCATCTAGTGATAATAAGAGTGAACTGTTGTAGACAGAGGTGGCCAGGTCAGGACAGGGGAGAGATTATGTCATATAGGTGGTCAGTAGCAGAATAGAGAAGAAAAGGGCTAAAGTGGCGAAGGTTCCTACAAGTAATCGTTTGCTGCTTGGAAGGATAGTTAGTTGGAGGCAAGGATACAGTGAAACAGATGAGGTTGTGATCAGAGAGAGGAAAGGGGGTGTTGGTGAGGTTGCCAGGATTGCAGAGATGGGAGAATACAAGGTCGAGGGTATTACCATTGGAGTGAGTGGAAGTATGTGTCCATTGGGTTAGGTCAAAAGATGACGTTAAGTTGAGTAGTTGAGCTGTAGCTGGGCTGGTAACATTGACAGGAATGTTGAAGTCACCAAGAATGATAGTGGGTATTTCATAGGAGAGAAAGTAGGGTAGCCAGGCAGCGAAGTCATCAAAAAAGCACGATACTGGTCCAGGAGGCCGATAAATTGCTGCAATCCTCAGAGAAATGGGAGAAAACAGACAAATACAGTGCATCTCGAAAGAAGAGAGGGATAGAAAGGACTTGGAAGGTGTTTTGTGGGGATAGAAGGAATCCAACTCCACCTCCTTTCTGTCTGGTGGGTCTGGGGGAGTGAGTCCAATGGAGGCCACCATGGCAGCAGGAGAAGCTGAGTCAAAATTTTGAAGCCAAGTTTCAGTTATGGCGAGTATGTTAAAGCAATGAGAGATTAAAAGGTCCTGCACAGATGTCAGCTTAATACAGATGGAGCGGGCGTTCCAAAGGGCGCATGAGATTGGTGGGCTGCTTTGAGGAAGCATGGGGATAGAAATTAAATTGAGTGGATTGTGGTGGTTGCCAGAGGAGGAGGGGTATTGGATATGTGGTTTGAAGTTGGAAAATGGCGGACTAGGATTAGGAGAAATGTCACCTGAGATTAGGAGAAGGAGGGTAAGGATTTCAAGATGGGAGTGGGATGTGCATGAGCGCACGTGTCTAACGGCCCTGGTGTTTATGTCAGCATGTGAGTGCAGCAAACACAGGAGATGATGGATGGAGTAGTAAGGAGAGGGTAGGAGTGAGGGTGAAATGTGCACGCTGCATGGTAGAAAGGAGGGATAGAGTAAGAATAATTTGAGGATAGAGAGTGAGAATCTGACTTCATATAAAATATGCTGGTTTGCCTGTCATCTTTCAGAGTGGAGCAGAATTCTTGTTGTATCTTTCTCCAGCTTTATTTGTTAATGAAAAAAGTATAAATGTGCAGGAAAACAACTGGTAAGCTCCAGCGCAATGTAACACCAACATTATTATTTTTATACAATATTTTAAAGATTGATTGGAACCATTCAAGCCCCTGTCTATAAAAGCAGCACACAGTCTATTATCTTTACCACAAGCATACAAGTGGACACTTTAAAATGCCACCAACTAGCCAACTATTATAACTTGAATAGAAAACCTTGTAAACAAGTGGAAATCATACAAACAGGAGAGTCTGTTGTAATGCTCAAACTCAGAGCTGCAAAACAAGAATTCTTAACATTTAGCCCCAAGCTGCCACAGCTAATGGCCAGATCACACCAGAATCAAACATGATCGCGATCCACGTTCCTATATGATACTCTGCAGTAAAATTTGGAATTATTTATTTGAATAGGCTGTAAATCGCACCAGACTTCACAAACAGTAGTGCTTGCACATTTTAAAAATTCACTGTACCAAATCGCGTGGGGGCACCATGCGTTTCAGTGCCCCAAACGCACAATGTATTGGCACCTGCAGCAGACAGCAAAGGCAGTGTTTTTTGAATTTTGAATGCAGTGCTGGAAACATGCACAGAATACGCCTTTCCCACACCATGTTCTATTATGTGAACTAGCCCTAAGGGTAATGTTTAGATTCATTAAGGGTATGAAATCGGGAGGTAATAAAAAAAGCCGTAATCATATAAGAAATCCAACATTTGATATAATGTAGTTTTACAGTTAGAAAAAATAAAAAAATCCAGAACAATGATCAATTTGTATTCAAAATTGACTTCACCAGAAAAAAAAAAAAAAAAAAAAACCTTGAAAATTTGATTTAAACATTCAAAGTTGTGATATCATACTATGTATATTATCTGATAGAACTGATATGGTGGACTTTAACGATACCAGTAAAGGACGTATAAACCAAATAATGCTAAATGTCTTTATTACAAAAAGTTTAAAATATTTTTACAGATATAAAATGATTTGATCAATATATTCAGGCATTAGTAAATTAAATATCTGTTATTGCAAATGTCAAGAGGTCGACGCGTTTTACATCTTTGCTTCTTCAGGACCTTATGTTCTTGACTTAAAACAGAGATCCTAGTCAAAAACAGAAAGAGACATATAAACATTGTTTACATTTAGTTTGTATGGGGGTGCAACAAAATTAATTTCAACATATCATCCAATTGAATGTAAAGCAGCATAAATGGGGACTCACATCTATGAGGAGCTCGCAGAGAATGACGTGCCAAGTGTCGTGGGAGAGCAATGCAACATCCAGTGTCTTAAAACAATAGATGAATCAATATAAATAATCCTGTCACAAAATCACTGGGCTTATTTTAAAGAAGTGCCAATAAGCGTCAGATTGAGAGGTAAGAATAGGGTTATGAGCTGACCATAATAATGTAGTACTTACTAACCCCTTCCTGCCGAGCGTACGCAGATGTGCGTACTCGGCTTTCGGGGGTTATACTGGGATGATGCCCGCAGCTGCAGACATCAGCCCAGTACTGTTTTTTAGAGCCGGCGATTGGCTTTCCAGGTATAACAACTGATGTGGCTAAAAGCCACTCGGCTGTTATACCGAAGGAGCGGGAGGGGACGCCTCCCCTTCCCGCTGCCTCCCGCCGCTCTTACCGGGCCTCCCGATCCACTGGGAGGCCCGATCAACAATCCGCCACCTCCGGCAGCTAGTTACAGTCTGGAACGAAGCCGTAAGCGGCTTCGTTCCAGCCTCCTAATAGTAAACATGCATGTGACGTCATGATGTCACTTCCCATTTACTCGGCTGCCAATGGCGCTGGTTTAAAAAAAATATACAGTATTCAGAATCGCCAAAAACGGCGATCTGAATACTTTGAAGTGCAAAGCAGGGATAGGGGGTCTTTTAGTCCCTGTTTGAGAGGATAAAAAGGCACATTTGTCGATAGACAATTGTGTCCATTACTACATTTCCACCTTGGTCAGCCATTTTAATAGTAATGTCCCTGTTACCTTGTAGTAAATGTATTGCCTGCTGTTGCTCGAAAGTAATATTATTGTCATTCCGGATGCCAAAGTTCAATTTCTTGACACCTGATGTAACTTGGGACAGAAATGTCGAAATATTGGAATTAGTTTTCAAAGGGGGGAAGTTTGTTTATGTTTTATGAGATTTTGGAGCATCTAAGGGGGGGTGTGCTTGAGGGGAGACTCCTGGTATAGTAGACCCAGAGAGACCCACCTCAGCAGACCTCCACACAGATGCATCATTTTCACCTAATAGATCCATAAGAACTTTCAATGCCATAAAATCTCTTACTGTGAACCCTTTCCATTGTTCACGTTCTATACTCCCTTGTTTTTTCTTTTTCCTTTCTTCATCATATATATTTATTTATAGGTTAGTCGCCTGGCAAAGAGGTTAGGGTCCTTTACCACCTCAAAGTTATCCGCCCGTGTGGCCAGGTAAAAACTTAAGCCTAGGCCAAGGACCTTAGTCTCTACCCAAGAAAGTGCCCAGGAAGATAGATTAATAACTTGCAACTGATTATCTATTTGTAGGGTCCTCTGTCTCTGGTTTGTGGCCAAAGCTAACCCCTCTCCTTCCTTTTCCAATTAAGACTTCATCCTTAGTAAGTACTACATTATTATGGTCAGCTCATAACCCTATTCTTACCTCTCAATCTGACGCTTATCAGCATTTCTTTAAAATATGCCACGTGATTTTGTGACAGGATTATTTATATTGGTTCATCTATTGTTTTAAGATACTGGTTGTTGAATTGCTCTCCCACGACACTTGGTACATCATTATCTGCGGTCTCCTCATAGATGTGAGTCCCCATTTATGCTGCTTTCCATTCAATTGGATGATATGTTGAAATTAATTTTGTTGCACCCCCATACAATCTAAATGTAAACAATATTTATATGTCTCTTTCTTTCTTTCTGTCTAGGATCTCTGTTTTAAGTCAAGAACATAAGGTCCTGAAGAAGCAAAGATGTGAAATGCGTCAACCTCTTGACATTTGCAATAACAGAGATCTTTAATTTACTAATGCCTGAGTATATTGATCAAATGATTTAATATCTGTAAAAATATTTTAAACTTTTTGAAATAAAGACATTAACATTATTTGGTGTATACTTCCTTTATTGATACCGTTAAAGTCACACCATATCAGTTCTATCTCTTAAATATTACATGGGATGAGGTACCCCCATAGCCTATTCAACCTCTTCATGTATGTATATTATCTTTTTATTAAGAAGTTTTATGAAAGTATGTATCTGCATAGGAATCCCATACGGTTTGATGAAAACCTAAAAAATAACAGACTGCAGACATGTGTACGAAGCTTGCCACAAGGTTGTAAGAAGGCACTTCGAGGTCTCAGCATAGATGAATATAAATAATCCAAAAGGTTCTCTGTAGTTAGAATTATGAACATCCTATTAAAATAAATATGGTATAGTAAAATGCATTAATAATATGAGAAAGCTACCAGATGTTTGAGGTGAAAAGACTCTCTACATGTTTAATATTTGTTTCATCTCTGAAAAAATGAGAATCATCATACAGCATCCAAGCCTTAACAGATGGAGAATCCAATAAAAACTAAATGGAGGGAAGAAAACCAAATGTTCCTTGTAGTGTAAAGTAGTTTACAGGCGAGTAGCTTCCTGGTCATGTTAGAAATATGTTGCAAGGTGCAATAGGAGGAGGCCGTTATACACCAAACTGACAACCAAGAACCTCAGAAAAAAAGAAGGCATTTTGCTTGTTGTCGCAATATATTTTGCAATTGTAAAAACAGTATATATGTCATTTTTAACCCAGCTGAGCAAGAATATACTGGTATTCAGTCTGACATCACCCACTAAGAGCTGAAATAAAACAAATTTGGGGACTTTGGGCTCATTTCCATAGGCATATCGATCCAAATGCCCCTGCAAAGGGGGCATCTTCACATGTGTGGAATGCACAGGTGTTCCATGCAGATCCATGCAAGCAGCCTGTTGAAATCATTGACAGGTGGCCAGTTTTACAGATCTCCACACGCATGTCATAGTGTACATTTATGCGCAGTCTGTTTGCTTCTTGATCCGTGCATCAGACCTGCACAAATGTACACTTCAGGATGCACCTGAAGATCCATAAAGGTCCATGCAGTTAGCCGTTTGTCATTAATTTCAACAGGCTGCCTGTTTGCATTGAACATTTGTGCATCCCACGCAGGTGAAGATGGTCCCTTCCCATAGGTGCATGGATCAGTATACCCATTTAAAAGAGAGCCCTTTTATGGAACTAAACCCACAAATCTAACCATTTCCCAAAGCAGTTACACCCAAGGCATGCCATAAATGATGTCAGAGTTTCTTTTGCACTCAACTGAACTGTTAAGCTTTTATGGCAAGTAATTACTGGCTGTGCAGAGAGCTGCAAATAGCTGTGGCCACCCGTGACCTGTCATTACAGTGAATGCAGCCACGGGCTGCACCTACCCACTGAGAGACAGAATTTAATCACTACTGGGTTTTTTTTTTTAGCTATATAAAATTTAAAATATTGTGAAAAAAAAATAATTTCTCTTAGTTTCTGTTAAAACATTGGGCAAACAAATAATCTTTCTTCATGAATTTTGGCCATAATGTAGCTTGCTAGAATTTCTTTGGCAAAGATAACCCAAATTATTTAGTCTGTGTGAAAGTCTACAAGCTATGGTATAGATAATTAAAAATTGATCAATACTCATGCATTGACTGCCTGTCTCATTTCTTGAAACCCTAAAATGCCAGGGCAGTTATCATTTTTTGTCACAATTTTTGGGAAAATTAAGAAATTGAATAAAATTTGTTATACAGTATGTCACAATTTTTTTTTTTACATATTGTCACCAGTGCAGTACAGTGTCATAATATGACTAGTGTGGTGGTGATCAGGAATACTACCAAAATGCAAAAAAAATGATATATATATTTATATATACACACATACATACACACACACACACACACACACACACATATACACATATATACATTTTTTTTACTTTTTTTTCTTTTTTTACATACTATCATCAGAGTAGTTCAGTGTCACCATAGTGACACTGTACTACTCTAGGGGAGTGATTAAGGATCACAGATCACAAGCAGTAGTAAACAATGATGTCACAAATGGATTCCATTCATGACTATTGTTTACTATGAGAAATGTGATCGCACACAGATCACGTGGTATCTGGGCTCCTCACAGCAGCCCAATACCGAGCACCGCAATCCGCTGTGCCTATACGTCGTGGTGCCACAGGAAGCTGCCTACCACATAAAAACACAGAAAAGCCATCAGAAGAAAAACCAAGATGGCTACCGGAGTACTTCCTGTGGATATGATGTCACCAAGCCCCACCTAACATGTTTCGTCCAACCACAGACATCATCAGGGAATGCCAAGAGTTACAATTAAAAAGTCAGGGTGACCAAAATGCCATCATGACCAAGCTTATGAAAGACCTGGGGAAATTTTGGATAGGAATGAAAAAAAGTTAAATAGAAGAGAGGGAGGGTGAGGTGAGGGAAGAGAGAGCAGAAAGAGGGAGGAAGGAAAAGAGTGGAGTTTCAGTTCAGGGGAGAAAAGGGGGTTGAGAGAGGGGTGAATAAGAAAGAGAGAGGGGGGAATATGAGAGAGAGAGAGAGAGAGAGAGAGAGAGAGAGAGAGAGAGAGAGAGAGAGAGAGAGAGAGAGAGAGAGGTGGGAGGGGAATAGAGGGATAAGAAAGGGGAGAAATAGAGGAGGGAGATATAGTGAGGAAGGGGGAGAAAGGGAGAGAGAGGAAAAAGAGAGAGAATGTCAGAAAGAGCATGCCAACAGGCAAAACGGCTCCTCTGGGTGGATTTCTGTCAAGAGTCACAGGCCACCATGTAGTCTTAGGCAGTCACATAGAAAATGTGTGCGCTCACACTCATCCGCATGCAAAATTGTATGCTCGTTAACACGCATCTATTATTATTGTTGGCGCCAGGTGGACTATTTAAACTGAGCCAGTGCTCAGGATCAGTGCTGTCTCATCTGCAATATTCCTTTGTGATCTGTGACCTGTTACCTTGCATCTGATACCAGTTAATAACCTGGCTTGTCTTGACCATTCTCAAACTCTGCATTGACTTCAGTTTGCCTCCTGAACTCTGCCCCTACCTGCTCCTATTGCTGCGGTACTGCTGATCTGATACCGACTCCGGCCTGTATCCTACCCTCTTGTCTATGCACTTGTACAGTACCTAATCTCATTACCAGTCTCTGACCTGGCTTGTGTGTCTCTGCTGTTTCTCTACCTTCTGCCTAGCAATCTGCTCCAAGTACTTGCCATCTACCAGCCAGTTCCTGCTCACCACCTGACTGCTACCAGCCAGTGCCTCACCTGTTCATTGTCAGCCTGTTCCAGCCTACTATTCATCTGCTGTTACCCAGCCTGTCCATTCTGCTGTGTTCCTCTTCCGGATTCCCTCTGCTCTAGCTTGAACACCCTGCCCAGTTCTGCTGATAACAAGATCGACAGGGACTAGTGCTACTCTGTGCTCTTGTGCCATCTGTCCACTATCAGGGACCCTGAACCTGGAGGCCTTCCTCATTATGTCAGGTTCCTCCACCAGATACATGACAGAGAAAGAGATATATGAGAGAAAGAGAGAGAGGGGGGAGAAAGGTAGAGAGACAGGTGAAAGAGTGTTGGAGGGAGTAAGAGGGGACAAAGATAGTGAAATTGAGTGTGAGAGAGGTGGGGGGAGAAAAAGAGCGGGGGGGGGGGTAAAGAGAAAGAGAGGGAGAGAAACAGCAAGATAAAGGAAAAAGAGATAGAGGGGGAGAGGGGGCAGAGAGGTGAAAGAGAGACAGGGGGGAGGGAGAGAGAGAAAAAGAGTTGAGGGGGCAAGGACGAGAGAGAGATAAGAATGGGGGGAGAGAGGGGATGAGAGAGAGAGAGGGGGGATACATGGAGGGCGAGAGAGCGAGAGGGAGAAAGAGAGAGGGAGAGGGAGAGAGTGGGGAGAGGGAGAGAGAGGGGGCAGGAAGTGAGAAGAAGGAAAGAAATAGAGAAGAGCGAAAGTGAGTGGAGAAAGAGGGGGGCAGTGTGAGGAGAAAGGGAAGGAGGGGGGTAAAGGAGTGTAAGGAGTAGAAGGTGGGGTAAGAAAGAGAAAGAAGGGGGTAAGAGGAAAGAGAGAGGGGGATAAAGAATTTGAGAGGGGGGAGAAGAGAGAGAGAGGAGAAAGAGAGAGGGAGGGAAAAAGTGGGGCGGGGGATGACAGAGAGGGTACAAGAGAAAGAGGGGAGAAAGAAATGACTAGAGAAAAAGACGGAGAAGATAGAGTACAAGAGAAAGGGATTGAAGGGGGGAGAGTGAGGAAGGGGGGGGAGAGAGAAGATGAGAGATATGCGAGATGAGAGATAAGAGATATGAGAGAAGAGAAGAATGAGAGATGAGAGAATAGAAGAATGAGAGAAGAGAAGAATGAGAGAAAATGAGAGATGAGAGAGAAATAAAGCGAAAAAGGAGAAGGAGAGAAAGACCGGGGAAAGGGAGAAAAACAGATAGAGAAAGGGAGAGAAGAAGAGAAAGAGAGAAGGGGGGAATAGGTAGAGAGAGAGAGAGAGAGAGAGAGAGAGAGAGAGAGAGAGAGAGAGAGAGAGAGAGAGAGAGAGAGAGAGAGATGAGAAAAAGAGAAAGAGGGAGAAAAGATGGGGAGAGTGTGGGGGAAGAGAGAGAGATACAAATCACCTAAAATATCAGTAACAGAGATCTATCATGTAAAAAGAGTGATTCTGTAGCTGCTACAGATTTCACACTGGGGTGGTGGGTGCGTCGACGGTAAAGCGTTGCTATTTTTAGCGACGCTTTACTGTCAATTTTGCAGCGCTATTCGGCCACTAGCAGGGGGGGGGGGCGCTTTTGCCCCCCCGCTAACAGCTGAGAAAGGGTTAAAACCACTGCAACGCTATGCCAGCAGTATAGCCGTGCTGCCCCATTGATTTCAATGGGCAGGAGCGGTTTAAGAGTGGTGTATACACTGCTCCAAAGATGCTGCTTGCAGGAGTTTTTTTAATGTCCTGCAAGTGCACCACTCCAGTGTGAAAGCACTCGGGCTTTCACACTGGAGAGACAGGAGCGGTGCTTTACAGGCACTATGCAGGCACTATTTTTAGCACTGTAGCGCCTGTAAGGTGCCTCAGTGTGAAAAGGGTCTTAATGAGATAACAAGTTCCTGTATTACACCTGTATTATGCATGTGTGTAAAAATGTTTTCTGTTTCTAGATATTGAACTCCCAATGCTTCTTGAAATTTTAGGTGCATTGAAATCCCATGCACTCTGGATGTTTAGCCATGGTGCATTAAGCTCCTGCAAAGAGCAGAGGTGTCCTGTCCAGAACTGCTGCCAGCAGCCTGTCAAATTGTACATTTAAACATTTTGCTAATTAGTGTTGTTATTGTTCTTTTAACAGCATAGTTGAAGCGCTACCCCTGTAGGAGCCGCTGGTGAATAAGGTATCCCCCACCCTGCACAGCCAGGCACACAGAATTTTCCATAGCACTCTGGCGTCAGAAAACAGTCCTCGCAGCTTTGTTTTTTTATTAGGTGTACTGAACTTGGATGGGGATAGGGGTATTATGGGTTGCCCACTTGAATTTGGCAGAACTTTCTACAAACAACTTCTTCTGTACTGACTATTTACACACTCCTCAGCTTCCTCCAGCACAACACTTGCATGAAGCAATAATACTCCCGGGACTAGCTGGCCCACTGTTAGGTGACCTGACAATAGGGCTCAGTCAGATTTGTAGCAAATGCTTTTTACAGGCAGGGACCACATGCCCCTTTGGTAGTGTAGCAAAGTTTTAGTGCCCAGCTGTCCTTCTGTGGCTATTGATCCCAGCACCACCTCTTCAGGCACTGACAGCCCACTTGGCTGCAGCTGCCCCTTTCTCTTGCTCTCTTGGCTAAGCTTCCACAGTCCTCCCAGACTGACTCTGCATCCACCCCAGGCTGCTCTCCCCCAGTTCTCTCAGGACGCTTCTTAATCTTCCCTGA
Source organism: Lithobates clamitans (assembly GCA_037952925.1). Taxonomy (NCBI): domain Eukaryota; kingdom Metazoa; phylum Chordata; class Amphibia; order Anura; family Ranidae; genus Lithobates; species Lithobates clamitans. The sequence continues at coordinate 3,529,191 of JBBGZY010000255.1, read as the reverse complement.
CTAACAGTCACCGGCCCACCTGGCTGTCTTCTCCTTGGAGATCTCCTGGAACGTGCTCACTGGCTCCTGCTGCCCCACACCTGTTCCCGTGCCACTGGACAGGATTCCTAGTGGGTTGTAGAAGATCCCTCCTGCACCTGAGCTCCCAGACCCGAGGCCACCCCCCCAGACTAGGGGGTTACCCACAAGGGTCCACCGACAGCCTTCTAGCACTCCATCTACAATCTTTCACCCAAACTCTCCTGCCCAGCTAGGTTGACCCTGAGTATTTGGGGGGGCCTGACCCCTGCCAACCCATCTGTTGGGGATTGGTCAGAGCCCTCATGAATACTCCAGGCAGCTCCTCCTAACCTCCCTCCCATTCTTCTGGAAGTTTCCAGCAAGTTCCAGAAGTAGGGGGAGGTACCAGAGATGCTGCCTGCTGAGTCATACCAGCCCTACCTGGATCACTTACCCAAACCAGGTTAAAACACAGGCTTGGCTGCCAGCCAAGCCTCAACATTTTTATTACTCTAACAAAAACCTTAACACTTACCTATTCTAGCAAACTAAAGGGTGCAACATAGTACTCTCATTTTCAGTTAAATAGAAATAAAGAGCAATTGGTTCATAGTTCTATGCAAGCCTAATTTTTGTTGGTGGGAATTTCTTGGTTTGTTTCTTACATTTAGGACTGATTTGTACTGGGCATTTAGCCCTGGTGAATGGAGCTTAAGCGCTTAGCTGTGAGCGGAAGACAAAGGTGTCACATTTAGTCCCACTGTCAGCAGCCTGTCAAACTGTTAAATGAAATAGGTCCTTTAAAGCATGTTTCCACTTCTGCAGTCAAATTGCATGTGTTCCCATTAACACAGCATACCTAAAACCAAAAAAAAAAAAAAAAGGCTTACCATTTAGGTCAGCCCTCCAAATTTCCACTCACCTGTTTGCATTAGGCGAGTGGAAATAAGCTGAGGGCCTATAATAGCCAATCATATTTTATCCTTATTTTGTTTCTCACAGTCAGATCAATGTAATATGCTTTATGTTAATATTGTTAAAGTTGTTGTTGTTAATATTTATTTTTGTAAATTAATTCTGCTTAAAACATTATCATTTCATGAGATAATTTACGAGGGCGTGTTTAGGGGCAAAATTAGGGACGGGGCAGGGTAGGGGTTGGGTGGGGCAACTGGTGGTGAGTAAGTCTTAAGGCCTGACTAGAAGCTCAGGACCCGAAATTTTGAGCCCTGGTTTAGATGTTTCTAAAGAGAATGGCTGATTCTGTGAATTTCCCTGCACTATCCTTCATTAACATTCAATGCAGGAGATCGGATTATACATTTTTAATTCTTTGTTAGGACAGACAGTATTCAAATCTAGTTTATAGCTGATAATAAAGAACAGACAAGGTTAATTTTGTTAAACATTGCTCCATAGCCCTTCCTAAACATCACAAAGCAGGGGAAGCAAATAAGGTTGTAAAAAGTGATTGCAAACACATTTTTAAAATAACAAAAAGGTACCTGTTTGTGCAATGGAATTGCACAGAGTGGCCCCGCTCCTCCTCTACTTGGGTCTCCCACCAGCACCCTGGCTCCTCTTCTTATTGGTGTGTCCAATAGCAAGCCATTTGGAATGGGGGCACACCTGTGGGCTCACTCTGAGCTGCACTGCCTGCTGTCAGGAACAGCAGCAGGGATGGCCAGATCTGCGTGGTTACATTCTGGGGACTGGGACCAGATTGTGTATGCTCTAAGAGAGATTTATTTGCAGTGAAACAAAATCCATCCAAACAACAGCACACAGCAAACATAAAAATATAGGTGAACCAAAACCCAATGACGGAATACGTATCTAATCAACCTAAAAAACAGAAACCCTAACTAACAACTAACTATATACAATATATGCAAAATGGGGAACACAGAAAACCAGGGGAAAACTATAGGTGCAGGGATCAGATGGGAAGGGGGAACCAAAACTGGAATCATGAACAAGGGAGAGCAGGGCAGCAAAATACTAGGTACTTATAGGGGAGGGCCTAATAACCTCCCAACACCCAGTATCAGGTAGAAACTGATTACTGGGATCTGCTGGCTGCTGGGAGACATACGCTGGTGGACACTAAAACAACAATTTTCCGCTCTGGGAATCACAGTGCCACCAGCAAGTGATCCAGGTCCTGACACCTACATCCATAGACACAGACAGCATGGCTCGGCCCCCGATCCTTCGTCACATTATTATTATTATACAGGATTTATATAGCGCCAACCGTTTACACATCACTTTACAATAAAAGGGGGGAACAGTACAATTACAATACAGTTCAATACAGAAGTAATAGGAGGGCCTTGCTCATGGAGCTTACAATCTAAAGGGAGGGGGAGGTGGTACAAAAGGTAATGGCTGCAAGGGTGATCTGATGGAGATGACTTAAATACAGTTCTTAGGTGGTGGTGTGGTAGGCTTCCCTGAATAAGTGAGTTTTCAAGGATCGCTTAAAGGCTGACATCATAGGAACCGACCAGACATACAGGGACAGGGAGTTCCAGAGTATTAGAGAGGCTCTGGAGAAGTCCTGGAGGCAAGCATGGAAGGAGGTAACAATGGAGCTAGAGAGCAGGAGGTCCTGGGAGGTGTGGAGAAGACGAGTTGGGAGATAGATTTAGATGAGGTTGGTGATGTAGCTGAGGGCGATGTTGCGGATGGCCTTGTATGTTGTGGTTAGTATTTTGATTTTTATACAATGGGGTAGGGGAAGCCAGTAAAGAGATTGGAGGAGAGGGGCATTGGTTAGTAAGGTGCATTAGCCTGGTAGCAGCATTCATAATAGACTGAAGGGGGGATAGCTTGTGTAAAGGTAGGCCAGTGAGGAAGGAGTTGCAGTCAAGGTGGGAAATTACCAAGGAGTGAATAAGTTGTTTTGTGGTGTCATTAGTTAGGAAGGGGTCAATTCTGAAAATGTTTCGAAGGTTAAGGCAGCAAGATTTAGCCAGTGATTGGATGTGGGGGCTGAAAGAGAGGTCAGAGTCTAGGATTACATCCAGCACCCTGGCGTGTGTGGAGGGACCAATGATGTGCCTTTGAACTCAATGGTAAAGTTATGGGGAGGGGATCGGGGAGGAGAAAATATTACAAGCTCCGTTTTAGAAAGATTGAGTTTCAGGGAGTGGTGTGACATTCATACTGATATGTTACTCAGTATGTTTGTGATACATGAGGAGAATGAGGAGGTGAGTTGAGGAGTCGAGAGAAAGATATGGGTGTCGTCAGCATAGAGGTGGTATTGGAAGCCATAGGAGGATATCAACTGGCCCAGAGAAGAGGTATAGAAAGAGAATAGGAGGGGCCCAAGGACAGAGCATTGGGGTACCCCAACAGTAAGAGGAAGAGGAGTGGAGGAGATGTTGTATGTGACACTCAAAGTGTGCTGAGAGGAGGAGAACCAGGAAAGAGCAGAGTCATGGAGGTCAAGGGAGTGGAGTTTATTGAAGAGGAGTGGGTGGTCAACTGTGTCAAAGGCAGCAGAAAGGTCTAAGAGTATGAGTATGGAGTACTGGTCATTGGTTTCAGCAGTTAGTAGGTAGGGATGAGCTTCGAGTTCGAGTCGAACCCACGTTCGTCGAATTACGAACGATATGGCCGTTTGCGGCAAATTCGAGTGGGGCATCATGGCCCATAATTCACTGCAGCATCGCAGTGCATTGCTGGCTGATGATTGGCCAAGCATGCACTATGACCCGCATGCTTGGCCAATCACAGCGCTGTCTGTACAGAGAGTCGTATTTGGCCAAAGCCAGGGTGGCTTTGACCAATTATGGCTCAGGGGGTTTAGTACACGCCCCACACTATATAAGGCCGCCTGCACGTCGGCCCTGTGTAGTGTGTTCCGGCGTTGAGAGAGAGATAGAGAATGTCATAGACAGAGAGAGATAGACAGTGTAATTTGATTTAAGTTAGAGTAGGCAGGCAAGTCAGTTAGCTGCACTTACAGTCTATTGTGTATATATATATGCATCCTACGTGTTGTATAAATATATATACACTGTATTCAGTTTAGCTAGATCTGTTCCTGTTATTCTCTTCCTACTGACAGGCAGGCATTTTACAGTATTTACAGCTACCTGAAGAAAATTGCTGGTGTTCCTCTGGTCCTATTAGCTACAGTATTTACAGTTAGTGTAGTGCATCCTCTGCACAGTGTGCACCTAAAGCTACCTGAAGAAAATTGGTGGTGTTCTTCTGATCCTATTAGTACCGCAGGCAGCTGAAATATTTACAAGTTAGTGTAGTGCGTCCTCTACACAGTGTGCACCTAAAGCTACCTGAAGAAAATTGGTGGTGTTCTTCCGATCCTATTAGTACCGCAGGCAGCTGCAGTATTTACAAGTTAGTGTAGTGCGTCCTCTGCACAGTGTGCACCTAAAGCTACTTGAAGAAAATTGGTGGTGTTCTTCTGATCCTATTAATACCACAGGCAGGCAGCTACAGTATTTACAGTTAGTGTACTGTGTCCTCTGCACAGTGTGCACCTAAAGCTACCTGAACACAATTGCTGTTGTTCTGCTCCTATTAATACTACAGGCAGGCAGCTACAGTATTTACAGTAAGTGTACTGTGTCCTCTGCACAGTGTGCACCTAAAGCTACCTATATAAAATTGGTAGTGTTCTTCTGATCCTATTAATACCACAGGCAGGCAGCTATAGTATTTACAGTTAGTGTACTGCGTCCTCTGCAAAGTGTGCACCTAAAGCTACCTGAAGACAATTGCTGTTGTTCTGCTCCTGTTAATACCACAGGCAGGCAGCTACAGTATTTACAGTTATTGTACTGTGTCCTCTGCACAGTGTGTACCTAAAGCTACCTGAATAAAATTGGTGGTGTTCTTTTGATCCTATTAATACCACAGGCAGGCAGCTACAGTATTTACAGTTGGTGTACTGTGTCCTCTGCACAGTGTGCACCTAAAGCTACCTGAAGAAAATTGGTGGTGTTCCTCTGATCCTATTAGTACAGCAGGCAGCTGCAGTATTTACAGTTAGTGTACTGTGTCCTCTGCACAGTGTGCACCTAAAGCTACCTGAATAAAATTGGTGGTGTTCTAATCCTGTTAATACCACAGGCAGGCAGCTACAGTTTTTACAGTTAGTGTACTGCATCCTCTGCACAGTGTGCACCTAAAGCTACTTTAACACAATTGCTGTTGTTCTGCTCCTATTAATACTACAGGCAGGCAGCTACAGTATTTACAGTTAGTGTACTGTGTCCTCTGCACAGTGTGCACCTAAGGCTACCTGAATAAAGTTAGATAGAGTAAGCAGGCGAGTCATTTAGCTGCACTTACAGTGTATTGTGTATATATATGCATCCTAGGTGTTGTATAAGTATATATACACTGTATTCAGTTTGGCTAAATCTGTTCCTGTTATTCTCTTCCTACTGACAGGCAGGCGGGTGTTTTTACAGTATTTACATCTACCTGAAGAAAATTGCTGGTGTTCTTCTGATCCTATTAGTCCTATTAGCTACAGTATTTATAGTTAGTGTACTGTGTCCTCTGCACAGTGTGCACCTAAAGCTACCTGAATAAAATTGGTGGTGTTCTTCTGATCCTATTAATACTACAGGCAGGCAGCTGCAGTAATTACAGTTAGTGTACTGTGTCCTCTGCACAGTATGCACCTAAAGCTGCCTGGAGAAAATTGGTGGTGTTCTTCTGATCCTATTAGTAACGCAGGCAGCTGCAGTATTTACAATGTAGTGTACTGCGTCCTCTGCACAGTGTGCACCTAAAGCTACCTGAAGAAAATTGGTGATGTTCTTCTGATCCTATTAATACCACAGGCAGACAGCTACAGTATTTACAGTTAGTGTACTGTCTCCTCTGCACAGTGTGCACCTAAAGCTACCTGCACACAATTGCCGTTATTCTGCTCCTATTAATACCACAGGCAGGCAGCTACAGTATTTACAGTTAGTGTACTGTGTCCGCTGCACAGTGTGCACCTAAAGCTACCTGAAGAAAATTGGTGGCATTCTTCTGATGCTATTACTACCGCAGGCAGCTGCAGTATTTACAAGTTAGTGTACTGCGTCCTCTCTACAGTGTGCACCTAAAGATACCTGAACAAAATGAGTGCTGTTCTTCTGATCCTATTAATACCACAGGCAGGCAGCTACAGTATTTACAGTTAGTGTACTGTGTCCTCTGCACACTGTGCACCTAAAGCTACCTGAAGACAATTGCTGTTGTTCTGCTCCTATTAATACCACAGGCAGGCAGCTACAGTATTTACAGTTAGTGTACTGTGTCCTCTGCACACTGTGCAGCTAAAGCTACCTGAAGACAATTGCTGTTGTTCTGCTCCTATTAATACCACAGGCAGGCAGCTGCAGTATTTACAGTTAGTGTACTGTGTCCTCTGCACAGTGTGCACCTAAAGCTACCTGAAGACAATTGCTGTTGTTCTGCTCCTATTAATACCACAGGCAGGCAGCTACAGTATTTACAGTTAATGTACTGCGTCCTCTGCTCAGTGTGCACCTAAAGCTACCTGAATAAAATTGGGGGTGTTCTTCTGATCCTATTAATACCACAGGCAGGCAGCTAGTGTACTGCGTCCTCTGCATAGTGTGCACCTAAAGCTACCTGAAGACAATTGCTTTTGTTCTGCTCCTATTAATACTACAGGCAGGCAGCTACAGTATTTACAGTTAGTGTACTGTGTCCTTTGCACAGTGTGCACCTAAAGCTACCTGAAGACAATTGGTGGTGTTCTTCTGCTCCTATTAATACCACAGGCAGGCAGCTACAGTATTTACAGTTAGTGTACTGTGTCCTCTGCACAGTGTGCACCTAAAGCTACCTGAAGACAATTGCTGGTGTTCTCATACTACAGGCAGGTAGTTGATTCTGCTAGCTGCAGTATCAGTATATATATATATACATCCCAGCTTTGTGCAGCTACATCTCACTGCAGGCCATTAGTATGTCTGGAAGTCCAACAAGGAGAGGCAGACAGTCACAAGCCAATAAAAGAGGGCAAGCAGGCTCTGCTAGCGGCAACAGTGCTGGTCGTGGAGACGGTTCATCCTTATCAGCACGTGGCCGTGGGACATGCTTGGCCTTTTTTTCGGCAGCTGGCCGTGTTAAGCCGCAACATGCGGAAGACTTGGTACAGTGGATGACCAAGCCGTCCTCATCCTCCTCATTCTCTCTCACCCAGGCTCAGGGTACTTTGTCTGGCAAAGCAGCTGCCAACGCAGCCTCTTCCCTCGGCTCAATGGCATCAGTCACTCCTTCCCTAGCCCGACCATGTCCTCCTGAGGAGTCCCCAGAACTGTTTGACAACAGTGTTGGGTACATGCTCCAGGAGGATGCCCAGCGTTTTGAAGGCTCCGCTGATGGTACCCAGCCAGAGGAAGGCAGTAACGTGAGCCCAGAGAGAGGGGGTGCCCAAGAAGGACAGCAATCTGGCAGTCATGTTCCCCCAGCTGCAGCATACTGCCAGGTTTGCTCCAGTGATGAGGAGGGAGGGGATGATGAGGTCACTGACTCCACGTGGGTGCCTGATAGGAGAGGGGAGGAGGAGGAGGAGGCACATCAACAACAAGGCAGGATGCCCTCCGGGGGCCAGCTTAAGGGCAGCACACCAACTGCATCACACCGCAGAGCTCCGCATATGCAGGGCTCTGCTGTCTCTGCATGTTATTCCAAAAGTTCTTTGGTGTGGGTCTTTTTTGAGAGGAGTGCATCAGATCCCACTGCTGCTATTTGCAACTTATGTCTCAAGCGTATCTCGCGTAGCCAAAATATCACCCGCTTGGGCACCACATGCTTGACCAGACATATGTCGACCTGCCATGCAGTTCGATGGCAAGCGTACCTAAAAGACCCACACCAAAGAACAAAGAGGACCTCTCCTTGCTCCCCATCAGCTGGGATCTCTGACTCCACTATACCTTCAGTCCCCTCTGAGACCTCCACTAAGAGGAATGAAGGTGTAGAATTAGGTGTGTCACAGCCAAGTACTTGGGGGCAACCTGCTATAGGTACACCGACGTCAGATTGTACCAGGCAAATTTCCCTGCCCCAGCTGCTGCACCTCCGAAAGAAGTTTGCTCCCAGCCATCCACATGCCCAGCGGTTGAATGCTAGCTTGGCTAAATTGCTAGCACTTCAACTGCTGCCTTCTCAGTTGGTGGACTCTGCCCCCTTCTGTGAGTTTGTGGAATGTGCGGTTCCTCAGTGGCAAGTTCCCAAACGCCACTTTTTCTCATGGAAGGTGATTCCGGCTCTCTACCGGCATGTGGAAGGCAATGTCTTGGCCTCACTGGACTGGGCGGTCAGTGGTAAGGTGCATATTATCGCTGACTCATGGTCCAGCAGGTATGGACAGGGATGTTACCTATCTTTCACCGCGCACTGGGTGACTCTTAGGACAGCTGGGAAGGATGCAGGACAGGGTGCAGTAGTGTTGGAGGTTGTTCCGCCACCACGCCTCCAAAATTCTACTAGTGGTGATTCTGCCACACCTCTCTCCTCCAAGCCCCCTCTTCTTCTTCCTCCATGGCCTCTTCCTGTGCCGATTTGTCCTTGGGACCAGCGGTGCTCCGTAGGCGTTCAAGGGGCTACGCAAGCACGCAGGCAAAAAGATGCCATGCGGTGCTTGAGCTGGTGTGCTTGTGGGACAGGAGCCACACTGGGGCAGAGATTCTGTCAGTTCTGCAGGGGCAAGTTCAGAGGTGTTTGACACCACACCAGCTTAAGGCAGGTATGGTGGTTTGAGACAATGGCACCAACCTCCTCTCTGCCTTCCGACCGGGACAACTGACCCATGTGCCCTGTTTGGCTCACGTCCTTAACTTGGTGGTGCAGTGGTTCTTGGGCAGGTACCCGACCTTACAGGATGTCCTGAGGCAGGCCAGGAAAGTCTGCGTGCATTTCCGCAGGTCATAAAATGCCAGTGCTCGGCTGGCTGATCTCCAAAAGGAGTTTAACCTGCCCAAGAACAGCCTAATCTGTGACATGCCTACCAGGTGGAACTCAACGTTGGCCATGCTGCAATGGCTGCACACACAGCAGAGGGCCATCAATGAGTACCTATGCGACTATGGCATCAGGACAGGGTCAGGGGACCTTGTTTTTTTTCCCCACGCCAGTGGGCTATGATCAGGGATGCATGCACTGTCCTGTCACCATTTTGAGGATGCCACAAGGATGGTGAGCAGTGACAGTGCATGCATCAGTGACACTGTACCTCTTGTCCACCTGTTGGAGCACACGCTGCGTGGAATAATGGACAGGGCACTTGAGGCAGAACAGAGGAAGGAAGAGGATGACTTCCTTACCTCTCAAGGCCCCCTTTATCCAGACAGTGTTCCTGCGTGTCTGCTGATCACACAGGAAGAGGATGAGGAGGAGGAGGATTGTGTCAGCATGGAGGTGGAGCCTGGCACGCTGCATCAGCAGCAGTCTTCAAGGGATAATTTACAGTCCCAAGAAACCCATGGACTTTTAAGTGGCTGGGAGGAGGTGGCTGCGGATCATGTCATCCTTAGTGACCCAGAAGACTCCGGACTGAATGCCTCAGCAAACCTACTCTGCATGGCCTCCCTGATCCTGCAAAGCCTGCGGAAGGATCCTCGTATTCATGGTATCAAGGAGAGGGATCAATACTGGCTGGCAACCCTCCTTGATCCACGCTACAAGGGTAAGGTTGCGGACCTTATCTTGCCGTCGCAGAGGGAGCAGAGGATGAAACATCTTTGGGAGGCCTTGCAGAAAGGTCTGTACAACGCGTTCCTAGAGACTGGGAGGTTACAAATTTCTGTTCCTGGACAACGTGTTGCTGAGGCTTCGGTCAGTCAAAGAAGGAGCAGTGGAGAAGGTGGCCGTATGACCGATGCATTCAGACAATTTTTTAGTCCGCAGCCCCAAGGTATGATCGGTTCCAGCAACCATCGCCAGCGTCTGTTTTACATGGTGCAGGAAAACCTAGGGGCAAGATCTAACTTGGACACCTTTCCCACCGAAAATCCTCTGGGTTACTGGATCTTAGGAATGGATCACTGGCCAAGACTTGCACAGTATGCAATTGAGCTACTGGCCTGTCCTGCATCCAGTGTTCTTTCGGAACGCACATTCAGTGCTGCTGGAGGCTTTGTAACTGATCACAGGGTGCGCCTGTCCACTGACTCAGTCGATCGACTGACCTTCATAAAAATGAATCAGTCTTGGATCACCACCATCAGCACCTGATGCTGATGTAACTGAATATTTTTTTTTTAAATGTCAGATCCCTTCAAGACTGCCTATGCTGATGCTGAGAGACTATCCTGTTATGCTGAGTGATTATCCTCTTCCTCCTCAATGATCATGCTGATAGCTTATAAGAACATTTTTGATTCTGGGCTCCGCCACCAGTGGCTAAGGCCCAATTTTTCAGCCCCTGTTTAACAGGGGCGTGTAATTACAATTTTTGATGCAACATTTTGCAGGAGGGTTCGTTGCTGCGCTCAACTAGAGTATCTGTGAGGGGTTGGAGTGTTGTGGCACCAGCACCAGTGCCTAAGGCCCAATTTCTCAGCCCCTGTTTAACAGGGGCGTGTAATTACAATTTTTGATGCAATACTTTGCAGCAGGGCTCATTCCTGCACTCCAATTAGAGTATCTGTGAGGGGTTGCAGTGTTGTGGCACCAGCACCAGTGCCCAAGGCCCAATTTTTCTGCCCTTGTTCAACAGGGACATGTAATTACAATTCTTGATATAATATTTCACAGCAGGGCCCGTTCCAGCGCCCACCAAGTGTAACTGTGAGGACTTACAGTGTTGTGGCACCAGCACCCCTATCAAAGGCCCAATTTTTCTGCTCCTGTTCAATAATGGCATGTAATTACAATTCTTGATCTAATATTTCACAGCAGGGCCCATTCCTGCACCTACCAAGAGTAACTGTGAGGGCTTACAGTGTTGTGGTAACACCAACACCTAAGGCCCCAATTTCTGCAGAGTATATAGGGCAGGCCCCTATTTTCAAACATCCAACTTACAAACGGCTCCTACTTGCAAACGGAAGGAGACAACAGGAAGTGAGATGAAATCTACCCCTAGTAAGGGAAATTTTCTCCTGTAAGAGTTAATATGGGAAAAACGTGTCTCCTCTCCACCAATCCTTGTTTCACTAAAAACTCCAAATTTTCAAAAATCATTTGTCATTGGGACAGAAAGTGAGGTGAAATCTTCTGAAGAGGTGCACAGACAGCAAAACAAATGTTACAGGGGTGAAAACCCTTCCCTATGTTTTCCAAAAAACTTAAAAATAGATTTTTTTGGCTGGAGCTACACTTTAAAAATGTACCAGTTCAAAATTACAAACAGATTCTACTTAACAACAAACCTACAGTCCCTGTCTTGTTTGCACTGCCTGTATACTGCTGTTATATATGCTGGTATATAGGGCCTGGGGGCTCCACGCCTTTCCTTTTTTTAATTTGGGTGTGGGGTTCCCCTTAATATCCATACAAGACCCAAAGGGCCTGGTAATGGACTGGGGGGGGTACCCATGCCATTTGTCTCACTGATTTTCATCTATATTGCCGGGACCCGACATTACATTAAAGCCGCAAGCAGTTTTAAATGACTTTTATTCCTTTAAAAATGTCATTTTGTGCAGGGACTGTTCTAAGCGCGGGAAACACGCGCCACTTTACAGGCATATTTAAAGGAATATTTCACTTTTTTTTCACTTTAGGCATCATTAAAATAACTGCTCCTGAAAAAACAGCCATTTTTAAAACTTTTTTTTGCATTGATACATGTCCTCTGGGGCAGGACCCGGGTCCCCAAACCCTTTTTAGGACAATACCATGCATATTAGCCTTTGAAAACTAGCACTTTTGATTTCGAACGTTCGAGTCCCATAGACTTTAATGGGGTTCTAAAGTTTGCGCAAACTTTCGGTCTGTTCGCAGGTTCTGGTGCGAACCGAACCGGGGGGTGTTCGGCTCATCCCTATTAGTAGGTCGTTAGAGAGTTTTAGTAGGGCAGATTCAGTGGAATGTTGTGAGTGGAAGCCAGACTGTAGGAGATCGAGAAGGTTGTTGTCAGTGAGGTAGCACCTTGTATAGTTGTGGACAAGGCATTCAAGAAGCTTGGAGGCAAACGGGAGCAGAGGAATTGGTCTAAAGTTATTCAAACAGGTGGGGTCCAGTGAGGGGTTTTTTAAGTATTGGAGTAATCAGTGTATGTTTGAGCGGAGAGGGAAAGGTGTCAGAAGAGAGGGAGAGGTTGAATATGTGGGTTAGAGAGTTTAGGAGCAGGAAAGTGGTCACAGTAATTGTGAGGGGACAGGTGGTGATGTGGGCTGTGGAAAGGAATTTGGCAACTTCCTTAGTGGTAACAGGGTTAAAGGAAAAAATGCTGAGTGTGGTGTTGGACCTGATGTGTTGATTGCTGGAGTAAGCTGGACGCTAGATATCTCATCATGAATTGTGTCGTTTTTGTTTTTGAAGTGATTGACAATCTCCTGGGAAGTAAGCAAGTTGGTGGGTGGAGGCAGTGGGGGGGGTGAAGTAAGGAATTAAGGGTAGAAAAGAGTTGATGAGGTCTGGATGAGAGGGTTTTGATGAGAGTGGTATAGTAGGTTTGTTTAGCAGAGTGGAGGCAGAAGTTGTATTTGAGAATGGCAGATTTGTAGAGGGTGAAGTCTTGTATGGATTTAGTTTTACACCACGCTCGCTCAAGAGCACAGCTATGTCTCTTGAGACTTCTGGTGTTGTCTGTTTGCCAGGGCTGTAGCATGCAAGGCCTACTTGTAGAGAGGGGAGTGAGTTTGTCCAGGGAGGATGACAGTATGTTGCAGACAGAAGTGGCCAGGTCTGGGCAGGACAGGGGTGCAAATTTTATCATAAAGGCAGTCAATTGCAGAATGAAGAAGGGAAGGGATCAGGTGGCGAAGGCTCCTGTGGGTAACTCTTTGCAGGTTGGCAGCATGGGAAGTAGAAGACAGAGAGAGTGTGAAACTGATAAGGTTGTGATTGGAGAGAGGAAAAGGGGTGTCAGAGAGGTTGCAGGGAGTGTGGAGGTTAGAGAATACAAGGTCAAGAGTTTTGCCATTGGCGTGAGCGATGGTTTGTGTCCATTGTGTTAGGTTAAAAGAGGAGGTTAAATTGAGTAGTTGAGAAGTGGCTGAGGTGTTAACATTGATTTGAGTGTTAAAGTCATCAAGGATGATGGGAGGTACTGTCAGTAGTGTAGCCATGTGGAGAAGTCGTTGAGAAAACATGACACTGGCCCAGGGGCCAGAAAATTACTGCAATCCTCAGAAAAACTGGGGAGAAAAAAAGACGAATGCAGTGCACTTCAAAAGTCACATGATATGACTCCTGCTGCCTCAGCAAAGCCTGTGGAAGTGGGAAGAGCCATTACAGATGGGCACAGTGCTGGATTGAGTGAGGACTCAGGTAGCTAGTAGGGGGGGTTGCAGGGGAATACTACTACCTAAACATTCTTACCTTAATGCAGGGAACACATTAACATAAAAAATATTTAAGCTTTAGAACCAATTTAGGAAAATGAAAAGCGCTTAAAAATGTTACCAGCAATTTTTATATATATTTTTTTTTAATTATGCTATGCTAATGGAAACATATAACAAATATAAAGTAGGCTTTATCCCAATTTAACTGCAAAAGTGGAAATACAGTGTGCCCTAACAACCATCTTCTGTTGAACAGGAGTGCCAACACATGGATTTAAATTTGCCCGCGCCCTGCTGAAGTGGCCATCTATGGCCATCTTTATACAACTAATTCAGAGACTGACCACAAAGGCACACATGTACTGATAGACAAACTGTGTAGCATCAGCCAGACTGAATGGAACTGAGCCATAGACAATCCAGCTTTGACACAGACACGTGAACCAACATAGGAGGACACTCATGCACAAAGAGGTTAATTGACATTCCTATATAGACTAATCAGCTTTAATAGTCAGATTTACTGGCAATGACAGATAAATAGACTTTGACGGGTTGATTTATATTGGTGATTTGACTGATTGTCAAAGATTCAGAGAGGTACTGCCCTACAGATTGGTATTGACAAAATAGACAGATATCAATGAAGAAGACAAACAGAGCCTGACAGGTTGATTGGAATTCACAAGCACATATGATTCTTAGCAGGTGTATAAAAAATAGACATAGATTGTTATGTATAGAATAGTAAACTGAGAAGTAATGCCTGGGAAGACTGAACAAGATGAATACGACAAGTTTTGTGGAGTGACACAAACAGACATATACAGACTGACACTAATAGACAAACTTACATTGATGGGCAGACTAGAACAATTACAAATAGGTTATGGAAAACAGATGGGTAGAGATAAGGAAACCAACATGGAAAAGCTGAAAGATTGACATTGATGGCGATCCCATCAATTTAACAGACAGACTAATTGGTACTGACACACTACTTGGCAATGATAGAAAGACTAATTTGCATTGGGAGAAAGACTGATTAGCATTAGGATAGATAGACGGACATAGACAGAAATGGACAGGCAAGGTCAAGAAGATATTGATGGACAGGTTGAATGGTAGCTGTAAACCTGGCTGGTGGGTATTGATGGAAAGGTTGACAAGTTGGAAAAGAATCATCACTCCAGATTTCAAAGTAATAAATATGTAAATAAAATCTAAATTAGGAATCCCAGCTCAAAGAATTATAATCCAATAAATAAAATAAATCCCTTTAGAGTCAACCTTTTCTACAAATAATTTGCTCCAGTACAGGCATAGAAATGAAAAGCAGGGGTTTAACATTTCTAAAGCCTCGTACACACGACCGGACTTTTCGACCGGACTGGTCCGACGGAACGAATCCGTCGGACACTCTGACCATGTGTGGGCTTCATCGGACCTTCAGTGGACTTTTTCTGTCGAAAATCAGACAGACTTTAGATTTGGAACATGTTTCAAATCTTTCCGATGGACTCGAGTCCGGTCGAAAAATCTGTTCGTCTGTATGCTAGTCCGACGGACAAAAAAGGACGCAAGGGCAGCTATGGGCTACTGGCTATGAACTTCCTTATTCTAGTCCCTTCGTACGTCATCACGTTCAAACCAACGGACTTTAGTCAGTTCGTGTGTGGGCAAGTCCAGTCCTTCAAAACTGTCGTAACTCCGTCGAAAGTCCATCGTAAAGACCGTCGGACCTTTGATGCTGAAAAGTCAGCTCGTGTGTACTCGGCATAAGAGCTCCCTAGTACTGCCCACAATTTACGGCACCCTGATGTGCAAATGCTGAGCTTTCCTCCTATATATTTCTTTGAACACTACTCCTCCCCCTTCCTCTTCTGTGCCTATCAGTTGGCTATTGAGCTTGATGGACAGATGGGTAAGCCAGGAAAAAAAAATCAATAGTTCTATAAAGAGATGAGCCCGATGTTCGCATCGAACGTAAATCGAGATCGCAATGCATTAGTGTCTTATGATTGGCCAAAGCATGCACCTGACCTGCATGCTTTGGCCAATCACAGCGTGCTCTGCTGAGAGAGCCATAATTGGCCAAAGGCAGGGTGCTCAGGGGCCAATCATGGCTCACACGATATAAGGCTGCTGCTTACACGGCGACCGTATATTGTGTAATGAATGAAGAGAGATTAGGCAGCTTAGTTAGTTGCTTGCAGGCAGTGTATTTGATATATATGCAGCCTAATATATATATATATATACAGTATCTCACAAAAGTGAGTACACGCCTCAAGTTTTTGTAAATATTTTATTATATCTTTTCATGTGACAACACTGAAGAAATGACACTGCTACAATGTAAAGTAGCAAGTGTACATCTTGTATATGTCAGGTACTCACCAAGGCCGAGTTGCTGAGAGAGGCTCCCCTTGCAGCTGGGCGCACGATACCCTCTGGAAGTGGCACAGTGGGTATTGGGCATGAAGAAGCAGGGGTCGCCAGCAGGTAGTAGAATAGCTGGGAGGTTCTTTAGGTAGAGAAGTGATCCGTGCTGGGTGGCTGACACCTCACCGGAGCCGGCTGGGCAGGAGTCTGGAGGTGAAGACTGGAGCCGGATGCAGAGAGTCAAACACGAAGGCAAAAGTCCAAGAACAGGCCAGGGGTCAAACACGGGTGATCAAGCAGGCTGAGGATCCAACACTAGGATGAGGCAGAGGCAAAGTCCAAGAGCAGGCCGAGGGTCAAACACGGGTGGTCAGGCAGTTAGAGAAGTCCAGAAGGTTAGCTAAGGGTCAAGCACGAGAGAAGGTTCAAGCGAGGTCAAGGTCGATCCGGGTCACAACGGGCAGGCACAGGTACACAGGTTCAGGAACAGGTTACAGGAGCTGAAAAGACAAACCAGCAACAAACACAGGACATAGCTGTCTTTATATAGGCCCGCCAGGGGGGCGTCCCATTGTGCGTGAACGCGTTCATGCTGATGCGCTGCGTCGTGCACCCACGTGAGCTGATCCGTTCGAGACACGCGCTCGTACCCGCCGATTATGTAACGGTACGCGCTGATGTGCAACTCTACCACGCAGGCGCATAGGGAAGTGCCGATACTGACCGACTCTGATTCTGCCATTCCCCTGACAGTGCCCCCCCAACCTAGCCCAGATCCCAGGATGTCTTTTGGGAAACTCTCCCACTAAGCGAGGGGCATGGACATTGCTAGCAGGCTCCCAAAAATTGTCCTCCGGGGGATACCCTTTCCACTTAACTAAATACTGTTCCTGTCCCCCCCCTCCTTCTGTAGTCTACTATTGCCTCCACTTCGAATTCCTCTTCTCCTTCAACCCTGATTGGTGGAGGAGGTAGTTCTCCTCTTCCTGGGAAAGAGTTGGGGGTGACCGGCTTTAGTAAAGAGGCATGGAACACCAGATGTATCCTATAAGATCTAGGCAAGGTCAGTTCGAAGGCCACGGGGTTTACAACCCTCTTAATTTCAAAAGGACCAATGAATTTTGGGCCTAGTTTGCGTGATGGGCAAGGTAGTTTGAGATTGATGGCAGATAGCCATACTTTATCTCCAACCTTGAAACTTGGGTTACTTGTTCTTCCTCTGTTATAGTACTCTTCATGGCTCTCTTGGACTTTCTTCATCGTTTCTTGAATCTGCAAGAAATTTGTTTGGATAAAATGTATACGGTCTTGTACTGCAGGAGTTGCGACTTCGGGAATGGAATCTGGGAGAAAGGAAGGGTGAAAACCATAGTTTGCCCAGAAAGGTGTTTGGTTGATGGCAGAATGTATGGAATTGTTGTAGGTGAACTCTGCGCATGGTAAAAGAGAAGACCAGTCATCTTGGGAACAGGAGCAGAAACACCGAAGATATTGTTCTAGAGATTGGTTCGTCCTCTCTGTCTGGCCATTGCTTTGTGGGTGATATGCGGAAGAGAGGGATGTCTTGATTTCTAGAGATTTACACATATCCTTCCAAAATCTTGAAGTGAACTGAATTCTCCTGTCGGATACAATGTTGTGAGGAACGCCATGGAGTCTTACCACTCCTTTTATAAAGACTTTTGCAGTTTTGGAGGCAGAAGGGGTGCCTACTAAGGGCAGGAAGTGGGCCATCTTTGAAAGGCGGTCGACAACCACTAGTATAAATAGTAATAAATAGTGATAGTAGTAAACTTCTCGGAAGGGGGCAGATCAACGATAGAGTCCACAGAGACCTCTGTCCAGGGACGTTCGGGTACGGACAAAGATCTTAAAAGTCACCATGTCTTGGCGTTGGATCCCTTATTACGTTGGCAAGTTATGCAAGATTGTATATACTTTTTGCAGTCTTGTCTCCAACCCGGCCACCAGAAAGAGCGATTAATTAGTTCGGAGGTCTTCTGTATACCAAAGTGTCCTGCCAGCTTGTGATCGTGAAAAGTTTGTAAAATCTGAAGTCTTACCTGGGGAGGAACGAATACCTTGTCTTGGGCCCACAACAGACTGTCTTTCTTTTCTAGGGAGGATACTTCAGGTTCAGTACATTGACTGGAGGCTTGCGTAATAACTGATCTGAGATTGGGCTGAACGAGGCTAAGGAAGTTGTGAGGAGATAGAATGGTTCCAGGTTCTTCTGATCCATTGGTTTCTGGGAACATACAGGAAAGTGCGTCCGCCTTCCCGTTCTTAGAGCCAGGTCGGTAGGTAATATGAAAGTTGAACCTGGAGAAGAACAAGGCCCAACGGGCCTGGCGAGGTCTAAGGCATTTAGCTGTTCAGAGATACTCCAGGTTACGGTGGTCTGTGAAGATCATGATGGGTTGGGATGCCCCTTCCAGCAAATATCTCCACTCTTCTAAGGCAAATTTTATGGCTAGTAATTCTCGATCCCCAACATCATAATTCTTCTCCGGGGGGCTAAGTTTACGAGAGGCAAAGGCCACCAGATGGAGCAGGGCTTTTTGACCACTTTTTTTGAGACGGGGATCGATCCATCCTTCTTTTCGACGATGGTATGCTGCGGGGACATGTTGGAGGTTATCCGGTACTGGTTGTAGAGTTAGACAAGGAACCGTTCTGTCGTATTTTGGCGAAAGACAATGCTGGGAGCAGTGCGTAGAGGAGGAAAGGATTTCTTTCTTGCTCCAATTTATCTGAGGATCATGGGCCTGCAACCACGGGAACCCCAGGATGATGGGAAACATAGGTGAGCTTATAATGTCAAAGCGGAGAAATTCTGAATGGCCAGAGTCCGTGAAGGTGAGAATAGGCTTAGTTTCCTGAGTAACAGGCCCAGAGAAGGGTAGGGTTCCATCTGCCAGATGGATTTGTAGGCGTTGCTCCTTGACTTGTAGAGGAATGTGCAGGCTTTGGGCTAAAGATGCATCCAGGAAAAACTGCAGGCTCCTGAGTCAACGATGGCCCGCAACCGGACCTTCTCTTCCACCACCTGTAATGAGACTAGGAGGACAAGGTGAGATTGGCTTGAACTAGCGACTTGAAAGTTCATGGCAGACTGTGGATGGCACTTACTGGGTCTAACAGGACAGTTGCATAAGAAGTGACCGGCCCCTCCACAGTATAGACAAAGGTTGGTCTGGCGCCGACAGAGTCTTTCGTCAGGAGAGAGTGGGGATCGAACTAAACCCAATTGCATGGGCTCACCATTGGAGGATGAAGAAGAGGCCATAGAAGGTACAGAAACAGGTGGTACCCGTGGCATCATCCAGGTGGGTCTTGGGGACTGGAAACGCTCAGTGTGACGCTCCCGTAAACGTCTGTCAAGTTTAGTAGCGAGCTGAATCAGGTCTTCCAGGGAGGCCAGGGTATCTACTCGAGCCAGTTCGTCCTTTAGAGTCTCTGAGAGTCCTTGGCGATACTGATATTGGTGTCCCCTGACCATTTTCGAAATTCCACAGTGTAATTTTCCACCGGTCTTTTTCCCTGGGTCAGGGTATGCAGGATGGACTCAGCCATGGCAGTGCGCTGTGGATCCTCATATAGCTGGGCCATGGAGTCAAAAAATTTGTCTGCCGAGTCAAGGAGGAAGCTCTTCTGCTCAAGAAGGTTGTGAGCCCAGGATTGCGGTTCGTCAGATAGTAAAGAGATGATAAACCCCACTTTCACAGTTTCAGAATAAAAAGTCCTGGGTTGGAGGGCAAAGTAAAGTAAACAAGCATTTTTAAACGCCCTGTACTTCTTCCGGTTCCCGGAGAATCGTTCCGGAATGGGAACCCTGGGTTCAAGAAGGGTCATTACTACTGCAGGAGCTGGGTTAACTTGATTCTGAGAGGAAGATGTCCCACTGACAGATGCTGACATGGTGTCCAAGGGGATAGGAAACGTAGTCAGGTGTTGAAGACGGCCTTCAATCTGGAAATAGCCGTCCTGGAGTCTCTGAACAGCCTGGGTGAGGACTGAAACCTGCTGGCAGAGTGCCTCAAGAGGAGAGCCAGCTCTGTCGGCCTCACTCATGGCTGGTTTGTACTGTCAGGTACTCACCAAGGCCGAGTTGTTGAGAGAGGCTCCCCTTGCAGCTGGGCGCACAATACCCTCTGGAAGTGGCACAGTGGGTATTGGGCACGAAGAAGCACGGGTCGCCAGCAGGTAGTAGAATAGCTCTGAGGTTCTTTAGGTAGAGAAGTGATCCGTGCTGGGTAGCTGACACCTCACCGAAGCCGGCTGGGCAGGAGTCTGGAGGTGAAGACTGGAGCCGGATGCAGAGGGTCAAACACGAAGGCAAAATCCAAGAACAGGCCAGGGGTCAAACACGGGTGGTCAGGCAGGTAGAGAAGTCCAGAAGGTTAGCCAAGGGTCAAGCACGATAGAAGGTTCAAGCGAGGTCAAGGTCGATCCGGGTCACAATGGGCAGGCACAGGTACACAGGTTCAGGAACAGGTTACAGGAGCTGAAAAGACAAACCAGCAACAAACACAGGACATAGCTGTCTTTATATAGGCCCAGGGGGACGTCCCGTTGTGCGCGCACACGTTCGTGCTGATGCGCTGCAACGTGCACTCACGTGAGCTGATCCGTTCAGGACACTCGCTCGTACCCGCCAATTGTGTAACGGTACGCGCTGATGTGCAACTCTACCACGCAGGCGCATGGGGAAGTGCCGATACTGACAGGCTCTGATTCTGCCATTCCCCTGACAGTATATCAGTGTAAATTTGCTGTCCCCTCAAAATAACTAAATACACAGCCATTTGTGTCTAAACCACTGGTAACAAAAGTGAGTACACCCCTAAGTGAAAATGTCCAAATTGGGCCCAAAGTGTCAATATTTTGTGTGGCTACCATTATTTTCCAGCACTGCCTTAGCCCTCTTGGGCTAGGAGTTCACCAGAGCTTCACAGAAATGGGGGAACAACTGCACAAAACCAAACTGTATAGAATAGGATATATAAGGATGGGAGAAGCTGCCAACATATAGAAGTGTTCCCACACAGATAAAATATACGAATAAGTGAAGTATGAGGCGCTAACTAAAGTGCAGAAATGAATCAATATGTATATAGATACTAAATAGAACCGCTCACACACCTAACAAGTAAGTGTGTAGAACAGAATAGGCAAGGGCAAGTGAAAAGAAAAATAACAAATCTTCTCTACTCTTCTCTAGATCACTGGTAAAGTGCACCAATGCCACAGATTCCGAACAGCAATCTAAAATAACATCCAGTGTGTATATAAGGTGCACCTGTATGAAAGTGTGAGAGCGATAACACCAAATTTAACACACCTGCTCCCCATTCACACCCGAGACCTTGTAACACTAACGATTCACATGACACCGGAGAGGGAAAATGGCTAATTGGGCCCAATGTGGACATTTTCACTTAGGGGTGTACTTACTTTTGTTGCCAGTGGTTTAGACATTAATGGCTGTGTGTTGAGTTATTTTGAGGGGGCAGCACATTTACACTGTTATACAAGCTGTACACTCACTACTTTACATTGCAGCAAAGTGTCATTTCTTCAGTGTTGTCACATGAAAAGATATAATAAAATACTTACAAAAATGTAAGGGGTATACTCACTTTTGTGAGATACTATATATATATATATATATATATATACATATATATATATATATATATACAGTTCATTGAGGGAATCATGAATGCCAACATGTACTGTGACATACTGAAGCCAAGCATGATCTCCTCCCTTCGGAGACTGGACCACAGGGCAGTATTCCAACATGATAACGACCCCAAACACATCTCCAAGACGACTACTGCCTTGCTAAAGAAGCTGAGGGTAAAGGTGATGGACTGGCCAAGCATGCCTCCAGACCTAAACCCTATTGAGCATCTGTGGGGCATCCTCAAAAAGAAGGTGGAGGAGTGCAAGGTCTTTAACATCCACAAGCTCCGTGATGCTGTAATGGAGGAGTGGAAGAGGACTCCAGTGGCAACGTGTGAAGCTCTGGTGAACTCCATGCCCAAGAGGGTTAAGGCAGTGCTGGAAAATAATAGTGGCCACACAAAATATTCACACTTTGGGTCCAATTTGGACATTTTCACTTAGGGGTGTACTCACTTTTGTTGCCAGCGGTATAGACATTAACGGCTGTGTGATGAGTTATTTTGAGGGGACAGCAAATTACACTGTTATACAAGCTGTACACTCACTACTTTATATTGTAGTAAAGTGTAATTTCTTCAGTGTTGTCACATGAAAAGATATACCGGTAATAAAATATTTACAAAAATGTGAGGGGTGTACTCACTTTTGTGAGATACTGTATGTGCCCTGCTCAAATTTTATGAATCGGATTTACATCCACTTTAATGAACAGATTATGCCAAATGTGTTACATCTAACCAGTGATCAAAATGGTAGGGGAATGTACTGAATCCCATATTTTAGTTAAACAAGACAAGGTGATTAGTAACATTATTAATTTTGCAAAAAAGGAAGTTGAGCTACCTAATATTTCACTCCCATTCAGTTATCCATGGATAGAAAGATTACAACCCTAAGTGAAACAAAATTGAGATTTGTATAGTATTTAACTTTATATAAGTTAAAACTAACTTGGCATGTTTAACTTGTATGCTCCATAAGGAGTTGCTAATGATGCTGGTCAGTCAGGTCTGTTTGATCATTACTTTGTTCAAGAATGTGATCAGTAGAAAAAAAAATAAGAGCTCATTATTGGATGCATATCCTTAAATATGTCACTTTTACAACTGAGAAAATTATACTCAGTGGGAGGCTACCTGTGAGTATGCATTTAGTGCTGAGAAAAGTATTAGAACTCACTTCCATATCTCCCATGGATAAATATAACTTACAATGAAAAATAATGAAATACTCAAACATCCCAATGGTGCAATCTCAAACCCCAACCAGCAGAGGACATTTCAGCTTAGAAACGTATGCCCGAGAGGATCTGTTCACAAAAAACTTTCGATTTAATGAGAACATTACTATCAGGGGTTATCCTGATCACAACAATTCACAGTCCAATAAGGCAATTTGTTGACAATGTAATATAACAGGGAACATCATTATCACAGAGTCTTAAAATATAATAAAAGGAATTTTCCATGATAGGCTTCATAACCTGGTAGAAACAATTTACCAGCTAGGCGTTTACATGTGTCCACTCTTTACTTACTAAACAGTGTTAGAAACTCCTTTCTGAAACATTGTAAACCAGATATAGAAATCCTAGCATGGCCATATACAAATTGCATATAAAATCTGGTACTTTATGTTAATCTTCTGCATAGGAGGACTCCTAAAAATAACATTTAGCTGAGAGACATAGAAAATAGAACTCATTCCTTGGGGTTCATATCTTCGTATAATTTCTCCTTTTAGCAGATTATGTAACCAAGGTTTCCGCACATAGAGAAGGTAGAATTACCCAGACAAGAAAAGTGTGTCCATCATCAGCTGAGCTTGCATTGTACTTATATTGATGCAAAAAATAAAGTGCAGCGCTAGGTATATGAAGGGGAGAAGAAAGTACTGCACTAAAACAAAAAATAAAGTGAAAATAGCAGCTAACACTCAAACAAACAAGGTCCAGATCAATACACAAAAATTAGTGTAGCACTAAAAAATGTGACCATGTGAGTAGAAACATCTGTGCATGTACCAAAAAAGAACAGCGCAGTCACTGATATAGGCATTGACGACCATTTTCTCACACAATCATCCCTTGGATTGGCTGGGCTGTCGGGTGTTTTCTGCCGTTCGACCATATGGTTTGGAGTAGCAAGTCAATCAGCGTAATCCAAGTGTGGCATTTTCGTACTACCAGGAACTAAGGATTATGAGCTTGTTTGACTCACTGCCGTATGATATGCGTGTCCATTATATCTGGTAAGATTATCCAACCTCTTTTTCCTTTGAAGTGTCTACAAGCTCACCAACCAGTTCATTTTGAGTATATGTTCTAACTCCATCTGGAGATTGGGGAGATAGAACTTTTCCATTTTTATGCATCCGTTCGGACATTGATACACTTGTTTTGCTATTATTTTGTGTTTCACTAACACAACTTGCGATATACTCATATTTACACATATTTGTTATGTATTCGATTTCATCTTCACATAATACCTTTGTGTGTATTGGTTGTTTTTAGTCACTAACTTGTTTATTCTAGTGCGCTGTTCTTTTTTTGGCACATGCACAGATGTTTCCACTCACATGGTCACATTTTTTAGCGCTACACTAATTTTTGTATACAGCACTAGGTATAAACTAATCCTGTGCAATAAAAGCATATATGAAAGTAAATATATATATGACCATAAACATGAAATAGCATAAATTCAAATAATGTGCAACTATACAGTGCACATATGATGAATTGTAATATACGCGACCAAAATATTTAGTTTTAGTGCGATCCCATGCGACAAAACTAGATGAAAACAAAAGGTGCATAAAAAACGCATAAAATTACAGACAATATGCAAATTGTAAAGTGCAAAACTAAGTTTGGACACAAAAAGACTATGCATGAGAACATATGTGAAGAAAATATTTAGTTTTAGTGCGATCCCATGTGACAAATGCAAGATGAAAACAAAGTTGCATAAAAAACACACAAAAGTGCAAACAATACGCAAATTGTAAAGTGCAACACTAAGTTTAAGCACAAAAAGACTCAGTGCATGAGAACATATGTGAAACAAATATAACACAATAATAAAGTGTAATGTGACCATAATCTTAAGTAACATAAGTCTGCACCTGTGCATTAAATACCTCATTGGCAAAACGGGGTAGCGCTGCCATAGGTCACACAGAGCTTTATATTTTTTAAAAAGCATGTACAATGGGGAAATTAAAGGGGTTGTAAACCCTTGAGTTTTTTCACTTTAATGCATTATGCATCTGTTGCACCATATGCACATATGCGGCCTCGGCTTTAAGGGGTTATACCGGGATGGTGCCTGCAGCACCATGCATCATCCTGTTACTGTTTTTTAGAGCGAGCAGTCGGCTCATCCTGAAAGAGGGAGAGGGGACTCCTTCCCTCTCGCCTCCTTCCACTGCTCTTTACAGGCCTCCCGTCCCACCGGGAGACCCGATCCATGATCCGGCACTTCCGCCGGCTCGAGTGAGACTGGAAGGAAGCCAAAAATGGCTTTGATCCAGTCTCCTTTGTGTAAACACAAAAGCGACGTCACAACGTCACTTCCAGTTTACTCGGCTGCCAATGGCGCAGTTTAAAAAAAAAACTTACAGTATTCAGAATCACAGTTTTTGGTGATCTGAATACTTTGAAGTGCAAAGGAGGGGTTTGAGATCTTTTAGACCCCTGATCCCTCCATAAAGAGTACCTGTTACCACCTATTACTGTCACAAGGGATGTTTACATTCCTTGTGACAGTTATAAAAGTGATCACATTTTTTTTTAAAGTGACAATGTAAAAAATAAAATAAATAAATAAATAAGTTAAATAATTACATTTTTTAAAGTGCCCCCATCCCTGCAAGCTTGCACAGCAAAGAAAACGCACACCTAAGTCGTTCCCGCATATGTAAACAGTGTTCAAATCACACATGTGAGGTATCACCTCATACTACTAGACCTTCTCTATAACTCTAACCTGGTAACCGTTATTTTTTTTAAAGCACTGCCTATGGAGATTTTTATGTACCGTAATTTGTCGCCATTCCACGAGTATGCGCAATTTCAAAGCATAACATGTTAGGTATCTATTTACTCTTCCTAACATCATCTTTCACATTATACAAAAAAATGGGCTAACTAATTAAAGTTTTAATTAAATTTAAAAAAAAACTGTTTTCTTTTAATTCAAGAAAGTGTCTTTTTTCCCAAGAAATTGCGTTTGAAAGATCGCTGCGCAAATACAGTGTGACATAAAATATTGCAATGATAGCCCTTTTATTCTCTAGATTTTCTGCTAAAATATATATAATGTTTGGGGGGTTCTAAGTAATTTTCTAGCAAAAAATATGAATTTTAACTTATAAGCAACAAATGTCAGAAATAGGCTTAGGCATTAAAAGGGATAAACACTTGAAGAAAAGTTAAAGGGACTGTCAGGGAGGGGCAGTTGCAAAATCACCTAAAATGAGCTCAAGCCCAGGATCAATAAAAAAGTACATGTCACAAGAAGGAGGACCCGAGAAACAGACAATGGAAAAACAACAAGGAAACCAGGTGAAACAGATAGAAGTAAAGGATAAAAGAGGACAAAATAGAACATTGCCGGATATAAGTATACTCAACCAGTTAAGATTAATTCAAGATCCAGAAAATGACTCGGGAAAAGGGATATAAGGAGAACGAGTCCCTGAAAGCCCAATTACCTACAAAGGTAGAGATGGCAGCAATGTTCACAGCATTAGAAAATTCCCTAAAAACTGAAATGGCAGCAATATGTAACCATTGGATCATATTTTGACAAGAGTGGAAGATATAGAAAGGAGAGTGGATAGCCATACACAAATAACAAAAGATCTAAAAGGAGAAGTAAAAAATGATAAAACTTGAACGAAGGGAACTGGCATACAAAATGGAAGATCAAGAAAATTGAAGCAGAAGAAAAACTTGAGAATACATGGTCTACCAGAACAAACAAATGGAGAATACTTAGTGGAAAAGATGGGAAAAATATTTAACCCATTACTGGGTAGAGAAGGTGTAGAGCCAATAAGAATAGAAAGAGTCCACAGGATCAGAAGACCAAAAAGTATACCAACAGAGGCCCCAGGAGATATTGTTATAAGATTCCAGAATTATGAGGAATAAAACCCAAATATGGATAAAAATGAGGGTGAAGCCACCAATAAAATATGAAAGTGCCAAACTCCAGATTTTCCCAGATCTATCATATGAGGCACTAAGGAGAAGGAGACTGTTAAAACCTCTCTTGGAACTAATGCAAAATCATGATATACAGTATAATTGGGGCTTGGGAGATAGGGTGTCGGGAATCCTTTGATTTCCCAACTTTCCCCAGGGGTTAAATCCCCCCTCTCTGCTCTACAGAACCCCTCAAGGCCCCTCCCCTATATGGGGGATAGAGCTATGGGGGGGAAAGAGGAGGGTGGGGGGATGGGAGATAGAAAATCTAAATGACAACTATAAATTGCTTGACATATAATGTAAGAGGGCTGAATATGCCACAAGAAAGGTATAGGGTATTAAAGGAGATCAAAAGATATTCTGCAGGCATAATATTCCTACAGGAGACACACATAGCACTAGATACAAATGTTAAATTATATTCAAAACCCTACCCAACATGGTACTATGGAGATTCCCCAATCAGAAGAGCAAAAGGGGTAGCAATAGGACTGGAAAGAGATCTTAGATTTATATTAGAAGATAGGAAAGTAGACCCGGAGGGACGTTATCTATTTCTGAAAGGAAATCTACAAGGGATGGAATGCACATTGGCTAACGTATACTGTCCTAATAAAAACCCAAAAGGTTATTCAAAAAAGAAGTTTTGGGCAAATAAATGGACTTCAAGAAAGGAAAATGAATCTTGCCAGGGACTTTAATTTCTGCATGAATCCACAAATGGATAGTACGTCACATTAACTGGGCACTGGGGACTATCAATTAAGAGCGATCAAGAAAAAACATCATCAATGCTAACTGGTGGATGTTTAGAGGGCTCGACATCCGTGAGTAAGTGATTACTCATTCTATTCCCCTGTGCATGACACATATTCAAGGTTAGATTATATCCTGGAAACAGTCGAAAAATCTAAATAACATCACTCTCAGACAACGCTCCAGTAATAGTGAAGTTGAGACTAATGGGAACACAGAATAGGGCAAATACATGGGGCTAAATGAAGATCTAGTACAAGACAAATAAATAGGAGATAAAATAAAAAATGAGATAGAACAATATTTCTTGCTGAATGAGTCCCCTGAGGTGTCAAAAGCTACAACATGGGAAGCACATAAAGCCTATATCAGAGGCGTGTTGATATCCATAGGCGCCAGAAAGAAGAGGGGAAAAAGCAATAGAAATGGAAAGGGTAATAAAAGAAGTATATGAGCTGGAACAGATACACAAAAAGAAAGCAGATACCTAAGTTCAACAGACATTAATAATAAAGAGACCGACTAAAAGACTTAATGGAACAAGAAGCAAGAAAGGTCTTTAATAAGATGGCGAAAGATACAAATGGGGAATAAACCAGGAAAAAATCTCACAAATACCTTAAAAAAATAAAAAGTCGTTAAACTATATAGAAAAGATTAAAAACATGAAAGGAAAGATGGTATATGAAATATGAGAAATAGCAGGTTTTCCAAAGTTACTACAGCACCCTATATTCAGTAAGGGGGAAAGGAGATACGAGAAGCAGAGATAAAAAGGAAGCAACAAATACAGGAATACCTAAGAGAAGCAAAACTGCCCAGAATCTAAGTAGATAGATGACAGAATCTGGAAGATCCAATATCATAAGAAGAGTTTAGAAAAGCAGTAAACAGTACAGCAGCAGGATCGAGCCCTAGGCCCTTAGGATTTACAATCAGATATTATAAAACATTTAAAGAACAACTAATTCCAAAAATAAGTGTATATCTGAATAAATTAAGGGAGGGGGAGGAAATGAGGAGAGAGTCATTATTGGCGTATGTAACAGTCATACCTAAGGAGGGAAAAGATACAATATTATGCTCTAATTATAGACCAATAGCATTGTTAAATGCGGACACAAAACTATATGCAAAAATTATAGTGACAAGATTAAAAAAGCTGATGCCGGAGTGGATCCATGCAGATCAGACAGGGTTCATACCAGGAAGGGAAGGTAAAGATGACTATATAAGAACATTACTATTGTTACAGAAAGGGAGAGGAGGAAAGTCCCCAGCTATGCTCCTATCAATAAATGCCAAAAAGGCATTTGACATGGTAGACTGGGGATTTAGTGGAGTGGATCCATGCAGATCAGACAGGGTTCATACCAGGAAGGGAAGGTAAAGATAACTGTATAAGACATGGTAGACTAGGGATTTATGATGGATACAATAGAAAACTTGGAAATAGGACCCAAAATGGGCAAATGGATTAAAAACCTATATAATCACCCCACCGCGTCGGTAAAGGTTAGCGAAAGTATGTGGTCATCCTTTGAGATGTCCAATATGTACTGTCACTAGAACCCTTATTGACAACTATACGGAATAGCACAGATGTGGGCGGGGTACAGATGGAAGAAGGTCACAGCATACGCAGATGATATCTTGTTCTATATCTCTAACACTAGAACAACACTCCCAAACTTAATAAAAGAACTGAAGAGATATGGAAACTTTCAAACTTAAAAATCAACCCAATAAAATCATACATTTTAAATATGTTTAAGCAATAAGGAGGAGTTAGCATTACAGAGGGAATTCCCATTCACTGGTGGGGGGGGGTAGGGGGGAAGGAATTAAAATACCTTGGGATAAAACTAACAACCCCGTTGGGAAAAAGTATCAAGCTAATTATATCCCACTACTCAATGAGATCAAAGTAGAGATTAGGAAAATAGCAACACGCCCACTGTCATGGATGGGAAGAATAAACATGGTAAAAATTTTAATACTCCCGAAAATACTGTATAAATTCCAGACAATACCAATAGCACTTCCTCTGACATTTTTCCAGACATTAAAGACAATGATGTTAAGATGCATATGACAAGAAAAAAAAAACAAGAGTACAGTTTTCACTGTTGAGTAGAGATAAGATACACGGGGTGGTGGGGGGGGGGGGGGGTTAGCAGCACCTGATACAAAAAGATATTACAACGTAGTAATAATAGCACGAATGATAGAATGAACTAACACAAAAAGTGAAAAAAGATGGCTAAAGATGGAGAACACAATAAGTGAAACACATTTAAGTAAGAATGTATGGATTCCACCAAAATATTGAACACTAGATATAGACACACATGATTTGAGAAGAAATGTCTTTAAAGTTTGGGATTTAATTTACAGGCAAGAAAGATGGGAATATAACTCACCATTAATTGAACTATCAGAGACCAAAAATTTTTTTACCAGGTAAAGGGGCACTTTATGGAAACTGGATAGGAAATACACAACAAAAAGATAAAGCAAATAAACGGAAAACTAGATCCATGCAGGAAATGATGCATAAAAGCAAATCTATAAAGATAAATGAATGGAGGTATTCTCAGCTAAAGCACTTTGTGACTTCATTACCGCAACCAATCATTTCTGAGGGAAACCTGAACTCATTAGAAAGATTATGTAATTCACAGTCAGCACTAAAACAAGGAATATCTCAGATCTATACAATACTCACGAAGATGGGGGGCTGGGAGCACCTCCATTCATTGGAAAATGGGAAGAGGAGTTGGGCACATGACTGGAAGAACAACAAGTGACTAAAGTGTTGGGTGCGGTACATGACTATGCGACTGACATAAAGTAAAGTAAATAAATTAAAGTAAATCTCCCTTATGTTGGAGAGGTTGCAATCAGAAAGGTACTATGACCCACATTTGGTGGGATTGTATAAAAATAAAGGAGTATTGGCAGGACATACAATGCTATATAAGGGAAATTACAGGAAAGGAAACCCCAAATGACCCATGGGTATGCTTATTTCATAACACAAATAGTACAAAAAAACAATATAAGAGAACCCTGACAGCATATCTATTGAACACAGCAAAAGGGATAATACCTAAAAAATGGCTAGACCTGTAGAGAACTACCATAAAGGAATGGTTCGAAAGAATAGATTATACTTTTAAAATGGAATATCTTAGTAGTAGGGACGAGGGCCAAGTAGAAAGATTTAATGTTTATAGAGAAACTGATTGAACAGGCGTTGGAAGGAAAGAGTAGAAATGGAAATTAAGAAGAGGATGAGAAGAGTAGAGGAGACCAACAATGGGAGTGGGGAGGGGAGGTGTGGGGGGGGGGGGGGGTGAGAGGATACATAAATATCAATGTCTTGATTAATATTGCTGTTCTTTTTTATTTTTAATACTTGATATATGTGGGTTTGTAACTTATAAAAATAAAAAAAACTTTAAATATATAAAAAATATATAATAATAATAAAAATAAAATTCTACCTTGTTCTTGTGCCTTTACACATTTTCTGAAACCTACGTGTGCAGCTGTGATTGTATACAATACAGTCCAAGATTTCATTTCATTTAATTTTTACTCCTTCTAAAGATGCAGGAATAGATCAACTCTGTCCAGGAACAGTGCAACACTGATGCTAGAAGTCCAAAATAAATTATGGTTTAACCATGACATTTTTAAGACAACTCTGCCAATAAAGCACTTCTGGAGTATGATTTCAAGGGCAGAGAGTTTTAATAGTCAGTTGGTGTCTTATGTGCGCATTATAAATGGCTGCTTTATAAAGACAGAATAGAAGCTTTTGAGTGAGATGATTAGAAAGGTGCTCATAGAGGAATTATATTGGCAACAGATGTTAGTGGAACACGTACTTTTTGATTTGCTGCACATCGTTATGCTCACTCCAACTTCGAATGGGATTACAATTTACATACCACAGAATGAAAATTAAAAGAAAACTGATGAAATGTCAGAACAGATTTTGTGAGTCTTATTCTAATTTGCAAAATGTGTATCTAATGCTTTCTTTTTCCATCTATTTTCAATCTTTACTCCTGAACATAAAAATTGGACAGAAAAATATAATACCAATATAAAAAAGGGTACTTCAGATAGAGCAATTACTCTAGGGTTACAGAGGCCATGCTACAGAGAGGTGGTACCTAGCTTAGGTACCACGACCCCTCTTTACTGCCCACAACTTTCAAAACAGAGATAAGCAGGGAAGCTGCCATGGACCAACATGAAATTTAGTAGTGCATCCTTATGTGTCTCTTCAGCTTGATTATGACAGTACAGATCACATAACCAAGTGAAGAGATACCCAGCCAACATGATCCCCGGTCATGACGGGCTACCCATTGAGTGGTACAAAACTATAAAGATGACCATTACTTCCATTTTCTTACAGGTCTTTCAGAAAAGATCTGAACTATTAAATGGGG
Source organism: Lithobates clamitans (assembly GCA_037952925.1). NCBI lineage: Eukaryota > Metazoa > Chordata > Amphibia > Anura > Ranidae > Lithobates > Lithobates clamitans. The sequence continues at coordinate 3,497,200 of JBBGZY010000255.1, read as the reverse complement.
TGGGCAACTACATGGCAAATGAGGTTTAACATAGAAAAATGTAAAATTATGCATTTGGGTGGCAAAAATTGGAATGCAGTCTATACACTGGGGGAGAATCTCTGGGGGAATCTAGGATGGAAAATACGCTGGGGGTCCTAGTAAATGATATGCTCAGATGATATGTAATGCCAAGCTGCTGCTAACAAAGCAAACAGAATATTGGCATGCATTAAAAAGGGGATCAACTCCAGAGATAAAACGATAATTCTCCTGCTCTACAAGACTCTGGTCCGGCCGCACATAGAGTATGCTGTTCAGTTCTGGGCACCAGTCCTCAGGAAGGATGTACTGGAGCAAGTACAAAGAAGGGCAACTAAGCTAATAAAGGGTCTGAAGGATATTAGTTATGAGGAAAGGTTGCAAGCACTGAACTTATTCTCTCTGGAGAAGAGACGCTTGAGAGGGGATATGATTTCAATTTATAAATACCGTAATGGTGACCCCACAATAGGGATAAAACTTTTTTGCGGAAGGGAGTTTAACAAAACACGTGGCCACTTATTAAAATTAGAAGAAAAGAGGTTTAACCTTAAACTACGTAGAGGGTTTTCTTACTGTAAGAGCGGCAAGTATGTGGAATGCCCTTCCACAGGCGGTGGTCTCAGCGGGGGGCATTGATAGTTTCAAAAAACTATTAGATAAGCACCTGAGCGACTGCAACATACAGGGATATACAATGTAATACTGACATTAATCACACACATAGGTTGGACTTGATGGACTTGTGTCTTTTTTCAACCTCACCTACTATGTAACGATATGTAAGAAAGCATATTAGTGGGGATTTCTCCCACCATCCATGAATTAAGATTTAGTAATAGTAGTCCCTAAATCTGTCAAAAAGAAAAAGGAAAATAGTCCTATATTTCTTCTGAATTGAGATGTTAGGATTCTCGCCAAACGTCTAGTGAGGACACTGGTCAGAGTTATTCTAGACTTAATTCTTCTTGTTCAATTGGGATTTATGGCCAGGAAAAGTACACCAAATAATATTGGGTGCCTGTACACAAACATTTTTGCTGCCTGGCAACTGTAATGCCCAGGTCTGATAATACCTATGGACATAATGAAAGCCTTTGATACCATTCTCTGGAGTAATTTATAGAAAGTGGGAGGTAATGCAACATATGGGCATTGGTCCTGCCTTTCTGCGCTGGATGCAACAGCTATATGCGGATCCCATGTACTCTTTGGCAAATGCTTGCATTACCTGCTTCATATAGAATTGTTCAAATTATCCCCCCCCCCCAACAAATTGGATGATTACAACTGCATACTTCTAAGGTAGATGGAGGACTTGCGGACCCAAAATATTTCAGCTATTTCCTGGCTTTCCATCTGCTCTTTGTTCATAATTGTCAATTGTCCAGGGAACTAACTAGTGTGTTGGCAGAGATTGTGGGTTTTTATATACAACTAAGAAATCTCCCAATCAGATTGTCATCCCATGTTTTTAGGAATGGATCTCCCATGTCAACTTCCATTTACTTCTGGCAAAGAGCCCATGCACTCCTTGGTAGGAATTCTGAAGCCTTATCGCCAACAACTCCCTTAAGGTGTAATCCATATTTTTCATAGCTACAGTATATAAACACCCACGGTTTGGTGGGCATCAAAAGGGGTAAAGTATCTGGAACATATATTTAAAAAATTGCCCTTATGGATTTTCAGTCTCTGAAGGAGGGTAGAACAATCATACATGGGGATTGTTTAAAATACTTACTCCTAAAATATGCCTTTCTGAAACAATTTGGCTCTTGTGTAAATCTGGTACTTAGACCTCTTGAGTCACGCCTGTGAGACCAGGGCCTTGCGAAGCTGGTTACTAATATTTATGTCCTTCAATCTACTGCAATACAACCCTTTTGCTTGCTTCAAATGGAAAATATATCTTCCAGCTCCAGAAACTGAACTATCCTGGTTTGACACCACCATTAGCAAAGCAGATAAACTGATGCAGATTGGGTTCAGCAATAGTCTCTATTATACTCTGGAGCAGCTCACCAAAATGTAATTCTTATCTCTTATCTCTAGATGCCATCTTTAACTGCAATTACAGCTGCAAGTCTTTTTGGGTATGTCTCTACCAGCTTTGCACATGTAGAGAGTAACGTTTTTGCCCATGCTTCTTTGCAAAATAGCTCAAGCTCTGTCAGATTATATGGAGAGCGCCTGTGAATAGCAATTTTCAAGTCTTGCCACAGATTCTCAATTGGATTTAGGTCTGGACTTTGACTGGGTCATTCTAACACATGAATTTGCTTTGACCTAAACCATTCCATTGTAGCTCTGGCTGTGTATTTAGCCTAGGTTCACACTGATAGCAGGAATGAAATGGTGCAAGTTCAGCTGAACTCGCACCATTTCATTGCCACATATCAGTACTGACTTCGGGGGGAATTTCAGAGACATCTGAGCGGATTTCTGCACAGATATCTATTGAAATTGCCCCCCAAAAGTAGTACAGAAACTACTTTTGGGAATTGGTGCGGCACTGTACTGATTCGGAAGGTGCCATTTGGCATGCCGATTTGGCATGCGATTTACATGTCAAATCACATGCCAAATCACTGCAATGTGAAGCAGGGCTTAGGGTCATTGTCCTGCTGGAAGGTCAACCCCCGCCCCAGTCTCAAGTCTTTTGCAGACTCTAACAGGTTTTCTTCTAAGATTGCCCTGCATTTGGCTCCATCCAGCTGTGTTTATACTGAGATTAAATTACTTACAGGTGGACTCTATTTTCTAATTAGGTGACTTCTGAAGGCAATTGGTTCCACTAGATTTTAGTTAGGGGTATCAGAGTAAAGGGGACTGAATACAAATGCATGCTGCACTTTTCACATATTTATCTGTAAAAAAATTTAAAAACTATTTATCAATTTCCTACCACTTCAGAATTATGTGGCACTTTGTGTTGGTCTATCACATAAAATCCCCAAAAATACATTTACGTTTTTGGTTGTAACATGATGAAATGTGAAAAATTGTAAGGGGTGTGAATACTTTTTCAAGGCACTGAATATCCCTACAAAGTGTGCTAGGATTATGCTCTGCTTCATCTGTTTCTATGCTCGGAAAGCTATACTATTACATTGGAAAGACTCTCAATCTCCCATCCATGTCTTTATGGACATTGCTTTGTGGACTGGCCAAAATCATTTGGTGCATGGGGGATTATGGTGTGGGATTGTTTTTCAGGGGTTGGGCTTGGCCTCTTAGTTCCAGTGAGGGTCAGCATACCAAGACATTTTGGACAATTTCATGCTCCCAACTTTGTGGGAACAGTTTGGGAATGGCCCTTTCCTGTTCCAACATGACTGCGCACGAGTGCACAAAGCAAGGTCCATAAAGGCATGGATGAGTGAGTTTGGGGTGGAGGAACTTGACTGGCCTGCACAGAGTCCTGACCTCAACCCAATAGAAAACCTTTGGGATGAATTAGAACGGAGAACGCGAGCCAGGTCTTCTCGTCCACATCAGTGCCTGACCTCACAAATGCTCTTCTGGAAGAATGGTCAAACATTTCCATAGACACGCTCCTAAACCTTGTGGACAGTCTTCCCAGAAGAGTTGAAGCTGTTATAGTTGCAAAGGGTTGGCCAAGTCAATATTGAACCCTACTGACTAAGACTGGGATGCCATCAAAGTTCATGTGTGTGTAAAGGCAGGCGTTCCAATACTTTTGGTAATATAGTGTAAAAATTAATTTACTCCAGTCATGTTTGTTCCAAATATGACAATCTGGAACCTTTAGCTGAAACTTATGAATACTTCCTGCTTCTAATATCTAGATTGATGGGACATTCTTGTGTTGACCACACACGCCTTGCTATGCTATCTTGGGGCTCTTCCACACTGCCCTGCTAAAAAAAAAAGCATATGCATTTTTGATGCTTTCTTGGTGTATTTTCTGGTTGCATGACTCCCAGCATGATCAGTACCTATGAAACATGGATGTGTTACTCAAAAAGCACACCAAAAAACACTACCGTGGTTTTGATGCGTTTTCGATTGATTTTAATGGGAGGTGCATTTTTGGTGCACTTTTTTAACAGGGCACCAAAGATGCAGCATGCAGGACTTATAAAAATGGCAGGTCCCTGCTTCCACTTCTGCCTAGGCGATCCGACCGGAAGTTCTTGCCTCCCCCCTCTCCCTCCCTGCAATCTTCTGGGACACATCACAGGTCCCAGAAGATTGTCCGACCATTAAGGAGGCGTAGCACACCCGGCTGTGAAGCCGCAAGCTGTCACAGCCGGGTGTCTTCAGTTGTAATGCCGGTGCCGGAGAAAGGAGAGGGAGAGAATCAAGGGTTCGGGTGGCCACATCGCTGGATCGTGGGACAGGTGAGTGTGTGTTTATTAAGAGTCAGCAGCTACACTTTTTGTAGCTGCTGACTTTTAATAAACACAAAAAAGACTGGAATTCCACTTTAACTTACTTTCTGGAGCCTAGCTTTCCTTTACTTCATGAATAAGCTCTGTCAATTCTTATCCCAGTCCAGTGATTGTGGCCATTACTGGCCACTGAAGCCAGTCTCATTGGGCAATGGAAATGTCAGCTGACAGAGCATAGTCATAAAGCAAGCGAAAGTCAGATTCCTGTAGTAAAGTAAAACACTGCATTACCACTCACAAATGACAAAACAACTCCATGGATTTGTTATGATTTTTCAGTAAATTTTTGCAATACTTAGTGGTATGGGTATGAGGCAGCATTTACAATTATTAACAAAAATATAGTAGTCATGTAAAGCAATTTACAAGTCTTTGCATTTGGCTATATGTGCTAATAAACAGTATAAAGTGCACACCAAATGGACAAGTGTCTGGAAGAATATTTTATATAAAAGTTAATCATGGAGCTCTTACTTGCTTTTAGCATAGTTCTAATTGAATATAAAATGACGAAAAGGTTTAACTCTTTCTGAGTTTGATGTTAGAAGTGCTTAAGTCTTCAATCAGTTTTATGAAGTCATCTGTGTGGGCAGCAAGAGAACATCTGTGCTTGAAATATCCAAGAATTACACAATGCTTTCAAGGTGTTAATATATCCAAGGTTGCTGTTTATGCTTTTGCTGCTTTGATTCTACAGAAGTTTAGAAAATGTTTATTTCGAACATTTATTCTTTTTTACTTCTAAGTGGGTATCCAACATGCATGCATGGTTTGTATGAAGTCACCAACACTCCATGATTTATTGTCAATATATTGTATCTCATTGGTCAGTCTGCCAGCGTCCTGTCATGTCGGAGGACCTGAGGAAAGAGATCCTGCGAGGCCCCGAAACATTGGCTAAATATGACATATTTGTGTAGCTTACTCTGCCGCACTGACAGGAAAAGCATTCTGTCTGGCAGTAAAGAAGACATTTGCACAAGTAAAGATATGGGAGGAGAGTCCTGTGACTTTACATAGAGCAGTGGTTCTCAAACCTGTCCTCAATTACCCCAACAGGCTATGTTTTGGGAATTTCTCTTAGATAAAATAGCTGTCGAAAATACCAAGCCATTGACTCTGATTTAAAGCATATGTGCAAGATAAAGGAAAACCTGCAAATATGGCCTGTTGAAGGTACTTGAGGACAGGGGTGTGAACCACTGACAGTCACCCAGTGTGAAGCTGCCTTCCCTCCAGTGGGGGATGCACCGAGGATGTGGACTGCTAGAGACTCAGGAGAGACATGTGGAGGATTGTGCGAGGTGTAATCTCACACAGACTGAGCTGATTTATGGACAGCACAATAGGAAATACAGAAATACATATCCCAGGTGGTGCTCTGCTGTTTTTCCTGGGTAGAGCAGAAGAAGTGCGGAAACCATTTGGAGAGGACTTAATGCACAGTCATCTGCCAGCTGACAATCATAGAGGCACTAAAGTTGCCACCTCATCCCTTTAAACCGGAACTCATATTAATTACACATGTTCTGATGCTAATTGAATGCAGGTAAGACACTAATGCCCCGTACACACGGTTGGATTTTCCGACGGAAAATGTGTGATAGGACCTTGTTGTCGGAAATTCCGACCGTGTGTAGGCTCCATCACACATTTTCCATCGGATTTTCCGACACACAAAGTTTGAGAGCAGGCTATAAAATCGGATTTTCCGACGCACAAAGTGCCACGCATGCTCAGAATAAAAGAGATGAAAGCTATTGGCTATTGCCCCGTTTATAGTCCCGACGTACGTGTTTTACGTCACCGCGCTCAGAATGATCGGATTTTCTGACAACTTTGTGTGACCGTGTGTATGCAAGACAAGTTTGAGCCAACATCCGTCTGAAAAAATCCTAGGATTTTGTTGTCGGAATGTCCAATCAATGTCCGACCGTGTGTACGGGGCATTAATGAGTTTAGTTTCCACCTTAATCAGCAACAGAACCTGTGTAATTAATATGTGTTCAAGTTTAAAGGGATGAGGTGGAAACCCTAAGAGGCACAGCGACAGACAGCTTGGAACATAGAAGAGATCCACTGATGTCTGTGTAGTCTGCTGCCTGACAAAGGGACACTGTGAATACTGAGCGGCTGCTCTTCACACAGTAAACAGAGGGAGATCATCTGCTGAACCAGGTGTTTGTGAAAGACTGCTGGCCAAAATCACGCTACACTTTGACCAAAGGGAGACAGGATTATCCTCAAGTAACACATTCAGTGCATGTATCAGTTCCTAAAGGGACACTAACCTGAATGCTCCATTGTAAAAGTCTGGAAGCCAACAATCTGGCCAGCAGAGGGAAAGAGGAACTATATTACAGACTCCTGGCCTGTTGTTGTGGTGTAGCACTCCCTAATTAGTGTTTTCCATTCTAGGGTTCGGGAGGAGTTTTTGTTTTTTTGTTTTTATAACAATTATTGATTTTTCTGCAGCATATTACTCTATTGCTTAATTGTTGCAGTATATTCTCCTACTGTTTATTCATTACAGTATCTGACTTGTATTACTTAACAATTTGCTCTGTCATTCCAGGTGTCTATGCACCTTAAGCCATCAGGGTGTACATACAGATATCCGCAGTCAACATTCCCTGCTTAGCCAGGTGTGTATGGTTCTTTTCGCAGAGTCCTGGGCAGGGAACAGGGGACCCAATGCATCAAGGGGCTCCTTTGGGGGTAAGCACTACATTATCAATAGATTATGCTGGTAACTTCTTATTTATCTACTTTGGTCATACACTGAGCCACGCATGATGATCATCACATGCACCCTTGGACATTATATTTGGTCCAAGCACTGTCAAGACTAAACAGTTCCATCTGTGACTTTTATATCAATTCTTGATTGACCACTGCCTGAAATGGATGACCCTAATGCCTTTTGTATCTTGCTTGACATATCACAATGAGCAGTCAGAAGGCAAGGCTTCTTTGCATTGGAGAAAACTCTCCCTTATGTTCCCATATGTTAGCATAAGAAAACATCACAACCACCCCTAGTGATTCACACACTTCTGCTTCAATATATAGTTAACAGTGTTCAAATAATCTGCAGTTGCTGTGTCACCTAGTCCTAGTCTTCTTGGACTATGAAATAGAATCATTACATAGGTGGGGTCATCCCTGTGCTTTCCCCTTTCTGTATGCTGCCCAAACAGATCCCTCTCCAGTTCTTAGGCTGCATGCAGACTGTCGCAGTGCATTACTACACATGCATTAACCACTTCAGCCCCGGTAGATTTTACCCCCTTCCTGACCAGAGCACTTTTTGCAATTTGGCATTGCGTCGCTGACTGACATTTGCTCGGTTTGAAAAAAAAATTAAACATTTTTACTTTCTGCTATGATAAATATTTCCCAAAAATATATATATATACAAAAAAAATTTTTTCTCAGTTTATATATTCTTCTACATATTTTTGGTAAAAAAAATCACAGTAAGTGTATATTGATTGGTTTTCGCAAAAGTTATAGTGTCTACAAAATAGGGGATAGATGGCATTTTTATTATAAATTTATTTAAATTAGCAATGGCGGTGATCTGTGATATTTATCGGGACTGTGACATTGCAGCGGACAGATCAGGCACTTTTGACACTATTTTGGGACCATTGACATTTATACAGCGATCAGAGCTAAAAATAGCCATTAATTACTGTATAAATGTCACTGAGAGGGAAGAGGTTAAACACTAGGGGGCGATCAAGGGGTTAAGTGTGTTACCTCATCGTGTTCGCATTTGCAGAATAACGTACAGGTACGTCAGTTTGCTCAGGCGTACCATACTGCCGACGTATATTGGCGTGAGCCGGTCCGCAAACGGTTAAAGTAGAACTATGGTCTCTATTAGAAAAAAAATATTTGCTGCAGCACTTAAAAGAGAAGTACAGCCAAAGCTTGTTTGGCTGTATGTCTCCTGTGGATCACAGGAGAGCAGTTCGTTCTGCACTCCTGTAACCAGTTTTCAGCAGACACGGGCTAAAGTCTGCTGTCTGCTGATGTCACAGAGCCGGTTCAGGCTTGGGCAAGATCGCGACAATGGAGCCGGGATCTGCCCACATTCCTGGACCAGCAACCGGCTCAGCCTCTCAGCGAGCTACTGAGAGCCTGGGCCGGCCGTCAACCACTCCACAGCCCAGTGAGGGGGGGGAGGGTAGGTGATCAGAGCAGAGAACCCGTGACTAACAGTCACTAGGTCTCTACTCGGAGGACTGTGAGAACCGAGCGATCTGTGGTGTTAGATCACTCGGTTCTCAGTGTTAGATGCATTGGGGAATATATGCAGGATTGGACCGATGCTGCATCCATCTAGGTAAGTATGACTATTGAAAAAAAAGAAAACTCTCTACTTCTCTTTTAAGTATGAGTGCATCTGCACGTAATGTTTTCTTTCGTCACCCTACAAAGTTCCACAAATACCTGTTGAGCCTGCCAGTGAAGTCCACCTAATGCAGCTTCCTGTGATGCTGTGGCAACAATACTGCACTGCTCCTGGTTTCAGAGTTGAGTTGCCACTCTGAAGTAGGCTGTGCTTGCTTGCATTACAGTGAAAGGAAGAAATTGTAGGGGTGTGGCTATCAGCATTGGTACTGCTGATTCATGAGATTTAGGTTGACAGACAGCACCAGGTCACACCTCCCCACTGCTTTCCTTTCTGGATTGGTTGTTTTACTTTGGCTAAGTGCACTGGGGTGCCATTCAAAAAAATTATAACACACCACACAGTTTTGTGCATCGTCATGCCTAAAATGTGTGTTATATCAGCACAAATTTCCTAGTTGGCTCTTAGTGCCTGAAAGCATGTTAGATTCACAACCTGAAAGCATGTTAGATTGACAGTGGGTGGTATATATATAACTTCATGTTTTCATTCCTTCTCTGATTTCAGCAGTACAGGGCATTGTGTGGAAGACATTTTAATGAGAAGTTTTTTTTTTTTGTAGATTCATACTTACCTAGGTGGATGCAGCATCAGAATGATGCTGCATCTGCCCCCCGCCGCCTCTTCACTGAGAACCGAGCGATTGAACATCACTGATGGCTCTGTTCTCTCAGCTCCCCGAGCGGAGCGCTGCTACCTGTCAATCAGCAGCTCTCCTGCTCTGCTCCTCCATGCTCACTGGAGCGCTGAGCTGTGGAGGGGTGTGGAGCGGTCGTCTCAGCAGCTCGCTGAGAGGCTGAGACTGCCATCAGTCCAGGCACCTAGTGGATCCAGACTTCCTAAGTCGGGATGACGCGCTGCCTAGACTGATTCCAGTAACGTCAAAGGACTTTGGACCGCTCTTTGCTGAAAATGGGTCACAGGAGTGCAAATTGAATTGCACTCCTGTGACCCATAGGACAAGCCCAGCCAAACAAGCTCAGGCTGGACTTCTCCTTTAAAGATACACCTCATGTGTTTATGTTCTATCAGCATTTGAAAATACAATTTTCATATATATGTATATATATATATACAATAGGTTTAAATATATAAAAACACTTGGGAAGATTGTTGTCTATGAGGGTTGCAATCTCTAATACAGTACACCACAAATATTTATATACATGCATATGTGTGGCATTGCAATGATTTTATTTCCCTATTAAAGTTCCACGATTTAATTGTTGCTGTCTTAAAATAATGCCAGTACATATCAGCTTAATCCTAAATTAAAATATTATTGTTGAAAAAGATAGGGATATGGACAGTTAATGTAGAACTAAAGGCAAACTTTTTTTTTTTTGGATAGAGTGGAGGGGGATAAGATCCCCTGTCAGGTTTTAATCCCTTACAATCTAAAGCAGTGGTTCTTAACCTGTCCGGTGCTGTGACCCCTTTTTTTTTTTTCCCAAGTTGTGGGGACCCCTAACAAAAAAATTATTTTTGTAGCGTGGGTTGTCAGCACCCAAGGCAAGACAAGTAATTTGCACCTCTAACTCACGGACATTTAGCGCTTCCTGAGTCTCTTCCACTTGTACAGTATTAAAACCCCTTATGGTACATTTTAAGATGTACCACTCTTTGTTCTCCTTTCCTTGCCCTTTATCTCTCTCTATCGTAATTTCCTGTTTTTTTTCCCCGATCCCTCTCTCTAGCCATGTTTCTTATTCTTTCTCTCCCTTTTTTCTTTGTTCCTCCCCCTCTTTTCCTCTCCCTTCCATGTATTCTCTATTTTTTTCCTTCTCTTACTCCTTGGTGGGGGGGTGGGGGGGGTGGGATGAGCGGCAGTGCTGGGGGAAGTTCCGATCAGCCAACTTAGGGGCTCTTGATCAAGGTCATCTGCTGATCTAAGAACTGTAGTGGGAACTTTTAATCGCAACTCTAATCACAGGTAGTGTTACTCACTGTGTCTCCTACTTTGTGGTGTCTCGCAGCAGTGACACTTATGCTGAAATCAGGAGATGGGGTCTCCTCCAGCCCCTCCCACTTTACATTCCTCACCAGTTAGCTGACCTCTAGTCTCTACCCCCAGCCATGCCGTGAACTGAATAGGCGGCTGCGAAAAGGCTGGGAGAGCGGTGCGGGCTTCAGGAACAGCCCAGGATTTTGTGACCCCTGGCAAATCGTCATTCGACCCCCGAGGGGGTCCCAACCCCCAGGTTGAGAACCACTGATCTAAAGAGAGCCCCAAATAAACATCCAAGAGTCCAAAGTTTTAATGATAAAACTGATTCATTTAAAGCCTTGGACAATTGGATGTTTGGCGCTCTTACGGAAATGTATGTATGTGGGTGCTCAATTCTGTATCCTTTGCCTATTCCTGAAGGGGAGTCCCTGTTTTGAGGACAGCTACCAAACCAGAGCCAGTGTGCCCAGTGACAATTTCAGTGACCCTTAGCAGGATTCACCCTCGTTAACTGACCTGTTTACTATTATCATTGAAAGAGAAAGTGGAAAAAAAAAATCACAAACTTTGGGTTAACACAAGAATAGTAAGAGAGTAGAATTCCTCCAATGAGAACATTAATTCTGGTGTCCCTGGTGACAACCAGGGTTCCCTAACGTTGGAGTGATTTCCTTTCATTTCCTGTTTTGGCTATGGGACAAGAAGTGAAAGGTTATCTCCCCAATGGGACACAGATGGCAAAAAACCCAAAAAAACTGACAGGGTCTCCTGGAAAGCAACCCCTAACAATAAAACCAAACAATTACAAGCAAAAGTCACATTGGATCTATTCTATATCAAGTAATGTTTTTCCACCAAAAAATCAAACAAAAGTGACAGGGAGTACTACTGCACAGTATAGCACCCTCTCCTCTGCTTGTATAAGGCTGTATTTACCATTAAGCACTTGTTGGGCACTATCCTTCTATAAGAGAATGGGCAGCAAGCCTAAAAATTTACAAACTGGAAAAATGTTTTTCTATTTGTGTCTTTCTACTGGCCAGGTTTGGACATTTGTAGATGAATTAAAGTGGATGTAAACCCAATGTCATCCTTTCTAAACTACTGCCATAGGGGTTATCTATAAGGATATACATGCCTCCTGCATGTATCTTTACCTGTCAAATGTCTCCCCTGTCTGTTATTAGACCCGAAAAACTGATTATGTGGGTGGGTCTGTTGTCTGGAGCTCGGTGGGTGGAGTCGTGATGTCAGTAGACTCCCCGCCCACCTCTACACTCCCCTTGTCAATATGCATTTTCTCCTGTGTATTTCTAACACTGAACTTCTGCTATGATCTCTAACATCCAGTGAAAAGACAGGAAAGTAACCACATGACTTCAGCATGCCAAATCATGCTGAGGTGTGGAACGGCCAATCCTTGCAGAGCTGCTGAAGAAAGGAGTGGGGGTGGGAATGAAAAAATACTGCATGTGTCTTAGGCTGGTGCACGAGATATGTAAATCACCTGTCACTCACAGCAAGGGGGAGGATTTGACAAAGTTTTTCTGTTTGTCAAGATTTATCTCACTGAACAATAAAAGAGGATTGCTCAGAGCTGGATTAACTCTTTGTGGCAAGACTGGGCTCAAATGATAGGAAATCTTATACTCTACAGTATGATATAAAAAAATAATAATTCGGGTTTACATCCACTTTAAGCAATTTAATCACTTGACCTGCTAAAGATGACCAGGCCATTTTTTGTCATACGGCACTGAGTTACTTTAACTGACAATTGCGTGGTCATGCAACGCTGTACCCCAATACGTATTTTGCTACATATTTTTGACAAAAAAATGTTGACACTATGTGGGAACCAGCGATCAAAGGGTTAACTGTGTGTCTAGCCAGTTTTTTACTGTGCTATGTGTGCTGCTTTTACTGAGGGAAGTGATGGATTTTATTCCATTAGTCCTTTGCAGGGACACAAAACCCATCCTTCCCCCCATCAAAATGGAGATCTGGCTTGTTTAATTAGGCAGAGCTCTGTTCTGTGTCTCTGCCTGGTGGCGGCAGACATCCAGTGCCTGACACCCATAGATCGGCTTCTGCTGTGAGTAATCACAGCAGAAGCGGGCCGCTGGTGGCGCGCACGGGTGCCCCCAAGGTGGAAGTGCAGAATCACACACATATATATATATGTGATTCTGCACAGAAGGGCCACCCTGTAGCAGTATATCTGCTAAGGGGTGGTCCTTAAGTGGTTAAATATAAGGGGTTGTATACAAGGAGATGATGAGTGAAGGAAGAAGAATCTACCTCCTGCCTATAGTTTAGAAATCATAAAGTCATCTCTCTTTTCTATTGTTTGTTGGTCTGCATGGTTAAGTAGCTGTGAATATAAAGCAGGCAGTGTGCTCCTTTTTAATAGCATGTTTTGGAAGAAGCTAGCTAAGTTTATTGCAAAATGAGGTGGAAGGTTTTTCGCCCCTTTGGTTACTAGGATGCTCATAGGTGTATACACCCTATTGCATTAGGGTGTCCACCTCAAAGCTCAAACACATATGTGTGTACATGTGTATTTATACTAACGGTGTCAGTAGGGCAGTGGAAGGTGTCAGTAGCTTTTATTATTTTTTACTATTTTATTAGTTTAATACATTTTTTTACACTTTTTTTTTAGGAGCACGGGGACTTTGGTGAAATATCAGGGGTTAAAACAGGGGAATCTGTGCTACACAGAGTGATTAGGCTGTGCACACCCTATGTGCATGCCTATGAGGATGCTAGCTTTCCCCTTTGGTGGCTAGGATGCTGGCACAGCAACCAATGACCATATGATCTGGCCACCTTCATCCTAGCAACCAGTGGTGCTGCCCTACTGGTTGGTATGCAAACATACATTTGATTTTAGGTTTTTGGATATCTGTTAGTTGCCTCATATTGTGTGAAATTTTACATATCAATGTGTTGATGAGTGACTCATTTCTTTTCTAGCTTCTAATTAGCATCAACCAACATGATTGTCCTGTGCAGATTTATTTTTAATTAGGATTTCGATACTTTAAAGGTAAACTCTTTTATCATATGGTATTCCTACTATTCTTTACATACACTTTAATAAAAGATACATGTTTTATAAAATTATCCATGCATATTTCATGTACTAAACCTAAAATTTGTCTGTGGTATCTGATACTCTGTGCAAAGTGTATAAGAAGTAAACCCATCAGCATGACAGAAAAACACACCTTGTGATGACTAGGATTGTAAAGTAGATGTAAATACAAAGTGCCACAAAGAATCTGTTCTTTGAGAAGTCAAAGTAATTACTTTCCATTGTGAAGGCCTGCTGAGCCCTGTTGGCTCCTAATAGATTACTAACGGCTCATATGAATAGATTCTGACAGAAGTGATTAGGCAATTGCCTTTAGTCCACATTAATATACTGATGGAGCATTTTCCCATCTGTAGGTAGTTATAATATCACCTTTTTCAATTTGTAGGAAGAGTTCAATCAATTGAAAGCTTGGTAGGGTGGGGCACTACTGTAGGTACTTTTAACCCTAAAGCAGCCCATAGATGATTCTTTTTTTTTTTTTGTTCAACCAGCGTATTGAATGACAAAAATGACTGAAATCTGTGCCTTTGTATTCTGACAGCAGGAAGAATTCCTTGCAGTCAGAATACACTAATCAGCGATCACTAATCTAAGTAATCACTAATCGAGTGGCAAAAATCCAACAAGGAAGTTGTACAGAAGTCAATCAGATGATCAACCTCTATACAACCACACTGCCCATACATGGATCGAAAGTTGACCAGTCCCTGAGTGTTTAAAACATAATATTCTGTGTTTGCAGTTTACCGCTAGGCTAGTAAACACGAGATGAAGACTCTCCTTAGTATGTCGCCTGGCCTCGGCCTTGAGCTGCCTGAGACCTGGCTTTAAGCTTTGAATGTGAAACAGAGGGGGGTTGGGGAGCGCTAAATAATGGACAAAAAAGTAAAAAATATTGTACATAGATATCAAAAGAAATAAATTCAAAATAAAAAAATATAAATCAACCTGCCCATGTATATAAACTTGAGTGAACAAAATTCATAAACCTGAATATCAGTGAACAATAATAATTGTGCAATCGTGACATGTGATGTCAAAAAATTATAAAATAATTATATCGGATATAAATAAGCATCAAAAACAAAGTCCACCCAAAGGTTTCAGGAGAAGGGTTATCCCCTTAAAAATCTTTTAAAAACTAAAAATCAAGTTCTGGCCATGAATAGAGATTCCCTTTTAGTCCCTAAGGAAAAAGCCCCCTTTTTGGGGGACATTCCATTTATATCAGGTTTCCATCGCCAATACAGGGGTGTGGAAAAAATATTTCACAAATACTGGCCCATACTTTGTAAAGATAGAGATTTACAGAATCTACTCCCCCCCAAACCAAAGTTTATTTATAGACGTGCACCAGGACTTAGGAATATGATAGCCCCAAATGTGCCCGACCCTCCAAAAAAACTGTCTACCTTTTTGGATGGATCAGGCTTTTATTATTGTACTAGATGCAAGGCCTGCCGTACTACAAATAGAGCAGGGAAAAAGATTTCTAAATTTCACTCCAAGGTTACCCGACAAGAATTCTCCATAAAACCTCTGATTACATGCAACTCTAGCTATGTCACTTATGTGTTGGAGTGCCCTTGTTCAATCCAATATGTAGGTCGCACCACCCGCAAATTGAGAGTTCGTATCAACGAACATATAGCCAATATTTCTAAAGGTTATCTAAACCATAGTGTATCACGGCACTTCCGTATGGTCCATAATAGAGACCCTCGTTTACTTACTTTTTATGGTATAGATAAGATCACCCCCAACTGGAGAGGTACTGATCTTAAAAAGGCTGTTTCTCAGAATGAGACCCAGTGGCTGTACCGTTTACAAACGATGCAGCCGCAGGGCCTGAATATCGAACTGGATCTAAATTGTTTTTTGACTAATGATTAGGTTTATGCTGGTTTTCTACTTGGACATAATTAAAAAAAAAAAAAAAAAAAAAAAAAAAAAAAATTTTTTAACTGAGTTTTATTATTTATATTTTTTTCTTCCTAATAATTCAAAATATTTATATCCACAACATTAATTATTGATTTGTTAATTTATCATATAATTAATTTTTATTTTTATTTTTATTTATATATTTTTTTATTATTTTTTATATAATAATTAATTTTTTATATATCATTTTCTTCTTTATTATATAACTAATTTTTTTGATATACAGCATTTTTTACACACTGTTGGGCTCTAGTCTCTCTTTTTTAGCCGGTTGCATATTCTCTAGTCACTATGATTGGTGAATATTTAAATAGTTTTTATTATCTAATTTTATTTTTCAATTGTCCTATTTTTTATAATTAGGCATTGGCGGATTATCCTTTATTCTAGTTTCATTATTGAAACTTGGCTTTTTATCATTAATAATATATACAGATATTCATATTGTTAATTAATTTTGTTGCAGCGAATCCACCTTTGTTAATTAAACTGCTATTTGAGACGGTTGTACGGTGTCCTATGAACGGCACTGAGGCTGTGAAGCATTCAACCCCTCCTCTTTATGCAAATTTTATACTCTATTTAAACTGTCTCCATAGTGACCAAGTACGCTTCCTGAAGACGTGTGAAACGAAACGTACGTCGAGGCGGTACTTGGTCACGCAATTACATCACTTCCGGCCTCCGTGGTTCGTCTGTCCGTCGAGGGTGGAACGCACGCCGCTGCCGTGTTTATTCGGGAAACCTCTCCCACAGATCGGATTTTCCGTCCCTAGATACGCTTTCCAGCCTCAGTGCCGGGCGATGGCACCTTCTATGTGAGTAGCCATTTGGCTATGTTCTGTTTTTTCTTTTATTCTTAATAAATGGTATTACACTATATTTGGTTCCTCTCCATCTATTTTATATCCCATGCGTGAGACCCTGTGATGTGAGGACAAGAGTCTGGTATATTTCACTTGCAGCAAGCAATATCTTGCTAAAGCCTATTTGACCTTTTTTTAACTAAATTGGTCAACTTCATCTGGTAAGCGGACATCCATTTCCATGAGCACATTGGTGTATTTTGTTCAGTGATGGTGAAGGGATTTTGCTGCTCACGTTTTTGTTATGAAGATTTACATCAGGATTTTACACCAATTTTGGATGGACTTTGTTTTTGATGCTTATTTATATCCGATATAATTATTTTATAATTTTTTGACATCACATGTCACGATTGCACAATTATTATTGTTCACTGATATTCAGGTTTATGAATTTTGTTCACTCAAGTTTATATACATGGGCAGGTTGATTTATATTTTTTTATTTTGAATTTATTTCTTTTGATATCTATGTACAATATTTTTTACTTTTTTGTCCATTATTTAGCGCTCCCCAACCCCCCTCTGTTTCACATTTATGCATTTATGGAATTTTTCCATTTTTTGCTCAGGGTGTAGCTGCTTCACTTAGTTTTTCTTGCTTACTTCATTTGGCGCGGAATTATTTATTATTTTCACTGTTTAAGCTTTGAATATCAGTTCTAATTGCCGGATACCGGCAGTCTTATACCTGTTAATTCTAGATGTATCCATCACTGTTTTGTACTATTCTGTTGATATATATCTTCAATAAAACTCTTTGTACAAGAAAGTTGACCAGTTCCTGTTGAACTGGCTGAATTTTGTTCCATGTATGGCTAGCTTTAGAACGGAAATATGAAACAAAATTACTTGTTTAGTCAACGAGTTAGTAGTATCCCAGAAAGCAAATGGATTTTAGTTAGCTGTTGTCAGATGAACATTAAAGTAAAACTCTTTATTTAAAATAAAAATAATTGCCTAATAAAAGATAAAAATGAAAAAAAAAAACTATTTTGCTGAAATACTCACCTTCAATCTGGAGTTGTACGGGCAGTGTCATTCAACTCGCTTCCATTGAGTTTAGGCAGTCATGGAGAGCATGAGATTGGACAGTGAAGGAGAAACGACACAGAGATAAGTTAATCTCTCTCACTCCACATTCTCCTCCTGTCAGCAAGCTTTTCATCCACACAAATTTAAAAGTTTCCTGTGCTGCTCATTTTTATCCTTCTCTGAGCTCTGCTGTACAGGAACGACAAGACGCTAACACTAGGTCATATTTAGGCACTTATTCTGTTTACATAAAGAAAAGATAAATCTAATGAAAAAATATTAAATGCAGAAAAGCAGTAATGTGTCTTTTATATCTGTGTGATGTTCAGCTTTTTTAGGTGATTTCTGATTGGGGTTGTATGCTACTGTTTTTGCATAAAACATTTTTACATGCCTAGTTCATTGTTATATTACGTCAAACTACATTGTGTCAGAATCTATAAGATTCTTGGCTCATGATATCTGTCTAATGGGTCTTGGCATCACAACAAAGTAATATGGTTGAATGCTGGCCTCACACACCTATACATAGCTTTCCTGTCGCATCATGGCAGCATACACTTTGGGGTTGTGACTCCGCCCCCACAACCTGATAGGACTACATAGCTATAAGTTGTAGAGATGGCCCCTGCCCAGTATTCTCTTTTTTTTTCCTCACCTGAAGGACTGAACATATCAGAAGCACCCCCTTACCGAATTCGCCCCAGCCAGGTTCTAGCCTCTCCTGGGTGGAAGTCCTTACCTGTACAGCCTCTAAACGAGCTAGATGGAAGGAGCCCCGCTCTGGTGATCTCGGGGGTATGTTGCGGTCCAGTATAAGCCTTAAACAAGCTTAGTTGTTGTGCAGCGGTCGCCATGCCTCTTTTTTCACTTTTTGCCTTTCTCCCTCTTTGCTGGGCTCTGTGGTCCCTCTGTGCCTCCCTACAGGCTTCCCGGGCGTCTCGGCGCTTCCGTGCGTGCGCGGTGCGCGCCGTCAGGGCGTCCTTTCGATTTTGCCAGTTTCCAAGATGGCGCCGGGCGCCTCGCGCCGCTACTGCGCATGCGCGAGCGGGTCGTGACCTCGGCGGCCATGGCGGCAAATTTAAAAGCCCTGTTTGTCATTTCTGAGCTCTCCTTGCTTCCTGGAAGACTTCTGACTGCTGTGTTTTGACCTTCTGCATTCCTAAAGCTACCCTCTCTCTCTGGGTAAGTGTCTAATACTTATGCACTGTTTTTTGGGGCCTGGTTGCATGTTCTTACCTTCCTATACCAGGTACTCACCTTCCTCTCCTATGGAGGCCGCTGCCCCAGCAGATCACCACCAGCCTAATAGGTAAGGGGGGGGGATTCCAGCGGTAAGTAGAGAAAAAGAGAGCAGGACCGTACTAATGCTACCTAATTGGTCAGCCCTGTCAGGTCCGCAAGATCATCTAAATCAGGACGAAGAGAATCTTCGCACAGGAGAAGCCGCTCCGGCCATAGACGCAGCCGCTCACGCGGAAGAAGTCGCTCAGGCCGCAAGGGGAGTCGTAGACGGAGTCGATCCCATTCAAGGCATAGCCGTTCCTACCGCAGAAGATCCCCTGCACGAGGACACCAATCCTCTACGCACCCTTCCCGCCCAGCCGGGAACGCCTGCTGGGTATGTGGGGCCACGGCCCTCCCAGACAAACTAGCCTGCCGCAAGTGCATAGATGAAGCCATCAGGGAGAAAGAGCCGGATCGCATAGAACCCACTGGAGTCTCTACTCCCCAGGTCTCAACTCCTGATGTGGAGTTTACGGCCTATAGCACCTCACCCACCATTCCCAGTACATCAAGAGAGCAAGAACTCCCGTCGGATGATGAAGAGCCGGAAGCATCAGCTGGCTTTGATTTTGCGCTCATAGAACCGTTCATCAGATCGGTTAAGGAAGCGATTAACTGGAAAGAGCTTGAGGAGACACAGCCTAAACAGAGAAAGTATTTCCCAAACCTCAAGAAGGTTCCAGGGGCTTTCCCATTCATCGACGAATTAGATGAGCTCATTAAGGAGTGGCAGAATCCGAAAAAGAAGTTCAGTCTGTCCAACAGACTTACCAAACTGTACCCACTCAAGGAACCCAAAGTATCTCCTTTACTTTCTCCTCCAGTAGTGGATGCATCTTTGATGCGTCTAGCCAGGCACGTGACGCTCCCCATTGAAGATGCAGTAACGTTCAGAGACGTGCTTGACAGGAAGGTGGATACAGACCTTAAGAGAGCTTACCTGTTCGCAGGAGGTGCCTGCAGACCAGCGGTGGCATTAGCGGCGGTTGGGAAAGCTATCTCCAGCTGGTCCTCAGCTACAGCGAGGCTCGTAGACTGAGGGCGCAGATCAAGAACAGATCACTAAGGCCTTACAAGAACTTAGCCTTGCGGGGGATTTCGTGGCGGAGGCTTCCGTAGATACTATCAGATCCACATCAAGGTCCATGTTAGCCTCTGTAATGGCCAGAAGGGCGCTATGGCTTAAACCTTGGTCGGCTGACCCCGCCTCGAAGTCAAACTGGTGCAGGATTCCGTATGACGGGGTGAACCTCTTTGGAGCAAAGCTGGATACCGCAATCTCTAAAGTAACAGGCGGGAAGTCGGGTCTCATACCATCGGACAGAAGGCCGAAACAACAAAGGCCACCTCCCTTTAAACGTAATCTTCCGGAAAGATATAGGGATGCGAAATCCTATAGACCCGGGAAGGAATACAGAAGGAGCTGGAAGAACCCCCAGACGTCCTTCCTCAAGTTCCAGAAACCCAAGACCCCTGCCTCCAATGACCAGAAGACCTTTTGAAGGTTCGCCCGCCCAACCAGCGGTAGTGGGTGCCAGACTCACAAAGTTCAAGTTGGTCTGGGCGGGAATGATAAAAGACCCATGGACGGTGTCCACCATTCATTTCGGACACAGGTGGGCATTCAGAGGTCGTCCTCCAAGAGACCAATTCTGCTCAACCAGACTTCCTCCTTCTCAAGAGAAAAGACTATCCCTAGTCCAGTATATCCAAGAGTTGCTCCAGAAACAAGCAATAGTGGAGGTACCGCCATCCCAAAGAGGCAAAGGTTTCTACTCCCCACTTTTTTTAGTGAAAAAGAAATCAGGGGACCTTCGTCCAGTCTTGGACCTAAAAAACCTCAACCGGTCGATACGGTTAGAAACATTCAAGATGGAAAGCCTCCAATCAATCCTCCAAGCAATAAACTTGGGAGATTGGATGCTGTCAATCGACCTCCAGGACGCGTATTTGCATATCCCTATCCATCCCGAGTTCCAAAAATTCCTCCGGTTTACCCTAAATCATCGGCACTTCCAATTCCGAAGCCTTCCGTTCGGGATCTCTACCGCACCCAGGACGTTTACAAAAGTCCTATTACCTGTAATAGCCCACCTGAGAGAAAACGGGCTGAGGGTCCACCATTATCTGGACGACATCCTACTTCTCTCAGACAGCCAGGACTCTCTTGTCCTTCACAGGGAAATCCTGGTCTCCACGTTACAGTCCCTAGGGTGGCTGATAAATTGGAAGAAGAGCAACATCCATCCCACAGAGAGAATGGTCTTTCTGGGGGCCGAATTGGACACAAGGGAGAATACAGTGGAACTTCCGGGGGAAAAAATCCCTCCTCTAATTCAAAAGGTGAAAAGGGCAATCTCCGCTACAATGCTCCCGGCCAGGACGTGTCTCAGTATCCTGGGCTCCCTAGCTTCCACCATTCCAATGGTCCAATGGGCGCAATGGAATTCGAGGCCTCTCCAGATCTCCTTCCTACGTCAGTGGAAGGGCACATCAATGTCCCAACCAATCCTCATCTCCCAGGAGGTAAAGCAATCGTTGATGTGGTGGGTGCGACCTCACAACTTGAGAAGATGCAGGCATATAATCACTCCCTATCAAGAAACCGTGACCTCAGATGCCAGTCTACAGGGATGGGGAGCTCACTATCAGGACCTTGCGGCTCAGGGTCGTTGGCCTTTCAGGGCACAGGATACAGTGTCGAACGTTCTGGAGATGAGAGCAGCGTTCCAGGCTCTCCTGGCCTTCAGTTTTTACTTGAGGGGGAAGCACGTCCTCCTGAGGATGGACAACAAGGTGGCTGTTGCCTACATCAACAGGCAGGGGGGCACCAGAAGCAGGTCCATGTTGCAGGAGGTCCGTCCTGTTCTGGAATGGGCGCAGCTGAATCTACTGGATCTAAGGGCGGTTTATGTCCCGGGAGTCCAGAACACCTTAGCCGACTCGCTGAGCAGAAATTTCCACTCCAACAACGAATGGTCTCTGAGTCCACAAGCCTATGCTCTCATATCCCGAACCTGGGGCCCTCCAGAGATAGACCTAGCAGCAACTCCGGAGAACACAAAGTGTCAGAGATTCCTATCAAGGATACCGTTTCCTTCGGCAGAGGGGACGGACTGCCTCCAACACCCCTGGAACTTTCACCTGGGGTACATTTTCCCCCCGACGCCTCTCATAGCGAGATTCCTCTTGAGGCTCAAGAAGTCAACAGCATTGGTGGTAGCAGTGATCCCTTTCTGGCCGAGGAGGCCATGGTTTACTACCCTCATGCAGCTGAACACGGCAGAGCCTCTGCCTCTCCCATTGACAACAGACCTACTCTCCCAGGGACATCTTCTTCACCCGAACCCGGGGAAGCTACACTTGATGGCCTGGAGACTGAAAGGGCTAGGTACCTAGAGCAGGGCTGTTCCCAGAAGGTGGTGGATACCTTACTCCAGGCCAGAAAGCCTACTACCAACATCACGTACAGAAGAGTTTGGGAAAAATTTGTCTCCTTCTCCCAACAGCAAGGTTGGGACTCGTCCTCCCCGTCGGTGTCTCAGATCTTGGAATTCTTTCAATTAGGCCTAGAGAAAGGCCTTAGATCAAGCACCCTGAAGGTCCAGGTATCGGCCCTGTCCGCCTTGACAGGAGTTAAATGGGCGCAAGAGCCTCTGGTGGTTCAGTTTCAGAGGGCCTGTCTAAAGCTGAGGCCCCCCAGAAAACCGTCATTCCCGGTCTGGGATCTCTCAATTGTTCTAGAGGCATTATCCAAGGAACCCTTTTTTCCAACGCAGAGCATATCCCTCTGGGATCTAACGCTGAAGGTTTCATTTTTAATAGCCATAACATCGGCGAAGCGAGTATCAGAGATGCAAGCTCTAATGGTTAGCAAACCATATTTGGTTGTTCTTCCAGACAGGCTAGTCCTAAGGCCTTCGGATCGATTCATCCCCAAGGTGTCCTCATCTTTCCATTTTAACCAGGAGATTAATCTTCCAGCACTCAGCACGGATCAGGGAGACCCTCATCCACTAGATGTTAAGGGTACCGTTATGGAATATCTCTCAGCAACAAAATCCATCAGGAAGTCGGAGAACCTCCTAATTATTCCACATGGTTTCAGGAGAGGTCAAGCGGCATCCTCACGCACCATTGCTTTATGGCTAGTAAAGACCATCAAGAGATCTTACTCACTGGGTAACCATCAAGTACCTGAGGGCTTAAGGGCACACTCCACCATGGCAGTGGCAGCCTCCTGGGCGGCATATTGTAGAGTCTCGGCGGAGACGATTTGCAGAGCGGCTACCTGGTCCTCCAGGAACACCTTCATGTCTCATTACAAGGTGGATTCCGCCTGCTTATCCACGGTGGATTTCGGAAGATCCGTTATCCAGGCCAATTCCTCTATTATTTGATTAATAAACTTAGTTTGAATTCCCACCCAGTCTTTGCGAGTTACTCCCCAAAGTGTATGCTGCCATGATGCGACAGGAAAACGGAAAATTGTATACTCACCTTTCCGTAATTTTCCTTTCCTGTCGTATCTTCATGGCAGCATACAATCTCCCACCCGTCTAAGGTGAGATATATATACGGAGAATACTGGGCAGGGGCCATCTCTACAACTTATAGCTATGTAGTCCTATCAGGTTGTGGGGGCGGAGTCACAACCCCAAAGTGTATGCTGCCATGAAGATACGACAGGAAAGGAAAATTACGGAAAGGTGAGTATACAATTTTCCGTTTTTTTGTGCATGGAGGAACGGGACAAAGGGCTGGAACATGAGCACTACAGCAACATGCCAAAATTTATTGCCAGTGGTGGTCAACAGGAAATGTAGTTATGACCACATCCAGCAAAAGGACAGCTGGCCATCATGTGCCTAATAAAATTATTTAGTAGCCATTCCAAAAATATGTACAGTATAATGTTTCCCTATTGTAAACTCTGTGAATGTAGAACACTACTGGAATAAATTAAGTCTGAGCAAATGGGAAAAAAAGAACACACTACTAATTGCTTAGGCCGGCCATACAAAATTCAAACCGTTAATGGGCAGGTGAATGTACCAAGTTGATGTATCGATCAACCTGGGTACAACCAGCCTGCCAGATTCTATTACAATTATCGCTAGCAGCTGTTATAGCAGCTAGAGATAATCATTGTCTTCTCCCGGCAGGGATGGAGCAGACAATTGCTCAGCAGGAGGGAATCCCCCGTCAGCACTGATGTGTAATGGAGGAATCGTGCAAATTTCATTTCTGGGACCACATTCGATGGCGTCTGGCACTTTGGAGAGGTGTTCACTTCACGGATGAATCACAGTTCTTACTGTACAGGGCAGATAGCAGACACCATCTATGGTGTCGTGTGGGTGAGTGGTTTTCTGATGTCAACGTTGCAGTGGGGTTATGGGCAAGCGTATGCTATAGACCAGGGATATGCAATTAGCGGACCTCCAGCTGTTGCAGAACTACAAGTCCCATGAGGCATAGCAAGACTCTGACAGCCACAACCATGACACCCAGAGGCAGAGGCATGATGGGACTTGTAGTTTTGCAACAGCTGGAGGTCCGCTAATTTCATATCCCTGCTATAGACAATAAACACAGGTGCATTTTATTGATGGCATTTTGAATGCACAAAGATACCGTGACGAGATAATGCATGGCCCCATGTTGCAAGGATCTGTACACAATTCCTGGAAGCTGAAAACATCCCAGTTCTTGGATGGCCACCATACTCACCGAATATGTCACCCATTGAGCATGTTTGGGATGCTCTGGATCGGCGTATACGTCAGCGTATTCCAGTTCCTGGCAATATCCAGCAACTTAGCACAGCCAATGAAGAGGAATGGACCAACAATCCACAGGCCACAATCAACAACCCAATCAACTCTATGCGAAGGAGATGTGCTGCACTGCGAGAGGCAAATGGTGGTCACACCAAATTTTGACTGGTTTTCGGACACCCCCCCCGACCCCCCAACCCCCCAATACAGTAAAATTGCATATTTTAGAGTGGTCTGTTGTTGTGGCCAGCCTAAGGCACACCTGTGCAATAATCATGCTGTCTAATCAGCATCTTGATATGCCACACCTGTGGGGTGGTTAGATTATCTCGGCAAAGAAGAAATGCTTACTAACAAAGATTTAGACAGATTTGGGAACAATATTTGAGAGAAATAGGCCTTTTGTATACATAGAAAAAGTCATAGATCTTTGAGTTCACCTCATGATAAATAGGGGCAAACACAAAAGTGTTGTGTTTATAATTTTGCTCAGTGTAAGAGACTCCAATCATATACTGGAAGTTCTCAAACAATATTCATGGGTTGGACGTCTTCTCTCTCTACACGTCAATTCCTCATGATGTTTTACCCCCCCTTCATGACCAGGCCATTTTTCACAGTCTATCTTCCACTAGGACCCGCAGATCTTTCTCCATCCTTGATTCCCCCAGAGGTTCTTCCCCTAGTGAGTAGGGATGAGCCAAACATCCCCCGGTTCGGTTCGCACCAGAACATACAGAACAGGCAAAAATTCGGCAGAACACACGAACACCGGTAAAGTCTATGGGACAGGAACATGAATAATCAAAAGTGCTCATTTTAAAGGCTTACATGCAAGTTATTGTCATAAAAAGTGTTTGGGGACCTGGGTCCTGCCCCAGGGGACATGTATCAATTAAAACATTTTTTTTAATAACGACCGTTTTTCAGGAGCAGTGATTTTTTTTAATGCTTAAAATGAAACAATAAAAATTAAATATTCCTTTAAATTTCATGCCTGGGGGGGTGTCTATAGTATGCCTGTAAAGTGGCGCATTTTTCCCGTGTTTAGAACAGTACCACAGCAAAACGACATTTCTAAAGGAAAAATTGTCACTTAAAACTGATCGCGGCTGTAATGAATTGTTGGGTCTCAGCAATATAGATAAAACTCATTGAAAAAAAAAAGCATGGGATCCCCCCCAGTCCATTACCAGGCTCTTTGGGTCTGGTATGAATATTAAGGGGAACCCCGAACCAATATTAAAAAAAAATTGTGTGGGGTCCCCCTAAAATCGATACCAGGCCCGTTGGGTCTGATATGGAAATTAAGGGGAACCCTGCGCCAAATTTTTTTTAAAAATGGCGTTGGGTTCCACCCAAAATCCATACCAGACCCTTATCCGAGCATGCAACCTGGCAGGCCGCAGGAGAACAGGGGGGACGAGAGAGCGCCCCCCCCCCCTCCTGAACTGTACCAGGCCGCATGCCCTCAACATGGGGGGGGGCTTTGGGGTATGGATGGATGTATACTGGATGTATATAGTTCAAGTCCCTAAAGAGTTCTACTGATCAAATGGGCATCTCATATCAACCCTTCCCTATCAAAGTTCAATTCCCCTAATAAAAAAAATAAACAAAGCTACAAGGACTGCTTCTTGTCTCTGAAGTGAATGGAAAATTTGTGTGCCTGGCTGTTGTCTTCAGAGTCCATCAGAATGGTACAAATTTGCATTGCACCTGGGTCCTTATCTTGTACCAATTAAACTTTGGTTTGTGGTCACTGTAATAATTATACAAGATAACACAGTATTTGTACTCTGTTTGACCCAAGACATTCAGCAAAGTGAATGGCTCACAGATACAGTATATACAATTTTTTTGCAGCTATTTTGCTGTTGTTGTTAGTTTTGAAACAGATTTTAAAGCAGAGTTTTGCTGACTGGCAGCTAAGCACAGGGGAAAACTCTCAGTAACTTGGCACAATGAACATACTGAAATAAGCTGCTCACATATTCTTTAGTTAGTAAATATTCTACTGTATAAAATAAGGGCCAATACAGTGCTGAGAGGCACATACGCTCTAGGCCATCATGCATGGATTGTTTCAAATAAACTCCCTCCATCTGTGCTGGTCTCTACGATAGCATTCCTTGTTATAAATGCAGACTTCCTTATCCATATTCTATCATCACACTGCTAGAATAGGATTGTCAGCAGAAAATCCTACAGAGAGTGTCAGTTGCTGAAGATAGCTGCTTTATTGGAGTTGACAAATATCCTGATTTACATTTACGTAATTAAAAGTTCTGCCAGCATGTATTGTTCATTTAAATGTATATTAAATGCATTATTAATAATTTCAACAATACAGTAAGTACATGCTTTTTAACCAGCCTTACATCTTCCATTGAAGCATTATTACAATAATAAAAATATGCTTTTTTCCAATTCAGTAAATAATGGCGCAACTGTAATTTTTGCCACTCTGTCAGTTTTTGACTCTTGGTAAAACAGTCAGTAAGGGAATGTGAGTCATGCTGTTATCACGAGTAACTGTAGCTGTTCCTTCCAATCAAAACAGTTGCATTGACCAGTAGATGGGCGATTATAGACTGTATGGTGGACTGATGGCAAATGAAAGACCAAATTTTCATATAATCTCTCTATTTATTTTCAGGATACTAATATAGTGGTCAATTATTTGGCTAGTTTTTCTCCCCTACTCCAATGAGGTTCCCCATCTCAGAATAAGGAATGGCAATAAAGGGTCAAACATCATCTTCCTTGATGAAGGTAGCTATGCCGTCTATAGTGAAGTCACTGTTAAGTCCTCATGCACGCAGGGCGTTTTTACTGCCGCTTTTAGTAGCGTCAGACATTTTTTTTACGGCTTCAAAATGCCTCTCCAGGTTATTCCATGTGTCCACGCACACATAGGCTTTTAGGAGCTTTCAGTGGCATAGGTTTAGAAGCTGAGGGTCAGCGAATTCTGATGCATCAGCTTTTTGTCAGAAAAAAATGCTGACAGCTCTTAAACTCTGCTAAACTCTCCTAAACTCTGCTAAACTTCATTATCCAGAATTTAGCAAAGTTTTTTTTTTAAGTAGATGCCAATGGCATACTTAACCAGTGATAAGCTGCTTATTAAGGAGTAGGCCTGGGAAGCCAGCTGCTGCGTCCATAACAACGGATAGGTCAGCTATCAGTGGGATTCCCCGCTGACAGCTAAATGTGACAAAAAAAAACATTGCCGGCAATACAAACATGTGGAAAAAAATGGCGTATGGATTTAGAGGGATTTGAGGGGAACCCCCATGCCAAAATTCTTTAAAAATGGCATGGGGCCCCCTCAAAATCCATACCAGACCCTTATCCGAGCATGCAGCCTGGCAAATGCCCCCCTCCTGAAGCATACCAGGCCACATGCCCTCAACATGGGAGAGGTGCTCCTATTCACTGGTTGTTAAGGACGCAGGTGGCCCTGCTCCTTAACACTGCAGCTGCTGAACGCAGGCAAAAAAAGCTTTTTTTGTTGGTCTTTACAACAGTTTTTAGCTTTCTAGTGTGCATGAGGTCTAGAGTGTGTCAAAGGCATTTTTTATAGAGTGGAGAAGAGTTAGAACTGTAAGGTTTTTATTGTTGTCTTGTCCCCACTGTCACCAAGACTAAAAGTCAAGGAAAAAAATCCAAAATTCTGAGTACTCACTAAAACAGGAATAGAGGGAAAATCTTTCAACAGGAACACCTGTTCTGGTGATAACTGTCTAAAAGGGGATTTCTTTCACTTTGGAGAGATCTCCTTCACGTTCTGTTTTACCTATAGAACAGGGGAGATCAAGGGAAATCTGCCCTAGGAGACACTGACGGTAAAAAATTAGAAAAAGCTTTGACGGTTTATCCCTCTGATGTTGCTGCCATGTCCAGCTCCAGGTAAAATGTACAGGGCAGAACTACTAAAGTGTATAGGAATAAGAGTAGGTAGACCCTTATAGAGCTATGCTATGGATAGGGGAGGGGGAAAGGGGGAGAGAAGAAGAGAAAAAGTGGTAGGAGAAAAGGGGTCCTGGAAGGAGTGTAGAGGATGGGGGCACCCCTTCCCTACTCTGCTTCCGCTAAGAGCTGTTTAATTTCCTGGTGAGTATGAAAGGCTATCTCCTCTACTGCCAAAGGTGTTTGATCTGTGGAGGAAAGCCAGGCAGTGCAGATTTGCCACTATTTGTCCTCCTGGTCCTTCATGGTCATAGTAAGGTTGGATCTGAGAGTCAATTTAACCATTCCTTACTCAGTCTACAATGTAAAAAAAAGGTTTCATTTTGGATATACTTTAGATTATCTTTCCTCGGCATAACAAAGTTCACTTTATTCTTTCTTTATAATGTATGTACTGCCTTTATAGGCTCCCCCCTTTGAACTCTGTAAGGTTTTCTTTTCTGTCCTGTCCTGAACGCAAACAGGTACTTTAGACTGAAAGACTGATGACAAAGTCTAAATTTCCTTTCAGCATAGTAGGTACAGCAATGGAGGTGGTTTCCCAATATTACATAAATCTTGCACTGTCCATGTATCTTTTTGACCTCCCTTTAGACAAATAATTGTGAAAAAGTTTTTTAAATATTCTTTCTTAGCTTTATCTTAAAGGCCAACTCTGACTTCCCTCCCCCTTGTAGTCCCCACTGGCTATATATATATATATATTTTTTTTTTTGTTTTAATACCTTTTCCGAAGACTTCAGACCTATTTCGTGACATGTCCTTTTCATCTGTACCTCTTCTCCGGGCAGTGTGGTCTACTCTGATGGAAAGAGTTGCCCATTACATGATACAGTGTGCGGTGCCTTGGTGACATGACACATTGCATTGAGCGTAGATGATGCGGGTTTGTTGGGAAGGTCTAATTCTTGTCAGTAGAAGGAAACCAGTGCCGCTGATTGCATATGTGCATTACGCTACCCATGCCTCAGTGCATAAGGTAAATGCTGGACGTGCATTAGTGAGTGGGAGCATACACGTTAGCGATTGTGCACAAACATCAGAGGGCGTACGCCAATACCAATTTCACACATTCATTTTGCCAGCAAGCCTGCTCGACACTAGTACTGGTACCCAGTGGCCAATGTAAATTGAAGCACTGCAGAAAGAAGTTGCTGAGTGGTCTTCAACTTGTCCTTATGTACCTGAAACCTAACCTACTGATTCTGCCTAATCGTGTATGACCACTAGGGATGAGCCCGATGTTTGAGTCAAAAGTCAGTTCGACTCGGACATTGGATGTTTGCCTAATTAAGAACATTATGGGGCGTTCGCAGCAAATGTGAGCACTGTCGAACACCCTATAATGCACTGCAAGATCGCAGTGCATTGGCATCTTATGATTGGCCAAAGCATGCACCTGACCTGCATGCTTTGGTCAATCACAGCACGCTCTGCTTAGAGAGCCATAATTGGCCAGTCATGGCTCAGGGGGCTAAGTCCACGCCCCACACTATATAAGGCTGCTGCTTACATGGCGGCCGTATAGTGTAATGAATGAAGAGAGATTAGGCATCTTAGTTAGTGGCGTGCAGGCAGTGTATTTTATATATATATATATATATATATATATATATATATATATATATATATACATATATACAGCCTAGTATATACTCTGCATTTAGTGTAGATCAGAAAATCAGTGCAGAATCTATATTCAGGCAGTGTAGTATATATAATATAGTCTATTGAAGTGGTTAAGGGGAACCCTGTGCCAAAACAAAAAAAATGGTGTGGGGGTCCCCCCCCCCGAAATCCAGGCACTTCAGTTCTGGTATGGATTTTAAGGGAAACCCCACACCAAAATTTTTTTTTAAATGGCGTGGGGGTCCCCCCAATATTAATACCTGACCCTTCAGGTCTGGCATGGATTTTAGGGGAACCTGCGCCAAAATTAAAAAAAAAATTAAAATTAAATAAAAAAAATGCCCCCCCCCAATCCAATCCATACCAACACGCAACCTGGCAGGCCACAGGAAAAGGGGGGATGAGAGAGCACCCCGCTCCTGAACTGTACCAGGCCACATGCCCTCAACATGGGGAGGGTGCTTTGGGGTCCTCCCTAAAGCACCTTGTCCCCATGCTGATGGGGACAAGGGCCTCATTCCCACAACCCTTGCCCAGTAGTTGTGGGGGTCTGAGGGTGAGGGGCTTATAGGGATCTGGAAGCCCCCTTTAACAAGGGGGCCCCCAGATCCCAGTCCCCCCTTATGTGAATGGCTATAGGGTACATTGTACCCCTACCCAGTCACCAAAAAAAGTGTCAAAAAAGTAAAAATGACAGGAGACAGTTTTAGACAATCCCTTTATTAAAAAAAAAAGTGACCCGCGATGTCCATCTATCTTTAATCATGGCGCCGACGGTCCCGAAAAAAAAAAGGAAACACTTTGCCTCCATGAGAGGCATCCTGCTGTCTGCCGTCTTTTTTCTTTGACAGCTCTTATATAGCCAAGGGTGGGACCATACGCTGACGTAACCGAGTGACCCCACCCCCTCCCGATGTCATGTGATGTCATAAGACATGCAAGGGGGCAGGGGCCGTGGGCTATATAAGAGCTGTCAGAGCAAAAAGAGGGCAGTCGGCAGGACGCCTCCCATGGAGGCAGAGTTTTTCCTTTTTTTTTTTTTTGGGACCGTCGGCGCCATGATTGAAGATGGATTGACATTGTGGGATGCTTTTTTTTTAAGGAATTGTCCCAAACTGTCTCCTAACATTTTTACTTTTTTGACACATTTTTGGTGAATGGGTAGGGGTACAATGTACCCCTACCCATTCACATAGGGAGGCGGGATCTGGGGGCCCCTTTAACCAGCTTCTGATAAGCCCCGCCTGCAGAACCCCACAAACATCGGGCAAGGGTTGTGGGGATGAGGCCCTTGTCCCCATCAACATAGGGACAAGGTGCTTTGGAGGGACCCCAAAGCACCCTCTCCATGTTGAAGACATATGGCCTGGTACAGTTCAGGAGGAGGGGCGCTCTCTTATCCTTGCCCTTTTCCTGCGGCCTGCCAAGTTGCGTGCTCAGATAAGGGTCTGGTGTGGATTTTGGGGGGACCCCATGCCATTTTTTTTTCTATTTTGGCACGGGGTTCACTTAATATTCATACCAGACCTGAAGGGCCTGGAGTGGATTTTTGGGGGGACCCCCACACCATTTTTTTATTTTGGTGCGGGGTTCCCCTTAATATCCATACCAGAGCCGAAGGGCCTGGTAATGGACTGGGGGGGAACCTACGCCCTTTTTTTCTATGTTTTTTATGTATATTGCCGGGATACCGCAATTCATTAAAGCCACAAGCAATTTTAAATGACATTTTTTCCTTTAGAAATGTAATTTTGCTGCGGGACTGTTATGAACATGGGGAAAATGCACTATTTTACAGGAAGACTAAGGGGACCTCCCAGGTACAATATTTAAAGGAATATTTCTTTTTTACTGTTTCACTTTAAGCATTATTAAAATCACTGCTCCGGAAAAAACATCCTTTTAAAACTTTTTTTGCATTGATACATGTCCCATGGGGCAGTACCCAGGTCCTCAAACACTTTTTATGGCAATAACTTGCATATAAGCCTTTAAAATTAGCACTTTAGATTTTTTTTTTTGAATTTTCACATTCGTGTCCCATAGACTTTAACGGTGTTCGCGTGTTCGCACAAGTTTTTAGCCTGTTCACATGTTCTGCTGCAAACCCAACCGAGGGGTGTTCGCCTTACCCCTAATGACCACCCTGCATGCCTCCTGGACTCTGCTACCTTATTCTGCCTTGTATCCTGTCTGCCCAGCTGTTACTGACCTTGGCTTGTTCCCTGTACTCTGTCTTTGCCTTTCAATTTGGTACCACACTGCCTGGCTGTTTTTAATGTCCTCGGCATGTTTCCTGAACTCTGCCCCTGGCTTTTGATCTGGTACCATTTTGTTCCTGTACGTGGTTTCTGTTTGGTGATCTTAGGCTCCCTCTTTTACATATCTGGCTGCAACAAAGATCCATCTCGGCCTGCAAACTCTGGCAATGATATCACCTGGTGCTAGGCAGGAGGTACAAGAGGAACCCCCTCATCCACCCAGTCTACACCAGGTACTTGATAGGGTCATTCAACTTGCATCAAAAATCATTCAATTTAGTTCTTAATGACTATGACATCAATCAAGCACATCAACACCTGAGCTACAAAGCAGGAATTGTTACAGAGCAAGGTTTACACAATAAATTACTCACATAGATGAAGTCACTGATTAGCTCAGGGACTGTCAGTGTTATTGATTCAGCCTGCACTTGCAACTCACAGCATCGTCAATTCTTGTGGGGTTTTTTATATCCACTCCTGAATTGTAGGCATGTAAATAGTAAAGCCCAAGGGAAGAAGAAGCAGTGCCCTGGCCAGTAGCACATTGATAGACTTGTGGTACTGCTGGTGCTCACCGCAAATAGTTCTGAAGCCAGTCTGTGACATCTTAAAGCTTGCTTGCACGTCTGATGCCTTTGCAATGTTTTCATATTTTTCTTTGTTAAGGAATTTTGGAGGCACTCAATGGAGCTTTTTATTTATACTTTCTACTGGCTGCTGATTGTCAATCCTTCATCTGCTAGATAAAAAGTGCACTAGAAGTGGCTGCCTCCAGCAGTCCTTGGCCGACTGATATGCTATTTTTATATATATTGTATGAGTGGATAAATAAAGGATCATTCCGGATCAATGAGGCTGCTATAGAAATATAAAAATATACTTTAGCATGGCTTCTTTTCATTGAAAGTAAGGTACACTAAGGACTATACTTCTGGGTTTTAGCAGTAATCTTACCCTTCATCCCTTTCGGCCATCCTGATCATTATTAAAGGTAATATTTTTTTCCACACACTAGAGAGCTAGAGAGTGCTTTGTTAGCCATCTTTTCCTCTTGTGGTGTGCAGGGGAGCAATTTGGATTATAGAAACTGCAGTATAGTAGAAAAAAATTGGAAGTTGCAGTCAACAAAGCACTGTCCAGCTTTGGGCATGCAGAGTTGAATTAGTTTTATGTGATAAGGAGGGCCTGGAGGATAGGGATGAGATGACTGATAAAAGTGTGCTTACATCTTAATAATAATTAATTCAAAAATTCAACAATATTTCAATAATGCAAAAAGGATTGCAAAAAGTAATAAATACAAGCAAATGACACAACTACAAAACTGTTTGTCTCTACAATGCCATCTGTTGATCAAAAAGTACCAGTTCAAACCGTTATAACAGTCTTTTCATTTGGCAGTATGAGAGGAAATATACAGTATATTTTTTCTTAGAACCAACATTCCAAACATATCTTGATCTTTCCAACAAAGCACACTAAATAGAGATTCCCAAGTACTCATAAATGAAACATATTAAACATATTGTAATTTTGCACATTGAATTTTAAAATACATATTACATTTTCATGATTAGTGTTACAGATTTAACAACAATATTGTTTAAACCTCCAAATGCCATCATTTTAACACTCTTTTAATTTAACAGAACTTGTAATGATTTAAAGTGTGGCACAGAATTGCTAGTAATGTGATTCTAACTGGGAAGAGAGGGGAAGGGGTTTAGCTTTTATAAACACACTATAACTGTCACTTTGCTCAAAGTGGCACTGGCTGATAGGATTGTGGATGAAGTAAATTTGTCACCTAGGTTTCTCACATACACACGGTGAGGGGTTCTAGAGTATATAAATGATGTGGAGAAGACAAAAGTTTGTTTTCTTTTGTAAGTTACATTTTTGGCCCTGGAGCCTGGAGACTTTGTAGAGGTTTGAGGGGAATGATGCCTCTGTTTCTAGGTTCACGTCTTACCTTGTAGCCAGACCTTGTTCTTGGTCTCAGTTGTCCACAGGCCTTTAATTTTGTGAGCTGACTGATGCTTGGATTTCTCTTTCTTCCTGTCTTTGCTGTTGGAACCTGCTGCTGGGTGAAAAGACTGAGTGCTGACAGAACATTAAAATGGTACATGTGCTGCCTGTTAGTTTTGGGGAACACATTAGGGTGTACCCTGTTAGGAAGAACAGCTGTTTTGTTTCTTGTATGCTATGAACTTGCTGTACAAAGCCCTCCTGTATTAAACATGTTTTTGCTGGATGTCCATGCCTTGTGTATGCTCAGTTGAACATGTCCCTTTTACAAAAAATATGTGTAGTTAATAAATATCGATATTATTAATGTTCCTTCATCAATGGTAAACACTTGCATATGTGACCTCATCAGGCACTTACCTATCCAACATGTGCCAGAGTTTAAATTCCTATATGGGGACTATAGGAACAATGAGGGGCCCACCACAACCCAACATTATGAATATTATTAATGCCTAATGTTGGGATGTGTTCTCCACCTGCCTTGCCGTGTTGGCTTTTCTGCTATTTTGCAAAGTCTCTTATGTGCTCAGGGACTTTCTCTAGTGCTGAGTCTAGTTAAATAATTGGCTTGGTTCACTTGCCTAGGTGATCCAAATGGTATTGGGAGCATGTAACTGGCAAAAAGAATTACCTACCCCCCCCCCTCCTCTGCCACATTTGTCATGCCATTTTTCGGGGGGGGGAGCAGGTAATTTGTTTTGGGTGAAGTTCTACTTTAATAAGAACAAGCAATCTGCTCCTGGTGGTCTGTATAGTCTATACCTTGTTCACCTGTGGCTCCTCATCTTTGCCTGGCTACACTATATTAAGGGACACTGTCTGCCTAACTTTCAGTCTCCAAAGCTGTCAAAGCATTTTTTACAGACATTTTGTATTGCTCCTCTTATCTCATGAGCTTCTGCTAACAATGCTGGTTCATGACCAGGAGCCCAAATGATTAACTAGGGAAGATACTAGGCCTTTTACAAAAGGACTGCGTGTTTTTGTTGAAAAGCTGCTGCAGATATGACTCTTACCAGTCTGAACACATGGCTGAGCCCTTCTTGTATTACTGGAAAGCAACAGGAAAATAGAGATGGGAAATTACATTGTATTCATGTATTTCCACTAGGAAGAATAATACATTAGGATTAACACTACCAACTAGTGGCAGAACTTCTAATCACAGTATGTTATATGATAATGGTTGTTGCACCTACTGTATGTTTGTATGAACAGCATGTTGACACTCTCACACAAAAACTACTTCTCATGTAAGTCCAATCCTCTTTCAGAGTTCTTCAGACTTTGACTTTGGTAGGGTTTTGTCATAGTATATACTATCATCTTTTATTTTATACAGCATTCAAGCACAATCACATTTTGTTCCACAAGCTCCTGGAATTAGTGGTACCTGACATCAATGTGCTTTGTTCTGACATTGATCTTTTCACTCTTTGCAAGCTTTATACATCACTGATTGTCCTTATAAAAAAAAAAAACTGTTGGCTGAGACATAAGTTCTTTAAAATTCTCAAATAGCTACCACAACCAAATGACTTATTGACAAGCATAAGCTATTGAGATGTATTCAGCGTCCAAAAAAAATAATGCCTCTAAAATTAATTTTTGCTGGACTAGAAATAATGGGCTATTGCCTAACTCGAACAAGTGTAGATTTGCAAATACAGACATCACCTGCCCAATCAGAGTCTACCTATCTTAAGAGTTCTTGGTAACCATTTATGGATAGTCTCAGGTTCACGTCTTGAGTATGTTTTAGATACTGCATGACTTTTTTTTATTTTTTAAACGACAGCCTCTTTGCCAGGGTTTACTTACACATCTGCAGAGAAGTGATATAGTATCTCCTATATCTGGGCATGTAGTGGTTGCAATGTGTAAAAGTATCGCCACTGCTTGTCTGTACCGTCCATTGTTAAGCAGAAACTGTTCTTCTCCTTCTAAATTTAGATACGTTTTTTCAATTGAGATGACTACACATTTGCATTCTGTAAGATTCCAAGCTTGAAGTTAGTTGAGAGATGTCATCCCTTCTTCTTCAGCTTTAATCCACATTTGCTTCCTATGAACAGGTAAAGCCTAATTGCACGTCCAGAGCCTATTATCATGCAGCTTCTCCCAGCTACTGTGGGAATCCCCTTCTAATAGCTACCAAACTACTCCAGATCCAGTGAGCGCTTTGTCCTTGGCCCTTGGATCCCTCCAGCTGTTCACCTATGTTACCAGAGCTACACTTGACTTCACTGTGAGGGACTTTGCCTATGAGGATGGTTGTAAATATTGGTGTTCTGTACCATTTTCCTGAAATAGTGATTCTCAGCTTGACTCTCTATAATAGAATCTTCTAGAGACTATGTTATGCAGCTACACTTTATCCTGATTTAGTCACAGAAACATTTCTGTAAAGAATGAATGTTTGTTTAGCTTTCATATCTCTGTGCAGCTCTCATTATTCTGCAGTGTGTGCATGTTTTTTTGCCATCCTGAACCTATTTTGCATTATTGTTTCAAACTTTACGCCTGTTTAGTATCATTTGGCCAATTGCCCATTTTGTTAACAGTGCTTTATTATTAGTGACATTTCTGCTGATTGTTACCTTATTGGTTCCTGAATGCAGATTTCTGTAACCCTTTTAAGATTCACCATAGCCAACAAATATACCTTCCTTAGCACAAGGTTCACATTATCTAAGCTTTTATTTAGAAACACGTGCATATGCTTTGCTCTTAAATATTTACAGTGCCAAAAGTATTCACCCCCCCACCCCCCCCCCCCCCCACCCCTGGCATTTTTCATGTTTTGTTGCCTCACAACCTGGAATTAAAATGGATTGTTTGAGGATTTGCATCATTTACAGACCATGTCCACAACTTTGAAGATTTTTTTTTTTATTGTGAAGCAAACAAATAGGACAAAATAACAGAAAAAGTCAATGTGCATAACTATTCACCCCCCTAAAGTCAATACTTTGTAAAGACACCTTTTACGGCTATCACAGCTCCAAGTCGCTTTGGATAAGACTCTATGAGCTTGCCACATCTTACCACTGGGATTTTTGCCCATTCCTCCTTTCAAAACTGCTCCAGCTCCTTCAAGTTGGATGGTTTGCGCTTGTGAACAGCAATCTTTAAGTCTGACCACAGATTTTCTATTGGATTGAGGTCTGGGCTTTGACTAGGCCATTCCAACACATTTACGTGTTTGCCCTAAACTACTCAAGTGTTGCTTTAGCAGTGTGTTTGGGGGTCATTGCCCTGCTGGAAGATGAACCTCTGTCCTAGCCTCAAATCACACTCAGAGTGGTACAGGTTTTCCGTAAGAATATCCCTGTATTTAGCACCGTCCATCTTTCCCTCAATCCTGACCAGTTTCCGAGTCCCGACTGCTGAAAAACATCCCCACAGCATGATGCTACCACCACCATGTTTCACTGTTGGGATGGTGTTCTTTGGGTGATGTGTTGGGTTTGCGCCAAACATAGCGTTTTCTTTGAGGCTTTTGTGAGATACTGTATATAGTGACTGTTGCTAGTAGATTCAAGACATTAAATTAAAAAGAAAAACTCTTCTCAGTGCACGTGCCTATATCTTCATAAGTGACAAATCCAAAATAAGTGATCAAGCACATCACTGTGTCCTCCACCCGTCTCTATATGTGCTCACCTTACATGAAGACCCACCATAGGGTCTAATGACACCTTTCCCTCAGGGGCATAAATCCAGCAATCTGTTGTTCCTCTATCCTCATAAGAATTCCCGCTCACTCAGATGCTGTTCCGTGTAGTTATATGTCATAAGAGCAGGAAAAAAAATCAACATAGTGTTTTACCGTTTAAAAACAACTTTTAATAAAACCACAGTAAAGAACTCACATTTACAGATGCACTGTCCTGGTGCATGCAGGTAAAGCGCTTGTATGATAAAGATGGACAACCCCTTGATCACTGAAACATTCACAGATCCTCGGTCCTGTGTCCCCAGCGGCTCATGAACTGCTTCCTAGATGGTTGTAATGATGTCACAGGCTCCGCCTCGATGCATTTCCTCACTGTACTTGTGACTTTGTGACACCTCTTGATATAGTCACAAGTACAGTGAGGAAACTACATCGCTGGATGGTGTGTTTATTCACTACTTATTTTTTATTTTTTTTTGTAAATTAACAACCAGAGGTACTATTGGCCACATACTTATTGGTATGGGGGTGGATAACCCCTTGCTCCTTTTTTTAAAGGGGCTTCCAGATCCACACTTCAAACCTACTAGGCCAGGAATGTGGGGAAGAGGTCTTTGTCCTTATCAACATAGAGACAAGGTGCCGGGGGGTTGCATGCCTAGATAAGAGTCGAGTATGGATTTATGGGGGAAACCAAACTTTTTTTCTTACTTCTTTATTGCATGAGGTACCCCATTTCAATCCATACTAGTCCAAAACGATTTTGTGAGGACAGCATGTCTTTTTTGGTACCTTTTGAGGGAGAGTTTACTTTAAATTCCATACCAGACCCTTATCAAGGGTAAAAGTTGGGTGTGTGTTTTTAGAGGCATTTTTTTTTTAAGGGTTCCCCCTAATATTTCATACCAGACCCTCACCTCAAGCAATATTACTATAAGCTGAATAAAATGCCAGTACCCCATTTACTAAAGGGTGACAAACCAGATGTGCCATGACAAAGGGAGGGAGGGGAGCACACTGAGCCTATGATCCAACTGACAAATGCTGAGCTTCTGACCCAGCCTTTTATATTGGTCCAGGAGAGGGAAAGAAGTTTCCAGAAAAGACGCGAGTAGAGAACTTTCTCGCCCGAACCTCACACCAAGTCACCTCTCTTAAAGGGGCCATACACCTAAAAAAGATAAAAAGAAAGGGGGGAAATGATCACTGCAATCCCATGTAGGTGGTCCCCTTATGCAAATGCCCCCCTTATCATTCTTGATGATATGTTCAATACTTCTATTATACATTTCTAAACCAGACAGCTTAAACTAAAAATATTTTGCAAATAACTGGAACATTTCTTAAGTACCTAATAAGTATAGAAATAATAATAATAGTATCAGTATAACCACTTTTCAATGTTAATCTCAGATTCATTTCTCTATTAATCTCCTCTTGGAAAGAATAATGGATGTTTGTGTATCACCTGAGATCCTCTCTATCCCCTAAATTTAGAATACTGCAGGCATTTCTGGAGGGGAGGGTATCACAGCCACTGGGGTATTGGTTTATATTTTTTAGCATAATTATGCTACCTGCTGTGAAAAGTAAAATGTTAACTCATCTTAATATCTATCTGTACAAGCTTTTCTAAATACTTGTAACACTAAAATTGTGCAAAGTATTATAATAACTTACTATTTTCTCCTAACACCTTGATTTATTCTTCTGAAATAATTGAAAATATGGAATAATCAACCTAGTGCTCACACAGATACATAGTAACCTGTAGTAACCACTCATCAAACATATTTAATTGACCTAAATGTTGTAGGTTGTCTGCTATGGTTTACAGTGCTTTACACATCAGTGATCTTTGCCTTTTAACCTGGTTTGCTTAGTCACAACAGGAATGCCTTAATTTCAATTTTTTTTTTTAAACAATACCTGTAAATACCATTGTAATTGTGATAAACATATTTGTTGTCAATTTTTTTTTTTGCAAGCTTAGTGTATTTCTAGACAAAATCTTTTTATTTTAATTTTGGGTTGAGTGGGGGAGGTTTGGACCCTTTGTCACAATGGTATTGCTGCAATGCATTGCTACCCGAGCTGGGAAAAGACCACTTAGACCTGCATAATTTCTGCCCTATTTTCCTACTTAACAGTGACATTAAGGAGGTATTAAACCCACAAGTTTTCCAAAACCAAAAATCTAATATATTGCAGCTTACCAATTATTAGATGTGGTGGCTACATCAGTTTTATTTTCTTTGGCTTTTTTTCTCTGTGTTTTCACCTGGTGATCTGGCCAGTAACATACCTCCTGTATGAGACACAACTCTGAATGAATAAATGACCGCAGGGGACACAGAGGACAGTAGTATTGTCAGTCAGTGGGAAAGGTAGTGTTAAATGTACTAGCAGATTTAGATACACTAACAAACTGAAGCTAAACTCCAACTCACACTTTAAAAACAGTTACTGCAAACATTTTTTCCCTTCTGGGATAAAGGTTTTGCATGAATAAATAAAAGCTGATCATTTTAATCACCCCTGCCAGTGTTAAATGGTTTATCTCATCCATGTAAACTGATACACTCTTCTTGTGCTTTTGAAAAACAACTGACTTGCTTGCTGGTATACCAGATGAAAAAAGAAGAAAGAAAGCCTAAAAAAGGAAACTAATGCAGCCAATTACATCTAAGAATAGGTAAGCTGCAATATAATAAATATTTGCTTTTGGGTTTAATACTGCTTTAAATTACTAGTTAAAGTACTGGCTATCAGTTAAAATCCTTCCCTTACCTCTTTGATCCATAAAGACCAGGTGGGCTTTATTCTGAATTGAAAAGCCCTTAATAACACACACAAGGTAATTCATTTAATACATCCTCTTCCTCACAACAAATTACAAGGTATACTCTTATCACTAAACTTGCATAAAGCTTTTGATACCATCTACTGTAATTATTTGCACTACATATTGCAAAAACAAGGATTTGGTTAAAATCCCTCTACTGTGACCCATCTAATTCTTAACTAACTTTCTTATTTGTCCTTGCCCTGTAACTCTTGGCATAACTTATCAGAACAAATCCTGATATCTATGGTTTACATTATTGCTGGCATGAGTATAAGGTTAGTCTTTTTACTTATGATCTGTTACTAACTTTAACCCAACCTATCATTTCCTTGCCCAACCCGCTATCTACCTTGTACTCTTTTGTCCAAATCTGGTAATGAAGAAAATTCAGTGGTCCTCAATATTTTTTTAACTAACCCCACATTTGAAACACTAAAATTCTCTCTCAAATTCACTTGGGCTGGTAGATAGCTTGGCTATCAGGGTATCCAGCTGACCGCCCATTATACCAAGCTGTACTCAGCTAACTTTATCCCTACAATTCACTACTTAAAATCTAAAATAATGTGCTGGACTCAACATTCTATCTTTTGGAAGGGAAGAATTAACTCAATTAAAATGAATGCTCTGCAAAAGCTCTGTTACCTCTTCCTTAACCTCCCTTTCCCAACTTTTTACTTTGCTATTAAATCCTTTCAAAATCATGTTATGTCTTTTATTTGGCACAATCATGGACCAAGAATTTCTCAGAGAGCCATGTTTATACATAGGCGCAACAGTTGCTTAGGTGTTCCAATTTTTTTTAAAACACTATCAAGCAGCCCAAGTTACTCCGCTGGTTGACTTATATGCCAGCAGTGAGGCCCATCTTTGGGTGAAATTGAAGGCTACCTCCTGCACCCCTATGAATGTAAAATCTCTACTCTGGACCCCTCCTAATTTACGGCCACAAACAATTATCCCCTTGATTAAACATACCGTGAGAGTCTGGGATGGTTATTTGGTATCTATCTTCATAGAGATCCTTGGCTAGCTCTTTTACATTTCAAACTCCCAGACATCACCAGGAGACAATTTAAATTGGCACACTTTGTCCTCATAGCTTCCAAGTTAACAATTGCCAGAGCTTAGAAAAAAGCAGTTCACCTGTTTTTCCAAGGTTATAACCGGATTTTGTCTTTTTCCTCACCAACAGCCATGCAAAATTCCTCAAAATCTGTGAGCTGTGGATCACATACTATCACCCAGCTCTTTCTGTATGTAGCACCATCCTAGTTAAGTGCTAGCTAGGTTAGGTAAATTTAGTTCTTTGGCTTCTCTGTAATCAGTGGAGCTGCTTTTGATTGCTCTGAGTTTCCCTGGCTGTGGGGTTGTCTGCTCCCCCTGCCTTCTGGATAGTTCTGACAAGTAGTAGGTTACATTTAACAAATCAAACAGCTGAATATTTATGTTGACTCAGCCAATCCCTGGGGGAAGGTGTCCAGATGGTGGCTGGGAGTGAGCATAAAGCTTAGAGCAGAGGGGTTCTTGTCCAGTTCAGCTTAATTTCTGCTTTGCTCATCAAGGTCCCAGCTGAGCTAGCTGGGGGCTTATTCTACTGAACTTTTCTGGAGTTGATTGAGGGAATTATCTGGGGATCTGGTAAGAAGAGTCCATAGGAGACATGTCTGACTGATATTTGTCATGTACCTGAGTGTATTTGAACCGGGATGTTCCTGGTCCCACAGCTACAGTCTTACTTGTTGTGCCACAGAAAAGCCCTGGAGTTATGGCTATGTTCTCTCAGTTTGATGCATTACCTTGGACTCGCTAGCCCCACCTGCTGCCAGCTGTGGTCAATCTACAATCAAAGCAGCCCATAAATAGCAGCACTCCCTATCTCTCAGTGTCCGTTTGTGTGGACTAGCTCCCGGTTTGCACCAGAACATGCGAACAGGCAAAAAATTTGTTCGAACACGCGAACACCGTTAAAGTCTATGGGACTCGAACATGAATAATCAAAAGTGCTAATTTTAAAGGCTTATATGCAAGTTATTGTCATAAAAAGTGTTTGGGGACCTGGATCCTGCCTCAGGGGACATGGATCAATGCAAAAAAAGTTTTAAAAACGGCCGTTTTTTCGGGAGCAGTGATTTTAATAATGCTTAAAGTGAAACAATAAAAGTGTAATATTCCTTTAAATTTCGTACCTTGGGAGTGTCTATAGTTTGCCTGTAAAGGGGCGCATGTTTCCCGTGTTTAGAACAGTCTGACAGCAAAATGACATTTCAAAGGAAAAAAAGTCATTTAAAACTACTCGCAATAATACAATACAATACACATAAAAGTTCATTGATAAAAACGGCATGGGAATTCCCCACAGGGGAACCTCGAACCAAAATTTTTAAAAAAATGGCGTGGGGGGATCCCCCTAAATTTCATACCAGGCCCTTCAGGTCTGGTATGGATATTAAGGGGAACCCCGGCCAAATTTTTTTTTTTTAAATGGCGTAGGGATCCCCCTTTAAAATCTATACCAGACCCTTTTAGGTCTGGTATGGATTTTAAGGGGAACCCTGCCCCAAAATTTAAAAAAAAATGGTTTGGGGTCCCCCCAAAAATCCATACCAGACCCTTATCCTTTCTTCTATCTTCCTTCGGTTTCTTCCTCCATCTTCTTCTTCTTCTGGTTCTTCTGGTTCTTCCTCCGGTGTTCTCGTCCGGCATCTTCCGTCTTCTTCCCTTCTTCTTCTCGGGCAGCTCTGCATCCATGTTGGGAGGCTCCCGCTGTGTGACGCTTCTCGTCTTCTGACGGTTCTTAAAAATGGAGGGCGGGGCCACGTG
Source organism: Lithobates clamitans (assembly GCA_037952925.1). NCBI lineage: Eukaryota > Metazoa > Chordata > Amphibia > Anura > Ranidae > Lithobates > Lithobates clamitans. Next base: position 3,453,129 of record JBBGZY010000255.1, on the reverse strand, counting down.
GTGACCCCGCCCCCCTCTGAAGCACGGGGACTTGATGGGGACTTCCCTGTGGCATTCCCCGTGCGTCAGAGGGGGGCGGGGTCACTGGGTGGCCCCACCCTCCGTTATTTAAGAACCGTCAGAAGACGAGACACAGTGGGGAGCCTCCCATCATGCATGCAGAGTGGCCCGAGAAGAAGAAGGGAAGAAGAGGCCGCGGAGGAAGATGCCGGACGAGAACATGGGAGGAAGAACCAGAATAACCAGAAGAAGAAGAAGATGGAGGAAGAAACCGAAGGAAGATAGAAGAAAGGAGATAGAAGAAAGAATATGGAAAAAAGAAGACTTTAAATAAAGGAATTGTCAAAAACTGTCTCTTGTCGTTTTTAACAATTTTTGCAGTTTTTTTTCTGAAATGGTAGGGGTACTTTTGTACCCCCTTACCATTTCGCACAGGGGGAGGGCCGGGATCTGGGGGTCCCCTTGTTAAAGGGGGTTTCCAGATTCCGATAAGCCCCCCCCCGCAGACCCCCACAACCACCGGGCAAGGGTTGTGGGGATGAGGCCCTTGTCCCCATCAACATGGGGACAAGGTGCTTTGATGGGCTACCCAAAAGCACCCTCCCAATGTTGAGGGCATGTGGTCTGGTACGGTTCAAGAGGGGGGGGTGCTCTCTCGTCCCCCCCTCTTTTCCTGTGGCCTGTCAGGTTGCGTGCTCGGATAAGGGTCTGGTATGGATTTTTGGGGGGACCCCACGCCATTTTTAAAAAAAATTTTGGCACGGGGTTCCCCTTAAAATCCATACCAGACCTGAAGGGTCTGGTATAGATTTTGAGTAGGACCCCCACGCCATTTTTTTTAAAATTTTGGCCGGGGTTCCCCTTAATATCCATACCAGACCTGAAGGGCCTGGTATGGAATTTAGGAGGACCCCCACGCCATTTTTTTAAAATTATGGGTCGAGGTTCCCCTGTGGTGAAATCCCATGCCGTTTTTATCAATGAACTTTTATGTGTATTGTCGGACCGACAATTCATTAATAGCCGCGAGTAGTTTTAAATGACTTTTTTCTTTTGAAATTTCAATTTGCTGTCAGACTGTTCTAAACATGGGAAACATGCGCCCCTTTACTATACTATAGACACCCCCCCGGTACGAAATTTAAAGGAATATTACACTTTTATTGTTTCACTTTAAGCATTATTAAAATCACTACCCCCGAAAAAACGGCCGTTTTTAAAACTTTTTTTTGCATTGATCCATGTCCCCTGGGGCAGGACCCAGGTCCCCAAACACTTTTTATGACAATAATTTGCATATAAGCCTTTAAAATTAGCACTTTTGATTTCTCCCATAGACTTTTAAAGGTTGCTCCGCGGCTTTCGAATTTGCCGCGAACACCCCAAATTGTTTGCTGTTCGGCGAACAGCCAATGTTATTATTATTATTATATGAGATTTATATAGCGCCAACAGTTTACGCAGCGCTTTACAATGTAGCTCATCCCTACTTTCTAGCCTGCTGATTTTGTCTTCACCGCCAGCTCGTGTATGACCTTTGCCTGCCTGACCACTCTCTGGATTTCGATCTTGTACCACTTTGCCTGATCTGTTGCCAACTTGATCTGCCTGACTAAGTTTTCGCCTGAATCCTCAGCACACAAGCTGTCATGTACCAGATAAGACCAGAACTGTGTGGATTGCGACAGAGGAAACCCAGATGTGTATAAGTGAAATATAAATGATTTTTTAAAGATAAGTAAATAAATATAAACACAACCACCTCCAATATCACTCAGTACACAACAACCAATACCAAACAGAAACCCACAAATAATAGTAACAGAACAGATATATACAAGTAAGGGGAATACCGAGATCATAAACAGAGCCAGGCAAGGGTCGTCAACGGGAGGTCAGCAGCTGGGGAAGGGAAACAAACAAGACAATGAGAAGACGGATGGATCACAGGAGGGACGGGTCAGATACAAGGCTCCGGGTCCAGGGTTCAGGTAGCAGACAGGGAACAGGATAAACAGGTTCCAGGAAACAGGTTCAGGTTCAGGAATCAGGTTTTCAGTATCAGGGTAACAGGATGCAGGCTGCAGGTCAGGGCTCAAGGACAATACCAAGGCAAGGTGTGTGTGCACTTGCCGGGTATTTATACTACAGCTGCTAATTAAAGTCAGGTGATGCCTGTCTGCAGAGGGTAATACCTGCTCCATACTGCCAGGATCCCTCCGCTGGTGGACACCAGTACTGCGGCCCAAAGATGACAAAATACCAGCAGGAAAAAGCTCTCCTGACAGCTCCAAACTGCCAGGAGACACCTGCTGGTGGACCTCAGTACTGCATGCCAAATGATCGATATTACCAGTGGAGGGGACCTTTACTGAAAGTACCCCCCCTCGAAGGAACGATCTCTGGATGCTCCAACTAGCTGTTGCTGGGGAAAGTCCATGGCGTCCAGCCGGGCACCAGGCAAAGTCACATCAGGTTGGGCAATAAGTCTGTCAAGCTGAATAGTAGGCACAGGAACCCCAAGCTCAGTAGCAGGCACATCAAATGGGTCAGCGGGCACTTCAAGCTGGGCAGCGGGCACTTCAAGCATTTCAAGCTGGGCAGCAGACAGTGGCACATCAGGCTGGGCAGCGGACAGGAACACATCAGGCTGGGCAGCGGACAGGAACACATCAGGCTGGGCAGCGGACAGGAACACAACAGGCTGGGCAGCGGACAGGAACACATCAGGCTGAGCAGCAGATAAGAACACATCAGGCTGGGCAGCAGACAAGAACACATCAGGCTGGGCATCAGACAAGGACACATCAGGTTGGGCAGCGGACAGGAACACATGAGGCTGGGCAGCGGACAGAAACACGTCAGGCTGGGCAACAGACAGGAACACATCAGGCTGGGCAGCAGACAGGAACACATCAGGCTGGGCAGAAGACAGAGGCTCATCAGGCTGGGCAGCAGGTTCCAGGTCATCGAGCTGGGGAGCAGGCAATGAGACATCAGGCTAGAAAGCGGGCACATCAGGCTGGAAAACGGGCACATCAGACTGGAAGGTAGGCACTGGCTCTTCAGGCTGGAACACTGGCACCTCAGCCTGGAACACTGGCACCTCAGCCTGGAACACTGGCACCTCAGGCTGGGACTCTGGCACCTCAGGCTGGGACTCTGGCACTCCAGGCTGGGACTCTGGCACTCCAGGCTGGGACTCTGGCACTCCAGGCTGATGCTCTGGAACTTCAGGGTAAGACCCTGGCACTTCAGGCTGGGATTCTGGCACCTCAGGCTGGGACCCTGGCACCTCCGGCTGGAATTCTGGCACTTTAGGCAGGAATTTTGGCACTTCAGGCTGGAACTCTGGCACTTCAGGCTGGGACAGATTGGTGGGTGTGGAGCAGACTGGAAAGGAGGATTGGGATATGGCAGAGAAGAGGTAACAGTAGCTGGGGGAAGTTCTTGTGGATTAGTAGGCAGCTGAGAAGAGGCAGGTGGATTGAATGCAGGATAGGTACAGGGAGCAGAGACCGGATATGAGTATTTGGTTGGGAGCAACGTATACTGGGCTGTAACTGAATTTGGCATGGGTGATGGGGAAACAGATTTTTGGGCAGGCAGGTGTCTGATGGCAGAAATGGTTTGTTGTGGGTTGGTTGGGGCTGGTTGTAACATATCGGACCATGCTGAGAGTATTGGTTGGACAAAGGACAGATCACATGCTGCCTGTCGAACAAGGGTTTGTACTTATACACCCCAAAAGCTTCTGCTCAGAACAAATGGAATAGTGCTCAAAAAAGCATGTGGAATCATCCTCTAACAGCCACACCAGAGACTCCACCTGATCAGCACTGAAAGGGGGAGAAAAATCATCACTGGTCTTTGGAACACAGGACAGGGCTAGCTCAGCACATATTTGGATCAAAGGCTGCACATGCCCAAACAACATACAGCCCTGTTCAACCAGGGAGTGGGCCAAACGGATGATCTCAAGCAGCTGGTCATTGGTCCACTCTTTCAGTGTTTGGCGGAGATACTTGCCACTTTCTGACGCCAGCAGAGCATAATAAGAAATTACATTGGGATTCATTCCAGCAAAGCCAACAGAACCAAGATGGTTCCTCTGTGCAGCTACTTCTGGTCAGGGATGGCCTTGGTATTCTGTCATGTACCAGATAAGACCAGAACTGTGTGGACTGCAACAGAGGAAATCCAGACGTGTATAAGTGAAATATAAATGATTTATTAAAGATAAGTGAATAAATATAAACACAACCACCTCCAATATCACTCAGTGCACAACAACCAATACCAAACAGAAACCCACAAATGATAATAGTAACAGAACAAATATATACAAGTAAGGGGAATACCGAGATCATAAACAGAGCCAGGCCAGGGTCATCAACGGGAGGTCAGTAGCTGGGGAAGGGAAACAAACAGGACAATGAGAGGATGGATGGATCACAGGAGGGATGGGTCAGATACAAGGCTTATGGTCCAGGGTTCAGGTAGCAGACAGGGAACAGGATAAACAGGTTCCAGGAAACAGGTTCAGGTTCAGGAATCAGGTTTTCAGGATCAGGGTAACAGGATGCAGGCTGCAGGTCAGGGCTAAAAGACAATACCAAGGCAAGGTGTGTGTGCACTTGCCGGGTATTTATACTACAGCTGCTAATTAAAGCCACATGATGCCTGTCTGCAGAGGGTAATAACTGCTCCATACTGCCAGGATCCCTCCGCTGGTGGACGCCAGTACTGTGGCCCAAAGATGACAACATACCAGTAGGAAAAATCTCTCCTGACAGCTCCAAACTGCCAGGAGACACCTGCTGGTGGACCTCAGTACTGCACGTCAAATGATCGATATTACCAGCGAAGGGAACCTTTCCTGACACAAGCTCCACTTCGGACACTACCTATCACAGGTACCTTACATTACAAATGGGCCACAATGGCAGTGGACCCTGCTTAGATTGTTAAGGCGATTTCACGCCAGGGACAATTGATTGGAGCTCATGAACAGCATCTTTCTTCCCTGGACGCCAAGTTAGATGAACTTTGTACTATGCCTAAATCTTGCTTGCCTGGTACTTCTGCAATGGTCAAGACTCCTGCTCCAATCCAACCTACCTCTTCTGTACCACCCAAACTTCCCCTGCCTGAAAAATTTGGTGGTGATACTGGGGACTGCAGAGGCTTTTTAAATTTTTGCTGTTTGCATTCCCACAACAACCCTAGGACAGCCCTAGGATCTTTTAACACTTCGTCTGCCAAAGTGACTTTTGTAATTTCCTTGTTAAAGGGGAAGGTCCTGGCCTGGGTCTCTCCTTACCTAGAACACAATGATCCTGTGCTGCAAGACGCTGACACATTTCTGGCTTCTCTCCAGACTTTATTTGGAAAGCCAGATAGAGCTTCTGCAGCTGAGTACTCACTTTAGGACATACAACAAGGTACCAGGTCTGTGGCACAATATGCTATTGAGTCCCGTACCCTGGCTTCTGAGACTAATTGTGACTCAAGGGCATTACGTGCAGCCTTTCAAAAAGGTCTTACAGATCGCATCAAGGACAAATTAGTCTATAAGGATTCCCCAGAAGATCTTGAGAAATTCATAGAGCTGTGTGTTCGTCTGGATGTCCGGTATCATGAAAGGTGTCAAGAGAGACTTAGAACTTGCAAGTTTCCTAGGCCAGTTTATCGTTTGGCCCCTAACTTCCAAGCACCACCCCAGCCAGAACCTGGAATCTCAGTTGAACCCCAGGCACCTGTGGAACCCAGGGAAGTAAGTTGTCTCCACCTAACTGAGTCAGAGAAACAAAGGAGGCATGCATTGGGCCTATGCCTGTACTGTGGACTTAAAGGACATTTGTTATCTGTCTGCCCTTTCTGTCCAGTAAAAGGCAGGGTCTAACCAGTGTTGGAGGAGCTGGGTTAGACCTTACAGGTATATCCTCCAAGACCAAGATTACCATTCCCGCAATTATCCATTTACCCTCTAAACTTGTCTCCTGTGAGGCTTTTGTGAATTCTGGAGCCGCTGGCATATTCTTGGACTACACTTTTGCTAAAGAAAATAACATCCCATTTGTTCCAAAGTCTAGACCCCTGAACATCACCACCCTGAATGGACAACCCTTGGGAGATGTAATTGTAAAATTTTAGACTACGACAATCACCCTTCAGGTAGGCGTACTCCACAAAGAGGAAGTCTTGTCTCTTATTGATTCTCCACTTCTGCCCGTTATCCTTGGTTACCCATGGTTACAACAACATAACACTTCGTTTGATTGGAAAAATGGAGAACTAACCTCTTGGGGGTCATTCTGTCATCTAAACTGTTTGTCTCAACCCAAGAGACTTTCTGGTTGTCTGTTGGCTTCCGTGGCCATCCCACCTACCTTGCCTCATGAATTCCATGAGTTTGCAGACGTATTTTGCAAGTAAAAGGCAGAGGTTTTACCTCCACATCATTCTTTTGACTGCGCAATTAATTCCTGGAGCACCTCTTCCCAAAGGAAGGACCTATCCCCTGCCTTTGCCTGAACAAAAACGTAAAAGACAACTTGAAAAGAGGTTTTATCCGACCCTCTTCTTCTCCAGTAGGGGCAGGTTTTTTCTTTGTTGAAAAAAAAGATGGGGGTCTTCGACCATGCATAGACTATTGAGGGTTAAATCAAATCACTGTAAAAGACTCCTACCCTTTGCCTCTCATTCTTGAACTGTTTGATGTACTTGAAGGAGCTGTTATCTTCTTTAAGCTGGACCTATGAGGGGCTTATAATCTGATTCGAATTAAAGACGGGGATGAGTGGAAGACAGCATTCAACACTCGTAATGGACATTTTGAATATCTGGTTATGCCATTGGGGTTGTGTAACATCCCTGCTGTCTTCCAACATTTCATGAATGACATTTTTTATGATTTCAGCAACAGTTTTGTGATTATCTACTTGGACGACATTTTCATCTTTTCCAAGACTCATCTAGAGCACATCTCACATGTAAAGCAGGTATTACAACGACTGAGAGAAAACCATCTTTACGCGAAGATTGAGAAATACAGTTTCCATCACAGTCGTATTCCTTTCCTTGGATACATCATAAGTGCTGTTGGTTTCCAAATGGACCCTAAAAAACTTTCTACTGTCTTGCAATGGCCCCAACTGACCACTTTAAGAGGGCTCCAAAGCTTTCTAGGGTTCGCAAATTACTACAGACGCTTCATCAAAGGTTTTGCCTCCATTGCGGCCCCTCTTACTGCTTTGACTAAGAAAGGTACAAATTGCAAGGTGTGGCCCTCAGAAGCGGAATCGGCTTTCCAGCAATTAAAAGACATGTTCAGCAAGGCTCCAATTATTTAGCATCCAAATCCCGATCTCCAGTGTATAGTTGAGGTTGATGCCTCTGAGGTAGGAGCAGATGCCGTGCTGTCCCAGAGACAGCCTAAGTCCGGTAGAATCCATCCAGTAGCGTTTTTTTCTAGAAAGTTTTCCCCAGCGGAGATGAATTACAATGTTGGGAATCGAGAACTACTGGCTATGAAATTGGCATTGTCCTAATGGCAACATCTTCTGGAAGGGGCTTCCAAGCCTTTTTCTATCCTCACTGACCATAAAAACCTGCTGTATCTTCAGACTGCAAGACGTTTGAACTCACATTAGGCTCTGTTTTTCTCCTGTTTTAATTTTGTTCTTTCTTATGTTCCTGGGCATAAAAACAAGAAAGCCGATGCTCTTTCCAGACAGTTCGTCTGCTAATAAAGTACCCTGCACATTGCCTACTGGACTGTTACAACCACTTCTGGCACCTCACCAGCCTTGGACCCATTTGACTATGAACTTCATTACAGACTTACCCAAGTCCAAGGGCATGACTGCTATATGGGTCATAGTGGATCGCTTTTCCAAAATGTCTCATTTTGTGCTGCTCCCAGGATTACCTACAGCGGAAGCACTGTCTACCCTCCCCCTTTCCCATATTGTGAGATACCATAGCATACCTACCAATGTCGTCTCGGACCACGGATCCCAGTTTGTTTCCCGATTCTGGAGAGCGTTCTGCAAGAAACTGGGAGTAACGCTCTCACTCTCTACCTCACATCCCCCTCAAACAGATGGTCAAACTGAACGCATGACCCAGACCCTTGAAACCTATCTTCGACATTATGTCAGTGCCTTACATTCCAACTGGTCTGAGTATTTGCCTTTGGCTGAGTTCACCATTAATTCCCATTGGCACAGTGCTCTTCATCACCACACCATTCTACGCAGCCCTAGGCTATCACCCTCAGACTTTTCCCCTACTCAGCCTTCTTCTGGTGTACCAGCAGCAGATCAGCAGGTGAAAAATATTTTGCTACACTGGAAAAAGATTTGCTTATTACTACGGAAGTCAGCAAGCAAGTTTGCGCTTTTCTCCAACAAACGAAGACGCCATATACCTCCATATGTGGTGGGGGACAGAGTTTGGCTATCAACCAATTACGTGAGACCGAAACAACCTTCTACCAAATTGGGCCCTCGATTCATCGGTCCTTACAGAATTATTGCTTGAGTTGGGCCAGTCTCCTATCAGTTGAAATTGCCCTCCTCTCTCCAGATACTTCCCGTATTCCACATTTCCCTCCTCAGAAAGGCAATTTTCAATCTCTACTCCAGAACGCAACAGCTACCTCCACCTGTTCTTGTTGATGGACAAAATTAGTTTGAAGTCTCTAAGATTCTTGATTCCAGAAGACAGGGTCGTGGCCTAAGGTATTTTGGTTCATTGGAAGGGATATCCTATCACAGACCGTTCCTGAGTCCCAGCCAAAGATTTGCATGCTTCTCCTCCTATTCGACACTTCCATGCCTCCTTTCCCACTAAACCCCGCTAGCCCCCCAGAGGGGTCCCTTTCATGTACCTGGGTGTATTCAAACTGGGATGTTCCTGGTCCCACAGCTGCAGTCTTACTTGTTGTGCCACAGAAGAGCCCTGGAGCAGCCCATAAATAGCAGCACTTCTTATCTCTCAGTGCCTGTTTGTGTGTGACTGCTTTGTGACTCTGAATACCGTATATGAACTTCTGCCTGAATTCATGATTACTCTCTAGCCTGCTGATTTTGTACTTCACCGCCAGCACGTGTATGACCTTTGCCTGCCTGACAACTCTCTGGATTTCGATCGCGTACCGCTTTGCCTGATCTGCCTGACTAAGTTTTCACCTGAATACTCAGCACACAAGCTCCACTTCGGACACTACCTATCACAGGTACCTTACAATATTGGAAGGAGGCATCTAAATATCCAAAGACATTTGTGAGTACAGACCGATGTGTGAGATCCCAGTTTCTGCGTGCTGCTGCTATCCCTCTTGCATCAGTGTCAGCCTGTACTTAAAAGTGGACATTCCTTATGGCGTTCCTGTATAACTCAGTCTATCATTTGCTGCTGCAATGACTGTGCTAGGAAGCTTTGAGAAGGAGACAAGTGTCCTCATGTTACTCTCTACAGTTACCAGCGTATCCCACAGTTACCCTACACCCCATCCAAGTTCAAGTTTAATAAAGCATCAGAAAAAATATACCCCTATTTAATGAGCCAGAAGAGTGACTGAGACTGTGTGCCTGGCTGTGGATATACTAGCTCAGGAAAGAAGCTGGAATAAATTAGCGGCCCTTGCGGGGTTAATCGCTACATGTATAATATAAAGCCTGGTATGAGGTACAGAGCCCGGTGTATAATGTACAGCCTAGTATATGATGTGCAGAGCCCTGTGTATAATGTAGAGCCTGGAATATAATGTACAGAGCCCGGTGTATAATGTACAGCCTGGTATATGATGTGCAGAGCCATGTGTATAATGTACAGCCTGGTATATGATGTACAGAGCCCAGTGTATAATGTAGAGCCTGGTATATGATGTGCAGAGCCCTGTGTATAATGTAGAGCCTGGTATATGATGAGAAGAGCCCGGTATATAATGTAGAGCCTCGTATATGATGTGCAGAGCTCTGTATATGATGTACAGAACCCTGTGTATAATGTACAGCCTGGTATATAATGTACAGAGCCCTGTGTATAATGTACGGCCTGGTATATAATGTACAGAGCCCTGTGTATAATGTAGAGCCTGGTATATGATGTACTACAAGGGATGGAGTGGGTGTATTATATAAGGAGTGGGGCTTATGGGAAGTGGAAGGGGTCAAAAGGGAAGGGCAGGGTCTGCCCCCCCCCCCCATCTTAAAAGTTTACCAACCGTCACTGCTCTATATTGAACTTTCTTCTGTTTATTGATCTCCTACTGTAAGTACTGTAGCATTGGTTTATGGACCATGTATATATGTACTACCTGCTGTTTTGTTGATTTAAAATAAAAAAATATCAAATGAAAGTGAAGGGAATTCCACATTTTAAGAGTTATCCCCACAACAAGAGATGAGAGAAAATCTTCTAGGGACACCTCTCCAAAAGGGGAATTCCATTTTGGGAGATTTCTCTAACTTCCTTTTGCATTTCTAGGACTGTAAGTAATGGGACATATCCCCAGTGGTACCAATTTCCAGATACCAAATTCTTTCAAAAAGTAAATTTGGGCTATCCATACACTGTTAAGTATTTCTAATCATAGTATGAATAATTGTAGCTGGTTACACTTCATTGAAATAAATAGATGTGAGGCCATGTCCTGTTTAAGAGCTTTTCCTGTCACGTTTAAGGGTATACTATGGCTCAATAATTTTTACCTAGATTTGGTGGTGATCACCCATATTTGGATGCAGAAAATTTCTGCCTCTTCACTACCCTCAGGGAAACTGGTTGATCACTGGGTTAGAAGGCATTGAAAATGTGGTCCTTCCATAATTGTGCTGCCAGCATTTGCCAGTACTTCACTTCTCTTCCCCATATGCATAAACATAACTAGGGATTCATATTCATGCAGCTGTTGACCTGATAATACAGCCAAACAACAAAAAAAAACTTTATTTCTTGGTGCCTTGTAGGGATGAGCCGAACACCCCCCTGTTCGGTTCGCACCAGAACATGCGAACAGGAAAAAAGTTCGTTCGAACACGCGAACACCGTTAAAGTCTATGGGACACGAACATGAATAATCAAAAGTGCTAATTTTAAAGGCTAATATGCAAGTTATTGTCATAAAAAGTGTTTGGGGACCTGGGTCCTGCCCCAGGGGACATGGATCAATGCAAAAAAATGTTTTAAAAACGGCCGTTTTTTCAGGAGTAGTGATTTTAATAATGCTTAAAGTCAAACAATAAAAGTGTAATATCCCTTTAAATTTCGTACCTGGGGGGTGTCTATAGTATGCCTGTAAAAGGGTGCATGTTTCCTGTGTTTAGAACAGTCTGACAGCAAAATGACATTTTGAAGGAAAAAACTCATTTAAAACTACCGCGGCTATTGCATTGCCGACAATACACATAGAAGTTCATTGATAAAAACGGCATGGGAATTCCCCAAAGGGCAACCCCGAACCAAAATTTTAAAAAAAAAATGACGTAGGAGTCCCCCTAAATTCCATACCAGGCCCTTCAGGTCTGATATGGATATTAAGGGGAACCCCGGCCAAAATTTAAAAAAAAAATGATGTGGGGTTCCCCCTAAATTCCATACCAGACCCTTCAGGTCTGGTATGGATTTTAAGGGGAACCCCGCGCCAAAAAAAAACAAAAAAAAACGGCGTGGGGTCCCCCCAAAAATCCATACCACACCCTTATCCGAGCACGCAACCTGGCAGGCCGCAGGAAAAGAGGGGGGGACGAGAGTGCGGCCCCCCCCTCCTGAGGCCACATGCCCTCAACATTGGGAGGGTGCTTTGGGGTAGCCCCCCAAAACACCTTGTCCCCATGTTGATGAGGACAAGGGCCTCATCCCCACAACCCTGGCCGGTGGTTGTGGGGGTCTGCGGGCGGGGGGCTTATCGGAATCTGGAAGCCCCCTTTAACAAGGGGACCCCCAGATCCCGGCCCCCCCCTGTGTGAAATGGTATGGGAGTACAAAAGTACCCCTACCATTTCACTAAAAAACTGTCAAAAATGTTAAAAATGACAAGAGACAGTTTTTGACAATTCCTTTATTTAAATACTTCTCCTTTCTTCTATCTTCCTTCATCCCTTCCCTCATCTTCTGGTTCTTCTGGTTCTTCTGGCTCTTCTGGTTCTTCCTCCGGCGTTCTCGTCCAGCATCTCCTCCGCGGCGTCTTCTATCTTCTTCTCCTCGGGCCGCTCTGCACCCATGGCATCGGGGGAGGCTCCCGCTCTTCTCTTCATCTTCTTCATCTTCTTCTCTTCTTCTTTTCTTCTCTTCTTCTCTTCTCTTCTTCATTTTCTTCTCCGGGCCGCTCCGCACCCATGCTGGCATGGAGGGAGGCTCCACGTCCAGCGACCAGAGTGAGGAGTAGCATATGGCATTTATGCTGTGTTTAACCACTTCCCGCCCGGTCTATAGCAAAATGATGGCCGGGCGGTGGTTCAGTTATCCTGACTGGGCGTCATATGATGTCCAGCAGGATAAGACACAATCGCGCCCCCGTGGGGGCGCGCAGCGTGGTGATCGGTGGTGAGGCATGTCAGTCTGACACACCGCATCACCGATCTCGGTAAAGAGCCTCTGACAGAGGCTCTTTACCTTGTGGTCAGCTGTGTCTAATCACGGCTGATCATGATTATTGGCTTTTCCTCACTCACGTCTGACAGACGCGAGTAGAGGAGAGCCGATCGGCAGCTCTCTTGACAGCACAGCCCCCCCCCTGTGGATGCCCGCCAGGACCACCTGGGATGTCGCCAGGACCACCAAGGATTACCATAAAGGACGCCCACCATGTATGCCACCCTAGACCACCAGGGATATGCCAATCAGTGCCCAGGCAGCTGCCAATCAGTGCCCAATAACAATGCCTGCCAGTGCCATCAGTGATGCCTATCAGTGCCAGCCATCAGTGCTGCTTATCAGTGCTCTGCAGTGCTGCCTATCAGTGCCACCAATAAGTACATATCAGTGCAGCCTTTCAGTGCCCATCAGTACCCACCAGTGCCACCTATGAGTGTCTATCAATGCCTATCAGTGCCACCCATAAGTGCCGCCTATCAGTGCCCATCGCTGGTGCCTATCAGTGCCCATCGTCAGTGCTCATCAGTGCCACCACATCGGTGCTGCCTTATCAGTGCCTGTCAGTGTAGCTTATCAGTGCCCATCAGTGAAGGAGAAAACCTACTTTTTTACAAAATTTTATAACAGAAATAAAGAAAAACATTTTTTTTTTTCAAAATTGTAATATTTTTTTATTTGTTTAGCAAAAAATAAAAACCGCAGAGGTGATCAAATACCACCAAAGGACAGCTCTATTTGTGGGAAAAAAATGATAAAAATTTTGTTTGGGTACAGCCTAACATGACCGCACAATTGTCATTTAACCACTTCAGCCTCGAAAGATTTTACCCCATTCCTGACCAGAGCACTTTTTACAATTTGGCACTAAGTCAATTTAACTGACAATTGCGCGGTCATGCTAGGCTGTACCCAAACAAAATTTGTGTCCTTTTTTTCCCACAAATAGAGCTTTCTTTTGGTGGTATTTGATCACCTCTGCGGTTTTTATTTTTTGCGCTTCAAACAAAAAAGTCAAAAAAAGACAACTTTGAAAAAAATAAATTTTTTACTTTTTGCTATAGTAAATATCCCCAAAAAATGTGAAAAAAAGGGAATTTCTTCATCAGTTTAGGCCAATATATATTCTTCTACATTTTTGGTAAAAAAATATTGCAATAAGCGTATATTGATTGGTTTGCGCAAAAGTTATAGCGTCTGCAAACTACCGGAAAGATGTATGGCATTTTCATGGCATTTATTTATTTTACTAGTAATGGCGGTGATCAGCGATTTTGTTTTTTTTTTGTTTGTTTTTTGCGGTATTGCGACGGACAGATTGGAGACTTTTGACACTTTTTTGGGACCATTGGCATTTATACAGCAATCGTCACTCGTCACTGGCACGGAAGGGGTTAACACTAGGGGGCGATCAAGGGGTTAATTGTGTGTTCCCTCAGTGTGTTCTAACTGTATGGGGATGTGAATGACTAGGAGAGGAGGCTTATCATTTTTCCTACTTAGTAGGAACAAACGATATGGCTCCTCTCCTCTGACAGCACCGAGATTTGTGAGTTTCCGCACACAAATCCCTGTGCTGGCGCTCGTGCGCGGAATCGCGTGTGGCCGGCGGTGATCGTGCCCGCCAAGCAACGCGCATCGGGTCCCCCACCGCGCAGCATAAGTCCAACATTCAAGCTTTAATGCATTTCAATGGCCAGAATAAATTAATATTCTGGCCAATAGAAAGCATTAATGCTCAAACATTAGACGTGCAATACACACCTTTTTAGCATGTTTTTTTAAGCTGCATTTTCCTTCCAAAAGTTCTGGTGTTCAGAGGGGCTTTTACAGATGTCCTATGTGCATGAGGCATAATATGAAATATTTGCCATTTTACCTTTTTAAAATTAAAAAATATATATTTTTTTTATTCTAGGCCATAATGAAAACCACTACATGTTGTATTTAAGGATATATGTACATATCGATTTCCACTCTTAATTTTCCACCAGCAGCTGTGTACAGTACACGTACTGTTCACACAATGCACTATAATGTAAAGATTCCTAAATCAGATACGTCTTTCCTTCCTTGCCTCTGTTGTTAACCTTTCCATAAGGTGAAGGAGAGGGTGACAAGCAGTCTGCATACTCTTCTACCCTCAGCTGTATAAAATTGTTTCTGAAGACGATAAAGCCATTCTAATGACAAGGCCTTTTCCCTAGTACGTAAGGCAGCAATACTTGCGAAGCTCCCCTCCCTGGTCCCTGGGCAGATGCCGTTACTGTTGCCTTGGCAGACAGCACACGGCCAGCAGGAGGGTTTGTATTAGATGGATGAACTCTGTGAAACAAGAAAATTGTCCCACTTACAGAAGATAATGAACAGAAAAGTGATACGGCGGAAGCAATTAATCCTAATCACTTAGAAGACAATGCAATTCAATTACCGCTTCTTTGAGGAGTTAAAATCCTCCAATTAATGTTAATAGGATTTTTTTTTCTCTCATGATGGCAGATAGCACAGCACACTTCCAGCCTTCTACGTACAGATAAGAAGGAACAGAGGCAGCTCCATGCTTTTCTCTATCTCTCTGCCTAGTGTCTCCCTCCATCCAATAAGATGTTAATTACTTGCGGCTCGGATTCAACAGATGAAGCATGAGAGAATTTACTAATGTATTAACAGAGACCAGTGTTCAACTACATATGGTTTAAAAAGTAAAACAAATTATCTGTTTTACAGACTTTTTTTTTTTAAATGTTCTACGTTTTTCATTAAAATTTAATTCATATGGTATACTACTATCAAAACAAAAATGATCAATTTTTCATTTATTTTTTATTGCTGTGTTGCCTACTAAAAATGTGCTTGCATAATAAAAAAGAATTTAAGTACAATGACAATGTATATGTTTAACCTCCCTCTGGATTGCATCTCAGGATCTTGGTCCAGGTTACTTACCTTGTCTCCAGGATCATGCAATGTCCCCCTGCTTTGTCCTCCGCCCGATGTCTCTGTGTCGGGCTCCGTTCTCTGCCAGCGTCTTCACGTACAGGGGCGGAGCCTGGCGGCAAATTTAAAAAGTAGTGCTTTGTCCCTAGTGCTTTGTCCAGTGCCCTGCATGCACTTTTATATTATATACTGTTCTTTCTGCCTAGAAACTCGAGATTGTACATGGCAATAAAAAAGTGCCCCTTTACGTCAAAAGTGGTTTTAGACCAGCTAGAAAACAGCGATGGTAAATTAGAACATTGCAGAATTGAGCGATAGGGAATCGTGGGGAAATTCATATTATTATTATTATTATATTATTTTTTATAATTATTTATAGTTGTGTTTTATAATTTGTGATTTTGTGTTTCAAACTTTATGTCTACTAGACTCTTGTTTGGACACATTTTAGTGTGTTATTACTAAGAATTACAGGCCTACAATATAAAACGCCAAATTTCTATGCGAAAAAATGTACCGCTTTGAGACGCTAAAAACCTGACATAATTATACCACCAGGGTGGCTACAAAAGATCATATTAATAGTACTAATTAAAAAAAAAAATACCTTGTTATAAGTCTGTCTTCAAGTTTAAAAAAATAAAAACTCTGTAGTTCGGTTTTATTATACATGTAGGCAGCTGTGTTGGCTTATTACATATTTACAGTTTGCGTCATGCTTTGTAGTGTAATGCAGTGGCTTTGCTTTACAGCTCTTCAGTTAAATGTTGGTCTATGAGTCAGCTAACTTATTGAAAACAACCAACTTCTTGTGTGGCTGATATCTTATCTCAACAGTTGTTGAGCAGGGAGGTTGAATATGGTTGAGTCAAATATTAAGCGCCCTCTAGTGATTAAGCTGCAAATCCCTACATTCAATGCAAAGCAAAACTTGGGAAGAAAAAAGTGTATAATGTACTATACTTTTCCTCTCAGTTACAATGTATGAAGTATTTACCATTGAACCAATAACGCCATTCCCTGCCAGCTTATGATCTAATGTCCCCATTTAGAGTCCTCTAAATATATATACCTAGACACTCTGTACAGCTAATTTGGACAATAACCTATAAGAATGTCTTCAGGTTGTGAGAGGAAACCAGAACAACAATGGATAGAAAACTGTGTTGAATGCACTGTGCAATGCAACTATGTAGAAAATGAGATTTAATGTTGATAAATGTAAATGTATGCACTTGGGTGCTAAGAATATGCATGCATCATACATACTAGGAGGAGTACAACTGGGGGAATCAATGGTAGCAAAGGATCTGGGTATTCTGGTAGATAAGCTTAATAATGGCATGCATTGCCAAGCTGCTGTTTCCAAATCGAGCAAAATCCTTTCTTTATGTATTAAAAGAGGTATGGACTGCAGAGGAAAAAAAATGCCAGTGACATTTATACAGTAATCAATGCATTTGTATAGCACTGATCGCTGTATAAATGTGAATGGTTCCAAAAATATGTCAAAAGTGTCCGATATGTCTGCCGCATTGTTGCAGTCATGATAAAAATCACAAATCGCCACCATTACTAGTAAAAAAAAATAATAATAAAGATGCCATAAAACTACTCCCTATTTTGTAGGCGCTATAACTTTTCCGCAAACCAATCAATATACACTTATTGGGAATTTTTTTTTTACTAAAAATATGTAGAAGAATACATATCGGCCTAAACTGAGGAAAAATTTTGTTTTTAAAAAAAAAAATTGGGATATTGATTAGTAAAAGTGAAAAATATTGTGTTTTTTTTTTCTTCAAACTTGTCACAGCAGAGGTGATCAAATACCACCAAAATAA
Organism: Lithobates clamitans; assembly: GCA_037952925.1. Lineage (NCBI taxonomy): Eukaryota > Metazoa > Chordata > Amphibia > Anura > Ranidae > Lithobates > Lithobates clamitans. The sequence continues at coordinate 3,435,745 of JBBGZY010000255.1, read as the reverse complement.
AGCTCTATTTATGGGGAAAAAAATTATAAAAATTTCATTTGGGTAGAGGGTTGCATGACCGCGCAATTGTCATTCAAATTGCAACAGAGCTGAAAACTGAAAATTGGCTTGGGCAGGAAGGGAGTGAAAATGCCCTGTATTGAAGTGGTTTAGCAGGAAAATCTTCCGGTGTGTAAGTGGTTTAAAAAGCCTGGATTATTTTTAAACTGCACATAATATAACTGGTTACTGGTTACTAATATTTATAGGTAAAGTTGATCCAGAAAATATCCAATTACCTCTTGGGGGGGGGGATCAGGAAGGATTTTTTTCATGTTGTTTGAACTGTAAGGACTAGTGCCTTTTTTCAACCAAAAATAACTATGTATGTAATATACTGTGCAACGCATTATATAGAGCTGACTTCTGCACTTTTTAACATTGTCAACTAGAGCTTCTGTGATATTTCAGGGTGTAAGTACATTTTTATATTTTTTCAGTACACAATAACTGCTGTAATAGGTTGGCAACCCTACACTGGATCAGGAAATGATGCCACAGGGCTTAGTAATGAAGGTGTGGAAGGTTAGGCCCATGTGGCAAAGTGTAACTAAATTGGAGATAAGCACCGAAGGGATTGTTTGGCTAATAAAGAGAGCAGTATTCATCTTGATGTTTTTGTTTTTAGGCTGGAATTCTACTTTTAATATATTAAAGTGGTCGTAAACCCTCTGATATACTTAGTGAAGTGAATAGCTTCAGATGATACACAAAGCTGTGTGCTGAGCTCTCCTCCCTTGTCACAAATGTATTTCATGTGTCTGTAAAACCTCTCAGAATTGACTCATGCTGATAACAGAGGACCGAAGCACCAGACAGAAACAACACGTAGAGCTTTGAAGATAGCCAAGTAAACATTACGGATATATGTGTTGTGTTTAGATTTCAGTGTACAAGGACCACTGCAACAGATTCAATCTAAGGTATGTATTTCATAATGAGCTAGTATGCGGTGCATAAATATAATAATAGGTGGTGCTGCGCTAATCCTGGACCTCCTTAATCAGTAACTGAGGGTGATAATAAATAGATAAACAGTGATGTAAAAAGTGAAAAAGTGTTGGCACCAGCCATAAAATAATCTCACTCATAAAATAATAAATCGTCTGGGTGCTAAAACAAATGAATGAGGTCTAGAAGTAAAAATAGATAACCCAGCATGGATAAATTTAAAATTAAATTACAAAACAATCCGTATCTGTAATCATGTGCATATATAGGTAAACAATAGTGTAAACACTCAACAAATAATAGTGTATCATAAAATCCAAATGACTCGAAATAAACTGAGCAGATAAAGTGACATAGTGCAATAGTGACAAAAAATTATTAGAAGTAAATAGATGAAATATCCAGGGATTGTCAGAGTCTATGACATGCACTCTGTAATAAGTAATGTGACTTAAATATATTGGCATGCACCAAGTGTGGCAATGAAGGGAAGTCCTTATTTTTTTAAAAATGCAATAGTGTCCTAACATGCAACAGCACGCTCTGCGGTGCTTAAAGCGGGGGTTCACCCACACCGCCAAAAAAAAAAAATATTTAAAGCCAGCAGCTACAAATACTGCAGGTGCTGACTTTTAATACATTGCCACTTACCTGTCCCAGGGTCCAGCGATGTCGGCAGGGGACGCCGAGAACCCGCTCGGTTCTCGGCAGCTGCCGACGCCATCCTAGGTGAGGGAATCAGGAAGTGAAGCTTTGCGGCTTCACTTCCCGGTTCCCTACTGCGCATGCGCGAGTCGCGCTGCGCGTCCCTAGTGGTCCCCGCTCTCTCCTGGGAGCTGTGTGTTCCCAGCAGACAGCGCGGTGGGGACGGGAAGAGGCTTAGACCCCCATGGAAGTCTATGCCGGAAGTGGGTGCAAATACCTGTCTTTGACAGGTATCTGCGCCCCCCTGAAAGGTGCCAAATGTGACACCGGAGGGGGGGAGGGTTCCGAAAAGCGGAAGTTCCATTTTTGTGTGGAACTCCGCTTTAAAGTAAATCACACGGTGCTCATCTTCGTGTTTCAACACTCATGTGGGGGATGGCCCCTTACCTTAAGGCAATAGGGCAAGCGCATATAACCAAAGATCTTTCAAAGGGTCCTCCTTAAGGCAATAGGGCAAGCGCTTGTGATCAAGTGGCTTTGAGGGGGTCCTCCTATGGATGTAGCAAACTATCCTCACGGTCCTAGTTTCAGGGGATAATTCCCTCGGTGGTATAGGGAAATAAAAAACACGGGGAACCCCAATAGTATAATATCGTTTTAACCAGCAGCTTTATTAGGTAAAAACAAGGGTACTCACATTTAAAGAAAAAACAGTGTTTGTATCTCCGACGAGCGGCGAGCTCGTATCTCTATCACAGCATGTAAAGCCTGTCCCGTCTATCACAGCATGTAAAGCCTGGGACGGGACAGGCTTTACATGCTGTGATAGAGATACGAGCTCGCCGCTCGTCGGAGATACGAACACTGTTTTTTCTTTATATGTGAGTACCCTTGTTTTTACCTAATAAAGCTGCTGGTTAAAACGATATTATACTATTGGGGTTCCCCGTGTTTTTTATTTCCCTATACCACTGAGGGAATTATCCCCTGAAACTAGGACCGTGAGGATAGTTTGCTACATCCATAGGAGGACCCCCTCAAAGCCACTTGGTCACAAGTGCTTGCCCTATTGCCTTAAGGAGGACCCTTTGAAAGATCTTTGGTTATATGCGCTTGCCCTATTGCCTTAAGGTAAGGGGCCATCCCCCACATGAGTGTTGAAACACGAAGATGAGCACCGTGTGATTTACTTTAAGCACCGCAGAGCGTGCTGTTGCATGTTAGGACGCTATTGCATTTTTAAAAAAATAAGGACTTCCCTTCATTGCCACACTTGGTGCATGCCAATATATTTAAGTCACATTACTTATTACAGAGTGCATGTCATAGACTCTGACAATCCCTGGATATTTCACCTATTTACTTCTAATAATTTTTTGTCACTATTGCACTATGTCACTTTATCTGCTCGGTTTATTTCGAGTCATTTGGATTTTATGATACACTATTATTTGTTGAGTGTTTACACTATTGTTTACCTATATATGCACATGATTACAGATACAGATTGTTTTGTAATTTAATTTTAAATTTATCCATGCTGGGTTATCTATTTTTACTTCTAGACCTCATTCATTTGTTTTAGCACCCAGACGATTTATTATTTTATGAGTGAGATTATTTTATGGCTGGTGCCAACACTTTTTCACTTTTTACATCACTGTTTATCTATTTATTATCACCCTCAGTTACTGATTAAGGAGGTCCAGGATTAGCGCAGCACCACCTATTATTATATTGATGTTCGTTTAAGGTCTGGTTTGCACCTGTTTCGGTGCATGCAGCTTTTCCTAGTACTATTCATTGGATTTTATACCTGTTAGCGCGGGAATAATCTTTTAATTTTAGTATGCGGTGCATACTTGCTCATTATGTCTTTTATCTTGCAGGTTTTTTCTGTTTTCGTATTTTTTTTTATGAGTTTACAACTACTTTAATTGTGGTTAATATTAGCATTAACCACATATATATTTATAAGTTAGTATATATTAATTATGATAATAGTTAATATATGATTGTATTCTCGATTTTGTCTAAATGGAGCTAAAATAGCGGCTTAAGCTTTTGTTCGATCAACAACTTATTGAAGTAAACAACTCAAGGGGAAATGCCTGGTCTTTTACCAATGTGTTTACCAGACCATTTACCAAGACCATTTGCCAGGCAATTTGCCTTGGTACGAGTATTGTGTGATAAGAAACCCTATATAAGGGGACACTGATATCTGTGTTTAGAGCATTCACTGGGCCGCGTGTGTGTGTGTGTGTGTGCTCTCCGTAATTATGTAATTACGTAAAAAAATAAACATGATTTGGAACTTTATCTCTTCTGAAGGTAATTTCACAGGTGTCCTGATGTCAAGAACTTGGTAGGAGGCTGAGATGCAAGGAGGGCTCCCCTTGTGGCCGAGCGCAGCACAACCCTGAAGATGACATGGGGGATGCGGTGCCCACAGAAGCAGGGGTTGCCTGGTTGGTGGAACTGGTTGCCAGGAACTTGGTAGGACAGGCAAAGTTACTGGAAGCAGGCGTGCTTAGGAGGTCCAGTGGATGAGGACCAGTGGGATATTCAGGTAGCAGAGTCAGGAGCCAGGCCAGGGGTCAATCACAGCAAGACATTCCGAGATCAAAGGGCAACTGAGTCCTTAGCACAGGATACAGGATAAGCGGAGTCCATTAGCCAGGTCAGGGTCAGATGCAGGAAGCAGGCAGGCGGAAGTCAGATACAAGCCGGGGGGTCAAGCCAAGGAATCGGAAGGAGCAGGTCAGACAAGCCGGGTTAGTACACAGGAGATCAGATAAGCAGGAGATACAAGGCACAGGAACACAGGGGAAGCTGAGAATAAACCAGCAATGTGCCATTGTCAGCAGCGGGTTTAAATAGGCAGTGGCACCCCTATCATGTTGTGCGCTGCCGTTGCGCGTTCGCCTGACCACGGCGCTGTGCGTCCGTCTGGTTATGACGCTGCGCATCCTTGTCCGCTGATGCACGTCAGCGTGACCTTGCCTATGCCGGTTCACCATCCTTGTAGTATTGCGCATAGGGATGCGCCTATTTCCCTCACACCTGAAAAATAAGGAACTTGAGATTAAAATCTTTATACATTATTTGGTGTCGCGACCCTGATACGCTTTAATCATTATTATTGTAATCTTTGCAACCTATAACAGCAGACAAACACGGGCCCAGATGAGTACATTTTACTCACATAAATATCTGTTTCTGCCTATAGTGGCTGAGGAGAGTATAGTGATGTGATGCCAAAATGCATATTTAAAATAACACAGACGAGATGGGGGTGTTTAATTAACTATTAAGAAACTGTTTGTTTTGTCTGTATGTGAGATACGCTGCCGTCTTCATTATCCTATCATTCTAACTGAGCTGCGTGTGCATGGGTTCCTGTACAGTGTCTGACAAGCAGGTGCTGTGACATGTCCTTATGGGCACAAGAAGAATTAAGGTGAGATGCTATTTCATCTTTCTCATCCAATGGAGGGGTCGTGTGTGTGAGACATTGAGGGCAGGTGTGGTTTTTGGTAAGTAAACCCCATGCTAAGCATACGAAAAGAGAGAAAGTGTAATATATTATACGTTAAACGCAGAGTACTAACCCAAGCTAATATCTCTCTCTTCTCTGTCCTGTCTCTCTCCTGTTCTATCTCTCTCCCTCACATGATTCGCAACCACTATTAATGTATACTATGATGTGAATCAGTAAGGATCATTATTGTCCCTATACAACACAATATTCAGATTTTACTCTATAGCTGGAAATGCCCATAGTATATCTAAGCTCAGCAAACTCTACAATTTAGTTTGTTAGTTTCAGAAACAACAGGATTGAATGTTTTGTTGTCTGCTGAAAAATTAAACTATGAAAACAAATCACTAAGCTCTTGTCTATATTATTTGTTTATTTATAATAATGTATTATTATTATTATTATTATTATTATTATTATTAATATTATTATTATTATTATTCACATCAAGCATCTAAAAGGCAACGAGCCAAGAAAACTGTGGTGGAAACAGAAGCTGTTCCTTGGTTTATGTCTATTTGTACCAATGAATATACAATCGTAAGTCTGGCAGCTTTATAAACAGGTCACTTAGGTCATGAATCGGATGGCTATTTTTTGCCTATTTTATAAAAAATGCAAAATTTTATCTTATGTAAAAAAGTAACATATCATCACATATATAAATACTTGCATAAATTGTACAGGACTCAAATCCAGCATTGAATGTATCATGAACACATTATTGTTTTCACCAGGTAAAAAGTTTCTTTCTTTCTTATGTTCACACTTTCCATCTCCCACCTGTAAGAATGGTCATTGTTAGCATGGAGTTTCTGAACCAACCTTGTTCAGGTTTTCCCATCAAAGGGTTCTTTCTATGGTTTGTAAATCACATTTTCATACTTCTCTTTTCTGGTCTAAAGCCCCGTACAGACGTTGAATACCAACTAAAATCAGCCAGTACAGGCAGGAGGAAGTAGATACAAGCCGGGGGGTCAAGCCAAGGAATCAGAAGGAGCAGGTCAGACAAGCTGGGTTGGTACACAGGAGATCGGATGAGGAGGAGATACAAGGCAAAGGAACACAGGGGAAGCTGACGATAAACCAGCGATGCACCATTGTCAGCAGCAGGTTTAAATAGGCAGTGGCACCCCTATCATGTTGTGCACGTTTGCCTGACCACGACGCTTGTTCAGGTTTTCCCATCAAAGGGTTCCTTCTATGTTTTGCAAATCACATTTTCTTACTTCTCTTTTCTAGTCTAAAGCCCCGTACAGACGTTGAATATCGACCAAAATCAGCCAGTACATTAGAAACCAGCTGACATTTGGCCAGTGTGTGTACAGCTGCTTGTCCATCAGAAGCCAATCTCATGACCATCTGTTGAACGAGCATGCTGGAAAACCAGTAGCCAATTGGTATCTGATCAGCGTTTGCAGCCAATAGCTGCGAGCGCTGACAGCTTTGTTCTGGCGTGGGGGGGGGGTGCTTGTCAGACCACAATTGTATGGTGAGGAGGTCGTTGTACTAAATTGCATAGTACAGCGACCTGAGTTTTTTTTGGTGGGCTGAACGAAGAAAATATATGTGTGTACCAGGGATAATACAGCACAGTTGTTTGCCTCTTTCTGTCACTGAGCAAGTACAAACCTGACCGAACTGAAGCATTGTGAGGGTTAAAAAAAAGAAAAGAAGAAGGTTATACTTGGTTATGCAGCAATTTATTGATTCGATTTAAAAAAAAAAAAGGTTAGCATGTCTTCCAGAATTTATATTCAATTCGATAAAAAATAAAATAGAAACCAGCTCAACTATCTATGTTGAATAACTCTCTACAGTGTCTTGGGCTCAGATAACTGTTGAGAGTTTTCACTTTAAGCAAGTTACTGTATATGCAGTTTTCTGAAAATGTGTCAGAGATAAGGGCAGAACTATCACTATACCAGCTCATACTGCTTTGTGGGAATGCAGCACCACTCTCCTTAACTGTACAACCCTTTTCACTGAATGAAATTACCCCAGGGCTCTGAATACCAGACTCAGGGCTGCTAATTGTGGAAGGTATTTCCCACCCAGTAGGTCCATCATAGTTCCAATGTCAATTCACTCAGTGGAGTCAGCAGCTGTACCATCATATTCTGTCTTTTCCTCTGTTTCATCACAGGTAATTCATCTTTGACACCAATGATCTTCATTGTAATGGCCACTGACAACCAATGTAAGAGTTCATTTACATCAATGTTTCTCAACTCCAGTCCTCAAGTACCCCCAACAGGTCATGTTTTCAGAATTTCCCTCAGATGAAACAGCTGTGGTAATTACTGACAGTGAAACTGATCAAATCATTTGTGCAAAATAATGGAAAGCCTGAACACATGACCTGTACTTGAGGACTGGAGTTGAGAAACATTAATTTACATGATCAATGTAAGGGATCATTTACTTTAACCATTATAGCAAGGGGGGCACTCCACCAGGGATCACATCATTTTCCACTAGCGCCAAAGTATGAGGGTTGTTGTTTTCCAGTGACCGCCAATTTAAGGTAACACTACTTCACTGACTATCAATGTATTATTATTTACACAGATCACCAATGTAATGATACGATTCATAATGACCACCAATGTTAAGGTGCCTTTAGTGTGACTAACAATGTAAAGAGTAAAGCAATAAAGCAATATTTGCAGGGTCTTGTCTATATATTCAATATTTTGACTAGGGATGAGCGCGCAGCATCGGGTGTTCGCCTGTTCACCGAACAGCGAACATTATGGGGTGTTTGCGGGAAATTCGAGCACCGCGGAACACCCCATAATGCCCTGTGAGATTGCTGTGCATTAGCTTCTGATGATTGGCCAAAGCATTCACCTGACCTGCATGCTTTGGTCAATCACAGCGTGCTCTGCAGAGAGCCATAATTGGCCAAAAGCAGGGTGCCTTTGGCCAATCATGGCTCAGGGGGACTAAGTCCACGCCCCACACTATATAAGGCTGCTTACATAGTGGCCGCGTGTACAGAGAGATAGCTTGAGCTAGATTAGGCAGGCAGGTTATTCAGTTAGTGGCAGTGTATTTGAAATATATAGATATAAATATATAAAGTATCTCACAAAAGTGAGTACACCCCTCAAATTTTTGTAAATATTTTATTATATCTTTTCATGTGACAACACTGAAGAAATTACTACAATGTAAAGTAGTGAGTGTACAGTTTGTATAACAGTGTAAATTTGCTGTCTCCTCAAAATAACTCAACACACAGCCATTAATGTCTAAACTGCTGGCAACAAAAGTGAAAATATCCAAATTGGGCCCAAAGTGTCAATATTTTAATATTTTGTGTGGCCACCATTATTTTCCAGCACTGCCTTAACCCTCTTGGGCATGGAGTTCACCAGAGCTTCACAGGTTGCCACTGGAGTCCTCTTCCACTCCATGATGACATCACAGAGCTGGTGGATGTTAGAGAGCTTGCGCTCCTCCACCTTCCATTTGCGGATGCCCCACAGATGCTCAATAGGATTTAGGTCTGGAGACAGGCTTGGCCAGTCTATCACCTTTACCCTCAACTTTAGCAAGGCAGTGGTCATCTTGGAGGTGTGTTTGGGGTCGTTATGTTGGAATACTGCCCTGCCGCCCAGTCTCCAAAGGGAGGGGATCATGCTCTGCTTCAGTATGTCACAGTACATGCTGGCATTCTTGGTTTCCTCAATGAACTGTAGCTCCCCAGTGCCAGCAGCACTCATGCAGCCCCAGACCATGGCACTACCACCACCATGCTTGACTGTAGGCAAGACACACTTGTCTTTGTACTCCTCACCTGGTTGCCGCCACACAAGCTTGGCACCATTTGAACCATCAAACCACAGGACATGGTGCCAGTAATCCATGTCCTTAGTCTGCTTGTCTTCAGCAAACTGTTTGCAGGCTTTCTTGTGCATCATCTTTAGAAGAGGGTTCCTTCTGGGATGACAGCCATGCAGACCAATTTGATGCAGTGTGCGGCATATGGTCTGAGCACTGACAGGCTGCCCCGCCACCCTTTCAACCTCTGCAGCAATGCTGGCAGCACTCATATGTCTATTTCTCAAAGACAACCTCTGGATATGATGCTAAACACATGCACTCAACCTCTTTGGTCGACCATGGCGAGGCATGTTCTGAGTGGAACCTGTCCTGTTAAACCGCTGTATGGTCTTGGCCACCATGCTGCAGCTCAGTTTGAGGGTCTTGGCGATCTTCTTATAGCATAGGTCAGTGATGGCAAACCTTGGCACCCCAGATGTTTTGGAACAACATGTCCCATGATGCTCAACTACACTGCAGAGTGCATGAGCATTATGGGAAATGTAGTTTCAAAACACCTGGGGTGCCAAGGTTCACCATCACTGGCCTAGGCCATCTTTATGTAGAGTAACAATTCTTTTTTTCAAATCCTCAGAGTTCTTTGCCATGAGGTGCCATGTTGAACTTCCAGTGACCAGTATGAGAGAGTGAGAGCGATAACACCAAATTTAACAAACCTGCTTCCCTTTCACATCTGAGACCTTGTAACACTAATGCCCCGTACACACGATCGGGATTTCCGACAATAATTGTTGGATGTGAGCTTGTCGTCGGAAAGTCCGACCGTGTGTATGCTCCATCGAACATTTGTTGTCGGAATTTCCGCCCACAAATATTTGAGAGCAGGTTGTCAAATTTTACGCCAACAAAACTTGTTGTCGGAATTTCCGATCGTGTGTACACAAGTCCGTCGCACAAGTTCATGCATGCTCGGAATCAAGCAGGAGCCGCACTGGATATTGAACTTCCTTTTTCTCGGCTCGTTGTACATCTTGTACGTCACCGCGTTCTTTTGGGAACTTTTCGGAATTTTGGGCCAACATTTGTGTGACCGTGTGTATGCAAGACAAGTTTGAGCCAACATCCTTCGGGAAAAGAATCCACGGTTTTGTTGTCGGAAAATCTGATCGTGTGTACGGGGCTTAATGAGTCACATGACACCGGGGACAGAAAATGGCTAATTGGGCTCAATTTGGACATTTTCACTTAGGGGTGTACTCACTTTTATTGCCAGCGGTTTTGACATTAATTACTGTGTGTTGAGTTATTTTGAGGGGACAGCAAATTTACACTGTTATACAAGCTGTACACTCACTACTTTACATTGTAGCAAAGTGTAATTTCTTCAGTGTTGTCACATGAAAAGATATAATAAAATATTTACAAAAATATGAGGGGTATACTTATATATATATATATATATATATATTATAGGTGTTCCCAGCGGAGGCACACTCCAGGGTGCATTTATAATCATGTCAATTAAGTTTTTTTTTTCAGATAATGTGTTACAAAAATATGTTTTTATAAGCCAATCTGTGTTTTTTAACACAGTGCATCTATTGTCCTCCATGTTTGCAATTCATGAATAAAAGAATTGACAACACTTCATGGTCTATTTCTGATCCTTCCTGATCTGTACTGCAGATCATGTTTTTTAATCTCAGAGCTGTTTATCTTGTGTTTAAATTTCAGACTATTTAGTTTGTTCATATATTACAGTCCTATGTTGCTAGGGCTACACATGGTATATAGGAATATGTTCAGCTGAGCCTCAATCTATATTAATGACGCTAGGAGAGCATTTTTAATCAATCCTTGGAATTATATTATTTCTAAGGCTGGGTTCACACCTATGTGAATTGGATGTGAATTTTTCCGCATCCAATTCGTGTAGCAGGAGAATGTGACCGGCTCTCTATGGAGCCGGTTCACATATCTATGGGGCGGCTGTGGAGCGGCTTGCACAGAAATGCTGTGCGTCTTTGGCTCAGTTTCATCCCCAAATTCAGGCAAAAAGTCAGCCTTGATACGGAGAACAAGGGCGCATAGTGTTCCTGTGCGATCCACAGCCGTTTTAGGTTTGAACCGAGCCTAAAAACACATATGCCTATTGTGAAGAAATCCTTGATTCCCCAGCTGGCTATCTCCTAACAAACTGCTCTCTTTGCTATAACAAAGGATGAAAGTGATTACATGCAGAATTCCCCTATTAACCAGGCAGAATCAATAAGGTAAGAGCAAAAATTATTGTTTTTATTTTACAAACTAAGTAAACACAGCAAAAAAAAAACATTTCTAAAATTACAAAAAATGTCCAACCCCACAATTAATTTTTTAACCACTTCAGCCCCAGAAGATTTTGCCCCATTCCTGACCAGAGCACTTTTTACAATTTGGCACTGCGTCGTTTCAACTGACAATTGCGCGGTCATGCAATGCTGTACCCAAACAAAATTTAGGTATTTTTTCCCCCCACAAATAGAGCTTTCTTTTGGTGGTATTTGATCACCTCTGCATTGTTTTAATTTTAGAGCTAATTTTAAAAAACATTTTTTTTTTTTTGCTATAATAAATATCCTCAAATATTTAAAAAAACCAATTCCTTCATCAGTTTAGTCCAATATTTATTCTTCTCCTTTTTTTTTTTTAATTAAAACAAAAATAATGCAATGAGCGTGTATTGCTTGGTTTGCGCAAAAGGTTATAGCGTCTACAAACTATGGGAACTTTTTTTTACTAGTAATGGTGGTGATCAGTGATTTTTAGTTGGACTGCAACATTGCGGCAGACAGTTCAGACACTTTTGACACATTTTTGGACCACTGACATTTATACAGCGATCGGTGCTCTAAAAATGCACTGATTACTGTGTAAATGTCACTGGTAGGGAAGGGTTTTAACAATAGGGGCGAGCAAGGGGTTAAATGTGTTCCCTAGTTAGTGTTTCTAACTGTATGGGGATAGGACTGACTGGGGGAGGAGACATATCGGTGTCATACTTACTAGAAACAAACGATATGTCTCCTTTTACCTGACAGAACAGGGATTTGTGTGTTTACCCCAGTACTGGCTCTTGTGCCCGTGATCGCAGATGGCCAGTGGCGATCGCACCCGCCAGCCACGCACATCGGGTCCCCCGTCGTGCAGCAGGCGCACGTACCCATACGTTGTTTTGCCAAGCTGTGCCATTCAGCCTACGTATATCGGCGTGAGCCGGTTGGCAAGTGGTTAAAGTGCTGCAAATCCAGGACTCACACTGCACCTACAAAAAGTGAAAAACATAACATTACAGTACAACATGTTAAAATGTCAGGCAATCAATATTTTTCATGTAATTTTATAATAAACATTTTCAGCGCTGTGATAGAATCTTTGTAGATTTTGAATATGTATACAATTTTGGCTAACAAATGTTTGTGATATGACTGACCTTTGTACTGCAGTAGGGTGCATGCTATATGGAGTCGTGCTTCCATTACTGCTTCTGCTGAGGTCTAGACAGTGCTGATTTGTCGTGTTTTTAGGAACTCCTTTGCAAACTGAAAATTACATTTAACATTAGCATCAGCATTTTACATTAATTATTAAGGACTGAAACAATTTGAAAACTAATTTACCATTAAGATGAAAACTCCACAGCTACTGCAGTCCTGCTGGTTGCTGTGCTTTAATATTGTACTTTTCCGTTGGACTCCTTTTATCTTTCCAACTGGTCATCCGCAGGAACAAACTAGTTTAAAAAAAACAAGTTCACAAAATGTTTTAATTGAAACTTGTGCACATAGGTTTGTTAATCTACAACTTTTCCAAGAGGCACACTTACCTCCAGTTTTTGTGCAATTTAGATTGATAAATTAATTCCTTTCCCATCAGGTCCATGAGAAAAAGAACCTGCTCCGTCATCATGATAATCTGAAATATTATTTTGGAATTAAAAACAAGTTTGTAATGACATTCATCTTTTTTATTGATCTATAGAGCAGATGCTCTCAGCAATGTCATAGGGTTAAAGTTAAATATCTGGTTATAATGAAAAACGGGTGGTGGCGCTCCCTAGTTTGGGTAAGAGTGCCAGTTAATGGTGTATGCTTAACTCAAATGTGATATACTACAAATAAATATAATTGATTATAAAATATAGTGATCAGTGAGCTTCAAATCCGTGAATAGTATTTATAGCTATTATTCACTTGAGCCAGGTGATCCGCCATAAACTTGGCTCATCTCCACTCAATTGATGTTTTTCCACTAGTGAATTTAACCCAGTATATATATCTCTAAGGTGAATATTGGGTTAATAGGACTCCATATAAATACTGTGCTTAACAATCATAAGTGATTATGTGTTTATAACAACTTTGGTGAGTACATACACAAAAATAAAATTATACGCACTTATTAGAAAAACCATATTAAGGAAAAAAACCTTATTTAAAAAAACAGTAAAAATAGTGTAGGTATACATATGCATACTAATAGTCCATATGATATATTAAGTCCCCACTCAGGGTTATTAGCACAAATTGGTGAATATAAGTGTTTTCAAAGGATCTTGGTACACCTGTGCATAACTAATAGGCCTGGGATGTCCCACCTTCTTACAGATGTTTTCTGATGTACTCTGTGGTAGACTCTATATCACAGTGGCTTCGAAAGGTTGACAAGCTCCGTCTAATGGAAGAAATAACCTCTTGTCTTGCTGTTATGAGAGATGAAGTGAGAGATGAACTTCATCTCTCATAACAACAAGACAAGAGGTTATTTCTTCCATTAGACGAAGCTTGTCAACCCTTCGAAGCCACTGTGATATAGAGTCTACCACAGAGTACATCAGAAAACATCTGTAAGAAGGTGGGACATCCCAGGTCCTTGGATGAGGATGGTGAAGCAACCGTAGTGGGTTCAAACATAAGCGCATTACCCCTGTGGGGGTGAGGGGATCTGGTGAGTGGGGATTCTGGAGGGGGAGCACAAAGTCACAAGTGGAATTCCTGAAAACACTCAAAGTCACTGTTTCTGTGTTAATCACTATGAATGAAGATCTAACCTATCGGATGGACTATTAGTTATGCACAGGTGTACCAAGATCCTTTGAAAACACTTCACCAATTTGTGCTAATAACCCTGAGTGGGGACTTAATATATCATATGGACTATTAGTATGCATATGTATACCTACACTATTTTTACTGTTTTTTTAAATAAGGTTTTTTTCCTTAATATGGTTTTTCTAATAAGTGCGTATAATTTTATTTTTGTGTATATACTCACCAAAGTTGTTATAAACACATAATCACTTATGATTGTTAAGCACGGTATTTATATGGAGTCCTATTAACCCAATATTCACCTTAGAGATATATATACTGGGTTAAATTCACTAGTGGAAAAACGTCAATGAGTGAAGATGAGCCAAGTTTATGGCAGATCACCTCGCTCAAGTGAATAATAGCTATAAATACTATTCACGGATTTGAAGCTCACTGATCACTATATTTTATAATCAATTATATTTATTTGTAGTATATCACATTTGAGTTAAGCATACACCATTAACTGGCACTCTTACCCAAACTAGGGAGCGCCACCACCCCTTTTTCATTATAACCTTGTATTTATAGACCCCTCAGGGGAGCTATATCAGGGGAGGCAGCATACCTAGACAGGCTCCTAAGCGCAGTCATCTACCCTTTCATTTAAAGTTAAATATCTATATACATTTAGGTTTGACACCTGTCCAGGATTGACCTGGACAGTTTGGGTTTATACATTTTTTGCTAAGTGTTCAGGTTTGCCTTTAACCACTTGCCCACAGCCCAATGTGGATATACGTCAGTACTTTGAGGTAGAATACCGGGGATATGGCAGCAGATAGCTGCCATAAACCCGGTATTTTTCCCCACAGCGGGCAGCTGGCTGGCTTTCAGATAAAAGTGGCCTAAAAGTGGTCTAAAAGATAAAAGTGCGGCGGATTTGGTGCAAGATCACTTTTATCGGCATACTAAATTACATTTATTGATTTTTTTATTGCATTTAAGTCTAAATGTGAGATCTGAGGTCTTTTTGACCACAGATCTCACATTAAAGAGGTCCTATCATGTTTTTTTTCTATTACAAGGCATGTTTACATGCCTTGTAATAGGAATAAAAGTGACCCAATATTTTTATTTATTTTTTTTTTAAGGACAGTGTAAAAATAAGAAGTAAAATAAATAATAATAAAAAAAGACAAAACACACATTTAAAGCGCCCTGTTCCACCATGCTCGCACGCAGAAGCGAACACTTACGTGAGTCGCGCCCGTATATGAAAACGGTGTTCAAACCACAAGTGAGGTATTGCCGCGATTGTTAGAGCATAAGCAATAATTCTAGCACTAGACCTCCTCTGTAACTCAAAACTGGCAACTTGCAGAAAATTTTAAACGTTGCCTATGGAGATTTTTAAGGGTCAAAGTTTGTAGCCATTCCACAAGTGGGCACAAATTTAAAACATGACAAAAAAAAAAAAAAAATTGGGCTAACTTTACTGTTGTCTTAAGTCAAAGTGTATTTTTTCCCCAAAAATTGCCCTTGTAAGAACGCTGCGCAAATACGGTGTGACATAAAGTATTGCAATGACATTTTATTCTCTAGGGTGTCTGAAAGAAAAAAATAAAATATATATATATATAATTTTTTTTTTTTTTTGGGGTTTC
This sequence comes from Lithobates clamitans, assembly GCA_037952925.1. Classification (NCBI taxonomy): domain Eukaryota; kingdom Metazoa; phylum Chordata; class Amphibia; order Anura; family Ranidae; genus Lithobates; species Lithobates clamitans. Next base: position 3,420,035 of record JBBGZY010000255.1, on the reverse strand, counting down.
TACGTAATTTTCCAGCAAAAAAAAACTGATTTTAACTTATAAACAACAAATCTCAAAGAGGCTCGGGGCTGTATACATAACATAATATGTGTCCCTCTTCCTCCTCCCACGTCCACCCAGGGGCCCTCTTCCTTCTCCCACGTCCACCCAGGGGCCCTCTTCCTTCTCCCTAAGCCACCAGTGACCCCCAAAGTGGGACACACATGCCCTCTGCCCTAGGGGGACCAAGTACCCACCATCCTGGTACACCATGATGATGTACAAGTCTCCAGTGTGAGGGCTACAGGTAAACTCGCACTCAGCTTCTTTGGCCCCTGATTGGAGGAAAAACAGCAGAGGCGATCCAGTCCCCAGCACTTGACAGAGATCACAGACACTGCTCTATAATTTTCCTTGACCTCCCATACTGTATATGTATTTTGCAGGGCTGTGCACAGACAGATTTGTGTAAGCAGAGGCTCCGTGTGTCAGGCTGCTCAAGCGCCCAGGAAGAATAGCATAAAAATTTTTGTTTTGCAGCACTGGCCATCTAATTCCGCCCCCAACTGCCCATCATTTATAAATCCGCATGTAAAAAACCTGCCCCTCACCGACATGAACTCGCCACGGGAGTGCGGGGCACAATCTGACAGAAAAATTTCTTCTGTCAGCTATTGTGTGCCAGCGCCGTCTCGGCGTCACAACAGCTGATAGTAAAATCAGCTGCTGTGCCGTTCCGCATACATGGCGCCATTAGTCCCTGGCACTTCTTGATAGCGGGCACTTCTCGACAGAACAAAGGCACTGGGGAGCTACTGTTCATTGAGGGAACCATGAATGCTAACATGTACTGTGACATACTGAAGCAGAGCATGATCCCCTCCCTTCGGAGACTGGGCCACAGGGCAGTATTCCAACATAACGACCCCAAACACACCTCCAAGACGACCACTGCCTTGCTAAAGAAGCTGAGGGTAAAGGACTGGCCAAGCATGTCTCTAGACCTAAACCCTATTGAGCATCTGTGTGGCATCCTCAAACGGAGGTTGGAAGAGCTCAAGGTCTCTAACATCCACCAGCTCCGTGATGTTGTCAAGGAGGAGTGGAAGAGGACTCCAGTGGCAACATGTAAAGCTCTGGTGAACTCCATGCCCAAGAGGGTTAAGGCAGTGCTGGAAAAAAATGGTAGCCACACAAAATATTGACACTTTGGGCCCAATTTGGACATTTTCATTTAGGGGTGTACTCGCTTTTATTGCCAGCGGTTTAGACATTAATGGCTGTGTAAGTTATTTTGAGGGGACAACAAATTTACACTGTTATACAAGCTGTACACTCACTACTTTACATTGTAGCAAAGTGTCATTATGTCAGTGTTGTCACATGAAAAGATATACTGGTAATAAAATATTTACAAAAATGTGAGGGGTGTACTCACTTTTGTGAGATACTGTGTGTGTGTGTATACACATATGTACATATGTACATGGATATGTACATGTCCATCTAGTTCAAGCATAAAAATAAATAAATAAAGAATAATATCATACAATCCCATATACACAATCCTATGCCCACATTTGATCCAGAGGAAGGCGAAAAACCCCAGCAAAGCATGATCCAATTTGCTACAGCAGGGGAAAAAATTCCTTCCTGATCCCAGAGAGGCAATCAGATTTTCCCTGGATCAACTTTACCTATAAATGTTAGTACCCAGTTTTATTATGTACATTTAGTTAAGAATCCAGGCCTTTCTTAAAGCAATCTACTGAGCTTGCCAGAACCACCTGTGGAGGGAGCCTATTCCACATTTTCACAGCTCTTACTGTCAAGAAAGCTTTCCATATTTGGAGATGAAATCCCTTATCCTCTAGGCATAAAGAGTGCCCCCTTGTCCTCTGTGTTGACCATAAAGTGAATAATTTAACACCAAGTTCACTATATGGACCCCTTACATATTTGTAAATGTTGATCATACCCCCCCTTAATCTTCTCTTCTCAAGAGAGAATAAATTAAGTTCCTCTAATCTTTTCTCATAGCTGAGCTTCTCCATGCCTCTTATCGGTTTGGTTGCCCTTCTCTGCACTCTCTCCAGTTCCCCTAAATCCTTTTTGAAAACTGGTGACCAAAACTGAACTGCATATTCCAGATGAGGTCTTACTAATGATTTGTACAGGGGCAAAATGATATCTCACTCTTTGGAGTCCATACCTCTCCTAATGCAAAAAAGGACTTTGGAAATCGCAGCTTGGCAGCCGGTGTACAGTTTCTAATACAGTGCAGGCGGTGTACACAGTATATAATACAGTGTGTACAGTTTCTAATACACTTTAGGTGGTATACACAGTATATAATACAGTGTAGTGCGGTGTTAAAAAAAAAAAATCATGTCCGGAAGGCCACCAACAAGGAGGGGCAGGCATTCACAGGCCACTAAAATTGGAGCAAGCAGCCTCTGTGTCTACAGTCAACAGTGATGGTCATGGACATGGTGCATCCTCTGCAGGTGGCCGTGGGGCACACTTGTCCATTTTTTCTGCTGCTGGCCGTGTTATTGAGCCACAACATGCAGAAGAGTTGGTGGAGTGAATAACGAAGCCGTCCTCATCCTCCTCATCCTCTGTCACCCAGGCTCATAGTAGTTTTCTTTCCAACACAGCTGCCAAAGCAGCCTATTCCACTGGCTCCTTGCCACAGTTACTCCTTCCGTAGCCCCACCATCATGCACGCAGGAGTCACCAGAATTATTCGACCATAATGTTGGTTACTTGCTGCTGGAATTTGAAGGCTCCGATGTTAGTTCCCAGGTTGAGGAAGGGAGTAACGTTGTGAGCTTAGAGAGGGGGGTGCCACAGAAGGACAAGAAACTGGCAGTCATGTTCCCCCAGCTGCAGTATACTGCCAAGTTTTCTCCAGTGAGGGGATTATGAGGTCACTGACTGTAATTGGGTGCCTGAGAGAAGAGAGGAGGAGGAGGCACAACTCCAACGAGGCAGGATGAATGTATATATTGGCTGCGCTTAGGACAATAAATAGGTATGCCTCCCCCCTGAATGGAGGACCCCTGGGGTCTCCAACAAATGAACAATTACCGATAAATGATGGGGTGATGGCGCTCCCTATATATAATGTAATTGTATTGGGCATGAACAGGTATATTTGGGGGGGGGGAAGAGATGGGAAGACAGCGTGCTAACCCAACAGTGGGGATACCCCACCTTTGATATCTTTGACAGATAGTGTGTATATAGACTACTAGCATACACTTCCCCTCCAGTGATGGTTAACAATAGTGCAAGTAGTTGTGTGAAAAAATGTGTATAACTTAGAAAATCCCAAATACCTTAACCTCTATGTGTATTAAAATGTGCCATAAGTGGTATACTCATAAGATATACTAAGAAGTATCTCTAAATAGTGCTATAACCAAAATGGCTGTGGGAAAGCCCCTAGTGGTAGCCAGTGGTATACCTCTTTACATAAGAAGTAAACAAATAACTGCAATCAACAATAATGGTAGTGTCCATAAAAACAAACTATAAAGCTAGCTTCAATAATTCACAAAGTCCGTAGGCATTATGGACAAAGATCATATAGTGTTCATAAGGTAGTCCATAAATGTGTGCATTTAAACTGTTTCTTCAGAGATTGTGGAAAAGAAATTCATTCAAAAAAGGTGACTTGAGTGCTCTCAATATCCTTGGTGACTTCGTGCTCCCCCTCAAGGGTCCCCACTCACCAAATCCAGCCACCCCAAAGGGGCAATGCGCATGTAGGTGTAGCCTCTGCGATCTCCTTACCAGCGTGCGCGGTGGAGCCCCCAGGAATGGTCCTCAGTCTTCGCGAAACAGTATAAACCCGTTCGTGGTATCCCCTCATAAAAAGAAGGAATGGTAGGCTCCCATATTGTAGTAATATTGAATTTATTAAAACATATTAACTTAACAACTTGATATTAAAAGAAAAAGAAAAAAGCACAGGTCCAGCTTAACAAATAAATGCTCTAATCCTCAGTGTAGCAAGGTAGAGTAGGCTACATCCAAAGATCGGGCAAGAAAAAACACCCGGCTAGCTGTGACGCTAAGTGGAGACAGTAGGTAGTAGCAACTCCAACGAGGCAGGATATCCTCCAAGGGGTAGCCACCCTATTGCATCTCACCACAGAGCTCGCAGGTGCAGGGCGCTGCTGACTCCCCGCTGACTTGCAAAAGTTCCTTGTTGTGGGCTTTTTTGGACAGGTGTGCAGTAGATCGCACCATTGCTGTTTGCAACCTATTTCTGAAGCGGATCAAGCATGGCCAGAACAGCAGCCGCTTGGGCACCACATGCTTGACCAGACATATGATGACCTGCCATGTAGACCGCTGGCAAAAGCACCTGAAAGACCCACATCATGGAAAAAGGCAGACTTCTCCTTGCTCCTCATCTGGGATCTCAAACGCTACTATACCTCCAGTCCTCTCAAAAACCTGCACTGAGAGGAATGAAGGTATAGCAATAGGTGCCACAAGTACTTGCAGCCAATCTGCTAGCAGTACGCCACCACTTGATTTCAGCAGGCAAATATCACTACCCTAGTTGCTGAACTGTAAAAAGAAATTCTGCCCCAGCCATCCACATGCTCAGCGTATAAATGCTAGCTTGGCCAAATTGCTAGCACTGCAACTGCTGCCTTTTTAGCTGGTAGACTCTGCCCCCTTTTGTGAATTTGTGGAATATGCTGTACCGCACTGGTTCCAAAACAACATTTCTTTTCACGTAAGGCCATTCCGGCTCTCTACCGTCATGTGGAAGGCAATGTTTTGGCCTCATTGGACAGGGCGGTCAGGAGCAAGGTTCATATTACCGCTGAATCATGGTCAAGGAAGACGTTTATACGAAACGTACGTCGAAGCGGTACCTGGTCACGTGATCTTCCCCTACGTCCGGTTTCCCTTGTTGTTGCTTTCATCGGGTGGAATGCACGCCGACTATCGAGGTGGTGTGACGGCATCCCTACTGAGATCCACACCTATATGAGCGAGCAGCCCAGTGCCAGGTAGGCACCCACTCATGTAAGCGGCCATTTGGTTTCCCTTTTTGTTTTTAATTCAATTTTATTAAACTGTATTACGCTATGGAAGATTCCATTGTTTTTTATATATCCCATGTTTGACTACTGGGGGAAGAAGTGTTCTTTGTCCATTACCATCCATTATCCAACATCCAGCTTTTCCATGTGAGAAGGCACAATCCTGCACAAGCGCTAATGACTCTCTTTTTAACTAAAGGAGTCATTGGTATCTGGTAAACAGATATCCATCTATCACTGTGGGGTGCATCTAATTCTTGGTGAAGGATTTTCCATTTGTTTATATAGAGAAATCTAGCTATATTGCAAGATCACCATCTTTCTACCATCCTATTTTGAGCTTATCCTTACATTGGGACTTTATCAACACTAATGTTTCTCTACTATATGTGTGTTATTATTGTTATACATAATTTGTCTATTCACTAGTTTATATCCAATGTCTCAATTCCTATGAGAAGTTTTTTTTTTTTTCCCATTGACATACTGTTACACTGGTTGCTTTTTTGTTAGCCATTAGCGCCCCCTACCTATTACTATTCCTCCTGAATCTTGATGATGCTAGCTTCCAACAATATTTTTGGTTTAGGGCACCACCAACACCCAAGGCCCAATTTTTCTGCCCCTGTTTAACAGGGGCATGTAATTACAATTTTTGAAATAATATTTAACAGCAGGGCCTGTTTCTGCACCCAACAAGAGTAACTGTGAGGAGGAGATACAGTGATCTGGCACCACCAACACTTAAGGCCCAATTTTTCTGCAGAGTATATAGTGAAGTCCGTATAGTGTATATATACTGCAGTTCAGAGTACATAGTGCAGTCCGTATAGTATATATACTGCAGTTCAGAGTATATAGTGCAGTCAGTGTAGTATATATAATACAGTGCAGGGTATATAGTGCAGTGTACAGTATATAATATAGTGTATTAAAGTGGTTAAGGGAAATCCTATGACAGAATTTAAAAAAAAATACCAAACCTTTGGGTCTGGTATAGATTTTAAGTGGAACTCCACAGCAAAATTTTAAAAAAATTGGCATGGGGTCCCCCCCAAAATCCATACCAGACCCTTATCCAAGCAAGCAGCCTGGTAGGCCTGGTAGTGCTTTAGGGTCCTCCCCAAAGCACCTTGTCCCAATGTTGATGGGGACAAGGGCCTCATCCCTACAACCCTGGCCATCCTGCGGGTGGGGGGGGCTAATCGGAATCTGAAAGCCCCCTTTAACAAGGGGGCCCCAGATCCCGCCCCCCATGTGAATGGGTAGGGGTACATTAACCCCTATCCATTCAGGTAGGGGTACATTGTACCCCTATCCATTCACCAAAAAGGTGTCAAATAGTAAAAACGACAATACACAGTTTTTGGCAAGTCCTTTATTTTAAAAAAAATAAACTAAAAAATAAGTGTCCCGCGATGTCCATCTATCTTCAATCACAGTGCAGACGGACCCGAAAAATAGAAAAAAAAAACACCTGGTGATGTAACCGAGTGAACCCACCCCTTCTGACATCATGTGCCGTCAGAGGGGGGCGGGGTCATCCAGTTACGTCAGCGGGTGGCCTTGCCCTTGCCTATATAACAGCTGTCAAAGCCAAGAGATAGCGATCAGTGGATCCCATTGAGGCGGAGCTTCTTTTTTTCTATTTTTCGGGTCCGGGCGCCATGATTATGGATGGATATCGCGGGACACTTTTTTTTTTTTAATAAAGGAATTGTCAAAAACTCTCCTGTCATTTTTAATTTTTTGACACTTTTTTGGGTGAATGGGTAGGGGTACACCCCTACCCATTCACATAGGGGGGGCCGGGTTCTGTGGGCCCCATTGTTAAGGAGGGCTTCCAGATTCCGATAAGCCCCCCACCCACAGACCCCCACAACCACTGGCTAAGGATTGTGGGGATGAAGCCCTTGTCCCAATCAATATGGGGACAAGATGCTTTGGGGGGACCCCAAAGCACCCTTCCCATGTTGAGGGCAAGCAGCCTGGTATGGTTCGGGGGGCACTCACTCGTCCCCCCCTTTCCTGGCCTGCCATGGCTGCTTTCTCGGATAAGGGTCTAGTATGGATATTGGGGGGATTCCCACGCCATTTTTTTTTATTTTGGCGTGAAGTTCCCCTTAAAATCCATACCTTCAGGTCTGGTATGGACTTGGGGGGGACCCACGCCAATTTTTTTAATTGATTTTTATCTATGTTGCCAGGAACCGGCAATACATTAGAGCCGCAAGCAATTTTAAATGGCATTTTTTCCTTTGGAAATGTAACTTTGCTGTGGCACCGCAAAACACATGAGAAAGATGAGCCACTTTACAGACAGATTAAGGGGACCTGCCAGGCACGATATTTAAAGGGATATTTCATTTTTATTGTTTCACTTTAAGCATTATTAAAATTACTGCTTTTACTTTACTGTTTTTTATTAAAAAAACCTTTTTTTGCATTGATACATGTCCCCTGGGACAGTACCCCGGTCCACATACACCTTTCATGGCAATAACTTGCATATAAGCCTTTAAAATGAACACTTTTGATTTTCCACGTTCGTGTCCCATGGACTTTAACGGTGTTCACATGCTCGCACAAATTTTTTTTTTTGTTCTGGTGCGAACCGAAACGGGGGGTGTTCGGCTCATCCCTAATTTTAACATATTCCATCTAGTGGGGAAAAATCTAGCAAATGCATGTGAAGCTTTGAAAAGCCAATAAGAAAAACAAAGCTTGCACTTAAAGAGAACTCTTTATTAAAAAACCTCTGTAATAATCTGAATATCTCTTTTAGATTGACTATAACAGCATAACTTTTCATGAAATGCTTGACTTATTTTTATTTACTTGTATTCTATTTGTCAGAGCAGATGCTTAGTGTCAGGCTGTAAGGCCATCCTATCTACTGCCTGAGCACAATGTGGATAACAGACAAAAAAATATAAAGTAAGGCTTGTTAGGATTAAGGTAATAGTATAGGCTTTGTTATTGATAGTTTTACCCTCATCCAAAAGCCCAGACCCGGCTGTTTTCTTTTCTTGTCAAATAAAACCAAGGAATTTCCAAGTTCAATTTACCAACCAAATTGACCAAATTGACCTGTCTAAAAGTATGCATTAAAAACAGGGGTTTAGTTACACACATTTTCAAATACATGTGTAAGCTGCAGGCCCCGGCAAGGCACCCTGTAGACCCTACCGCTAATTTTTAAGTAGTATTCTGATGGATAGATGAAGGGCAGGTGACTGGAGGGAGCCCACCCCTCCCTAATTGCATGGGAACAGACTGAACACCCAGCACATTGCACTACGGCAGCAAAGGTGTCAGTGCGTTGCTTGACCAATATGTCAACAATACAAAAAAAGGGGTCACTGCCCCCACTTATAACTGGTCTTCACAGCAAGGAGCACTGGAAGGGCAAACGCATGTCATATAAAACCAAGAAATTTCCAAGCTCAACTTACCAACCAGCCTGTGACCAACCAAATTGACCTGTCTAACAGTATGCGTTAAAAACAGGGGTTTAGTTGCACACATTTGCAAATACATTCGTAAGCTGCAGGGCTCCCCCCCTCCCCGCGGCAATGCACCCTGTATCCTTCAGACCCTACCTCTAACTTTATAGAGTCTCCACAGTGAGAGCACATGTATTCTGATGGAGAGATAAAGGGCATGTGCTGGAGATGACCCCGCCTTAAAGGCGCAGGAACACACTGAACTGCTTTCTTTTCTTGTTTACGCCTTTTAATCTTTATTTTCATATGGTTGTTCTGCTAGTAACACTCTTCCTGTCCTAGGGTGCTAGTGCTCAGTCTCTGCTTACTTTATCTATGGTGAAGAAGCATTGTTACCATAGGACTGGACCACAAACACCTCCTCTTCTCCTTTTCCTCATAATATAGAGGAGAGGGGCTGTAGTTCTCAAAAATAGCTTGTAAGAATGTAACTAATAAGAATGCATCAGAGGCAGAGAGCACAGGAAATTATCAACTGACATGATTTCTGCCAGGCTCAATAGATATTTCTTGCTCTTATTGAACAGATATAACACAATACAGGCACACCCCACTTTTAAGTACACAATTGGGTTTATTTACTAAAGCTGGAAAGTGCAAAATCAGGCTCACTTCTGCATAGAAACCAATGAGCTTCCAGGTTTTATGACCAAAGCTTAATTGAACAAGTTGGGTTTAGAAGCTCATTGGTTTCTATGCAGAAGTGAGCCTGATTTTGCACTTTCCAGCTTTAGTAAATAAACCCCATTGTGTACTTAAAAGTGGGGTATGCCTGTACTTCCAAAAGTATATATAGCAAACCAAAAGGGTGCAAATAAGAGAAGTTCATTGTTAGGATTTACATACCCTTTAAAGCACATCTCTGGTCAAATCTGAACTTATGTCTAAATTTCTCCCTACCCTTCTACAAAGCATGTTGTTTTCTTTTCTTTTAATTTGACCTACCTTTTTTCTGTTGGAAGTCTGGTTGATGTCATAAGCCAACTTAAAGTGGACCTTCAGTTATTCTTTTCAGCTTTCCTTCTATTAAACCTTCTGCCCTTGCTGTTTTAACTTTGGATAGTAAAACATTTTTTTTTCTGCCAGTAAATACCCTATACAGCCCACTTCCTGTTTCTTGTCTGGTCATTAGCCTAGGCTTATGACATCATGTACAGCTCTCTCACTCTCCTGAGAGTTTGCCAGGAAGGGAGGGGGGATGAGTCATAAGGGGGCCAATGAGAGCTGCAGAGCTGGAGGAGTGCCTCTATGTGTAAATCCAGGAAGTGAACAGGCAGCAACTTCTGCTGCCCACAGCTAAAATGAATGCAGCCAGACTTAGTGGAGGGAGATTTCCGCAGCATTTTTGACAAGTACAGAATCACAGTATATATAAAATAATATGCAAAGTGGTTGGAGGGAAGCTTCAGAATGGCAAAGATGTTTTTATTACAAATTATGTGAGCAGACTGCAGCTCCTCTTTATCTTTCTTTTATAATTGTGGCAATAGAGACTGAGTTACACCAACCTCCTGGCACTCTTGACCTTCTTTTGGTGATCACAATTTAACAGACTTTTGTATAAACACTTGTATCCTATATGTTGCGCTGCACTATTAGTTTAATTAACCACTTCCCGATGGCAGTACGTCATATGACATCATGTACTTTAAGTGGGGATATCTGTATAATGCCTGTAGCTACAGGCATCATCCAGATATATTTTTTTTCTGCCAGTGATTCTGTGCACCGTAAGAACAATCATAGCGGCAGTTCAGTCAATTGATCATTTTCACAGGCAGCAGAAGGGGATGTCCCCCCTTCCTGCTGCCCTCCAGTGCTTCTCCCGACTCACCCATGCGATCGGTGAGCTGGAGAATGAATCGGTCGCCGACAGAAGTTTACCATCTCTATGACCCTCGGAGGCCTGGGCGTGACGTTATGACATCACATCTGGGCTGGCGGAAGTAAACAAAGTTAAGGACGCGGCTGGAAATGCTGAGAGAGTGTTTTTTTTTTTTATCTCAACCTTTCCAGCCTGGAGGAGAGATATGGGGTCTTATTGACCCCACATCTCTCCATAAAGAAGACCTGTCACGCACTATTCCTATTATTCCGATGTTTACATTCCTTGTAATAGGAATAAAAGTGATCAATTTTTTTTTTTTAAAGAAAGTGTAAAAAAAAAGTAAAATAAAGAATTAATTTAAAAAATGTAAAGAGCACCCATCCCATGTGCTCGCGCACAGAAGCCAACGCATATGTAAGTCACGCCCACATATGTAAATGGTGTTCAAATCACACATGTGAGGTATCGCCGCGTGTGTTCGAGCAAAAGTAACAATTCTAGTCCAAAACCTCCTCTGTAACTCTAAACATGTAACTTGTAAAAAATTTTAAAGCGTCGCCTATGGAGATTTTTAAGTACCGAAGTTTGGCACCATGCCACGAGGGTGCACAATTTTAAAGTGTGACATGTTAGGCATCTATTTACTGAGCAAAACATCATCTATTACATTATACAAAAAAATCGGGCTAACTTTACTGTTTTTTTTTTTTTTTATTAAAAACGTGTTTGAAAAATTGCTGCGCAAATATAGTGTGACACAAAAAGTTGCAATGACCACCACTTTATTCCCTAGGGTCTTTGCTAAAAAAAAACATATATAATATTTGGGGGTTCTGAGTAATTTTCTAGAAAGAAAATGATAATTTTTACATGTAGGAGTGAAGTGCCAGAATTGGCCCGGATGGGAAGTGGTTAATGTGAGGTGAAATCATTGTGAAACAATGATTTCATTTTTGAGTGATTTTTCACATTTTGAGTAGTACTATAAATATTACAGTACTGTTTTTTGGATAGTGATTGTGCTGATTGTTCACATTTATTGATTAGTACATGATTTATGGATCAAGAGAAAAACCATAGTAAGACTGGAAAACATCTGAAACAGAGTTCACTTAGCAAAGTGAATTTACAAGGTTAACTTTGAATACCCAATGGTGTGTGAGAGAAATTTTAAAAACTGAATTTTTGCTAGAAACAGTCTAAATTAACACCATATTGGCAGCTATGAGCCCTGAGCAAGAAGCAAGTCAACCTCTATAGGGGCCTTACAGCCTGACATTGAACTTACATTCATATTCTGATAGGGAGGAAGTACAGGTAAATAACAGCACACACACACACTTATCTCTGATAGGTAAGGCAGTAAATATGTATATAACTTCATAAAACAATGTAAGAGAGTAGAGACTTAGGTCCTTACACATGCCCCTTCCTGACTGGTTCTCTTTAAAGACAGTATTACCTTCAGAAAATTCAGTACAATATGTAGTGGGTTAAAATATATCACAATATGTAGTGGGTTAGCTCTGTGTAGTGATAGGTGTGTAGTGATATTTAGTTCAGATGTACCAAGGCTGCAAGTTATTTACTGTATTTAGTTCCTCTAATCAAGAGCATTCGGGTTCTGCTGCTAAAACTGAAATCCGGATTTGGCAAATGATTTGTAAACAATCTTGTAGCTTTTTGGAGCAGTTTTGTTTTCTCGTTGACAGGCTGCTAACACCTGCATTGACAGAAGTGCAAATTGCTCCCTATGATACCTAGAAGATTTTCTATAAAAGACAAGAAATGGCATCTGGTAACGGTTCAGGTTTCTACTGTGCAGTATCCTGCAAACTTTTGACATTTAATTGAGGTCATAAGGATGATTTCTCACATTATAACATTGTATTGTTTAAAAATCAAACAAAATGATCTCTTATCAAGAACATTTTGAAATATGGAAAGGTGAAAAAAATAAATTTTTACCAATTTGCTGTAAAAAATGTTATGAAGACATGATCAGCCAACACTTTCTTCTATAGTAACTGTCAATTCTCTTTCACATTACAACTCAGTTCAAATATACCACTAGAATAACAGTTTAACAATCTAAATTCTGACTCTAAGAAAGGAAATTGCATGATATTAGTCCATAATGACCACATTCTGCTTGAATCCGCATATAAAGATAAATATATTCTGTATCGACAGCAATAAAAACATATTTTTATCAAAGTTTTAAGGGTTTAGAACCTGTATGTGTTTCCACTCGGGATACAGTGCCTTGCAAAAGTATTCAATCCCTTGGCATTTTTCATGTTTTTTTGCCTCACAAGCTGGAATTAACATGGATTGTTTGAGGACTTGCATCATTTAATTTACAGAACATTCCCACAACTTTGAAGTTTTGTTTTTTGTTTTTTTATTGTGAAGCAAGCAACAAATAGGATATAAAATATATAAATATATAAAAAAATATATTCTATATATATATTATATATAAACAGAAAAAGTCAATGTGCACCTTTTGTGGCTATCACGACTCCAAGTTGCTTTGGATAAGTCTCTATGAGCTTGCCACATCTTACCACTGGGATATTTGCCCATTCCTCCTTGCAAAACTGCTCCAACTCCTTCAAGATGGATGGTTTGCACTTGTGAACAGCAATCTTTGAGTCTGACCACAGATTTTCTATTGGATTGAGGTCTGGGTTTTGAGTAGGCCATTCCAACACATTTACTTGTTTCCCCTTAAACCACTCAAGTGTTGCTTTAGCAGTGTATTTGGGGTCATTGTCCTGCTGGAAGGTGAACCTCTGTCCTAGCCTCAAATCACACACAGAGTGGTACCGGTTTTGCTCAAGAATATCCCTGTATTTAGCACCATCCATCTTTCCCTCAACTCTGACCAGTTTCTCAGTCCCGACTGCTGAAAAACATGCCCACAGCATGATGCTGCCACCACCACGTTTCACTTTGGGGATGGTGTTCTTTGGGTGATGTGATGTGTTGGGTTTGTGCCAGACATAGTGTTTTCTTTGATGGCCAAAAAGTTCAATTTTAGTCTCATCAGACCAGAGCACCTTCCTCCATACATTTTGGGAGTCTCCCACATGCCTTTTCGCAAACTCAAAACGTGCTGTTTTGTTTTTTGCTGAAAGTAATGGCTTTTTTCTGGACACTTGGCTTATTGTCATCCTATGTACAGATACTCCAGTCTCTGCTGTGGAACTCTACAGCTGCTCCAGGGATACCTTAGGTCTCTGTGCTGCCTCTCTGATTAATGCCCTCCATGAGTTTTGGTGTGTGGCCGTCTCTTGGCAGGTTTGCTTTTGTGCCACGTTCTTTCCATTTGGTTATGATAGATTTGATGGTGCTCCTAGGGTACATCAAAGATTTGGATATTTTTTTATAGCCTAACCCTGACTTGTACTTCTCAACAACATTGTCCCTTACTTGTTTGGAGAGTTCCTTGGTCTTCATGGCAGTGTTTGGGGCCTTTCAAAAAGGTGTGTGTATATATAATGACAGATCATGTGACACTTAGATTGCACACAGGTGGACATCATTTCACACAGGTGGACATCATTTCACTAATTATGTGGCTTCTAAAGGTAATTGGTTGCACCAGAGCTTTTTATGGGCTTCATAACAAAGGGGGTGAATACATACGCACATGCCACTTGTGTTCTGATCCATCACATATGATTCAGATTAAAAAACATTGAACTAAAGGATGTAATGTAACAAAACAGGTAAAAAGCCAAGGGGGTGAATACTTTTGCAAGGCACTGTATGTCAGAAAGAACAGGACGTTATTAGAAATTAATTATAATACACAAACCACATGTAAAGCATAAATGCTAACCATTTCCTGCTCTATCCACAAAAAGAATGTAGCTGTAATTGAGCCTTTTTAGAAAAGGGGTTTCAAGCTTTCCTTTTAATTTATTCATATTTACCCTTCTAGAACATCATGGGTACAGAATTTGCCATATCAATAAGTCCCCTCAAACTTGATAGAGAATCCATTGCTCTTGCCACTTTTAAATTATAACAAAGCCAAAATCACAAATATAATATGTTGCAGCTTACCAGACTTTGGATGGGATGGTTGCAGAAATGTGTCACACTGGATTTCTGGTAGGAAATGTAGTGTGATGCATTCCTGCAGCTATCACTTCCTGTGAAATGAACCTCAAGCAAAAACAATGTTATCTCTCTTGTGTAATCCTTCCATCCCCTATGTAATTGATGTGAATAAAGGCAGACATATTTGCAGTCCATCCTGGGTAATAACATGGCTCCCTCCAAAAATGCAATGGAGGAATGAACATAGCTACTCAGGGGCAGGGATGTGTTCATTGCAGGATTAAAAGGTTGTTATGATTATTATTTTTATTATGTATTATTATATAGAATTTATATAGAACCAACAGTTTGCACAGAATTTTAAAATATAAAAATGACAATATAGTTACAATGCAAATCCAGACAAAATGATTTGGAGGATGCTGCTTGTGAAAGCTTACAAAATAAAAAATTAAATAAAGGGGAAAAGTCTGAAAAAAGTAAATAGATGCAGGTACCTCACCTAAGGACTGGTACGCTATATATTACATTTTTTGGTTTTGGGTCCAAATATGCTTCACATTCCGTTTACACTTTTGAGGTCCATTAATATGCATTATGTAACGCATTATCGTGCATTTTATTAACACACTAAAAGCATTCAATTGTATTACTATTCAAAATTGATGTGATGCCAATGCACTCTAAGGTGCATAATTGCACAAAAAACATTTTTTTCTAATGCAATTCCAAACACTATAGGGCCAAATTTAGTAAGTCCCATGACTTTTATTTTACTTTCTATTTTTTGTCCTGCATTGATGACATTTGTGTCCAACTCTGTGCCTACAGTGTGTATTTGCAGTAAAAATATATTGTCATACAGCATTTTTTTTGCTCCTTATCATAGGTTAAAAAGCAGGAGTGTTGTTCCATAAGTGAACTCGTTCCAGGTGGCAGGAACCTGCAGAAGCATTTTATGCCATGCTAGCCTTGCGGAACAAAGTCACTTTGTGTAAGAGTGCAGGATATGAGCTGGCGAAGCTCACAGGCATGTAGTGTGCAGCAGCGAAACAAAGCAGGGGAACACAGAACAAGTGATCTGAGTCAATGGCATCCCATTAGCTGCGACGTAATGTCGGGTGTAATTAGGAAGCTTTATCTGGCTGATTGTGTTAGAGACTGGCACCTGCAGCTGTGGGTATCTGGCACAGCCTGCCGAGCCGTAGCACTTTGGGGTGTAATTAGAGAACATTAGCTTTATTCAGAGCTTGGATTGTCCTTGGTATAATATCAGCATCCATTATCAGAGAGGACTACCATGTAGTTCAAGGGCCTGCAGCAGCTGCTTGGAGCTGAGAATAAGGAGCGCATCTTCTCTAATTTAGCAGGAGACACTCATAGATGTTATGGAAGACTTCTTTTTTGAGCATCATTACTTTCAATAACATTGTTTTCCATCTCTTTTATGATGCTGATATTTCTATAAATACACCCATAGAAATAACCAATTCTATAGCATAATGTGAACTTATAATTTGTGCAGCATATTCTTGTATACAGAAAAACAGTGGATGGTGGAATTCCAAAATTAAATCAACAAAAAAAAAATGAGAAAAGGACAAAAATGACTAATCTAATTCCTCGGGTCGCAACAAAATATTGAACAAAATCTGTTTGGCTGAAAGAAATGTTAATCTAATATATAGGAGGCTATAGATACTGATAGAAATTATACATTCAATCTCCCTGACATATTCACATGGCACAGAGCAGGGTTGGGAGTGTCTAGGCCAGAATATTCTGGGCCGTAAGCCTGGATTTTTAGCTCCAAATACCCAATAAAATAGATTTCTTCCAAAACAGAATAACATTTTAAAAAATTTTTGAGGGGCATTTATTGAAGGCACAGAAACTGCAAAGAGTCTTTGCCAGAAAAGGCTTTAGTTCCTATAAATGAATTTTGGATTTTAAATTGATATCAATGCTTAGTGCTTAGAATTATGTGCCTAGAGAAGCCTTTCTCTACCTTTTTACCACAGAGAAACCCCTAAAATAATTTTCAGGTCCCAAGGAACCCATATTAGAATTTTTATAATGAACAGTGCATGATATATCAGCATGATCAGTAAATCGCAAATAAAATAATACATGAAAAAATGTGGCATATTTAGTATAAATACGTATGACACTCAGAACAGTTTTTAACGCCCCTGCTGTATACAACAAAGTCATTTTCAATAATAACCATGAAATGAATCGAATAATAACAACAAGAAAAGAAACATTGACAGTGAAAATTGTAGCGTCCCCTGGTAATAGCAGTCAGTGAAGACATGCCCCCTTACATGGGTGGCCAATATGGTGTCCATCAAAGTTCAGTGGAGCAGAGCCCCATATAGTGATGGTCAATAGGGAAAACCCAAGTGCAGATTGGGAGATATTCGCCAAACCTTCAAAATCATTTCTGACAATTTGCCAGGCTATTAGGCAAATAACATGCTTGGGGAATGCCTTAAAACTGTACATGGTTTTACAAAAAAATTCTCTGGGACAGCATCAGTGACACTATTTTCTTTATCACTATTTTTCTTTATCACATAAATTGCATGTATGAAAATTTTGTTTAAAAATGACAGTGCCATGTTGCAGAGACACAGTCAAAATTATAGTACAGTGGCTGCAGAGTATGTTAGCAGTTTGACTGGGCGCCGAGCAGAAATGTAAGAGTTAGATCAGGGCCACCATCAGGGGGGGACAGCTGATACAACTGTAAGGGGCCCTGGGGCCTGAGGGGCCCGCCTGGGCCAGAAGACGGCAAGACAGGTGAAGGGGAGCAGTGCTGTGCACTATAGAGATGATCTAGCAGCTTCTGCTGCTCTCTGTGTCATTGAGCTCAGACATCAAGCTCTTTACTCTCACCTCTGGCTATTATGTGCATGTGCACCCCTTGTGCAACCCTCGTGTGAGCTGCACGTACTGTGCTCCTCTGTGTCAGAAACATGTCAGCTTTGTGAAAACGAGCTGGTAGGTACTAGGTAGGAAGATTTATTTTACAAGTAGGGCTGTGAAGGAAAGGGAGGGGGCTGTTTGTGTACAGGGAGGGGTCAGAGGCTTGTGTGTTTACAGATTGTGTATGTGTGGGGCTGACACATATAGATGGGGGCTGACATATATAGAGGTGTGGGGGGGCTGAAATATATGCAGGTGATGGGGGGCTGACATATATACAGGTGTGAGGGGGCTGGCATATATACAGGTGTGGGGGGTGGGGCTGACATATATACAGGTGTGGGGGGTGGGGCTGACATATATACAGGTATGAGGGAGGCTGACATATGTACAGGTGTGAGTGGGGTGTCACGTACCAGGTGCCAGGTCGAGGTGCTGAGAGGGCTCCCCTTGCGTCTAAGTGCAGTGCACCCCTGGAAGTGGTACAGGGTGTGCAGTGACCAAAGAAGCACAGTTTGCCAGTTACTGTGGTTTGGTGAGGCTGACATATATACAGGTGTGAGGGGGGTTGGCTTGTATACAGGTGTGAGGGGGGTTGATATATATACAGGTGTGAGGGGGCTGACATATATAAAGGTGTGAGCGGGGCTGACATATATAAAGGTGTAAGGGGGCTGGCATATATACAGGTGTGAGGGGGGCTGACATATATACAGGTGTGAGGGGGGCTGGCATATATACAGGATTGAGGGATGGCTGACATATATGCAGGATTGAGGGGGGGCTGAGTGCGTACATGTGGTGGACGGTAGCCGGTTAGTGGCCCATGGGCAGGCCTTGGGGAATATTGGTGGTCAGGCTCGGGGGTCCAGGCCTAAAGTTGTGTAAGGGGCCCAAAAATTTCTGATAGCTGCCCTGGGCGAGATTAGTCATTTTATCAAAAAACAATTGTAGTGTATTCTTTTTAAAGCCAGCAGCGAGAAATATTGAACAGAATGGTTGTACATGTAAGTACAGTATTTGTACTTGATCACTTATAATAAAAGGAGAGGGACCCCATTATTTTGTGAAAAAATGTCAGCCTTTTATGTCACAGTAAACAGCCAGAAATGTTGTACGCTGAACAACATGTAAGCATTCTGACTAGTGCACAATAGAAGAGGGAGATACTAGGAGCAAAAAGTCAGAAAAATAAAATTGTTGGATAGTATGTAATCCTTGTTTTCTAAGATGCCATGTTAGAGAGAAAAAGCAGACAGATTTAATCTATAGTATATATATATATTACAGTGTCTTTTTTTCTGAGACCAAAGATGGCAAAATTGTACATATTTTCAGCAGAAGCCTTTTTTTTAAGCCTTTCTAATAGTCCCCCATTTCGGAGGGAGTGAGCAGGCAGATAAGATACTAAAAATTATTGTCTTTATCTGAGATTGAAGAAGGAAAAATGTCACACATTTGTACCATAGCTTAAGCCTTTTGGAAAGGCCACCATTTCTGAGGGATAGAGCAGACATTGCATTTTAAAATTTCAATGGAGTTGATTTACTAAAACTGTAGAGTGCAAAATCTGGTGCAGCTGTGTATGACAGCCAATCAGCTTCTAACTTCAGCTTGTTCGGTTAAGCTTTGACAAAAAAAATGGAAGTTTAGACCCCTTTCACACTGAGGCGTTTAAAAACTGCTCATAAAACGTTGGTCGTTTTTCGCAGTGCTTTAGCGTTGTTTTTGCGGTGCTTTTGCTGTGTTAGCGGTGCGCTTTTTTAAAGGTCATGTGACAACATGACCTTAAAAAAAAGAGCCATTTTGCTGCGCTTTTGCAGTGCTTTTGAAATGATTTGGAAGCGCTTCTCATTAATTTCAATGCACAGGGGCGTATTTGAGGCGCTTTTTAAAGCATTCCAAATATTCCCCAAAGATACTGCTTGCAGGACTTTTTTCGCTACCCCACCAGCGCACCGCCCTATTGTGAAAGCATCCATTGAAATGAATGGGAAGCAGTTTTCAGGCGCTATTTTAAGTGCAAAAGCGCCTGAAAATCGCCTCAGTGTGAAAGGGATCTAAGAGCTGCACCAGATTTTGTACTCTGCAATTTAAGTAAATAAACCCCAATATATTTGTTTTTAATTGAAAACCAAAAAATTGCAAAGATGTGTGGTATATGTTTTAAGCCTTTATTTGATAGACCACAGAACAGGGCAGGCACATTGTTTCTGGATATAAAAAATAGTGTCCTTTTCATTTTCAATTGAAGACAGAAAAAGGGTCCAGATTTGCAGCATACCTTTTAAGCTTTTATTGGACAGTCTGCAATAATTTAGGTAGAGAGCAAGCAGACTGCATCTGGTAATAAAAAAAGGATTTTTATTTTAAATAGAAAACAGAAAAAAATGTACTGATTTGCAACATACCATTTAAGCCTTTTTGGATAGGCAATGGAGATTTCTGAGAGAGAAACCAGGCAAACTGCATCTGGAAATTAAAATATTTGTCCTTTTTTTGAGACTGAAGTTTGTCTGCATTAGATATAATTAATATGTTGCTCTCACCTGCCCAGGCACATAACTGAGAGACTCAGGAAATGAGGGATAAGCAGTTTCTTTACAGTAAGTAACAGGTCTCAAACTTCAGACAGAGAAAATGCTTTAACCCAGGGCTACTCAACCAGGGTTCATTGGAACCCTAGAGTTCCTCTAGAGGTTGCTAGGGGTTCTTTGAGCAATGAGCAATTTCTTTCTCTCAGATAAGTTCCCACTGACACCAGTGATCGTATTAGCTTCCCAATGAGCATAAGTTTAAGAAGCATTCTTGACCATCACACTAAAGTATCATGAGTAGTAGATATAGTAATGGTAGGCAGGTGTTCCCTGAGACCAGAAAGTTAATTTAAGGTTGAAAAGGTTGAGAAAGGCTGCTTTAACCTATGCAGAGCCGTGCCAAAAGCCATGTTTCAAAACAAGCAGAAACTGCTGACACAGGAAAGTGAGGATTTACTATACTGTAGGCTGTGCTAACAGGGCAACAAATGATATTAAAAACTACATGTTAATGCACATCTAATGTAGGTGAAAAACACAATTTGCAGGTAGAAATGTTTACCAGGACTTTAAATATTACATTGTATTTTTCCTGTGACAAATACAAAAATATTGTACATCTTATTTGCAGTAACATAATTGATAGGCCACTATTTCAGAGGTAGAGACCAGGCAGATTATAATTAAGTAATCACTGTGAGGCTATGCTATTTTAAAGAGAATATATCCCCCAAAAAAGTGCCTTCTCAGGAGCAGCATGCGAAAAGATTAAGGGGTATATTTGTAAGCAATAAACAGAGCTATGCACCCTGCTCTGCTCAAATGTGGTCAAAATTGACTAATACTAAACTATTTTATCTCCAGGTTTAATGTTATTCATTAACCACTTCAGCCCCGGAAGGTTTTACCCCCTTCCTGACCAGAGCACTTATAACAATTTGGCACTGCATCGCTTTAACTGCTAATTGCGCGGTCATGCAATGCTGTACCCAAACAAAATTTGCGTCCTTTTCTTCCCACAAATAGAGCTTTCTTTTGATGGTATTTGATCACCTCTGCCATTTTTATTTTTTGCGCTATACACGGAAAAAGACCGAAAATTTTGAAAAAAAATGATATTTTCTACTTTTTGTTCTAAACAAAAACCAATAAACTCAATTTTAGTCATACATTTAGGCCAAAATGTATTCGGCCACATGTCTTTGGTAAAAAAAATGTCAATAAGTGTATATTTATTGGTTTGTGCAAAAGTTATAGCGCCTACAAACTAGGGTACATTTTCTGGAATTTACACAGCCTTTAATTTATGACTGCCTATGTCTTTTCTTGAGGTGCTAAAATGGCAGGGCAGTACAAAACCCCCACAAATGACCCCATTTTGGAAAGTAGACACCCCAAGGAAATTGCTGAGAGGCATGTTGAGCCCATTGAATATTAATTTTTTTTGTCCCAAGTGAATGAATAATGAAAAAAAAAAAAAAAATTACAAAAAGTTGTCACTAAATGATATATTGCTCACACAGGCCATGGGCATATGTGGAATTGCACCCCAAAATACATTTAGCTGCTTCTCCTGAGTATGGGGATACCACATGTGTGGGACTTTTTGGGAGGCTAGCCGCGTACGAGGCCCCGAAAACCAATCACTGCCTTCGGGATTTCTAAGGGCGTACATTTTTGATTTTACTCCTCACTACCTATCACAGTTTTGAAGGCCATAAAATGCCCAGATGGCATAAACCCCCCCCCCCCCCAAATGACCCCATTTTGGAAAGTAGACACCCCAAGCTATTTGCTGAGAGGCATGGTGAGTATTTTGCAGCTCTCATTTGTTTTTGAAAATAAAGAAAGACAAGAAAAAAAATGTTTTTTTTCTTTTTTCAATTTTCAAAACTTTGTGACAAAAAGTGAGGTCTGCAAAATACTCACTATACCTCTCAGCAAATAGCTTGGGGTGTCTACTTTCCAAAATGGGGTCATTTGTGGGGGGGGGGGTTTGCCACCTGGGCATTCCATGGCCTCCGAAACTGTGATAGGCAGTGAAGAGTGAAATCAAAAATTTACGGCCTTAGAAAGCCTGAAGGCGGTGCTTGGTTTTTCGGGGTCCCGTACGCGGCTAGGCTCCCAAAAAGTCTCACACATGTGGTATCCCCATACTCAGGAGAAGCAACAGAATGTATTTTGGGGTGTAATTTCACATATTCCCATGGCATGTGTGAGCAATATATCATTTAGTGACAACTTTGCACAAAAAAAATTAAAAAAAATAAAAAATTGTCTCTTTCCCGCAACTTGTGTCACAATATAAAATATTCCATGGACTCGACATGCCTCTCAGCAAATAGCTTGGGGTGTCTACTTTCCAAAATGGGGTCATTTGGGGGGGGTTTTAACTGTCCTGGCATTTTAAGCACAACATTTAAAAGCTTATGTCACACATCACCCACTCTTCTAACCACTTGAAGACAAAGCCCTTTCTGACACTTTTTGATTACATAAAAAAATAATTTTTTTTGCAAGAAAATTACTTTGAACCCCCAAACATTATATATTTTTTAAAGCAAATGCCCTACAGATTAAAATGATGGGTTTTTCTTTTTTTTTTCACACAGTATTTGCGCAGCGATTTTTCAAACGCATTTTTTGGGGAAAAAACACACTTTTTTAAATTTTAATGCACTAAAACACACTATATTGCCCAAATGTTTGATGAAATAAAAAAGATGATCTTAGGCCGAGTACATGGATACCAAACATGACATGCTTTAAAATTGTGCACAAACCAGTTCAGGTGGCAACAAAATAAACTCCCATATTTGGGAATCTTTCTAACTAACAACTTGCAGACTCTGTATCAGGCCAATTACCCCCCTCTCTATAAGAAACTATCAGCAGACTTATTGTCATGGGCTAAAAATCCTCCATCGTGGTTTGGCAGACTGTATTCCATCAAGATGAATATCTTACCAAGACTGTTGTATTTGTTCAGAACCCTTCCAATAGCAATTAACAGACACGATCTTAAAGTTTTTCAGAAAAAGATTATGCAGTTCATTTGGGGAAACACGAGACCCAGGGTGAATCAACGAACCCTATACGCCCCTAGAATTAAAGGAGGGTTGGGAGTACCAAATTTGGTCAGGTATTTTGAAGCAGCCCAACTGGCCCAATTAATTCGCACTCACTCTGGACTGCCTCAACCATCTTGGATGAAGCTGGAATCATCTCCATACCCCACAAAACCGATAAGTCACTTGATGTGGCTCCATATGAAAGACAGACCGATCATTTTATGCCCCACATTATCATTCTCATTAAGTTTATGGGATAGATTACAAAAACCTTTTACCTTCCGCTCACCTCATGCTCCCTTAGCACCATTAACGGGCAACCCAGAATTCACCCCGGGTCTCAACCCTCAAAGATTATTATGGTGGACCAATAAGGGCTTGATTCGTATAGCCGACTTATGTGACCATAGAGGTATACTATCGAAGCAATCCCTTATAGAAAAATACCAATTACCTAACACAGAACTCTATCATTACGTCCAAATAGTACATTTCCTGAAAACTTTACAGCGCAAAGCTGACATTATGACGTTCACTCCAATGGAAAATTTATGCAGGTTCTTCGATAAACATAAAGGTCACATATCTAACATCTATGGTATTTTTTCCTCCAAGTCAGAAAAATTGTTTTACATGCAAAAGTGGGAACAAGATATAGAGGAAACGATGGAAATGGACACGTGGTATAATACGGCCCATTTGGCCTCAAAAGGTTATATAAATACCTCCCTAATAGAGGCGAATTATAAAGTCTTATTACGGTGGTATATGGTCCCGGCGAGAATCGCTACATACATTCCCGGTGCATCTCCATTGTGCTTTAGGGGGTGTGGAGGGGAAGGCACGATATATCACACTTGGTGGACCTGTCCAAAGGTTAGAAGGTATTGGATACGCATCTACAATTTTATTTACTCATTGACCCAAGTTAACCTAACCAAATCCCCACAACAAGCTCTACTGGGTTGTCCAGTGGAAGGAGTGCCTCGATACACGAAAAAACTTATAGCCTTTGTCTTCACGGCAGCTAGAATTGCGATTGCTAGATCCTGGAGAAAACCCCTGATCCCATTTGAACTGGTAAAAGCTAAACTGACATGGATCATGATTAATGAACGCCTGTCTGCGATCCTATTGGACAAACAACGGGTTTTCGACAGGATTTGGGAACCATGGTTAACATACCTATCTGTGGGCTTCGATAATTAATGGATTTAAGAAAAGATTCCTAGGGGTGCACTCAACCCCAACCCTTTCCCCCTATCTCTTCTCTTTTTTCTTTTCTTTTTTCTCTTTTTCTGCTCCCTTGATCCTTAACTCTCCTTCCCCCCACATTTATTAGCTCACGTAGGTTCTCCTGTCTGGTGTTTCTGCCCTCGCAGCATTAGCAAAGCTTTAAGAAGCGACAGTAGCGTTGCTGCTTGAAAGTAGGGGGGGCTAGCGGGTCGGGGACCTCTCGTCCGCAGAACTGATCCCATACGGGGTGGACGGGGGGGCTCCCGGCGCCGCGGCCTCTCTGCAAAGAATTCAAAGAATTCATAAGTGATAAGGTAATGATTCTAGGGCACTAAAATATAAGGACAGACAGACGCTGAACCGATATACATACCAATAAAAATGTTGTATTTTGCTATATGTATTGTGTGTAGGCCATGTTGGCCGAGCTTTGCCCTTCTAATCTTTTCTACATTGTTGTTTATATTTGAGAAATATGTATTGTATATTTTTCATACACAATATTCAATAAAAATATTGGAAAGAAAATTGTGCACAAACGTGCAGTGGCGACAAACTAATTACATTTTTAAAAGCCTTTACAGGTTACCACTTTAGATTTACAGAGGAGGTCTACTGCTAAAATTACTGCCCTCGATCTGACGTTCGCGGTGATACCTCACATGCATGGTGCAATTGCTGTTTACATTTGACTCCAGACCGACGCTTGCGTTCACCTTAGCGCGAGAGCGGGGGGACAGGGGTGCTTTTTTTTTTTTTTTTTTTTTTCTTTATTATTATTATTTTTTTTTATCTTATTTTTAAACTGTTCCTTTCATTTTTTTTTTTTAAATCATTTTTATTGTTATCTCAGGGAATGTAAATATACCCTATCATAGCAATAGGTAGTGACAGGTACTCTTTTTTGAAAAAATTGGGGTCTATTAGACCCTAGATTACTCCTCTGCCCTCAAAGCATCTGACCACACCAAGATCGGTGTGATAAAATGCTTTCCCAATTTCCCAATGGTGCTGTTTACATTCGGCGAAATCTAAGTCATAAAATGCTCGTAGTTTCCGGTTTCTTAGGCCATAGAGATGTTTGGAGCCACTCTGGTCTCTGATCAGCTCTATGGTCAGCTGGCTGAATCACCGGCTGCATTTTCAGGTTCCCTGTTGAGACAGGAGAGCCAGAGAAAAAACACGGAAGACGTTGGGGGGGCATTCCCTCCCACTGCTTGTAAAAGCAGTCTAGAGGCTAATTAGCCGCTAGGATTGCTTTTACATGAAAGCCGACCGCTGGCTGAAAAGAATGATATCAAGATGATACCTAAACCTGCAGGCATCATTCTGGTATAACCACTCAAAGTCGTGAATGGCGTACCTGAAGACAAAAAAATGGTTAACAATAAAGCACAGTAAACGGTAAAGTATAAAAAATTGCATACCTGAAAAGCAAACATGATAAAACATAATAACAATAAAACATTGCAGAATAGAATACAGTAAAAAAGAGCAGAACAATAGAGAGAATAGAGAGAGAGAGAGAACAATAAAACGACAACTATTTTTTTTTATTTTATATTTTTGTATGTGTTTTTTTTTTTTTTTTTACACTTTTTTTTGTAACTGTAACTTTTATAACTATAACCGGTTCCAGGTTCGGGTCTCTCAAAATGCGATGGCATCTTGGGAGACCCTGTGAAAGTGTGCCTAGTCTGTGCAATGCTGTACCCTACGCTAATACTCAACTAGTGAATGGTAGCGTTCAAAACATTCACCAATGCAAAGACCAGGATTGTCAGGACGGGAGGGACAATAATAGCGGGTGTCACGCCTATATCCGCGCTTGCTGCAGACACAACATCTTTTTTGGGGGGGTTCGTTGGGTAGGGGTACTCGGGAGGACATAAAGAAAATGCCTCTCATGCAGCTGACTGCATTTGGTTGGGGATGTGAATTGGGGAAGTACGGGTGCTGCAGAAGTGGTGGGTTCCCAATTAGGATTGGCGAATGCAGCAGATGGGCATTATGGGCACGACGGGCCTGTGTTTGTCTTTTTGGTGGCAGCGGGACACTACTTGTGCTTGCCACCTCACCAGCTTGAACTGCACTTATGGGACTCGCCACGTCACCAAGTGTTACTGCAGTGCGGGTTTGACTACGACCGGGGTGTACTAGGCCGCTGGTGCTTGGCAGTTCACCAAAACGCTACCAAAAAAACTGTTAGCGATCGCAGGGATCAGGCTTGACTCCGCGAACGCTGCAGTTATGCGTTTAGTGTTTTGTAAGTGACAGTGATCGATCGATATTGCACTTGGGTGGGCTGGGCGGAGGGGCAAAACGCAGATGCTAGCAGGTATCTGGGCTGATCCCACTAACACTGCATTTTTGGGAACCCTAAACTGCTGGGGACGCTAGTATGGATCTGATCGGATCAGATACTATACCACTAAGGGAGGTGTACGGTGCGTGCGTGGGTGTTAGTGGTACTGGCGCTAAACTGACGCTGCCTGGGGCTGGGGCTTGCCAGTTCACCAAAACGCTACCAAGAAAACTGTTAGCGATCGCAGGGATCAGGTCTGACTTTGAACGCTGCAGTTATGCGTTTAGTGTTTTGTACGTGACAGTGATGGATCGATACTGCACTTGGGTGGGCTGGGCTGGGCCGGGCGGAGGGGAAAAACGCAGGTGCTAGCAGGTATCTGGGCTGATCCTGCTAACACTGCGTTTTTGGGAACCCTAAACTGCTGGGGACGCTAGTATAGATCTGATCCGATCAGATATTGATCCGTACAGATACTATACCACTAAGGGAGGCGTATGCTGCGTGCGTGGGTGTTAGCTGTATACTGGCGCTAATCTGACGCTGCCTGGGGCGACGCATATCACCGCCGGGCGATCAGGGGGCTAAACCTTTATTTGGTAATAAACGGCGGGTGCCCTGACACTATAAAAAATAAACGAACTAACCAGCGTCACCCGTAACAGTTATACGGTGATCAGTGGTGAAAGGGTTAACTAGGGGGCAATCAAGGGGTTAAAACATTTATTAGGTAGTATATGGGGGTCCCTGTCACTATAAAACACTGACGGCGAACCTAAATATTTACCTCACTAACTAGCGTCACCAGCGACACTAATACAGCGATCAGAAAAATGATCGCTTAGCGACACTGGTGACAGGGGGTGATCAAGGGGTTAAAACTTTATTGGGGGGGTTAGGGGGGTACCCTAGACCTACAGGGGGCTAATACTCACTGCCCTACCACTTCTAACTGTCACAAACTGACACTATGCAGTAATCAGAAAAAAAAAAAAAAAATTACTGCTTGGTGATTGGGGGGGATCGGGGGGCTGATCGGGGGGGGAGAGGGGGTGTTTTGTGTGCCTGGCATGTTCTACTGTGTTTGTGTGTGTGTTTTGTGCACTTACATGTCTTCTCCCCTCGGCGCTGGAACGGAAACTGCCGAGCCGAGGAGAGATGACATCACATCCTCTGCCTGTGTGTACTATACACAGGCAGGTGATGTCTCTCATTGGCTGGGAGCGATCGCGAGGGGGGGGCATGATCGGATGGCCTCCCCCTCATCACGGAACGCTCCCAGTCAAATGCCGACCGCCGCTGCCACCGGGCGATCGGACCCCCCGCCCGTGGGGGGCAGATCACGCATGGGTACGTGATTCTGCCTGCCCGTGCCATTCTGCCGCAGTATATCTGCGTTAGGCGGTCGGCAAGTGGTTAATAAAAAATAAAAAAAGTGAATCTTTTTCCAGTCCCCCTTTTATGTTTCTATTATGGTGATTATGCTCCGGTTTCAAATGTAGTCCAAATTTACACAGGAAAAGTTTCTACATACTGTCTCTCTTCTTGTATATAGGTTATGTATTTACTGCTGTGTTGTATATCTGACCACGGGTTCTATCCCACATATGCCTTTTCCTAACATTATTAACCTTATAGTACTGTACTTTGTAATTGTCAGAAACCATGAAATCAGGCTGAGACAGAAGTACAGTTAACAAGAACATATTTGGGGGGCACACCATACAATGCGTTTAAATTCAAGATGGTGCTGCTATAAGACCTACAAACAGTACAAAATATTTTACAGCGCACACATACAAGAATGAAATTTCCTGCAGGGCTAGTTAAAAACACCTGAACATATTCAAAAAATATGGGGGTTTGGTCACACTATATGGTCATATAGTGCTTAGCCCACTTACTGCAACAAAGTACCCCGAATTAGTGGGTCCTACACTAGTAATAGAATGGAAGATCCTTTGTCTCAACCATGGGAGCTGAACTCCTCTATGTGGGAGAACTGAAGGGGATACATCCTAAACACTGGTGGCCACTAATAAGAGGTAATGAGGAGGGGAGGGGTGCTCCAGCCAAAAGTAAAGTTAAATCACACTTGTTTAATAACAAAAGTAAAAAGAACAGTCGTAGTCAAAACATAGCCAAAGTTCAGTAACCAGAACGGATAGTCAGCCAAGCCAGAAGTCAGGGATTAATGTAGTAGAACAGCAAGCAGGATCTGGAGCCAGAAGGGATGTCAGCAAAGCAAGTCTTGAACAGGATTGCAGGAGTTTCTATGATGTGACCAAGGTGAAGGCAGAGCTCCTCTGGACTGGACGGTTTAAGTAGGCAGGACTGATGAGCAGGATATCATCAACAGCTGAGTTACTGTGGAGAGATAGAAGTTGGCAATTAGCCGACAGCTGAGCAGCCAGCTCAGAGAAGGAAGGGCTAAGCCCAGCCCTGACAGTAATATGGATGATCGGACTGTTTGTTTACTTTTTATATGCCTTTCCTATTGTTGTAATGAAAAACTTTCCTAATTAACAAAATCAGATTTAACCTAAAAAATTGTGAATCAAGAAAATACAGCAATATGGCCACTTGATGGCAATAAGTTCAGGTGCCGAAACCATTGAATTCAATAGGAGCTGAATATTAAAAAAACAGTAATGGCAATTTTTTAGGTTAATAGGCAAGGGATTGGCTTTTGGGGACTGGGCACTGCCCTGGGGAACATGTACGAAAGCTAAAAATGCTTTTTAAAAATTAAATTTGGTGGGTAGCAGTGATTCTAAAAATGCTTTAAATAAAATTACAAAATTCCTTTAAATAACATGCCTGGCAGATGCCCCGAACCTGCCTGTGAATTGGCACATCTGTGCGATGTATATAACCTACTACAACAAAATTTACATTTACAGGGAAAAGACCCTTATTCTAGATGAGGGTCTGGTATAGATGTCAAGAGGGATATCATGCAAAAAACACCATATTTTTCATTATCCAAATATGGCCACGTGGCCATATTTTCTAGTGATATCACGTTGAACATGCCCCTTTGTTTTTGTTTTGATCAAACCTTTTTTTTTTTTTTTCCGATGCAGAAAATAATCATACAAAGATAATACAGATTGTAGTAAGGATTAAAGAAATCAAAGTCCATCCAAAAAAAAATTTTATACAGTGCAAGTCTTCATACATCTGAATAAAAGTTTATACTGCATCTTTGTCCGCTATTGAATAATACATAACAGGGGTTTAACATACCTAACCTAAAACTGTAGGGTGTTGTCCCCTCCCCTCTCCCCTTCTCCCCTCCCCCCCCATCTGCTGCACATTTTTCCTTGTCAAAAGAAGTTTATTGAGTATACAATATTATAAAGATACATAAAGTAAGTTTACAAGGATCTATAAAGTAAGCTCATTGTTTTACAGTAGGGTTTATATAGGTAAATATCATGAAATTTCAAATATTAACCACTTCCCGCCCGCCCTATAGCGGATTGACGTCCGGGAAGTGGTTCTGTTATCCTGACTGGACGTCATAAGACGTCCAGCAGGATAACATGCCGCAGCGCGCCCCCGGGGGTGCGCATCGCGGTGATCGGTGGAGCGGTGTGTCAGTCTGACACACCGCTACACTGATCTTGGTAAAAAGCCTCCGGCGGAGGCTCTTTACCACGTGATCAGCCGTGTCCAATCACGGCTGATCACGCTGTCAATAGGAAGAGCCGTTGATCGGCTCTTCCTCACTCGCGTCTGACAGACGCAAGTAGAGGAGAGCCGATCGGCGGCTCTCCTGGCAGGGGGGGTCTGCGCTGATTGTTTATCAGCGCAGCCCCCCTGCAGATCACCACACTGGACCACCAGGGATCGCTACTAAGACCACCAGGGAAGGGGCAACATGTGGAAGGCCAGGTATGTACCCCATGGCCATCCACATGTGCCCAGTGTGCCAAATCTGTGCCAATCAGTCCCCACAAATGGGCACTGATTGGCACAATTATGTTGCAGTGATACCCAGCAATGCCACCCTTAGGGGCATCACTGCAAACAAGTAATGCCATCAGTGCCACCCATCAGTGTCCATTCATGCCACCTGTCAGTGCCCATCCGTGCCCATCAGTGCCCATCTATCAGTGCCCATCCGTGCCCATCTGTGCCAACTATCAGTGCCACCCATAAGTAACCATCAATGCCACCTACGAGTGCCCATCAATGCCACCTATGTGTGCCCATCAGTGCCGCCTATAAGTGCCCATCCGTGCCACCTATGAGTGCCCATCAGTGCCGCATACCAGTGCCACCTATCAGTGCCCATCAGTACCACCTATCAGTGCCCATCAGTGCCGCCTATCAGTGCCCATCATCAGTGCCCATCAGTGCCACCTCATCAGTGCCACCTCATCGGTGCCACCTCATCGGTGCCCATCAGTGCCGCCGTATCAGTGCCCGTCAGTGCAGCCATATCAGTGCCCGTCATTGAAGAAGAAAACGTACTTATTTACAAAAAGTTTTAACAGAAACACAGAAAAACTTGTTTTTTTTTCAAAATTTTCGGTCTTTTTTTATTTGTTGCGCAAAAAATAAAAACCGCAAAGGTGATCAAATACCGCCAAAAGAAAGCTCTATTTGTGGGAACAAAATGATAAAAAATTTGTTTGGGTACAGTGTAGCATGACCGCGCAATTGTCATTCAAATTGCGACAGTGCTGAAAGCTGAAAATTGGGCTGGGTGGGAAGGTGTCTAAGTGCCTGGTATTGAAGTGGTTAAACATTGGGTTCACGTAAACCTAAATTAAAGATATATATAATTTCCTTAATTACTTTTGTAGGTATTTAAATGATTTATACCTACTATACATATTATTTACAAGTAGAGTGTATATAGGTCAAATAAATTCTGATAATGAGCTTTAATCGTAAGGTGGAGAAAAAGAAAGTGAAAGAAGAAAAAGGGTTGAAAGGTAGAGGTATGGTCCACAAGGTTGTCCCGCTCGTCAGTTTATTATTCTTTTTAGTTCTCTTTGAAGCCTTAGAATGGGTGTCTCTGTAAGTCATTTAATCTGTTACCATGGCAACAGGACAGAGTCATTGAAGTTTGACAGGAACTGTTGTTTTATCCAAGGATGCCAAAGTTTTTCAAATTTTGGAATTTGATTTTGATCGATGGCTACCATTGTATTATTCATTCTGTGAATTGTTTCTGCTAGTACCAATGTAGGAGATTTCCATGCCTTGGCCACTGTTTGTTTTGCAGCCGTTATTAGTTGGATCATAAGTTTGAATTGAGAGAGTGTTAACCATTCCGGTTTTAGATTAAGTAAAGTTAAATATGGATCTGGTTGTATTATTTTTTTAAATATTTTAGATGCAATCACGAAGACTTCCTTCCAGAAGGTTTGGATTACTGGGCACGTCCACCATATGTGTAAATATGTGCCTATTTCTGGGAATCCTCGAAAACAAAGAGCTGAGGTATTAGGTGAATATTTTGCCACTCTAGCGGGTACAAGGTACCAGCGAGTTAGGACTTTATAATTTGTCTCCTGTGCTAAGATGTTGGGTGAAGATGACTTAGATGTGAGCCATATGTTAGACCAGTCCGTGTCTTCTAAAGTTCGTCCCAGGTCCTCCTCCCACCTCTGAACGTAAGAGGGTCTATTAAGATTTGCTACTCCATATAATTGATTATAAAGTGATGAAATTGTACCTTTAGCAAATGGATCTTTTGTACAGATTGATTCAAAAATTGATAATTGGGATAATGGTGTATCCCCCTTTAGGAATGGTGTATAGAATTTTTTGATTTGGAGATATCTAAATATCTCAGAGTTTGGTAGATCATATTTTTCTCTAAGCGATGGGAATGAAAGGAATGATTTAGATGCTATGAAGTCATTTAGTGTCTGAATGCCTGATGTTGTCCAAGCTTTAAAAGAATTTGGGTAGATCCATGCCGGATAAAAGGCCGGATTTCTGATAAAAGAAAGGAGAGGATTGTGTGGAGATTGTAACTGATATTTGGTTTTTAGTTTATCCCAGAGAGATAAGAAGTGTTTAGTTATGAGATTATGAATTTTAAAGCGGTCTTTAGGATCAAGCCATAATACATTTGATATTAATAGAGGGTCATTTTCTGAAGCCTCTATAAATACCCATAATGGGATTTCCTGTTTTGCATGGTATTTGGACAGACTGGCCAAATGTGCTGCTCTGTAGTAGTTAGTAAAATTAGGGTATCCCAGGCCTCCTTTATTTTTGGGAAGATGTAGTGTGTGTATAGGTATACGTGGTTTAGAAGAGCCCCATATAAACAAAGTTGCTCTTTTTTGTACTATTCTCAAACAATAGGAAGGAATTGGAATAGGGAGGACTCTGAATAGATAAAGCAATTTGGGTAGAATAGTCATTTTGATTGCATTAATCTTCCCTATCCAGGATAAAGGAAGCTGCGACCATTGTTTTATTATATTTGTGATCTGTCTTAATACAGGAGGATAATTGGTTGAGAATAAGTCAGAATGAGATGCTGTTAAATGAATTCCAAGATATGGGATTGATTTTTCTGCCCATGTGAATGGGAGTGCAGCCCTAGCCGGGATCAATTCCATGTTTGTGAGTGAAATATTAAGCACTAGGCATTTCTTAGGATTAATCATAAGGCCGGATAGGGCTGCAAATCCATCAAGAGCTGGTATTAAGTTAGGACCAGAGACCTGTGGTGATGATAGAAAAAGTAATATATCGTCTGCAAATATAAATAATTTGTGTGTAATACCTACTACTTCAATGCCAGTTATAGTTTGGTTTGTTCTGTAACGGGCCATGGGTTCGAGTATAAGGGCAAATAATAAGGGAGATAATGGGCAACCCTGTTGGGTACCTCTTTCGATATTAAAGGCATCAGATTTGTATCCAGCATATTTTATATAGGCTTTGGGTTTATTATATAATGCTTTGATCCATGTTAAAAAGTGGGGTCCAAAACCCCATTTTTGTAAAGAATATTGCATATATTGCCAGGATACTGTGTCAAATGCCCTCTTAATATCGAGAGATAGAAAACATAAAGGGATTTTCCGTTTTTTTAGCAATATGTGCCAATAACACTGCCCTGCGTATATTATCGCCTGCCTGTCTATTTGGCATGAAGCCTACTTGATCTCTATGTATTAATTTTCCTATAATGCTATTGAGGCGTTTAGCTATTGTTTTTGCTAATAATTTAATATCGAGGTTTAACAGAGAGATAGGCCGATAATTCACACAGGAAGTATCATCAGAAAGGGGTTTTGGGATCATACAAACAATTGCCATTAGTGTTTCTTGCCGAAAAGAATGTCCATCTAGAAGTTTGTTAAAAGTTTCAGTGAGAATGGGAGAGAGTATTTCTGAGAATGTTTTATAGTATAAAGCCGAGTAGCCGTCTGGGCCTGGTCTTTTGTTAAGTTTTAGGTCTTTTATGGCGTTAGCAACTTCATCTATAGTTATAGGCTCATCCAAACTGCTTTTTTGATTCTGAGATAACTCAGGTAAGGTTATTTTTGAGAAGAAGGATTCAGCCTCTGTAGGATTAAATTCATTGTTTGTCTTGTATAAAGTTGCGAGATGTGAGTGAAATTTATGGACTATTTTAACTGGATTACAAGTGTAAACATTTTTTGATAATTTCAAACGTATTGGTTTGAAAGATTTGTTAGTTGAATTTAATGCCCGAGCCAAATATGTACCTGGTTTGTTTGTATTCATGTAGAAATTGTGTTTGGAGCGTTTGAGGGATTTATCAACTGACTCAGTGAGAAATAGATCGTATTCCAATCTAGATTTTTCCAGATGAGATTTTGTACTCTGAGATGGATTATCTTGAAATGATATGTAGGCTGCATTAAAATTGAGTTCTAGTTTTTTTGCTAGATTTTTGCGTTCCCGTTTAAATAGTGCCATTTGTCTTTGTATTGTACCATGCAAGACAGGCTTATGAGCTTCCCACAGTGTTATTGGGGAGATGTCTGTTGTATTATTAATTGATATGTATTCCTTTAAAGCTTGTTCAATGGCCATCTGATGTAGTGGGTGTTTGAGCATTATGTCCGGTAAGTACCACGTTGGGTCATGCGCTTTTGGTATGGCTGAGGCTATAGTAGTGTATACTGCATTATGGTCAGACCACGGTATCGGAATTATATCTGATGCAATCATTTCTGGTATCATTCCTATTGTTAGAAAAATATGATCTATTCTGGTGAAGGTTTGATGAGGGTGCGAGAAATAAGTGAATTTCTTTTTCATTGGGTTACTTTCTCTCCACGAATCTACCAGATTGTATTTGGAAAGAAGTTGAGAAAAAGGTAATCTAGAGGTTATTTTGGATGGTGTAAAAGGTGATTTGTCTAGAAATGGGAGGAGGACCTGGTTCGAATCCCCACACATTATCACTGTTCCTATTTTGTGTGTATTAATCACTTGTAATATATGTGAGAGGAATGGTGTAGGTTGTTTGTTAGGAGCGTAGTAGGAAATCACTGTGATTACTGTATCCATTATATAACCCATGAGTATCAGGTATCTACCTTCTGGGTCTTTAATTTCTGATGATAAGGTGAATGGTGTGGATCGGTGAAATGCAATTAGAGTTCCCCTTTGCTTGGTACAGGCAGAAGCCGTGTAAATTTGTTGATAAAAAGGAGAAATATATTTTGGAGTAGAATCTTTGGTGAAGTGTGTTTCTTGGAGGCATACTATGTGAGCCTTCTTCATATGAAAAGTACGGAAGGCTTTGGTCCTTTTTTGAGGGACATTTATTCCCTGAACATTCAGGGAAAGTATATTCAGTGGTGCCATGGCAACAGATCAAATAGTTTTGACTTACTTTTTGTTATGCAGAGCTGACTGCGCAGATCAACCTGTGTGGACTGAAGAGATGAATAGATAGAAAAGAAACCAGTGAATTCTGGAGTAAAGAGTAAACAAAAAACATATGAGATTAGATGATACATTGTATAAATTATTTTTTGCAAGTAATCACAATTTACCCATGAAAGAGAGTAAATATCTCTCTCAGGGGAATAAGTGCCTTCGTCACACTCCCACATAATATGGTTGGGAGAATGAGGAGGGCTAATGGGGGTACACGGATCTTCCGCTTACAGGAGAGAAGTGCTATGTCAAAAGACATCAAAATGATGTTTCATTAATTGGAGTGCAGAATATAGTTTTTGTTGAAATTATTTATTCCAGGGTGGTTGTATATGGTTAGTCTTGCCCTAGGCTAAATAATTCAGTTAGAAAGGTACTGTTAATAACTTTGGTATTGATGAAGATAGTTTGAATTATTTTGGGATTTTAACCCTTTTAGAGTAAACAATTACATATTTTATTCATATGTAACTGTTTAGATATGTTAACTCATAAAATTGAGGTTGTATTGCTTCAGATTAGAATAAACAAAAACATAATTCTAGGAACTAGTTAGGTAATAATATATTTGTTTTAAGAAAAGAAAGAAAAGGATTCCATTACTTCTGGATTATTGAACATATTTGTCCTAAAAAGTAATAAATCTATTGTTATTACCTGATAATATATAACTGAACAAGAATTTCCTTATTTCACTTATATATTCTAAGGCTATATGAATCAGAAGTAATGAGAAATATAACTGGAATGTAACATGATCCCACACAGTGTGTGACTATCAGAATGCAGTTACATTCAGTTATAAATACAGGTTTTTTATAGAGAACCATCTCTTAGTATAATAAATGAAGAGCTATCAGGAATTAGGATGTCAGTCCATTGAATCTTCTTGGTCCATGGATGATGTGGCATAACGGCCTCTTTTGTGAGAATGATGATTCCCATTTTGTTCTGAAATTTTCTGAGTGCTGCCTGAAGGTGAAGATGATGCCATTCTTCTGCGTGTGGGAGAGTTGCTGCTTGTGGGTTCTGTCAGATTTAATTTTAAAAGGGTTTGTTGTAGTTCATCTGCTGATCTGCTTCTGTAAATTGTACCTTGGTAGTTAAATCTGACTGAAAAGGGGAAGCCCCATTGATACATAATGTTGTGGCGTTGCAGTTCTATTAGTTGGGGTTTCATGGATCGTCTTTTAGTAATAGTAAGTTGGGATAGGTCAGCAAAAATTTGATAATTGTGTCCTTGAAAATTAAGTTCCTTTTTTTCTCTTGCAGCAATTAGTATTTGTTCTTTCGTTCTGTAATAATGAAATTTTGTGATTATATCATGTGGGGGTCCATCTTTCTTTTTGGCTGTGAGGGCTCTGTGTACTCTGTCCAGTTCTAAACGTTCATTAGGGATATCTGGCTTTAGTTCTTGTAATAGAGCAGTAATAGTAGATTGCAGGTCTGTCACAGTTTCAGGTATTCCCCTTATGCGCAAGTTTGAACGTCTGGCTCTATTTTCGTAATCTTCGAGCTTAGTTTGAAGTATTAAATTCTCTTCTTTTAATTGTTCCAATTCTGTTATATTTACTTGGGTTGTAATTTCAATTTCAGCCATTTTTATTTCTAAGGCTGCGGTGCGGTTTCCCAGCTCTCTTATTTCTTTGGTTAGGCTTTTTGTTATTTGATCTGAAGTTTGTTTTAAAGCCTTATGAAGCATCTTTTCAAATTGTAATAATATTACTGGGGATGCTGAGGAGGCTTGTGGAGAAGTTTGTGAGAGGATTTGTTCTGTATCTGACTCAAATGGAGAGTCTTGCTGTGACATTTTCTGTCTGTGAGAGCTCCCTGATGCTGTATCTTGTGAGGTGACTGGAGCTGCTTTAGTTGCAGTGAGTGCCTGTGAGCTCTTTGTGAGGTGATTTTTATTTCTGCCACGGTTTCCTCCCAGTACCATATTTCCTGGCCAAACTTTCACAGTTTGTTCCCTGGGGCAAAAAGGTTCAAATGGATACCTTTTGAGCCTGCAGGCTCCGCTTTGTCCTTCTCTTCTCTCCTCAGCGGTGTGGAGCTCTAATAATGCATGTCTGCTCCGTTAGGCTCCGCCCATCTCCCCTATTTTTTTATTTTCTTATCTGCTTACTTATCTATTTTTCTTTCTTCTTCTTTCTTTTTTTCCTTCATTTTCCTCTTATTTATTTTTATTTTCAACATCTACCTTTCACATTTTATTCCCACATTTTCCTGGTGTTCCGAACTCAATTCCTTTATTTCATTCCACTTTTTTATTGCACTCAGTATGTTGTGCTCGGTTCTATTTGTTGCTTAGCAACTGACTCCATAGCTCCCATATAAAGGACACTTGCTGCATTAGCCTGTTAGATCTGAAGAAAATGCGGAAGCATTGAAACGCGTCATCTGACACGTCCACACGTCACTTCCGCCCCTTGGTTCCTTGATCTGTGTTTGCGTTCCACGCCTGTCTCCATCCGGTTTCGGTCTACTGCAACGGTCCTGGCTCCTCATGTCCTGGTAGATGCCGGCTCTCCTTGCAGACCCTTCCATCTTCTTTGCAGCCCAGCACCCACAGCAGAGACCCCACGGACCACCCCTACATCACAGCGCTGACAGCGCCTTCACGTGAACCTGCACTATGCACCTCTGCAACATCTGAGGAGGACGTCCCTGGACCCACCACTTTTCCTTGCTTTTATTAACCCTTTCTTTGTGAGTAGCCAATTGGCTGTTGTTTTTATATAACCTAATTAAATTTCTAATGATACTGCACTTAGATTGGCGCTTCTTGCCTTTTTTTCACATTATCTTTCAGAGTTGTTTGCTTCCACTCTCAAGTGAGCTGCCGCTGGTGTATAGTATCAGATTTCTGTGATCTACATATTTTCATTGACTATTATATATACATATATTTTTTATTGACTATTATTTTCATGCTCTGGACGGTTGCGGCAGAGTCCTTATATATTTTTACTATTTTGATCTTGCATATTCAGGTTTTTTAGTCACATTCCCTGTTTTATCCTGGACTTTTTATGTTAATGTGAATTACTTCATTTAAGCTTGATGTGTGTTCTTGCGCCATTTATCCTTTTTGTTTGTCTGCACCGTATTGTGTACTGTGTACACCACCAGAAGTGTAGTAGAAACTGTACACACTGTATTAAATACTGTGTACACCACCAGAAAAGTAGTAGAAGCTGCACACACTGTATTAGATACTATAAACACTGCCTGCACTGTATTAGAAACTGTACAAAGGCTGCACTGTATTTTATACTGTGTACACCACCAGAAGTGTCGTAGAAACTGTACACACTGTATTAGATACTGTGTACACCGCCTGAAGTGTATTAGAAACAGTATATATATGTATTATATACACAAAACTGTGTATGTGTGTGTGTGTGTGTATATAGGCTACACTGGATGTAGAGTATATATATATTAATACACTGCCTGCAGTGACTGAATATCGAGTAAACACTGAATATATAGTCTATGCTAAAGGCAGAGTGTATATATATATCAGGTCCATAAATATTGGGACATCGACACAATTCAAATCTTTTTGGCTCTATACACCACAACAATGGATTTGAAATGAAACAAACAAGATGTCCTTTAACTGCAGACTTACAGCTTTAATTTGAGGGTATTTACATCCAAATCAGGTGAACAGTGTAGGAATTACAACAGTTTGTATATGTGCCTCCCACTTTTTGAGGGACCAAAAGTAATGGGACAAATGGCTGCTCAGCTGTTCCATGGCCAGGTGTGCATTATTCCCTCACTATCCCATTTACAAGGAGCAGATAAAAGGTCCAGAGTTCATTTCAAGTGTGCTATTTGCATTTGGAATCTGTTGCTGTCAACTCTCAATATGTGATCCAAAGAGCTGTCACTATCAGTGAAGCAAGCCATCATTAGCCTGAAAAAAACAAAACAAACCCATCAGAGAGATAGCAAAAACATTAGGTGTGGCCAAATCAACTGCTTGGAACATCCATAAAAAGAAAGAACGCACCAGTGAGCTCAGCAACACCAAAAGACCTGGAAGACCACATAAAACAACTGTGGTGGATGACCAAAGAATTCTTTCCCTGGTGAAGAAAACACCCTTCACAACAGTTGGCCAGATCAAGAACACTCTCCAGGAGGTAGGTGTATGTGTGTCAAAGTCAACAATCAAGAGAATACTAAACCAGAGTGAATACAGAGGGTTCACCACAAGATGTAAACCATTGGTGAGCCTCAAAAACACGAAGGCCAGATTAGAGTTTGCCAAACAACATCTAAAAAAGCCTTTACAGTACTGGAACAACATCCTATGGACAGATGAGACCAACATCAACTTGTACCAGAGTGATGGGACGAGAAGAGTATGAAGAAGGAAAGGAACTGCTCATGATCCAAAGCATACCACCTCATCAGTGAAGTATGGTGGTGGTAATGTCATGGCGTGGGCATGTATGGCTGCCAATGGAACTGGTTCTCTTGTATTTATTGATGATGTGAC
The DNA here is from genome assembly GCA_037952925.1 of Lithobates clamitans. Lineage (NCBI taxonomy): Eukaryota > Metazoa > Chordata > Amphibia > Anura > Ranidae > Lithobates > Lithobates clamitans. The sequence continues at coordinate 3,380,079 of JBBGZY010000255.1, read as the reverse complement.
TGCTGACAAAAGCAGCAGGATGAATTCTGAAGTGTTTCGGGCAATATTATCTGCGCATATTCAGCAAAATGCTTCAGAACTCATTGGACGGCGCTTCACAGTGCAGATGGACAATGACCCGAAGCATACTGCGAAAGCAACCAAAGAGTTTTTTAAGGGTATGAAGTGGAATGTTATGCAATGGCCAAGTCAATCACCTGACCTGAATCTGATTGAGCATGCATTTCACTTGCTGAAGACAAAACTGAAGAGAGTTGCAGTAGAGGCCTGTCAGAGCATCACCAGGGATGAAACTCAGCGTCTGGTGATGTCTATGCGTTCCAGACTTCAGGCTGTAATTGACTGCAAAGGATTTGCAACCAAGTATTAAAAAGTAAAATTTTGATGGATGATTGTTAATCTGTCCCTTAAAAAGTGGGAGGCACATATACAAACTGTTGTAATTCCTACACCATTCACCTGATTTGGATGTAAATACCCTCAAATTAAAGCTGAAAGTCTGCCGTTAAAGCACATCTTGTTAGTTTCATTTCAAATCTATTGTGGTGGTGTATAGAGCCAAAAAGATTAGAATTCTGTTGATGTCCCAATATTTATGGACTGTCTAATAAAATAGACTGTTGGGTCTGTTCTAACACTGCACTCTTACTAGCCCAACGAACTGCAATTCACTGTAATATACCAGTGGCAGTATACAGCACTGATAACAGCACTGCATAGCTCTATGATAGCACACTAGCACAATTCAATAGCAAAAAATGTCCTCTCTCTCTGAAATCACTATAGGCTGTCCTTCGCTACTAACTTAAACACACTGACAGAGGGTTGCTGGGAGAGCTGACTTTAATGCGGCGTACACACGAGCAGACTTTACGGCAGACTTTGCCCGGCGGACTTTTTGACTGACTTTATGACGGATTTCTGAATGAACGGACTTGCCTACACACAATCCACCAAAGTCCGTCGAATTCGTACGTGATGACGTACGACCGGACTAAAACAAGGAAGTTGATAGCCAGTAGCCAATAGCTGCCCTAGCGTGGCTTTTTGTCTGTCGAACTAGCATACAGACGAGCGGACTTTTCGACCGGACTCGAGTTCGACGGATAGATTTAAAACATGTTTCAAATCTAAGTCCGTCCAACTTTTGAGAAAACTAAGTCCGCTGGAGCCCACTCACGATCGAATTGTCCGACGAAATCCCGTCCGCCGGGCAAAGTCTGCCGTAAAGTCCGCTCGTGTGTACGCGGCATTAGGCCTCATTCACACGGGGGCTGAGGCCCATACACCATGAATGGGTTGTTTGTGTATGGAGCAATTTTTACTTTTAATTTATGAGCTTATGTATTCAGCAATAGTTTGCTGAAACAATTTGCAATAAATTTCTTAAGAATAAATACACTATATTACCAAAAATATTGGGACGCCTGCATTTACACACACATGAACTTTAATGGCAGCCCAGTTTTAGACCATAGGGTTCAAAATTGAGTTGACCCACCCTTTGCAGCTTTAACAGCTTCAACTCTTATGGGAAGGCTGTCCACAAGGTTTAGGAGTGTGTCTATGGAAATGTTTGACCATTCTTCCAGAAGCGTATTTGTGAGGTCAGGCACTGATGTGGATAAGAAGGCCTGTCTCGCAGTCTCCGCTCTAATTTAGCCCAAAGGTGTTCTATCGGGTTGAGGTCTGGACTCAACAGGTAGGCAGTCAAGTTCCTCCACCCCAAACTTGCTCATCCATCTCTTTATGGACCTTGTTTTGTGCACTGGTCCAAATCATTTGGTGGAGGGGGGATTATCGTGTGGGGTTGTTTTTCAGGGGTTGAGCTTGGCCCCTTAGTTCCAGTGAAGGGAACTCTTAAGGCGTCAGCATGCCAAGACATTTTGGACAATTCCATGCTCCCAACTTTGTGGGAACAGTTTGGGGATGGTCCCTTCCTGTTCCAATATGACTGCTCACCAGTGCACAAACAAGGTCCATAAGTTCATGTGCATGTAAAGGCAGGCACCCCAATACTTTCGGTAATATTGTGTATATTGTATTTTTTTTTCAGTACGAAAAAACGCTTTCACTTGGCAATGATCACTTGGCAATGTTGTCTTTAAAAAATATGTTTACTCTCTATGTAATCTATAGACAGAGCTGTAACAAAATTTGACTTTTTTTGACCACTGTTAGTTTAAACAACAAGAGGTCTATTTATAAAAAAACACTGCTGTGCAAACATCCTGGCATTCACACAAATGTTGCAAATAATCCCTGTATTGTTTGTAACCTGTGTCAAATGTCTTTCCTATGATTGTTTTTCCTATGATTGTCACCTCCATTTAGAGGCCATAATGTGGTATTTTCTTGATTGCTGTATTTCAGGAAAACGATAGCCACTAGATGGAGCTGACGATCATAGGTAATAATTTGAAAATTACATTTTGCATGTGAAATCTTTACGGGGATCACCCCTTTGATCCACCATGAATGAACTAGTGACGTTTCAATAAAGTTATTACACCATGACTCTTCTTAAGACTGTGGAGCTGTTCTGTGTGTATCAGTTTAGACAGGAGTAGAAAGATCTGTTCCTGTGTATATAAAACTCATTCCAGCAGTAAAAATAACAGGTGGGAATTGCACGCAAATGTAACCAGAAACAGGGCGTACAACACAAACCCAAAGTATTTAGGGTTACATGTTTGTTTAATTTTGTCTAGAGGAGAGGATTAGGCCTCAACATTTATCTTATTGATCAATTTCCCAATAGTCGGGTAATAGTACTCTCCTGCATTCTCCAATGCTCTTGGAATGTAGTGGGCACTTTAACATCCTCACCAACAATGCAGGACCACAGGTCATGATAATGTTAACCAGACAAGCAGATTTGGTGGACTTGACGTACAGCAGGGGCAGAGGGGTAATAAATAATAATATGTCATTGCTGACTGGAATTCAGCTTTAAGACCACACTTGACTTTCACCATGGCCACCAATCTTTGCAGCACTGTGGCACACTTATGTGATACATATTTTATAGTTTCATAGTTGGTAAGGTTGACTAAAGACACCTAATAATCTGTTTTATTTTAACTAGTGACACTTCCTGCTGAAACCACTGATTGTGATAGGGTGTTCCATATCCTTACCTCTCTAACAGTGAAGAACCCTTTACACCATTTAAGGTTAAACCACTTCTCGTCCAACTTCATTGAGTGGCCACATGTCTTCTTGAATAATTTCCTCCCAATATTGGAATCACCATAAAGATATTTGTATATTGCTATCATATCCCCTCTTAAGTATCTCTTCTTCAGGGAGAATACATTTATTGTAAAAAAAAAATATATACTCGTGCTGAAAGTGATCAGTGAAATAAATCTAATAATAATAGTTGCAGTTGCTGTACACAAAGTGCTGTTCACTTGACTAAAGACATAAAAATAAAATAACTACAGTGTGAAAAACTAATCAAATAGCGATGTGACAATATGTAAAACATGCCATGTATAAAGTGCTGTTGTGCTTCAATCAAAGTAAATGCAGTAGTGCTCCAAACTTCAAGGTGTGACACGCATGCCTCATGTGTCCCCACTCACCGAATGGAATGGACCCCTGGCTTTTCAGTCCAGGGGTCATTCAAGCTGAATGAAATGGCAATCCACAGAAGGATCCAATGGAGATCCCCCCCCAATGTTATGGTCATATATAGGTATAAACACCAAAAATAGAAAAAAGGGGACTGATAGTGAAGTACAGTTGGCAGGTGTTTATTGCGCAAAAGTTAGGCTGGTACTTACAAGACAAAGAAGTAAAACATGCATATCACAATGCAAGGATCAACTTCAGGAAATGCCACATCCGGCGTGCGCTCCACCAAAACGGAAGTGAAGTCATTTGGACTCGGCACCGGAAATGACGTCAACGCGTTTCACCCTCCCACAAGGCACCATCAAGGACCTCATTTCTGGTCAGTGAAAGTGAGAGTTTAAGTACAAGAGAAGAGTCACCTCCCTCCTGTTGGACCAATCAAACAATCGTAGGGGTTGGAATAAAACCTCATTATGAGATTGGGATTTGTGAAGCATTTATTTATGAAATTGTTTATGGATTGATGTCCATTGGATTTATTTAAAGTTTGTCCATGGGAATTTGGCCATCATTGCTTTATCATAATGGGGATTTATTCCAACCAAAAAAAAATGGCTGCTACAATTGTTTGATTGGTCCAGCAAGAGGGAGGTGACTCTTCTCTTGTACTTAAACTCGGTTTCACTGACCAGAAATTAGGTTCTTCATGCTTTGTGGCATGGCGAAAAGCGTTGATGTAATTTCCGGTGCCAAGTCCAAACGATGTCACTACCGTTTTTGGTGGAATGCACACCGGATGCCGCGTTTCTTGGAGCTGATCCTTGCATTGTGATATGCCTGTTTTACTTCTTTTTCTTGTAAGTACCAGCCTAACTTTTGCTCAATAAACACCTGCCAACTGTACTTCACTATCAGTCCCCTTTTTTCTATTTTTGGTGTTTATATCTATATATTCCTAGATTGTAAGCTCTAACGAGCAGGGCCCTCTGATTCCTCCTGAATTGAATTGTATTGTAACTGTACTGTCTGCTCTCATGTTGTAAAGCGCTGGGCAAACTGTTGGCACTATATAAATCCTGTATAATAATAATATATGACCATCATGTTGGGGTAGATCTCCATTGGATCCTTCTGTGTATTGCCATTTCTGGCCAGCAATTCAGCTTGAATGACCCCTGGACTGAAAAGCCAGGGGTTTATTCCATTCGGTGGGGACACAGGAGGGGTGTGTGTCACACCTTGAAGTTCGGAGCACTACTTCACTTATAACGATTGGAGCACAACATCACTTTATACATGGGACGTTTTACATATTGTCACATAACTATTTAATTTGTTTTTCACACACATTTGTTTTAGAATTATTTATGATGTATGTATTTTTGTAAGCGGGAGTTATTTTATTCTTAAGAACAAATGTATTGTTTGTAAACGTTCGCCATAACTGAGGTCCTCCTGTCTCCCTATTAGTCTTGTTGCCCTTCTCTGGACTTTTTCCAGTTCCAGCAAATCCTGTACATCCCTCCTGGTGACCAAGACTGGATGGCATAATCAAGATGTGGCTAAACTAGAGTTTTGTAAAGTGGTAGAATTATAGTTTTATCTCGAGTAAATATTCTTTTTAATGCATGCTAATATTCTACTGGCCTTGTTTGCTGCAGCTCATTATTGCTGAGTCTGTCAATAAATAGGACCCCCAGATCATTTTCATCCTCAGTTCTCCAAGAGGTTCTCCCCCTAGCATGTGGCTTGCATTCATATTTTTAACCCCCAAGTGCATTACTTTACATTTACCTATATTGAACCTCATTTGCCATGTGTTTCCCACCCCTCTATTTTATTGAGGTTTTCCTGTAAAGTTGTTAAATCCTGTTGTGAAGTTATTGCCCTGCTTAGCTTTGTATTATCCGCAAACACTGAGATTGAACTATTTACAGTATCCCAACCTCTATATCATATATAAATAGGTTAAACAGGATTGGTCCCAGGACAGAGCCCTGGGGTACCCCACTTATAACTCCAGACTACTCAGAAGATATGCTATTTATCACCACCCTCTGGACACACCCCTGTGGAGGAGATGATAAAGGACCATATGCAAGAATTTACTAATAAGAATACTATCATTAGAAGTAACCAGCATGAATTTATGAAAGATTATTCTTGCCAGACCAAACTATTAACATTCTTTGAGGAAGTGAGCTGTAATCTGGATAAAGGAAGGCCTGTGGATGCAATATATCTAGACTTCACCAAAGCATTTGACAGGGTACCCCATAAACGCTTTATCCACATATTGAAGTCTATTGGCGTTGACGATAATATACAGTATCTCACAAAAGTGAGTATACCCCTTACATTTTTGTAAGTATTTTATTATATCTTTTCATGTGACAACACCGAAGAAATGACACTTTGCCACAATGTAAACTAGTGAGTGTACAGCTTGTATAACAGTGTAATTTTCCTGTCCCCTCAAAATAACTCATCACACAGCCTTTAATGTGTAAACGGCTGGCAACAAAAGGGAGTACTCCCCTATGTGAAAATGTCCAAATTGGACCCAAATTGTTAATATTTTGTGTAGCCTCCATTATTTTCCAGCACTGGCTTAACCTGCTTGGGCATGGAGTTCACCAGAGCCTCACAGGTTGCCACTGGAGTCCTCTTCCACTCCTCCATGACGACATCACGGAGCTGGTGGATGTTAGAGACCTTGCACTCCTCCACCTTTTGTTTGAGGATGCTCAATAGGGTTTAGGTCTGGAGACATGCTTGGCCAGTCCATAACCTTTCCCCTCAGCTTTTTTAGCAAAGCAGTGGTCATCTTGGAGGTGTGTTCAGGGTCGTTATCATGTTGGATTACTACCCTGTCGCCCAGTCTCCGAAGGGAGGGGGATCATGCTCAGCTTGAGTATGTCACAGTACATGTTGGCATTGATGGTTCCCTCAATGAACTGTAGCTCCCCAGTACCGGCAGCACTCATGCAGCCCCAGACCATGACACTCCCACCACCATGCTTGACTGTAGGCAAGACACACTTGTCTTTGTACTCCTCACCTGGTTGCCGTCACACACGCTTGACACCATCTGAACCAAATAAGTTTATCTTGGTCTCATCAGACTACAGGACATTGTTCCAGTAATCCATGTCCTTAGTCTGCTTGTCTTCAGCAAACTGTTTGCGGGGTTTCTTGTGCATCATCTTTAGAAGAGGCTTTCTTCTGGGATGACAGCCATGCAGACCAATTTGATGCAATGTGCGGCATATGGTCTGAGCACTGACAGGCTGACCCACCACCCTTTCAACCTCTGCAACCTCTGCAGCAATGCTGGCAGCACTAATAAGTCTATTTCCCAAAGACAACCTCTGGATATGACGCTGAGCACGTGCACTCAATTTCTTTGGTGTACCAGGGTCTTGGCAATCTTTGTATAGCCTAGGCCATCTTTATGTAGATCAACAATTCTTCTTTTCAGATCCTCAGAGAGTTTTTTGCCATTAGGTGCCATGTTGAGCTTCCAGTGACCAGTATGAGAGAATGAGAGAGATAACACCAAATTTAATACACCTGATCCCCATTCACACCTGAGACCTTGTAACACTAACGAGTCACATGATGGGGAGGGGAAATGGCTACAGTAATTGGGCCCAATTTTTCACTTAGGGGTGTACTCACTTTTGTTACCAGCGGTTTAGACATTAATGGCTGTGTGTTGAGTTATTTTGAGGGGACAGCAATTTTACACTGTTATACAAGCTGTACACTCACTACTTGACATTGCAGCAAAGTGTAATTTCTTCAGAGTTGTCACATGAAAAGATATAATAAAATATTTACAAAAATGTAAGGGGTATACTCACTTTTGTGAGATACTGTATATTATCGTCAACGCCAATAGACTTCAATATGTGGATAAAGCGTTTATGGGGTACCTTGTCAAATGCTTTAGTGAAGTCTAGATACATTGCATCCACAGGCCTTCCTTTATCCAGATTACAGCTCACTTCCTTTAAAGAATGTTAATAGTTTGGTCTGGCAAGAACAATCTTTCATAAATTCATGCTGGTTACTTCTAATGATAGTATTCTTATTTGTAAATTATTGGATATGGTCCTTTATCATCCCCTCCAACAGTTTACAAACTATTGATGTTAGGCTGGCTGGTCTGTAGTTCCCAGGTATGTATCTTGGCCTATTATTGAATTTTGGTACCATATTATCTTTTCACCAATCCGCTGATACCATTCCAGTCAGTAAGCTTACCTTAAGGATTAGGAATAGCTGTCTACCAATGACCTGGCTAACTTCTAGCTAGGACTCTTGGGTGTAAGCACTTCACATAGATCCTGGTGATTTGTTTTTCTAATCTTTTTAGAATACTGGCTTATGTTAGCCACAAGGGTACACTCATCGCTGTGTTGCTACAATATCTTGTCTATTATACCCCTCTTTTTCCATAGTAAAAACTGAGGAGAAGAATGTATTTAATACAGTTGCATTTTCCTTGTCATGTAACAATATTGCATCCTTATGGGACCAATATGCTCTTACTTTTTAACTATTTAATATATATATCTTTTTAATTTGGGATTCTTTTACCCTCTTCCGCTTTGTGTCTCTCGTGGTCTATTTTTGCTGCCCTGATCATGCTCTTGCATTTCTTATTGTACTCTTTGTAGTGCTGGAATGTTGCCTTATATTTTTAAAGGACAGTTTTTTTTCTTTAATGTGCCTTTTTACACTCAAATGTAGCCACCCCGGTTTAACCTTAGTTCTTTTATATTTGTTGCCCATTGGAATACACTAGCTAATGCCATTAATTATTTTTTTTCTTAAAGAGCTCTTGCTTTTCCTCCGTGATTTTTGTTTCTAGAATGTCTTCCCATTTAATGTCATTAAGTATGGAGTTTGGTAAAGTTGGGTCTCTTGAAATGTAATGTATTTGTCCTAGCCTCGTGTCTGCTTTTCCTGTGCTTTACAGTAAACTAATTGCCCTTACTTAATTGTTATCCCTTATTTCCACATCTGCTATCAGCTCTGGTTTGTTTGTGATTAGTAGGTCAAGCAGAGCCTTGTTTCTAGTTGTGGCATCCACCAACTGACACATAAAATTTCCCCCGCAAGATATTTAAGAAGTGCCTAGCCTTAGAGGAGTGAGCAGTTCCATCTGCCCAGTCAAAATCCCGTTAATTGAAGTCCCCCATGAAAATAACATTGCCCTGCCTCACTGCCATTTATAACTGTGAAAGGAGATCAGCCCCCTCTTCATCCTTCAGGGTAGGTGGCCTGTAGCATATCTCCACAATTAATTTCCCTTTTGTTCCTTCCATTTGAAGCTCCAGCCACAAGGACAGTCGTGTCAAAAGTGTGCTGTCAAACCAGGTCTCTGTTATTTCCTTGAAGTCAAAATCCTCTTCATGTATCAGTAGTTCCAGTTCTTACATTTTTTTCACCAAAGTTCTAGCATTAGTGAACATGCCTGTTAATTTTGTACAGCCACATGTTGTTTTATCTCTGTTTATTCTGAGGCTGCAGTAGAATTTTGCCATCCCACACGTATTGATCTTAGGCACTCCAGTTACATTGACCACCATAGTATTTTCTGCTCTTAGTTCATTGGCTGGAAATGCTTACTCTGCCCCCCAACCCCCATCTAGTTTAAAAGTTTTTTTTTTACTTTTTGCTCATCCTCTCCCTTAACAGAGCCGTTCCCTCCCCATATAGGTTTAGTCTATCCCTGCTATAGAGCCGGCAACAGACTGAAAAGTCAGTCCAGTTCTCCAGGAACCCAAAACCCTCCTTCCTGCACCAGTTCCTCAGCCACTTGTTGACTTCCCTAAGTTCCTGCTGCCTCTCTGGTGTGCCTTGTAGTACAGGCAGTATTTCTAAAAATATAACCCATTATTTTTTTAATATAGCTCTAAAGTCCCTGAAATTATTTTTGGTAGTATTTTTAGTACTTTCTGGTAAACAACATACCATTAGGCAATAACAGTCTTTTTTGACAGATTGCCCTATCTCATCTGTCCTTCTCATAATTGAGTTCACTATCGTCAGTATCTGCCTAATCTTGCCTGTACCCATCCACACTGGAACAGTCATTCCCTTGCCAGCTAGGGGAAGAAGTTTGCTCCAGCAACCCCACCACTGAACTGATATCCACAATATGCAACTTGGCATATTTATTGAGATGTACCACCTCATTGACTAGCCTCTCTAAGGCTCTTCCCTCTGCCCCTCCTTGTAACCCAGCTACTTACCTCTGGTTCCTGAACCTGCCATATCCAAACCCCACCCCCTCTATACTGACCCCAGCCAGCACCTGCTGAGTAATGTCCAAACTCCTTTCCAGGTTGTTGATACTTTGCAGTGTTGCTAGTTGATTCTTTAGATCCAGGATCTGGGCTTCCAAATAAAAACTAGCTCACATCAAGCACAGCAGTATCTACCTATGAACGGCTCTTCAAGGAATGTATACATAAAGCAAGATGTGCACTGGGTTGCATTACCACTCCTGTTGGACATTTGACCCAATACTTTAATGGGGATAAACCAGGGAAAAATAATTATTATTTTATATAATTTGTTGTTAAGCCTCGATACTTTATCCTACACTGAGCACTGTTTCCTTAACTGTTTGGGATCCCTTGCTTTCTGATAACACAGCCCCCGGTGTGCTTTTTTTCTGCTCTTGCCTTACTGATCACTAGGCCCCCATTGTCTTCTCCTCCTCCTCTCACACACTGATCACCTGGACCACTTCATCCTCTCACTCTGCTTTTGCTCACAGATCACACAGCCCCCGGCAACCTCTCTTGCTGTTCTTGCTCACTGGTCACATGGCATCCTCTCCTCCTATTAGACTTTAACCACTTCCCGACCAGCCGCCGTAGTTATATTGCGGCAGGTTGGCTCCCCTGGGCGAACCGTCGTAGCTATACGCTGGCTCGCTTTCAGACCACTAGGGGGCATGCCGCCAGAGCCGATGCTCCCGCAATCACTCCACACAGAGACAGAACGGAGATCTGTCAATGTAAACAGACAAATCTCCGTGCTGTCAGGGGAGAGGAGGCTGATTTGTTGTTCATACTAATGCCTCGTACACATGGTCGGATTTTCCGATGGGAAATGTTCGATGGGAGCTTGTTGTCGGAAATTCCGACCATGTGTAGGCTCCATAGGACATTTTCCATAGGAATTTCCGTCACACAAAATTGAGATCTGGATCTCAAATTTTCCGACAACAAAATCCATTGTCATAAATTTTGATCGTGTGTACACATTTCCGACGTACAAAGTTCCACGCATGCTCGGAATCAAGCAGAAGAGCCGCACTGGCTATTGAATCTCATTTGTACGTGTTGTACGTCACCGCGTTCTTGACGCTCGGAATTTCCGACAAGATTTGTGTGACCGTGTGTATGCAAGACAAGTTTGAGCCAACATCTGTCGGAAAAAATCCATGGATTTTGTTGTCGGAATGTCCGATCGTGTGTACGGGGCATTAGTATGAACAACAAACAGTCTCCTCATCCAGGCAGTCCCATCCCCCCCACAGTTAGAATCACTCCCTAGGATACAGTTAACCCCCTGATCGCCCCCTACTGTTAACCCCTTCCCTGTTAGTGTAATTTATACAGTAATCAGTGCATATTTATAGCATTGATCGCCGTATAAATGCCAAAGTTCTCAAAAATGTTTCAAAAGTGTCCGTTCTGTCCCCCATAATGTCGCAGTCCCGATAAAAATTGCAGATCACTGCCATTACTAGTAACAAAAAATTAATAATAAAAATGCCATAAATATAGCCCCTATTTTGTAGATGTTATTACTTCTGTGCAAACCAATCAATATACCCTTATTGTGATTTTTTTTTTTTACCAAAAATATGTAGAAGTATACATATTGGCCTAAACTGAGGAAGAAATTTGTTTTTTAAAAAAAAATTTGGGGGATATTTATTATAGCAAAAAGTAAATATTGTTTTTTCAAAATTGTAGCTATTTTTTTGTTTATAGCGCAAAAAATAAAAAAGCGCAGAGGTCATCAATTACCACCAAAAGAAAGCTCTATTTGTGGGGAAAAAAGAACATCAATTGTGTTTTTGTACAAAGTCTGACGCCCGTGCAATTGTCAGTTAAAACGACGCAGTCCTGAATCGCAAAAAATGGCCTGGTCATTAAGGGGGCAAATCTTCTGGGGCTGAAGTGGTTAAACACTTGTAACTGCCAGTAATTACATCATATATATTTATATAATATAATTATATAATTAATTATGACCAAAAAAACAACTGTACTCTTCCCTTACGCTGGTAAATTGTATGCTATTTTTTTCTGAAATAAATTTTATGAACCAGAACGTATTAAGGGTACAAAAAAGAAATCATACATATAAAACAGAATATAAAGCAGATAGCCTTACATGTGTGAACTAGACACAGAATTTCAAATCAAAATGTCAACATAAGAGCACCTTGCATGCATCCTAGGGGATGAACTATGGTGGTCATAGTACTAGGAGATATAACCACTTATTGGTAATTGGCAGATGGCTCTGTTGTTCAGTACTATGAAAATAGAACATTTAACTGTAACACCCAACAACCATTCCAATGGCAGGCAACACACGATCCTTGTTTTTTTCCCTTCTCTGTGTGTTTCCCTTTGTTATAAAGAGTTTCTACTACTGCAGTCCTATACCTTTGTGTGCCATACTCCCTGCACGGTAAGAGCTCCCTAGTGGTCAATATAAAGTTTACTGGAGATGGGGATAAAACCATGGGGATTAAGTGAAGGTGTTTAGATCTACTTTAAGAATAGAATAAAAATGCAATTTTCAGCTTGTGCCATAAACAATAACACATCCAACATATTTGTTGAAAAAAAAGTGGTTTTATTTGTCAATTACAGTTTGCTTTCTTACATTGTAATTCATATACACAGGAAAACCAGTGTTTGCAAGTTATGGAAGACCTGACAGTAACAAAATCTTAAGCGACAATGGTGGCACTAGCATGTTTTTTCTTAAAAAAAAAAAAAATCTGGTGGTTTGCTTGCTTTTTGTTGCCTAAAAATCTTCAAAATATTAGAGTAACAACATGTAATAACATGTGCTATGTTTACAAGACCAGCACACACATTTTTCCTTAGATCTTTACTCTGAATTTACAAGGGGCAGTCTAGATAAAATGTTGATAGCAGAGCTTAAGGTGATTTATAACATTTTAAATGAGGGAGGGGAGGTAAAAAGTATAGAAATAGAAGTTTAGTATCTTCTTAGATGCCTTTTCTGTGAATTAGCATTTTTATGCATTTTTACTATTTAGATTGTTGGAGGGGATTCAGCAAGGGTCTCCCTCCTTCTCCTAACAGTAGCTGATGTTGGATGTATTTATAGGCAATATTTACCAAACACACATGAATTGGCTTGTGTCCTGCTCTTCTAATAACATAAGAAAAATGTATTTTAGCTCAATGTAATTATTGCTAGATTGAGCTCTTGTTGGGTTCAAAGGATACCAGTTTTATGTGAATGGAGTATAAAACAAATGGTATCCCATTCAAATGACCACTTATTTTGTTCTTGCTCTGTTTTTTCACTGTTCAACTACTTCTGATTTCATTAGATATCTCAGTCTCCAAAGAGGAGAGGCAGGCCAAAAGAAAAAATACTGTTTTGGATGCATCTTTAAAAGTATAATTATTTATGTACCAAAACATTCTAGCATCCACAAGTTCATAACAACAAAGACATAATCAAATAGACATTTGTGTTCTTCATACAAGCTTAGACACAAGTGACAGTAAACAGAAAACCAGCAGAAGACCTTAGGCGGTCAGACAGTCTCTTATTTTGAGAAAGCTGCTTGTGAATAGTTCAGATCTCTAGGAGGGTTTGGCGCCACCGAACTGTCTGTAGTGGAAAAGGCTCTTGGCATCCAGGTCTCCAGAGTATTTAATAGCTTCAGCGAACATTTTGACCACCTACAAATTATACACAGACCATGATGAAAAATTACGAGAAAGAAAAGCAATATTTATAGGTATAAAGTCTTGAAGGAATTGTTGATGTGCACTGTGCATCTGAATTGTTAGCTGCATAGTGAGGTTTATTGATTAAATGTACTGGAAAATAAGAAAGAACATTTTACAAATAAAATGCACACAGTTTTGTCAGTTTAAGTAATGAAACTTTGACAACTGTGTCCCAAAAAGAGAGTGGCAAATCTACTGTAAATATAAGTATTACGGGGTTGAAATGCACCATTTTATACAGCTCAGTGGAATATGATATTGTCACAAAATAAGTTCTAATAAAAAATGTGCATTGAAAAATGAATAACATTATCTAGCGTAGGGCTAGGTAAATCAGTGATTTCACTCACATTTTATAATGGTAGTACAACTGGAAGAGCTCAGAAAAACCTAAGGGATGTCTACTGCTTGGCTGGTTACCATTAAAGAAGAATTATGCATTTACAAGATTCTTGTTTCTGGACTCTGAATCACATTTTTTTTAAAAATTTGGCAGTACAAAGAGCACTGGTTCGAGCAGCAAATCAGATGTATTTTAATGTACTGTAGATGTCTACAAGATAAATTCTGGTTTTTATTTCACTGTACTTTGCACATTGTTTGCTTTTACTAAAACCCCAAGCCACGCAGTGCTGGAAAAAAAAAAATTCTGAAAAAAATAAAAACAATTTTGGAGCCAGCAGGAATTTTCAAGAGCAAGTAATGCGCTTCCTTTGACAATAATACAACTAATAAAAAAAATTGTTTTGTGAACACATTGGCCATTTGATACTTGTAATATATTTCTCTGTGTAATATGTGGGCTTTATTGCACCAATTTGGTTTAGTTCTGTATGATGACCTACCTGGAAGTTGGTGAGTAAAGCGGTGCCAGTGTCTACAGCAGTCCTCCGTATCGCAAAGTTATCACGTACGTATTTGGTGTTGTTGTTTGGCAAGTTGATCACCATGTCAATGTTGCCTTCTTTAATCAACCTGTAGAAGGGAAGCCAGTACATGTTAGCCACTTTAGATTCCAAACACAATGTCAGTGCCCCTTAACTACCCATGGATGTACCCAAGACATTTCTAGGTATTGCCTCTAACAGGAAAAACACAGCTGAATTAAAAAAAATATATATAATAATAATTTTATATATATATATATATATATATATATATATATATATATATATATATATATATATATAAAAAATATATATATATATATACACAGTATATATTAAATAGAAAACGTCCCTATGGTTTGGCATGTCCTTTTAATGCTCCATTGTGATTATAAATTATAATATGATTACCTAACATGCCATATAACCATACTATACAATATGAGTCAAATTGACTTTTATGGTCGGAAATAGCTAGAGGTATGTCACAAATCTTAGTATCAGATGGTATGTGATACTTAATAATGGTATTTTCTGGTGTATGTTTGCCCAGCAAAAAGCAAACCACAGCGCATGCCTGTCTCATACCTAATGAGGTTAAGTGACTTGATCTATTTCAGTTTAAATTATTTGACTTACTTGTATATTGAAGAAGGTCCAGATTGTCCTTCCTGGGAGGGCCAAGCAACAGGGGTGGCAGTGATATCATTTGCATTGAGCCAGTCTGCAGTGCCCTCGGTAGCATATAACTGTATAACAAAAGATGAAAACCAGGTATCATTTTACCTATTAGGCCTCATGCTCACTGTGCGTTTATAAAAACACAACAGAGAGAGGGCACACCAGCCTAGCGCATTATCCCAATGTAACATTTAAGTGTATTCACAAACACCAGAGTCCACTCTGCATGCTCCTGGGCTTGGAAGAACATCACCTGGATCCAACCTGGCTTACGCATTTTGAGGGTAGTGCCCTCTTCATCAGAGCCAAACCTTGGGTTCAGGTGGTGTTCTCTCAAGCCCAGGACCATGCAGAGTGGACTCTTCATGAGGTTTGCATGATATGGTGTTTGTGAGTAATACTTTTGTTTTACAATACATTTTACATTGGGATAATGTGTCAGGCTGGTGTGCCTTCTCTCTGTTGTGTTTTTATATGTTATTCAGGCTTCCCTGGTCCTAAGAGGGCAGCAAAGCGCTGTGTGTTTATTGCTCCAGCGCAGAAGCAGATGTATTTGAAGAACTGGTGTCAGGTCATCACCACACTCACCACGCTCACCACACTCATGGGTCCGAGGTGCTTTGACTTGTTGAGTCATTCTAGTTTACACCTCGCGTTTCAGATTTCTGCATTTTTGTGCAACTGGATAGCACAGGTGCACCGTCCAACCTGTAAAAGTCTATGACAGGCTGAAAAATGTGGCTGCTTGATGGGGCCTGACACTGTACTGAGAGGTATGAATGTTTAGGGCTGTACGAGCCCAGGGATGAATTAATGGGATGCAAAGAATTCTACATTACAGACATCTGTGTATAGGCACATATGGCCCCAAATGTTAGTACCACTCGGTACAGCATCTAGCCTCACATTTTTCAGCCTCTCAAGACTGGCATTGGGGCTGGACAGTGCACTTGTGCCTTCTGGCCACATTGAAACAGCAGGATCTGAGGCACAGGGGCTAAATACAAAGCGTTTTATGAGACCTTAAAGAGGTTGTAAACCTCCATTTTCAAGTTATACCTACAGGTAAGCCCATAATAAGGCTTACCTATAGGTACAGTAAATATCTCCTAAACGTGCGCCGTTTCTTCACTAGCGAGTGCCGTGACTGGTGGCTCCCACGCACGCGTGGGAGTGACGTCACGCGACTCTGGCTAGTCACAGAGCCGGAGTCCACGGCCCTGAAAGGAAGAGGGGCGAACATGCATGCGACCCCCAGCGGGGACAGCGCGGGCTTCGTTTGCAGGTAAGTGTCACATAATGTGCTAGCATGCTATGCATACTAGCACATTATGCTTTTACTTTGCAGGGAACAAAAAAGGAAGTAAAACCCATCAGGGTTTACTTCCTCTTTAACAGAAGCACTGCTAGCTCTGTTTGCAATATTTATTTACAAACTATGCATTCTTAATTGGAGCATGTACAGGATACGTTGACTTCAACTACTTTTTAGTTATTATATTAGAGCATGCTAAGCTTTATTATAAAATTATGAATATGATCCAGTGCTATAACAAAACTTTTCTAGAAATAGCAAAAATAAAATTAACTTCAATGCTAAACATAGCCAGCACGTGTTACTTTAAAGTTAAACTTCAGGCAAACGTTTGTTACCCTAAAAAAAAAAAAGGATGCTGTTCCTTTACAGCATGTATAGCAGCAAAGTGATTGTGCTGTGTAATTTGGCCCCCTGTAACACCTGAAATACCTGGCTGATCCTGCCTGGTTATGCCCCCCCCCTGTAAACTAACCACGGTTTATCATGGCTGCTGAGCCCTGACACCATAGTCAGTTTACGTGTCTCTGTCATCCGCTGTGTCTCCTGTCCTCCTCTGTGCTCTCCTCTGTCCTTTGCCCCTCCCCTCCCTGCCAGTCAGCTCTGTGTCCGTGCCCGCCCCCTCCCCTCCTGCTGTTAAAATTACAGTTTGCAATTCACACTATTCTCTCTGTTTATTAACCACTTACCAACCGGCCCATAGCCGAATGACGGCTGCAGGGCGGTTGGATAACTCTGGGAGGGCGTACTATGACGTCCTCCCAGAATTCCCCTCTCGCGCGCCCCCTGGGGCGCGCACCCGAACACATCCGTGACCGCCGGGTCCGGAGGACCCGGCGCATCACGGATCCCGGTAAATGGCCGCTGATCGCGGCCGTTTACCATGTGATCGCGCCGTCAAATGACGGCGCGATCACATGTAAACAGACCGGCGTCATCTGATGACGCCGGTTCCTCTCCTCCCCGCCTGTGTACCGATTGGTACACAGTGACCGGAGAGGCGGATGGATGGATGTCTGCAGCGCTGTGGGCTGTATGTGTAGTGCCCATAGCGCTGCACAGAGACATCCAGGCATCCATCCATCCATGCTCAGCCATCCCTAACGCTCTGCAATGCTGTGCAATACTCTGCAACACCCCCACAATACTCTGCAATACCCCCACAATACTCTGCAATGCTGTGCAATACTCTGCAACACCCCCACAATACTCTGCAACACCCCCACAATACTCTGCAATACCCCCACAATACTCTGCAATGCTGTGCAATACTCTGCAACACCCCCACAATACTCTGCAACACCCCCACAATACTCTGCAATACCCCCACAATACTCTGCAACACCCCCACAATACTCTGCAATACCCCCACAATACTCTGCAATGCTGTGCAATACTCTGCAACACCCCCACAATACTCTGCAACACCCCCACAATACTCTGCAACACCCCCACAATACTCTGCAACACCCCCACAATACTCTGCAATGCTGTGCAGTACTCTGCAATACCCCCGCAATACTCTGCAATACCCCCACAATACTCTGCAATGCTGTGCAGTACTCTGCAATACCCCCACAATACTCTGCAATACCCCCACAATACTCTGCAATGCCCCCACAATACTCTGCAATGCCCCCGCCATACTCTGCAATTCCCCCACAATACTCTGCAATGCCCCCACAATACTCTGCAATGCTGTGCAATACTCTGCAATTCCCCCGCAATACTCTGCAATGCCCCCGCCATACTCTGCAATGCCCCCGCCATACCCTGCAATGCCCCCGCCATACTCTGCAATGCCCCCACCATACCCTGCAATGCCCCCGCCATACCCTGCAATGCCCCCGCCATACTCTGCCATACCCCGCCATACTCTGCCATGCCCCCGCCATACCCTGCAATGCCCCCGCCATACTCTGCCATGCCCCCGCCATACTCTGCCATGCCCCGCCATACCCCGCCATACTCCGCAATACCCCGCCATACCCCGCCATACTCCGCCATACCCCGCCATACTCCGCCATACTCTGCCATACCCTGCCATACCCTGCAATACCCCGCCATACTCCGCAATACCCCGCCATACCCCGCCATACTCCGCAATACCCCGCCATACCCTGCCATGCTGAGCCATGCTCGGCTGTACTCGCCCTCTGTATGTGGCCAGGCTGTGGAAATCTCACACATGTGGTATCGCCGTACTCAGGAGGAGCAGGGGAATCTATTTTGGGGTGTCATTTTTGGTATGTACATGTTATGTGGTAGAAATATTGTATAAATGGACAACTTTGTGTTAAAAAAAAAAAATGCGTTTTAACCACTTCCCGCCCACCGGCCGTCATACAACGTCCTTGACTTTGTGCGGAGATATCTGAATGATGGGTGCCGCTACAGGCATCATTCAGATATCGGCTTTTTCAGCCGGCGATTCCCTACACCATGAGAACGATCATAGCAGCTGTTCCACTGCTTGATCGTTCTTACGGGAGGCGAGAGGGGATGTCCCCCCCTCCCGCGCTTCTACCGACTCACCGCTACGATCGAAGCCAGGATCGTTTTTTTTTTTTTTTTTATTTCAGGCTTCCCAGCCTAGAGGTGAGATGTGGGGTCTTATTGACCCCATATCTCACTGTAAAGAGGACCTGTCATGCCATATTCCTATTACAAGGATGTTTATATTCCTTGTAATAGGAATAAAAGTGGTCAAAATTTTTTTTTTTTGGAAAAAAGCATCAAACTAAAATAAATAAAGTAAAATGAACAATAAAAAAAAAAAAAATTTTTTAAAGTGCCCCTGTCCCTGCGTGCTCGCATGCAGAAGCGAACGCATACGTAAGTCCCGCCCACATATGAAAACTGTGTTCAAACCACACATGTGAGGTATCGCTGCGATCGGTAGAGCGAGAGTAATAATTTTGGCCCTAGACCTCCTCTGTAACTCAAAACATGTAACCAGTAAAAAATTTTAAAGCGTCGCCTATGGGGATTTTTGAGTAGCAAAGTTTGGCGCCATTCCACAAGCGCGTGCAATTTTGAAAGGTGACATGTTGGGTATCTATTTACTCAGTATAACTTCATCTTTCACATTATGCAAAAACATTAGGCTAACTTTACTGTTTTGGTTTTTGTAAAGCACAAAACAGTTTTTTTCCCAAAAAAAAACGCGTTAAAAAAATTGCTGCGCAAATACCGTGCGAGATAAAAAGTTGCAACGACCGCCATTGTATTCTCTAGGGTCTTTGCTAAAAAAACATATATAATGTTTTGGGGTTCTATGTAATTTTCTAGCTAACAAATGATGATTTTTACATGTAGGAGAAAAATGTCAGAATTGGCCTGGAAGCTACAGAACGCCTGAAGGTGCTCCCCTGCATGTTGGCCCTCTGTATGTGGCCACGCTGTGTAAAAGTCTCACACATGTGGTATCGCCACACTCGGGAGTAATAGCAGAATGTGTTTTGGGGTGTAATTTGTGGTATGCATATGTGGTGTGTGAGAAATAACCTGCTAATATGACAATTTTGTGGGAAAAAAAAAAAGTAAAAAAAAAACCTTGATTTTGCAAAGAATTGTGGGAAAAAATGACAACTTCAAAAATCTCACCATGCATCTTTCTAAATACCTTGGAATGTCTTCTTTCCAAAAAGGTATCATTTGGGGGGTATTTGTACTTTTCTGGCATGTTAGGGTCTCAAGAAATTAGATAGGCCGTCAGTACTTCAGGTGTGATCAATTTTCAGATATTCGCACCATAGCTTTTGGACTCTATAACTTTCACAAAGACCAAATAATATCCACCGATTTGGGTTAATTTTACCAAAGATATGTAGCGGTATAAATTTTGGCCAAAATATATGAAGAAAAATTACTAATTTGCAAAATATTATAACAGAAATGAAGAAAAATGCATTTTTTTACAGATTTTTCGGTCTTTTTTCTTTTACGGCGCAAAAAATAAAGAACCCAGCGGTGATTAAATACCACCAAAAGAAAGCTCCATTTATGTGAAAAAAAGGACAAAAATTTCATATAGATACAGTGTTGCATGGCTGAGTAATTGTCATTCAAAATGTTAGAGCACCAAAAGCTGAAAATTGGTCTGGTTATTAAGGGGGTTTAAGTGCCCAGTTGTCAAGTGGTTAATGTAACCTGCCCCTGTGTCTGTGCCTTATAAAAGTAATGCAGTTATATGCCTGATTTCAGAGTGTTAATCAGTGGTCACGTGACCGGCCAGCTCTCTCCTCCTCCCTTCCTGACTGACGTCAGCGGGGGAATCTCGGCCCCACCCGCTGCAGCTGTCAGGCTGAGAGAGGAGAGAGAGCCGGCCAGTCATGTAAGTGTCGATCAGCACTCTGAAATCAGGTATATAGCTGCATTTTTTTATAAGGCACAGACACAGTGGCAGATTACACTAATAAACAGAGAGAATAGTGTGAATTGCAAACTGTGGGATAACAACCCCTTTAAGCTTTATTGAACCATTATTTCATAATACACTTATTTACACAAAAGATCTAACACCAAAAATGCTCATTTGACTTCATGAACAAACTCAAAAACACAATTTGAGCCTATTTACCGTTCAAATTTATATTTGTGCATGAACCTTTGACCATGACCATGAACCATTAACCAGTTGCCGACTGCCTAACGCAGATATACTGCGGCAGAATGGCACGGGCAGGCAAAATCACGTACCTGGTACGTAATCTGCCTCCCGTGGGCTGGGGGCGCATCGCGCCCCCCCCCCCCAGGTGCCCGAGGCGGTCGGCTTTGTTGGGGAAGCGATACAGGCTGAGGGGGAACCCACTCATTCGTGGCCACCCCCTCGCGATCGCTCCCCACGCATGAAAATCTTCCTCTGCTGCTGTAATGTAAACAGCGGCAGAGGAAGTAATGTCATATCTCCTTCAGCGGGTCTTTTCGTTCCGGCGCCAAGGAGAGAAGACATCAATGTGATTAGTTAGTTTGTTTACTATAGTTTATTATAGTTTCAGGCCACCCGCCATTTATTACCTTATAAAAGTTTAACCCTCTAATCGCCCGGCGGTGATATAAGTTAAGTTTTTAGGGTCAGATAAGGTCTGCGTCGCCCCAGGCAGCGTTAGGTTAGTTCCCGTACCGCTAACACCCACGCACGCAGCATACACCTCCCTTAGTGGTATAGTATCTGAACAGATCAATATCTGATCCAATCAGATCTATACTAGCGTCCCCGGCAGTTTACGGTTCCCAAAAACACAGTGTTAGCGGGATCAGCCCAGATACCTGCTAGCACCTGCGTTTTGCCTCTCGGCCCAGCCCAACCCACCCAAGTGCAGTATCGATCGATCATTGTCACTTACAAAACACTAAACACACATAACTGCAGCGTTCGCAGAATCAGGCCTGATCCCTGCGATCGCTAACAGTTTTTGTTGGTAGCATTTTGATACAGTCGCTAACAGTCAGGAGCTTTTTTGCTGTGAGTCTCACTAGTGTACCCCTAAATTTAGAGCCCAAAATGGCAAATCGAAGGTACACTAGTGAAGAGGCCTACACGTTTCTGAGCATGACAGATAGTGAAGAGGAAGTCACTCATCTGTCAGATTCAGGCTCAGAATACGATCCTGTAGACGACAGCGGCTCCATGACAGATAGCTCTGACAACGGAGTTGTGGTCCCTGCCAAGGTCAGGCGTACCAGACCCCGAACTTCTTCTTCTGTCCTTGAAGTGCAAGAACCGCAGGTCCCTCGTATGGAGCAGAGAAGTACTAGCGCCGCTATTCCTTCTGGTGAATTGGCAAGCACCAGCGGCCTAGTACACCCTGGTCGTACATATCCAGCACTGCAGTAACACTTGGTGACGTGGCGAGTCCCATAAGTGCAGTTCAAGCTGATGAGGTGGCAAGCACAAGTAGTGTCCCGCTGCCACCAAGAGGACGAACACAGGCCTGTCGTGCCCATAGTGCCCTTCCTGCTGCATTTGCCAATCGGAGTTGGGAACCCACCACTTCTGCAGCACCCGTACTTCCCCCATTCACTGGCCAACCTGGCATTCAGGTGGAAACAGTTGATTTTATGTCACTGGATTTTTATTCGCTGTTTTTCACCGAAGATCTCCATAGATCTATTGTGGACCAAAGCAATTTGTACGCTGGTCAACACATCGCCACTATTCCCCAGTCCTCCCTTGCTAGAGATTGGAAACCAATTACGATTTCCGAATTTAAGATCTTTCTGGGCCTTTCCCTCAACATGGGCATAAATAAAAAGAGTGAGTTGCGGTCATGTTGGTCCACTGACCCAATTTACCATATGCCCATGTTCTCTGCCTCCATGGCCAGGGCACGATACCAGCAGATTTTGCGGTTCATGCACTTCAACAACAATGAACTCTGTCGTCCTCGTGGAGACCCTGAATACAATTGGCTCTACAAAATTCGGCCCCTCGTAAACCACTTCATCCAACGTTTTGCAGACTTTTTTACTCCCCATCAAGTTGTCTGCGTTGATGAGTCCCTGATTAAGTTTTCTGGCCGCTTGTCATTCAAACAGTACCTTCCTAGCAAGCGTGCCAGATACGGGGTCAAGATGTATAAGCCCTGTGACAGGGCCACAGGCTATACATGTAGTTTTATGGTTTATGGTTTACGAGGGCAAAGATAGTCACATAGAGCCAAAAAACTGCCCTGACTACATAGGAAGTGCTGGCAAGATTGTGTGGGACTTGGTGTCACCCTTATTCGGAAAGGGGTACCACTTGTACATGGACAATTATTATACGAGCGTGCCACTTTTTAGTCACCTATTTGATCATCAGATTGGAGCATGTGGCACCGTGCGACCTAATCACCGGGGCTTTCCCCAGCGGCTTGTAGATTCCCATCTTAGGCTGGGGGAGAGAGCCTGCTTGCAGTGTAATAATTTGCTCGCTATGAAGTGGAGGGATAATAAGAATGTTTTCGTTCTCACCTCCCTTCATGCAGACACGACGACCCAAATTACTACGGCGACTGGTGTTGTGGAGAAACCCCTCTGTGTCCACGAATATAACCAAAATATGGGAGGGGTAGACCTCAATGACCAGTTGTTGGCGCCGTACCTAGTTGCCCGTAAGGCCAGATGCCGGTACAGGTCGGAATGGATCATTCCTTAAATTTCACGAAGAGATCGTCAGAGCCCTTCTGTTTCCAGACGGTGCTCCACCTCACCTTTCCCAACCAAATGCAGTAAGCCGGCTGCATGAGAGGCATTTTCTTTATGTCCTCCCGAGTACCCCTACCCAACGAGCCCCCCAAAAAAGATGTCGAGTCTGCAGCAAGCGCGGATTTAGGCGTGACACCCGGTATTATTGTCCCTCCTGTCCTGACAATCCTGGTGTTTGCATTGGTGAATTTTTGAACGCTACCATACACTAGTTGAGTATTAGCGTAGGGTACAGCACTGCACAGACTAGGACACACTTTCACAGGGTCTCCCAAGATGCCATTTTGAGAGACCCAAACCTGGTACCAGTTACAAAAGTTAAAGTTACAAAAAAAATGAAAAAAAAAATATATATAATAATAAAAAAAAAACAAAAATAGTTGTCGTTTTATTGTTCTCTCTCTATTCTCTCTCTATTGTTCTGCTCTTTTTTACTGTATTCTATTCTGCAATGTTTTATTGTTGTTATGTTTTTATCATGTTTGCTTTATAGTTATGCAATTTTTTTATACTTTACTGTTTACTGTGTTTTATTGGTAACCATTTTTTTTGTTTTCAGGTACGCCATTCAGCTGCAGAGCGGATCTATTTATCTTGACAGCAACAGCGTTTGCTCCCACGATACATAAAGCCGTGACTCCAGCGCTGTTGGAGGCGATTTCACCAACACAGTTACATACTTCAGCATATATGCCGAAGCGTGGGGGCAGCAGTGGGTGGAGGAGCGATTTGCTCCTGCCTTTTGCAGGAGGATGCCCCCATGCTTCGGCATATATTTATATTTTAGGCCCAGGTTGCGTTTAAATGTTTTATTTTTTACTATTTTTTTTTGTATTTGCTTTGCAGGTATGGTAAGTCTTACTGTTATACTGTAATGTTACTTTGTTTTATTGTTAACCATCATTTGCTTAGCAGGTACGCCATTCAGTTGCAGCGTGGATTTATTTATCTTGACAGCAACAGCGTTTGCTCCCACGATACATAAAGCCGTGACTCCAGCGCTGTCGGAGGTGATTTCACCAACACAGTTACATACTTCAGCATATATGCCGAAGCGTGGGGGCAGCAGTGGGTGGAGGAGCGATTTGCTCCTGCCTTTTGCGGGAGGATGCCCCCATGCTTCGGCATATATATATTTTAGGCACAGGTTGCGTTTAAATGTTTTATTTTTTACTATGTTTTTTTGTATTTGCTTTGCAGGTATGGTAAGTCTTATTGTTATACTGTAATGTTACTTTGTTTTATTGTTAACCATCATTTGCTTAGCAGGTACGCTATTCAGTTGCAACGCGGATTTATTTATCTTGACAGCAACAGCGTTTGCCCCCACGATACATAAAGCCGTGACTCCAGCGCTGTCGGAGGTGATTTCACCACCACAGTTACATACTTCAGCATATATGCCGAAGAGTGGGGGCAGCAGTGGGTGGAGGAGCGATTTGCTCTTACCTTTTGCGGGAGGATGCCCCCATGCTTTGGCATATATAAACGGTGCATGTATGCCCATCATTAGAAGTGAGTGGATGAAGGGAGGTATTTTAATGGTGGGCATACCCACCGATCAATATCTTTTTTTCATTCAGCCCACAGGCTGCATGAAAAAAAAGTTTACAATATATGCCCAACAAGGACCAGCAACGTACTTGTATGTTGCTGGACTTTCAGTGGTTATACCAGAATGATGCCTGAAGGTTTAGGTATCATCTTGGTATCATTCTTTTCAGCCAGCGGTCGGCTTTCATGTAAAAGCAATCCTAGTAGCTAATTAGCCTTTAGACTGCTTTTACAAGCAATGGGAGGGAATGCCCCCCCCCCACCGTCTTCCATGTTTTTGCCAAAAAAAAAAAATTTTCATGTAAACAAAAAGTGTAGAAAGGGCTTTGTCTTCAAATGGTTAGAAGAGTGGGTGATGTGTGACATAAGCTTCTAAATGTTGTGCATAAAATGCCAGGACAGTTCAAACCCCCCCATATGACCCCATTTTGCAAAGTAGACACCCCAAGCTATTTGCTGAGAAGCATATCGAGTCCATGTAATATTTCATATTGTGACACAAGTTGCAGGAAAAAGACAATTTTTTTTTTTTTGCCCAAAGTTGTCACTAAATGATATGGTGCTCAAACATGCCATGGGAATATGTGAAATTACACCCCAAAATACATTCTGTTGCTTCTTCTGAGTACGGGGATACCACATGTGTGAGACTTTTTGGGAGCCTATCCGTGTACGGGACCCCGAAAACCAAGCACCGCTTTCAGGCTTTCTAAGGGCGTAAATTTTTGATTTCACTCTTCACTGCCTATCACAGTTTCGGAGGCCATGGAATGCCCAGGTGGCACAAAACCCCCCAAATGACCCTATTTTGGAAACTAGACACCCCAAGCTATTTGCTGAGAGGTATAGTGACTATTTTGCAGACCTCACTTTTTTTACAAAGTTTTGAAAATTGAAAAAAGAAAAAAAAAAGTTTTTTCTTGTCTTTCTTCATTTTCAAAAACAAATGAGAGCTGCATAATACTCACCATGCCTCTCAGCAATTAACTTGAGGTGTTCACTTTCCAAAATGGGGTCATTTGGGGGGGGGGGGTTTGTGCTATCTTGGCATTTTATAGCCTTCGAAACTGTGATAGGTAGTGAGGAGTGAATCAAAAATTGACGCCCTTGGAAATCCTTAAGGCGGTGATTGGTTTTCGGGGCCCCGTATGAAGCTAGGCTCCCAAAAAGTCCCACACATGTGGTATCCTCGTACTCAGGAGAAGCAGCAGAATGTATTTTGGGGTGTAATGACACATATGCCTATGGCATGTTTGAGCAATATATCATTTAGTGACAACGTTGTGCAAAAAAAAAAAAGTTTGTCATTTTCCTGCAACTTGTGGCAAAATATAAAATATTCCATGGACTCAACATACCTCTCAGCAAATAGCTTGGGGCGTCTACTTTCCAAAATGGGGTCATTTGGGGGGGTTTGTGCCATCTTGGCATTTTATGGCCTTCAAAAGTGTGATAGGTAGTGAGGAGTGAAATCAAAAATTTACACCCTTAGAAATCCTGAAGGCGGTGCTTGGTTTCGGGGCCCCGTATGTGGCTAGGCTCCCAAAAAGTCCCACACATGTGGTATCCCCATACTCAGGAGAAGCAGCAGAATGTATTTTGGGGTGTAATTCCACATATGCCCATGGCATGTTTGAGCAATATATTATTTAGTGACAACTTTGTGCAAAAAAAAAAAGTTTGTAATTTTCCCGCAACTTTTGTCAAAATATAAAATATTCCATGGACTCAACATGCCTCTCAGCAAATAGCTTGGGGTGTCTACTTTCCAAAATGGGGTCATTGGGGGGGGTTTGTGCCATCTTGGCATTTTACGGCCTCAAAACTGTGATAAGTAGTGAGGAGTGAAATCAAAAATTTACGCCCTTAGAAATCCTAAAGGCAGTGCTTGGTTTCGGGGCCCCGTACGTGGCTAGGCTCCCAAAAAGTCCCACACATGTGATATCCCCATACTCAGGAGAAGCAGCAGAATGTATTTTGGGGTGTAATTCCACATATGCCCATGGCATGTTTGAGCAATATATCATTTAGTGACAGCTTTGTGCAAAAAAAAAGAAAAAAAAAGTTTGTAATTTTCCCGCAACTTGTGTCAAAATATAAAATATTCCATTGACTCAACATGCCTCTCAGCAAATAGCTTGGGGTGTCTACTTTCCAAAATGGGGTCATTTGGGGGGGGTTTGTGCCATCTTGGCATTTTATGGCCTTCAAAAGTGTGATAGGTAGTGAGGAGTGAAATCAAAAATTTACGCCCTTAGGAATCCTGAAGGCGGTGCTTGGTTTTTGGGGCCCCGTACGCGGCTAGGCTCCCAAAAAGTCCCACTCATGTGGTATCCCCATACTCAGGAGAAGCAGCTAAATGTATTTTGGGGTGCAATTCCACATATGCCCATGGCCTGTGTGAGCAATATATCATTTAGTGACAACTTTTTGTAAATTTTTTTTTTTTGTCATTATTCAATCACTTGGGACAAAAAAATGAATATTCAATGGGCTCAACATGCCTCTCAGCAATTTCCTTGGGGTGTCTACTTTCCAAAATGGGGTCATTTGGGGGAGTTTTATACTGCCCTGCCATTTTAGCACCTCAAGAATTGACATAGGCAGTCATAAACTAAAAGATGTGTAAATTCCAGAAAATGTACCCTAGTTTGTAGACGCTATAACTTTTGCGCAAACCAATAAATATACGCTTATTGACATTTTTTTTACCAAAGACATGTGGCCGAATAAATTTTGGCCTAAATGTATGACTAAAATTGAGTTTATTGGATTTTTTTTATAACAAAAAGTAGAAAATATCATTTTTTTAAAAAAAATTTCGGTCTTTTTCCGTTTATAGCGCAAAAAATAAAAACTGCAGAGGTGATCAAATACCATCAAAAGAAAGCTCTATTTGTGGTAACAAAAGGACACAAATTTTGTTTGGGTACAGCATTGCATGACCGCGCACTTAGCAGTTAAAGCGACGCAGTGCCAAATTGTAAAAAGTGTTCTGGTCAGGAAGAGGGTAAATCCTTCCGGGGCTGAAGTGGTTAAAGTAACTAGCAAACGACAAAAAAAGGAGAGGAGGGAGAAAAAGAAAAAAGGAAATAAAAAAAGAGAAAAGAAAGAAGAAGTAAAAAAAAAAAAAGGAAAACAAAAGAGAGGGGGGACCCCTTCTTTCCCCAAGGACATTTCATTTAAAAATCCGAGTTCACTAACAGGTCCCATCCCCACCCTTACCCTGTGACTGGACAGTAAAAGGAAAAGTGACAGATTATTATGCTCATCTCTCTGTCTCTCTGCTCTCTCCTCCTATCAGCATGCTCGTTGTACTGCAGCATGCCAGTTTGGCTCCTTATACTAATCCTCAAGGCAAATCCAGGAATTTACACTGCAAGCATTTAAAAGATACATTAAATGAAGTATTAATGATTAATGTCTTTTATATCTGGATGGATATCAGCTTTAATGAACAGGATATACTTTTCCATACCTTGAATCCTTCGTCTTTGAGTGTTTGGGCAGTTCCAAGGAAGTGGGGCCGGAAGGAATGCTAGAAAAATAATAGATTATATTCAGATATGCATGTTTATACTATATACTGTATATTGCATGTATGCAACTGTGTGACTGAGACCTCTGGTTTGAGTTCACTTTAGAAGCAGGGCTTAGGTCTCCTTTGTTATCAGGCCGGACTGAAGGCTGGGGGTTTTTTAATGCATTTATTGGCAATTCCTCCTCCCATGTGCCCCTTTCTTCCTAGTTATAAACTGGTGAACTTCATGTTATTTTTTTACCTTTGTTATAGAGTACACAAATGGCGGTGGACTGCAGTGTCTGTGTTGGTGCAGCTTTTACAAATCCTTTTCATCTGAATTGCAAAACTATACAGGGCACCCTAAACTTGTAGCTTGTACTTTTTCTTGCAGCTCCTGTGTCTAGGAGTATTTATTCCTAAATCTCTAGCATGTATGACTATGGGAGCATTCTTCAATATCAGCTATCTTTTGAGGTACCCAAAGGATCTGTTAAGTTTTGGACAAATGCCAAGAAATCTCCAGGCAAGATAGCTCGTTTGCAAGCTAATTGGAACACTCAGAACACTTGTGGACTTGTTTGGGAAATCAAAAAATCCCCATGTGTATATGACAGTTATCAGGATTAGCATACTAGCAGCATAATTTTAGTAAGTGAAAGCACTTGAGAAACATCTCCTATTAAGGTACTCCGTCATCAGTTTCATGGATCTTCCAGAAGCCCTTCTCTGTATTTTGTGTTTGCCCTCATACCATCAAACCACAATAACATCAGAATGTGACACCACTTGCCTGGATTCCAATGAGAATTCCCTTCTGAGGCAGCTTGAAGCCAGTGGAGATCATGGCCTTCAGGAATGCAGAGTAGACGTTTTGTCCAAAGCAGGCCACCTTTGCAAGGCACAATGAAAGTATAATTACCCATGCAATCATGAAATGTACTATGTAGCCAAGCAAAGAATGTTGGGACTCAGGGGGCAGAACCTAAAATATATTTTACGTGGGCATTCATCTGCCACATTTGGTTTTTCCAAAAGCTAAAAATTCCAAAGTTGCCATTATTCTTATTTTCTTATTTGGGACTTCTCCAGGCATTCACCTGGAAACTCAGGCTAATCAATAAGATTGCTAGGCCTCCAGGTCTACTGCCGTTCCTCTCGACCCAGGCACCAAATGGCTGGTGGGGTAGCGACACCCACTGACAGACTGGGTTCGATTTACTGTGCTTGCATTTTACTCCCAATATATTGCTACCCCTGCTTGTTTGTTGCATGTCGGTTGTCTCAATTGCCTGTTTGTTGCATATTATATTATATGTATATGCATTATCCTAATTGCCTATTTATTGCCCAGGTGTCACCACAACTATCATATTGTTGTCCATTAAACACAATTGCAAATTTAATGCCCATTCATTGCAACAATTGCTAATTTGTTCCCCACCTCAGAATTGCCAATGTGTTACCCACTTTTAACTGCTGTTAAATTTCTCAATGCGTTGGCCATATTCTTAGCCCATTTATTGCTAGTGACAATACATGGACAAAAGCATTGAAAATTATGACAGCAGGTGAGCAGCAGTCTCACGAGCAGCAGGTGAGCAGCATATTTCCATGCTTGCCACAATTGCCAGTGTGTGCTCATGTATTAGTACAGGTATTAATCCCCTGTAAGCATACCTCTATCAAATCACTTCCCTTAAAAACTAATTTTCCAAAATGCACTGCTTGGGCCTACTAACCCCCTGTCTTTCCCAGCCCTGCAGAATCTCAAGCTCATGGGGTTATACATATTCAGCATGCTTAACTCATGAAAAACTCTTTCAGTAACCCTTGAATTGTATAATTTGCACTCATTTATATGCATAATCTACAGGAATGCCAATACTGGTTGTCATTATTGGCAGTCAGATTATTCTTTTCACTATCACTGTGTAGTTAGAGAAAAGGAATATCAATATTTGATCATGGCAGCAATAAAATAATTCCTACTTTTAAACAAAATGATAAATAAAGTCCTTTGAAACTTGAAAAAGGACTGGAAATTTTGAGATGGTTACACATGAGAGATCCAGAAAAAAACTCACAGCCTACATCTTGGGTTTATGCACAAAACACTGTGGCGTTATTTACTAAAACTGCATGGTGCAAAATCTGGTGCAGCTCTGCATAGAGACCAATAAGCTTCCAGGTTTTATTGTCAAAGCTTAATTGAACAACCTGAAGTTGGACGCTTATTGGCTACCATGCACAGCTGCACCAGATTCCAGTGTGTTCCAGTTTTAGTAAATCTTCCCCTGTATGTTGGACATAGAAAGATGATTTAGTGGTTTGATATTCTTAGCCTTATAATACACCTGACCAGATAATGAACATTACAGTATTTACATGATTTTAACAAGCTGTGAAAGAGCTTCAAAACAAGCCTGCAATGACCTCTGTAGCTACAGGCACTGTGGAGAAAGCAATCTTTAGAATTACAATAGAGAGTCAGATTTTAGTCAGTTTTGAACAACCTTTAGTGCCTTGTGTTTGTTTATAGTAGAAGTCTGGTAGGTTGCTGTGACAGACCTAGCCGGGAGAGAGACTTTTGGAGGGGACTGAATGCTAGCCTCTTCCCGTTCGATTGCGGGCCCTGGCATTTGGGGGGAACGGTGCTCTTTATGAGCTGTAGGCCTGGGGACCCTTGAGGTGGTATTTCTGTGGATTCGGGTCCTGGTCCCACAGGACACACAGACTCTGGGGACCCTGGATTTGCCATATTAGAAATAGTGGCTGATTCATAATGCTGGGACAAATACTGTTAGGAGATGCTGATGTCAACTCCAGCCACCTGTCTGTCTGTTGCCTGCTAGAATGTGTATTGTAAATAAGTCTCTAGTATGGGATCTAAGAGTCATTAGATCCCCATTGTTGTTTGTGTTAATTAACTCTGCTATTGTGATAATGTTGATTGGGTTTTCTGAGCTACAAGACGGCCAGTCTGGCCTAAAGGTTATGTCTGAGTCATCTAGGCTGTCTAAAGGGATTAGTTAATTAGCCCTTGTTAATTAGGTTTCTGGTCACAGGTGAATGTTCAGAGTAATATGAGCAGGAGGTATACACCTCCTCTTTTACTGTATAAAAGAGCCTGTATTTTTCAATAAAAGAGATTCCTGGTTGAACTTACATACAGCCTGCCTGGTGTTTGTTATGAGCTACACAACAGGATTAGAACGGCACATAGCTGTAGTTCTAGTCCCGGAGCATCGGATGACCGAACCATCAGATGTTACGATCTGCAATCTGATTCTATAGCCGCAGAGGAGTGTCGGGAGAGTGGAACCGAGCGAGCAGGTGCTTGTTACATTGGTTGGCAGCCGTGGGATTTGCTCTCCAGTTACTGGGACACTCCAGACCAGCCTGCAGGAGAGCCACGCTGAAAGACTTACTTGAAAGCCCTGGAGGGAATGGTGGGATCGTGCTTCCTTGCCGTGAACACATCCAAACCATCACCTGGATCCAAGATCCAGATAGCAGGAGAGGAAAAGTACAGATACCAGCCACCATGGAAGAGGAATTCAGAAGGAGGTTGTGAGAGATGCAGATACAGCACAGAGGACCAGTATCAGAGCAGGTCCTGCTAGGATGGTTTGATTCTATCCGCTGCAAACTCTGGAAGGAAGTGCTAGCCCGTGAGCAGCGACACCAGGGAAAAGTTCTCCCCTCCATCCATGTAAGGTACTGGTCGCAGTATGAAGTGCGAATGCTGTTATTGGGGGGAACAGCCGAACCAGGAGTGGACAGCTGAGTTAAGCAGGCTGATCCAGGCAGAAATGCGGTTGGACGAGAGCTACAGAGCCCTCCAGTGGTATGTAGCCCAAGTGTGCCCGTGGACAGTGGATGACAGCCCCACGGAAGGCTTTGACTACGATGGCCTGGGATTGTTGTACTGGAGGCTGTCCGAGGACCCTGACTTTGGGAGTGATCGGGAGTGGCGTTTGGAGGAAATAATGGAGCACAGAGAGCGAAGACTGAATGTCTCGGAAGTGCACTGGGCACAGGAAGATTTGGAGTTTCTGGCCGTTCAGGAATGGGAGCTTGAGATGGCCTACAGACAGCTGCTAGACTCTGCTCAGCAGCAGGGTGGGGCTCCCTTTGCCTGGGACTATCAGGAAATACCAGTTGACAACTCTGAAATCCTGGCTGAAGAGTTGACAATGTGGCAGAGTAACAGTGTGCTTTGCCAACCTGCCCCGCAGCTATGGAGGCGGAGGTCTTATGGCGGATGCAGCAAGTGCTGACTGACCTTGATGAACCTGTTTCTGCATTGGATGATCTTGGATGGAGGAATGTGCCTGTCCAGCAGAATGCCAGGGAATCGGCAGTGGAAAATCTGGAGATCGCTATCCCCAAAGCTGAAGTGCTGACAACGGGCCAGAGCTCTGCTAACCTCTGCCCAGCACTGATAGCATCTTCTGGGTTCCAGGGACAGGAGATGGTGAACCTTTATCCCCAGACACCAGTTGCAGAGACAGGGGATTTGATAGACTTTTCTGCTAAGGAAGAACAACCTGGTGAGCCTGCAGCAGAAGAAGAGCTGTTATTAGGGCCAAACTTCACTGTGCTCTGCCCAGCCCCAACAAAATTATCTGTGCAGTTACAAGGAACTTCCCCAGCTGAAGCGCTGGCAACCAGACAGAGGGTCCAAGATCTCTGCCCTACACCTGCAGCGGTTCCGGAGGCTCAAGGTGAGAAGGAGGTGGTCACTTCCTAGCAGCAGATCAGGATACAGGGGGAGAAGGGAGAGGAGGTGTTCGTCGTCCCTCCCCAACAGTTGGCCAGGGTGGAGGAAGTGGTCTTTCCTCCCCAGCAAAGATCCGTGCACCTGGGAGACAGTACCACAGACATATTGTCCCAACATCCAGATGAGGGAATGGAAAAGTAAGCAGCCGGCTCACCTCCTCAATGGCAGCTACACAGTATGGGAGTGGAGGAAGCCAGCCTCCTGCCCCAACGGTTAGCTGGAGCGGAGGATGCGGAGTCCCCAGCAGAAGTTCTGGCAACAGGGCAGAGTGCTACCAACCTCTGCCCAGCACCGGCAACAACTACAGAGTTCCAGGGAGGCGGGGCAGTCGGCCTCCCTCCCCAACAGTTAGCCAGAGCAGATGGTGTGGGGTTTCCAGCAGAAGGACTGGCAACAGGGCTGAGTACTGCTGGCCTCTGCCCTCAACTAACAGAGGATGGATTTCCTGTGAAGGTGGATGGGACTTTAGTCTCCACCTGTATACCCCAGGGATGCTGGGCAGTCGTCCCAGATCCCCAACAGCATGACGGAGTGAGCCCAGACACCCTGTCTTCTCTCCAGTGGCAGAAAGGACTCCAGGGAGAAGGGCCAGTCCAGGCCTCTCCCCAGTGGCAGATATGTTCTCTGAGAGAGGCAGAGGTTGGCTGGGTGAGTAATGCTTTGTTTGGAACAATTTGTTTGGGGTACTGTGTGGGTACAGGCATTAGAGCACTGGAACTACTGACTAACTTCGGAGTCAACCCGTCTGGGGTCTCCTCCTGTGTTAGTCTCCTGCCGAAAGGGGAGAAATGTGACAGACCTAGCCGGGAGAGAGACTTTTGGAGGGGGCTGAATGCTAGCCTCTTGTCGATCGATCACGGGCCCTGGCATTTGGGGGAACGGTGCTCTTTGTGAGCTGTAGGCCTGGGGACCCTTGAGGTGGTATTACTGTGGATTCGGGTCTGGTTCCCCAGGACACACAGACTCTGGGGACCCTGGATTTGCCATATTAGAAATAGTGGCTGATTCATAATTCTGGGACAAATAATGTTAGGAGATGCTGATGTCAATTCCAGCCACCTGTCTGTCTGTTGCCTGCTAGAATGTGTATTGTAAATAAGTCTCTGGTATGGGATCTAAGAGTCATTAGATCCCCATTGTTGTTTGTATTAATTAACTCTGCTATTGTGATAATGTTGATTGGCTTTTCTGAGCTACAAGAAGGCCAGTCTGGCCTAAAGGTCATGTCTGAGTCATCTAGGCTGTCTAAAGGGATTAGTTAATTAGCCCATGTTAATTAGGTTTCTGGTCACAGGTGAATGTTCAGAGTAATATGAGCAGGAGGCATACACCTCCTCTTTTACTGTATAAAAGAGCCTGTATTTTTCAATAAAAGAGATTCCTGGTTGAACTTACATACAGCCTGCCTGGTGTTTGTTCTGAGCTACACAACTGGATTAGAACGGCACATAGCTGTAGTTCTAGTCCCGGAGCATCGGATGACCGAACCATCAGATGTTGTGATCTGCAATCTGATTCAATAGCCACAGAGGAGTGTCGGGAGAGTGGAACTGAGCAAGCAGGGGCTCGTTACAGTTGCCACTTCTCTACTGCCAGGAATGGCGCTGCAATTTTAGTACCCCTGTTGTGAACTTTGAATACAAGTTTTTCCACAATGCCTGCAGCTACAGAGGTCAGTAGGGTTTTTTAAAACTCTTTTTCTGGTTGATGAAGATCTTCAGTAAAAAATATTTATAGCCCATGATTAAGAGATAAAAATAAGCGGCTTTTGCTGCAATTCTCACTTTCAATCTGGTGATGTACCCTGTAGTATTTATTTTCTGCCACTAGACTTCCTCAATATTCTGGGTTGAATGACAATCAAAATCATTCGATCCACCCCCAGCCTGTGACTGGACAGTAAAAAAGATGTAGCACACTGATTAACTGATCTGTCTCATCATATTAGCATGCTTGTCAGCACATGAACTGATTGGCTCATTGCATTGTTTCTTCCTGAACTGTGCTGTACAACGACTGTAAGTCAAATTCAGGTACTGACACGGCTTGTATTAAAAAATACTGCTTAATTAATGAATACAGCTCTGAATTCATGTGTTTCCTTTATATTTAGAATTCAGCTCTAAGAATATGTAAATACTTTAAAGCAGAGCTCCACCCAAAAGGGGAAACTCTGCTTGTTTGCTTCCTTCTGTTTTTGACAGGTACCTGTCCACACTTCCGGGAGACCTGGCTGCGACGAGATGCGGCGAGGTCCCCTGAAAGTTCGGCCTCCCTCCTCCTTCCTCCACCACCAGGCCAATTAGAAAGCGAAGCATGCTTCATGCATGTGCAGTGGGGAACCGTCTGTGAAGCCGAAAGGCTTCACTGACAGTTTCCCTTACCACCAATGGTGGCAGCAGCACCCGAGAGCTGATCGGAAAATCGGCTGGGGTGGCGACATCGCTGGATTCCAGGAAACGTAAGTGTCTTAATATTAAAAGTCAGAAGCTACAGTATTTGTAGCTGCTGACTTTTAGTTTTTGGAAGGGGGGTGCTGGAGCTCCACTTTAATATTAATTTTCTGACTACAGATGTATCAAAGAGTTTAGGTTTTTTATAATAACATCCTCACCTTTAAAGGTTAAACAAATGAAAATATGAATCTACACACGACCAGTTTTGCCGTCGGAATAAACTCAGAAGGTTTCTCTGACGGAACTCCGACGAAATTCCGCTCAAGCGGTCTTGCATACACACGGTCACACCAAGGTCCAACCCTCCAGAACGTGGTGACGTACAACACATACGACGGGACTAGAAAAAGGAAGTTCACTAGCCAGTAGCCAATAGCTTCCGTCTCGTACTTGCTTCAGAGCATGCGTTGTTTTTGGTCCGTCGGAACAGCATACAGACGAGCGGTTTTCCCGATCGGAATTGGTTCCGTCGGATATACTTAGAACATGTTCCATTTCTAGGTCCGTCACAATTTTCTAAAAAATAAAGTCTGATGAGGCATACACACAATTGGAATAGATGATGAAAAGCTTCCATCTGACTTTTTCTGTCAGACATTCCGTTCGTGTGTATGCGGCTTTAGACTGGAGCACATAAAACACATTTTAAATGTAACACACAAAAGTTATTATGCAGCTAAATTTACCTCACCAGTCGAAGCCATCTCACATTTCAGAACCGGATCGGCTCCTCTAAGGCGGGGCCAGGAAAACATGGGAGCCTGTAAAATAAATGGTCAAAAATGAAATTAATACAAAAGTAGTCTCAATTTGTTTTTAGTGTCAGAACAGTTCAGAAGCCTACCTTGATGCCCACATAATCAGAAGGGATAACAGGTCTCTCTAATGTTGGTAGGGAAGATTCATCAATTTTTTCTCCAATCATAACTTTTGTGGCCACATCAATGAAGTCAACGCCCAAAGTCTTGGACACAAATGGGAAGGATCGAGAAGCTCTCAGGTTGCATTCAATTACCTAGGAAACAGGTCATCCTTGTTAAGAAACCAAAATTCACATTTAAAAAACATATAGGCTTTGTATAAATATACCCCAAATTTCCCCCCAAGCCCCGCTCTTCCTATAAAGAGCAAGTCCCAGAATTCCTTTTTTCCCCCTTTTTCTTGCAGCAAGAAACAGCTTTTATTACTCCCTTTGACATCATAACCAAGCTTCTAAAATGCTTGCAGGGGCTGGGAGCTAGGATCCTAATAATATAGACATGCTCCCAGATCTACATCTTTGGAGTCAAGACAGCAGTTACTGTTTTGCTGGGAAATAAATCAATGAATGGCTATAGAGAGATAGAGAGCAGCAGGGGGTAGGCAGAGTTCTGTAGTCCAGCAGGTAGGGCTAATAACATTGGTTAGGATTTCATAGCAGCAAATGTACCATGCTGCTAGCTCAAATAGGAGGTCAGACCAACAGTTATTTTTCTGTAGTTGGAATGTGTAGAAATAATAAAACATGGTAAATGTTCATGTATTGCAGAGAATTACTGAATATTTTTTAATATTTTTATTTTTGCTCTATGATACACTTTAACAGGAAACTATAACTTGCAGCCCATTGAATAACATGCAAGGTCAATAAGGTGCATGTCTTTTAACACCTCTGCAAATTATTTTCCAGGAATCATCGCTTGGGATCTTTACACACCAAACTGTATGAAAATCATTTAGAATGTCCTTACCATTTCATACAAAATGGTACTTATACTTTATTGAAGCTACAGCTGCTACTTCAGTTAGTAAATACTAGAGTTCGACCGATATATCGGCCGATATTTGGCATTTTTTACTTAATCTGCATCGGCCGATTGTACTGATAAAAAAGGCAGATTATAACTTCAGCGTGTCTTGCAAATGACTTCTGTAATAGAAGTCAATGCAAGTTGCCTGAAGTTTTCTTCTCTCCTCCTCTTTGCAGCCTGCCAAATCTGATAAGAAGAAACATTGTATCTCTTCAGGTTCTTTTATCAATGAGCTGAACTCCTGTGGAGGAGTTCTCAGTTTAACCATTTAAAGACTAAATCTTTTCTGACACTTGTTGCTTACAGTTAAAAATCCTGTATTTTCTGCTAGAAAATCACTTAGAACCCGCAAACATTATATATATTTTTTTAGCAGAGACTCTAGAGAATAAAATAGCGGTTGTTGCAATATTTATGTCACACGGTATTTGCGCAGCGGTCTTTCAAACGCAATTTTTTAAAAAAAAAATACACTAATGAATTAAAGTTATAAATAAATAAAATATATAAAGTTAGATCATTTTTTTTCATCCAAAAGTTTTGATTACCTGTTTTTGTGTATTTAATATTTAAGGTATAGTTTTTTTTTGTTATCTAAATTATACATACAAGTGAACTGATTGGAGGTTTGTGTTGTTTAATAAATGTAAGAAATTTTCTGTATCACTTATTACTTAGAGCCCTTTCACACTGGGGCGGTTTGCAGGCGCTATTGCGCTAATAATAGCACCTGCAAACCAACCCGAAAGTGCCACTGCTTTGTCTCCAGTGTGAAAGCCCCGAGGGCTTTCACACTGGAGCAGTGCGCTAGCAGGACGGCAAAAAAAGTCCTGCTAGCAGCATCTTCGGAGCGGTGAAGGAGCAGAGTATATACCGCTCCTGCCCATTGAAACCAATGGGACAGCGCGGTTATACCGCCGGCAAAGCGCCTCTGCAGAGGCGCTTTGCGGTGGTTTTTAACCCCTTCTCCGCTGCTAGCGTGGGGAAAAACCGCCCCGCTAGCGGCCGAATACCGACGGTAAAGCGCCGCTTACAATAGCGGCGCTTTACCACCGCCTTCGCCCCAGTGTGAAAGGGCCCTTAAGGTTGCTTCCACACTGGAGCAGGCATGCGTTGATGGTAAAACGCTGCTAGTTTTAGCGGCGCTTTACCGTCATTTTAGCGGCGCTATTCGGCTGCTAGCGGGGAGCTTATAACCCAGCTAGCGGCCGAGGAAGGGGTTAAATGCACCCCTGAAGCGCTGCTGCCGAAACGCTTTGCAGGCGCTTCGACAGCGGTGCGCATTCATTTCAATGGGCAGGAGTGGTGGAGCAGCGGTATACACCGCTCCAAAGATGCCGCTTGCAGGACTTTTTTTTTTACATCCTGCTAGCGCATCGCCTCAGTGTGAAAGCCTGAGTGACTGCAGGGGAGCCGTTTTGCAGGCACTTTACAGGTGCAATTTTTAGCCCAAAAGCACCTGAAAAACACCCCAGTGTGAAAGGGGTCTAACTGTTAGCTTTTATGAGATGAAGGGAAAAAAAAAAAAAGCAGAGAAAAACCCATATCGGTCGACCTCTAGTAAGTACAGAACTGAGATGCTGCATACTGACTATATTTACACTTGCATACAATTACAGAATGCTGTGCTGTTTCTGGCAATACAAACCATAACCATGGAGAATGTGCATATTTCTTCTCTTGAAATCAAAGTATTGGACGTGTTATAAAAATGTTAATTTTAAAGCTTTGTACTCATGATCGGATTTTCTGCAGACAAAACCTCGGACTTTTGTCCGAAGGTGTGTGCCTGGATTTTGTCTTGAATACAAATACGAACGTAGTGACATGCTACATGGTTTTTCAGCTCTTTAGCGTCATCCTTTGGGCTCCTTCTGCTAATTTTGTGTTAGTAGAAGTTTGGTGAGTGTTAATTTGCGCTTTTCATTTAGCGCTTTTCAGTTTGCGCTTTTCAGTTCGTTTCTGAACGGCCGTTCGTCAACCAGACATGTTGCAGAATCAACGTGTTATTTAGTATTGGCCTTGGAGTTATTGCTTTGACCCAAGTCCAGTCCAGGAACAGGAGGAAGAGAATTTCTTGGAGCAAAAATTGCTTGCTTTATTAATCGTGACCAATTATGTCATATGCCTTTGCCGTGGGAGCTCCAGGAGAATAATCCGGAAGATTTTCGGAATTATCTCCATATGACGGACCCCTGCTTTCACCAACTCTTGGCATTGTTGACCCCCTATATTAAGAAGCAGGACAAATGCATGAGGCTTTTATTTTATTTTTTGGTTGAATAATGTATCCTTGATCTTAAAAACTATGGGATAATGGTGTTGTGGTAACTTGTGGTAAAAAAAAAAAAAAAAAAAGCATAATAATATTATTCTTTCACTAGAAAAAAAAAGCCTTTGAAAATTTGTTTGCAATAACTTCAGTATCACCAGCAAAGCAGCTTCATTATTATCCCATTAAAGAAGGAGAGAATTGTGCGCTGCATTTGGAGATTTCATAATTTGCCACGTCACGAATGTTCATTTTCCATTATGAACGCTAGTTTACAAGACCGACCGCTTCTGGCTCGTCCTTGCTTTCGAGCATTCGTGTTTGTACATTGGACTTTTGTCCAACGGATTTGTGTACACACGCTCGGAAAATCCGACAACACACATTTGTCCGCGGAAAATTTTAAAGCCTGCCATCCAGCATTTGTCTGCTGAAAATCCAACAACAATTGTCTGATGGAGCGTACAAATGATCGTATTTTCTGCCAACAGCCTGTCATCACACATTTCCCGTTAGAAAATCAGATCGTGTGTACGCGGCTTTACACTAGGCCTTTTCTCCTGCAAAAAGCTAATTTGTATACTAATTGAGTCAAGCTGATCAGTGATTTACTGCCCTTAACCGCTTCCAGACCAGCCGCTGCAGTTTTACTGTGGCAGGTTGGCTCCTCTTGCGCGAAACCACGTAACTGTACGTGGGCTCGCGGGGTCTGGATAGCAATAATGATAAAAAATAATGCGTTTTTTTCAAAATTGTAGCTCTTCTTTTGTTTATAGCTCAAAAAATAAAAACCGCAGAGGCGATCAAATACCACCAAAAGAAAGCTCTATTTGTGGGGAAAAAAAGGATGCCAATTTTGTTTGGGTACAACGTCGAACGACCGCGCAATTGTCAGTTAAAGTGACGCAGTGCTGAATCGCAAAAAGTGCTCTGGTCAGGAAGGGGGTAAATTCTTCCAGGGCTGAAGTGGTTAAAGGATGAGTTCACCTTTTGACAAGAAATAATAAATGCCCATTTTTTTGCAGGTAAAAAAATGTGCATTTATTATTTTTTGTTTTGGGAGCCTGTAAAGCATTGCACCAGCGATCAGCAGGGCGCTGATGCCATGCAGGTCTCCTGCAGACCTGTCAGTGTATCTCCTTCCTCGTACCTCGTATGAGAAAGCGAATACATTCTGATAGGAAGACTCAATGAAGTTCATTGAAAACTGGTATTTCAGTGTGATTCAGGCCATTGCGTTCCAGATGTCTATCCTGTGTTGGATAATATGACAGGCATTTTAACCTTGGACATGATGTAAGTGTTCTACTTTTTAAATACATTTTACTGCTATAGTTTTACACTATGTGGAGGATTTTTGTATTTTTATGGTCCCATGGGATACAAGATATGTGGAAGTAAGAGGTGACCCTATCGTGATATCGAGACGTGAGACCTTTAGAATTGCCTTCCAAGCACCATACTTCTGATTTATACAAGCTTGGTTGACTCAGTACTACGGTAATTGACTCCACGTGTTCAGGTAAGCTCCTTTGGTGGTGGTTGTCCGCACATTGGTGCAAGATATATAAACTGTTATTGCCATTATTCACAACCATCGTGACTGCACTGGGATCTTCTTTCTTTTTCCCGTATTTGAATTCTGCTTTTTAATTTATGAACTGGACTTTTCACATTTTTATACTTTTTGTATTTTTCACAATGTACTTTATTGTTTATGCTGATATATATACATATGAGATGCAATAAAGTTTAGACTTTATGGTCATTATAGCGCTGCACTGTTATAATATATTATCTCAAAATGGGCTGTCAAGTGTAGTGCAAGCAGCTATACTTTTGTTTTTTTGTTTTATTGAATTAGCGTGGTATTTTCTATTATATACACTGCATTGAAAACTACAAGCAGACGGCCGCAAAGCCTTCCAGACCTTGTAATTTTCCATTTACAGAGGACTGTGAAGGAGTGATGCAGCCAGGTGGACTGAGACCCGCACGGCCGCGCCTTTTTTGAATTGTGGCAACAGACACAGGGAGAAGATCCCTTGTCTGCTGTCACAGCGGGGATCACGGGGGCACAGGGGGCGGTGCATTCATAACATGTTACATGTTAAACCAAGGGGTGCAACGTAACATGT
The DNA here is from genome assembly GCA_037952925.1 of Lithobates clamitans. Classification (NCBI taxonomy): domain Eukaryota; kingdom Metazoa; phylum Chordata; class Amphibia; order Anura; family Ranidae; genus Lithobates; species Lithobates clamitans. The sequence continues at coordinate 3,337,864 of JBBGZY010000255.1, read as the reverse complement.
TATGAAAGGTGAACTTATCCTTTAAAGGGAAAATATACTGGGGGAATAAAGCTGCAGCACCACTTCTGACGTTAATTGCTCTTGGTAATATGTTGCACCTAATTCAAAAACCATCTATGATAGTTTTGGTTCTGAAAGCAACTTATGCGCCAAATTTAGGTAGTTTATTTATTCTAGGCATTTATATATTGCTGACAATTAGGGGATGAGCTTCAAGTTCGAGTCGAACTCATGTTGGTCTGGGGCAGGACCCGGGTCCCCAAACACTTTTTATGACAATAACTTGCATATAAGCCTTTAAAATTAGCACTTTTGATTATTCATGTTCGTGTCCCATGGACTTTAACGGTGTTCGTGTGTTTGAGCGAACTTTTTTCCTGTTCACATGTTCTGGTGCGAACCGAACAGGGGGGTGTTCGGCTTATCCCTACTGACAATTTACACAGTGTTTTTACATACTATACATTCAGTCCCTGTCCCCAAGGAGCTTATAATCTATGGTCCTTGTTCAGTGGTGGCTGGTGCTCAATTTCCTTGGGGAGGGTGGCCCGCGGCCCCCCCCCAGCCAGCTAGCCACCCCCAGCCAGCCAAACACCCATCACACCCCCACCCCTGCTCACTCAATCAACCGCTACTTCCCCTCCTCCCACGTCACTTGATCATCGTTCCCCCTGTTGCTCAGTCGCCGCATCACTCACCTGACGCCCGCCAGGCTCCCCACCAGCCTCGCACTTGCCTAGCCATGGCTCCCCCCCGTGTCTCCTCCCAAGTCCCGGCGGTCGCTTCTCCTCCCGGACAATTAGGACTTATGACTCGCAGCCAACCGGGTTTTAGGACTCCTGGCCAATCGAGTCTCAGAACCCGCTTCCTTAATGGCCCGGGAGGAGAAACAGGAAGACATTAGCGAATATTAATTTGCTAATGTCTCACAACTGGGTGGGCTATGGGCGCCCAGCCACCCCGAGCCCCCTGAGCCCACCCTTTTTTAAAGCCAATTAGAGCCTCATGCTCTAATCATGTGCTATGAAAAAAAAAAAAAACATAGAAATCCATGAGTCCGGTGTCCTGCATGTAGACTAGCATGAGCGGCCGCCACTGTCCCTATCTCACATTTATATAGTACATAAACACACATACTAGGCCAGTTTAGACAGGAGAAAATCAACCTAACAGCAAGTCTTTAGTATGTGGAAGGAAACTCACACAAACACAGAAAGAACATGCAACATCCTCCAGTGCAGAGTTTCCCTTGCTGGGGTATTTTAACCAGGAATCCGAGTGCTGCAATGCTGAAGTGCTATCCACTAAGCCAAGGTGCTGCTTTTAAAAGTCCCTTTTAAAATAAGATTATCAGTCACTTAAATAAGTATTTTCCTGTTATGGAATTTGTGGAGTGTATATAAATATATACAATGCCATAAGCAGCAAAGTTTTGTCCAGTGCATCCAATCGCCTTACAACCATGGTGAGACATGCTCCCTCTCCTTGTCAGCACTACAGGTCTCAAGTCTGCATGAGGACTCTTTTGATGAGTGGTGTGGCCACTACTTAGCTATGCAAGTGCAGAGCACCGGAATAAGAAAGCAGGAAGAACATTACCACTTAGATAAAAGTTTAAGGCATATCCAAGCATAAATCGGACAAAAAAATCATAACAAATGGCAACAAAAAGAGAAAAAAAATAAGCTTAAAACTCCAGTTGGGATTTAATGTTTGTAAAACCTTTTTTTCTATGTCTATTTCTTTTGTACATTAGGGTGGACATATTAGCTCATTACATACTATATGCAGACTCTGCTACTTGCTGATCCCTTTATCCCATTACAGATCTACTAGACAGGGCTGATATTTTAGGTCACTTTTACGGGATAAGCCTACATTCTTGATTATATGTATACACAACCAAAAAGAAAAAAAAAATTCTGACATAAAATCATCACTTCTTACAGCCATAAAATGGACCCCATAAATCTGCTATATGAGAACACTGTGAGGAATCTTAGGCCTGCATTTATCATTGCTACAAATACAGGTCATAAACCTACTGAAACAAAATGCACCTTTAAAGAGAATCTGCTACACAAGATAGGCCAGCACCTATGGTTTTCTGATCTGTGTCTAACACCAGCACATTCTGACAGGTGACATGTTCCTTTTGTGACAGCACCCTGGTATTACTGTATTATATTGTCTGATAGGGGCTTTTTTCTTATCAATGCCTTGTCAGATTTCTCTCAGAATAATGACTGACAGATCAATAGTCTGCTGACAGAACATGGAGATGCTGGCATTATGCAGGCAGTCACATACAGCTGTCTACATGCAGCTCCAGACACAGGAGGAAGAAGCAACATGAGCGGCTCCTAAAAAAGGTGATTATTTTGTAAACTCACATGATCCCTGAAGTCGTTTGCTTCTTATCTGTAATTGTATTAACATCTGGAATACAGCTGTTTACCTACCTTCATTAAATATATTAACTGAGAAATCATTGTATCTCCTAATTAGTAATGCTTAGGGGTGTATTTATTAAAACAAATTTTCATGGCTATTCATCCTGTGAAAGTTCATGTACATTTGTTCTGTGTGAAAAAGGCAAAATTGAATGTTGTTAGGCTATTTTCTTTCCGCCTAGGTTCACATCACATGTGATTTGCACATGCACTGCAGGGCCGATCTGTGCAATGCGAGTTCAGCCATACAACTCGCATTGAATTCACACAAAAAAGGTGCAGGGACTTTTTTCCCCTCGCACTGAAATCAGATTGCATGGGTGTTCTCCCCTATGCGACCTGATTCCTGTGCGAGTTCACAGTTCGCACTGCGATCTGTGAACCGATCTGGGGGTGTCATTAACATTGTATTGACACCCACAGCGGTTCGCAGAGAGCAGCGTGAACTGCCTGCGGGAGAGATGCGATGTGGGAACTGACGCTGTAATCGTGCTGGTTCCTGCATAGCACAAGTGTGAACCTAAGCTGAATGTTATTAATGGAGTGAATGAAGAAGATACAGCATCATGGCCAGTAGATGGGGCTGATGTTCATAATAAATATGTATTTTTTATGATCATCAGCTCCATTTAATGGCCATAATTTTGTATTTTCCTGATTCACTCTATCCTGTATGAATGAGGAACTTTCATTCATGGAGAGGAAATAACCTAATGTCATTCTATTTTCTCCCATTTGCACAGAATGAATGTATACATACAGTTTCTTTGGAAAAAAACAGCTCTGCGATGCAAAAAAAAAAAAAAATACATCCCCTAGTGAAGCTCAGCTAAAGTTGCCTTTGTTCATGGGAGTGGCTAATGTTAAAGTAGAACTATAGGGAAAACTTTTTTTTTATTTATTTTGGATAGAGTAAAAGAGGGTTGTAAGGTTTTTGTTGCCCCCTTTGTCTCAATGGTGAGATTTCTCTTCACTTCCTGTCCCATAGCCAAGACAGGAAGTGAGTCTAAATCCCTGCAAATAAAGGGAATCTCTTGGGGACCCTCAGGTCAACAGAAATTGTGTCCCCATTGGAAGATTCAAAAAACATATTTGGGGGGGCACATCCTACAATGCGTTTAAATTCAAGAGTAGGACCCACTAATTCGGGGTACTTTGTCGCAGTAAGTGGGCTTAGCACTATATGACCATATAGTGTGACCAAACCCCTGTATTTTTTTAATATGTTCAGGTGTTTTTAACTAGCCTTGCAGGAAATGTCAATCTTGAATGTGTGCGCTGTAAAATATTTTGTCCCATTGGAAGATTCCCTCTCTTTTCTTGGACCAGTCCAAAATTTGGGATTTTCTTTTACTTTCTCTTTCAATGATAATGGTACACAGGACATATAGAGAAGGTGAATCTCCCACAGACAGCAATAAAAACTGACAGGTGTTCTAAATCATCTCCACTCTATCCAAAACTAAAAAAAAAGTTTTGCCTATAGTTATACCTTAAGACCCCTTTCACACTGAGTCATTTTTCAGGTTCTACAGCGCTAAAAATAGCGCCTGTAAAACGCCTGAAAAAAGCCTCAGCTGCAAACCCAGTGTGAAAGCACGGGGGTTTTCACACTGGGGCTCTGCGCTGGCAGGGTGTCACAAAAAGTCCTGCAAGCAGCTTCTTTGCAGCAGTGGAGGAGCGGTGAATACACCACTCCTCCACCGCTCCTCCACATTGAAAACAATGGGGCAGCACTGCTATATCGCCGGCAAAGCGCCGCTGCAGCGGCGTTTTGCGGGCGGTTTTAACCCCTTGTCGGCCCTTAAAACCGCCCCGCTAGCGGCCGAATAGAGCCGCTAAAACACCAGTAAAGCATCGCTAAAAATAGCGCAGCTTACCGCTGACGCCCGGGGCGGCTCAGTGTGAAAGAGGTCTAAGAGAGCCCCCCACCCCACATGTGATTTCAATGTATAATCAAGAACAATGAAATTATTGTTTCCCAGGAAGATTGGGGAATAATCATTAATCCATTTATTAGGAATCTGCTACCAACAAAAGAATCCTTGGATATGAATTTCACTAATTACACATATTATTATATTTTTCCCCTAGGCTGCCAAAGCCAGATTAATAGTAGAGTGTAATATCTAATTCATTTTAGGTGCAGCCATATTGAATAACTATATGTGGTGTCCAGGCACAAAGCAGTCATCCCATTACTCCCCCAAGATTTCTGCCAGGGATCAGAACCACTAATTATACACTGCGGATTACTCAGTAAAAGCAGCATAAATGATAGCAATTTCGATATTGCTTCATTTTGCTCTAAAACAGTGTGATCTTGTACTATGGATGAAACATTCAGCCCACGTTCACACTGAGGGCTGGTTTGAATCGCACTGAGCTCCAACCATTTCAAACCGACATTTCCTGTACAGATGTCTATTCAAATTGCCCCCGAAGTCGCCAAAAGTAGTGCAGGATCTACTTTTGGGAATCGGTGCGGCGCCGCAAAGTTGGTGTCACACCAATTCAGACGGTGCCGTTGCCGGCAATAGTCAAATCGCTTGTCAAAACGGCCCGATGTGAACGTGGGCTTAATGACACTTTGGGGTTGATTTACTATTACTGGAGAGTGAAAAATCTAGTGCTGCTGTGCATGGTAGCCAATTAGCTTCTAACTTCAGCTTGTTCAGTTAAGCTTTGACAATAAAACCTGGAAGCTGATTGGTTTCTATGCAGAGCCGCACCAGGTTGTGCACTCTCCAGGTTTAGGAAATCAATCTCTTTGCATGTAGACAGGTTACCACATACACAAGATGACAATCTGCCCATTTTCAGTCAGTGGGTAGACCGGGATACCACCAACTAGACATTGGACAAGATAGAAAAGGTTGTGAATTCCTTTGATAGGCTAGCAGCAGCGCCCCCCCCCCCCCCCGCCCCCCAATCTTCATATACAACTTGTCAGTTCAGCTCTTTTTTTATGAAGCACTCTGCATTGGTCTTCAGTCTATGTGTTGAAGCCAGTTTTGTTACAATCAGTGATTTCCATCTGTATAGATGGAAACAAACCAATCACAAATAATGAAGATGGTTTCACACCTATGGGTTGCAGTCACGTGCATTACCCTAATGCCCTGTACACACGACCGTTTTGCCGCCGGAATAAACTCTGAAGGTTTTTACGACGGAGTTCCGACAGAATTCAGCTCAAGCTGTCTTGCATACACACGATCACACCAAATTCCGACCGTCCAGAACGCAGTGATGTACAACACGTACGACAGGACTAGGAAACGGAAGTTCAATAGCCAGTAGCCAATAACTTCCGTTTCGTACTTGCTTCAGAGCATGCGTCGTTTTTGGTGCGTCGGAACAGCATACAGACGAACGTTTTTTCCGATAGTAATTTGTTCTGTCAGAAAAATATAGAACATGTTCTCTATCTAAGTCCGTCTGGCTTTTCGACAGAAAAAGTCCAATGGGGCATACACATGGTCAGAATATACGATGAAAAGCTCCCATCGGACTCTTTCTGTCGGAAATTCCACTCGTGTGTACGCGGCATTACACATAAGAATGCCATTCATTTGAAACAAGAACAATCACAGTTAATCTACCAACTCTGCAGCACACCACAACACACTATGTTAAAAAAAACGATGTGGGTATGTTTTTTCATCTACTGTATTGTGGTGCATTGGCAACAAATTCAATTGGCTGCAAAATATATCACATTAACATGTATGTGGCAATGTTGCGATGCAATGCTGCAATGTTGTCCAAACTCCTAATATCATTAATAGGATGTTTTTTTTTTCCACAGTTCAAAATATTCATGATTTACCAGCAGTCAAGTCACCCCTCTGTCTTATATCTTCTGCTGAGCTTTTCCAGGCTATTACATACAGTGCTGCAGGAATGTGTAATCTCTTCTCTTCAGCCTGAAGTACAATACCTAAAATCTGTCAATGTATGAATGACTCAGTCTCACTACTGAATCTAAATGACATATATCTATTGTTAGTTATAGACAATCATTGCCCTCCTGTGATTGTGCCTATCTGGCTCCCTTTAAAGTAACTGCCATGGGCTTGTTTCACATAGATGGTGTGGATAGTGCTCTAAGCAGTATTTTAACAGCGCTGTATAAGCAAAGTGTAATACATTCTCAAGTATTAATATTATGGCAAGATACGCGTGTTCCACTCTTCTTAGATTGTTTACGTGTTATTCTATATCTGCCAGACTCACATCCTGATAGCATGGCTGCAGGCAAAGGCAATCATAACAATACAAATCTCAGGAGAGAGATGCAGGAGGCTGAAGAAATATATTGGAGGCTACTGAAAAAAGTGGGTCACAAAGAGAGCAGCTATCAGATTCTTTAACAGGGTGCATGCAGCTTGTTCATTCTAGTTCTTCTTCCTGACCTTCACTTCAACAAAATGTAGTATCTGCTGTGTAGAACTACCCATTAAAAAACGTTTTCTATATTTTACCCCTAAATGCTTCAAAGCAACCAATCACATTTAAAGTAGAACTATAAGCAAAGCTTTTTTTTTTTTCATTTTGGATAGAGTTAAGCTCCATACACACTATTTGATTTTCTGCAGATTTTTGTCTTCCGATTTACCAAAACCATATAATATGAGGTCAAACCTTAAGAGCTTCCATTTGTAGGCAATCAGGCAGGCCCTTGCACTACATGGTTTTGGTAAATCTGAAGACAAAAATTTGCAGAAAATCTAATAGTGTGTATGGGGTCTAAGGGAGGGTAAAGGCCCATACACACAGTCAAAAAATCTGAAGATAAATTTCGTACGATGAACGATCTGCCGATTTTCTGATTGTCTAAGGGAGGGTAAAGGACTGTACACACGGACAAAAAATCTGAAGATAAATTTCTTCCGATGAACAATCTGCCGATTTTCTGATCGTTAGTATGCTGTGAATTTTCGGCAGACAAAAACTGGATGTGCAGGCTTGAAATTTTTTGTCTGATGTGACCACAACATCCGATTTTTCTTTTCATTAGTACGGTTTTCTGACAAAAAAAAAAATCTGAAGAGCAAGACTAGGCATGCTCAGAAATGAAAGAACACATACAAAACAATTCAACGCATTACGTCACTTCTGACCTTGAATACTGTCGTCAGAAAATTTTCTGATGGTGAGTACCCTCTTCATTTTTGATTTGAGACTACCATCAAACAAAAAACTGACGAAAATTCATCCAATAATCTGACCGTGTGTACAAGACTTTATAACTCCTGTCAGATTTTTTTTTGGTCACCTGTGTCCCATTGCAGAGATTTCCCTTCAATTCCTGTTCCATAGTCGAACAGGAAGTGAGGGGAAATCCCTGCAAATTAAGGAGATTCCTTAGGGACCCCCCAGTTCACCAGAACTAATATCCTCATTGGAAGATTTCCCCTCTATTACTTTACTGGAGACAACCCAAAATTTTGGATTTTCTACTACTTTCATTTTAAATGATAATGGTAAACATGACAAATAGAGAGGATGAATCTCCCTAATGGCAACACAGACAGCAATAAAAAACAATTATTCTAATTCCTCTCCACTCTATCCAAAACTAAAACAAAAGTTTTGCCTTCGGTTATACTTTAACATTTTTGATTGGATTCCAGCAGTCAAAAAGATGAACAATGATTGCACTTCCTGTGGGTTACTGTACTTTGTACATTGTCCTTTACTTTATTAACTAAAGATCATTGAGAAAACAGCATGTCAAGCTGTGATATGTTCTAATACCATTAGACAAAGCTCAGATTAACCGCTATAGAACTAAAACAAGTGATCATTATTTTTATCAGTGTGTGGGCTATTCATGCAACCATAGTAAAATGTTGGGAACATTGCTACATTAGAATAGTGCAAATGAAATGTATGTTCCATTAGGCCTTAGTCATACATTGCACTTGTGGTTGTATGTTTAGATTTTATGATGTTAGTAGAATTTTAGGAACAATAAGAAGCACGGGGGGATATGGTCTAGAGGTCAGGGCTAGCATATACTAACTCTTGACAGTAGTTCTAGGAGGATTACAGATCAAAAACTGCACTGAAAAAAAGTAGTGGACATTGGAAAGGAAGTAGTGGACATTGGAAGGGAAATAGTGGACATTGGAAGGGTCCCCATGCTGTTTGTGGCAATGTTTTTCCTGTGCTGGAACATGTTTTGAACTTTAAAGGCAAAATGCTGTGCCAAAGGATCCCAAGGCACCACTGCACTATGGATTTGTATAAAGAAATAACAGCTGTTGGGGGGGGGGGGGGGTCAGTGGCCCCTTTCTCAGGCTTGCCTGATTTGTTGATAAGTGATTTTGTTAAAGTTTATTAGGATACTACATGAGGCAGAGGCTTTGTTTAACTTTTAAAATACAGAAGGCTTCTAGAGTGTCCAAGAGGCACTCTGTGGCCTGTTACTGATGGGTGAAAGTAGAGAAAATTGCACAGCAATTGGTTGCAGTGCAATTATGAAACTGCACAGTTTTTGGTCAGGAGTGATATGTTAGTGAACGGTATTGTTTGTCCCTTTTCAACAACTGTCCTCAGTAGCTACGTAGACCTTCTCTCCTAGCAGCAAGCCTACAATGAAGGAAAAACACTACTCAGACCACAGTACCACAAACACTTCAATCTGCTCCACTGCTGTGCAAAATATCAGTTGATGACAAGCCTCAAGTTAAGGTTCCAAGCAGTTCCTGTGGGTGATTTTCAAGTCATTTTCTCACCATTAAAGAATCTTTTTTGCCTTCACATATACCTGACCTCCCAGATCTGTACACTGTGGTGTACTTCTTTACATACTCCTGACTACTCTAATCTTCATGCTGTATTGTAATTTATTCCTGACCACCCTACTCTGTATGCTGCTTTGTACATTACATACTCCTGACCTCCCCACTTTGCATGCTGTATGTATATACAATCTAGATATAGGTGGTACTGTCTTTCCAAAAAGTAAACCCCAATTTAGCATTTCTTTTCCTGTGCTACCTCAGTCTTTAAACTGAATAGTGCGAACTGCATGTGATTCGGACTGGAATTGCACCGCATTCCTGTTCAAATCACAAGTGATTTGAGCCCATTAATTTTGTATGAATATAAAAGAATTACTGCGCTTGAGTTAAATTGATAGGCGGACAGCAGCTAACATATATTGGTGGTAACAATATAGAAAATGTTGTAAAGGAAATGCAGTGCATAAACGTCCATTAAATAAAGAAAAGGAAGTCCATCATTCCCGGGAAGCACCTAGAGTGTGAATGACAATTGTCTTGCAGGTGAACAAAAGGTCCTCCACCAACACCACAACAAGCCAGGCCTCTTACCATCAGGAATGGACCACTGGTTATAGGTGGTGATTAATGCTCAAACACCAATCTGCTCTGAATCATATCCACTGTAGGCTGTACCAACAAGGATGCAATGCCGTGGTCCCCTCTCAAAGCATCTCTCCTCTGTTGGTGCAGCCTACAGTGGATATGGTTCAGAGCAAATTGGTGTTTGAGCATTAATGACCACCTACAACCCAGTGGTCCATTCCTGATGGTAAGAAGCCTGGCTTGTTGTGATGTTGGTGGAGGACCTTTTGTTCACCTGCAAGACAATTGTCATTCACACTCTAGGTGCTTCCCGGGAATGATGGACTTCCTTTTCTTTATTTAATTGACACGTATGCTCTGCATTTTCTTTACATTCACATTTGTATGGCTCAAATCGCACCCGTGCAAAAAAGGTGCCTTTGTTTGCCCTACTGGAATCAGATCGCATGGGTGTTCACACCCATGCGATCTGTTTTAGCCAATTGCACTGCGTTTTGAAAACCATTTTTGGGGTGTCATTAACCTAACTTTTACACCCACAGTGGTTCTCATTAACGGAGTGCAAATGTGATGCAGTGCAGAAAACGCAGAGGAATTGCTGCAAATTCCGCACCGCATCAGTGTGCACTGGGACCTAGAGCGTCATTCTGAAAATATTATGATTCCTACCTGGTGAAAAAATATGAAGAGAAGAGCAACCATTAAGGCTAGGTTCACACTCCTGCGACTTAGGATCTGACTTGTGAGAACCAAAGTCGCAGGACATGTGAAATGCCATGTATCTCTATGGGAGTCATTCCAATTGATACTATTGAAGTCGCCGCAACTTCAGAAAAAGTTCCTGCACTACTCTGATCCAACATTGATGAGGCTTCAGTGCCAGAGAGTGTAAAAGTCATATCAAAGTCACTTCAAGGTCATACTAAAGTCGGACTCCACAGTTGCACTGAAAATCGCACAACTTTGGAGTCGGCTAGTGTGAACTGAGCCTTAAGGTTTGCCCTTGGCAGACAAATGTTTTAAGGCAGCCCCCCCACACACACCCTGATAGGTCATTCAGAGGATATGTATATATCCTTGCCTATAATCCATGCCTATAGCAATGATATGCAAAAACTTTCTTTATCTGCATTTAAACTTATTTTAAAAAGCTACACAGTATTTTTTCACAAAACTCTCTCACATATTCATGGTTTAGACAGAAGCACCAGCAAGGTTTTGCTAATGTCTTTGGAGGTCGTTTTGATCACCCCAGCAAGGAAGTGAGTTAGTTGCCTAAATGCCACATGTTCGCTTACCAGAACATCATTTCCTCTAACAAGGAACTGCACATTGAAGGGTCCAGAAATAGCAAAAGCTGTTGCAATTTTCTTGGTAGCAATTTTCACCTGCAAATTACAGGAATGAGGTTAGTGTTGGAGAGCCATTTTTAGTATTTTTTGGACAGACAGTTTAGTTAAGGCAAACACACAATTTCATCTATAATCTTCTTTGTCCTATACATTACATTTTTAAATGGTTTTACTGATCGAGAAACAGACTGATGACCTTAGAAAGCAGATTAACACACCTTTCCCAGATTTTAAAATTTACGATGTTGTCGTTGGGAAAAAAACATCATATTCTCAAATGGAATAGGCTCAATAATGCACCAGCAATATTATCTTGACAAATAGGAGGTATTTATTTTGTTATGTTTTTATTTTCCTTTTAGTTACTCTTTTGCCGTTTGTAAAAGTTTCAAATTATATAACAATTTTATGTTTTTTTTTTTAATAATTACAACTGAGATTTTAAGTGGAGATGCCTTCTTTTTTACAGCTATTTTTGCAAATGACATTTTCTTGGTAAAAAAACCAAAGTGAGACTTGTGAAATATGCTTGTGAAAAAAAAAGAAAAAAACAAATGTTTAATTACTCTACTTATATATTTATATGTGAATGTATATCCCATGTTTTTAAAAATAACCTGTCATTAAGGAAGAGCACCTAGGGCCTACCCTGATCCTCTTTCAAAAGACACCTTTAAAGGGCAACCAAGCTGATCCTCAGCTTTACTACAAGGGGAAGTCTGTAAAAATGTATCTACAGCCAATATGTTAGAGCTGCCTTCAGGCTTCACAGTCTGTTTCCTAAGGCACAAGTGCGAGTTGCATTATGCTTTCTGAATGGTCCCACCATTTTCTGGGACCTGTGTGTGTCCCAGAAGGCAGCGGGGGGAGGAGGAGGGGCTGGGAAGCACATAGATTGCCGATAGGCTATCTTACCCAGAAGTGGGAGCGGGTACCTGTCAAAACCAGGTACCCGCTCCCCACTTTCCTCCTCCCAAAAAGTGCCAAATGTGGCAGTGGAGGGGGCAAGGGTGTCAACAAGCATAGCTTCCCATTTTGGGTGGAGCTCCACTTTAACTAAACCTCAGAAGAAGGTGTGGAATGAAGATAATGGGGTTGATTTTCTAAAAGGGTACAGGCTGCTCATTTTGCAAGGGAATTTCACTTTAAAAGAGAATACGATGAAGCTTTGCTGACTTCCATTATCATGTGCAAGCAAAACTCTATATATATATATATATATATATATATATATATATATATATATATATATATATATATATATATATATATATATATATATATATATATATAATTTTTTTTTTTTTTTTCCCTTGAAAGTGATTGGGTATTCTTTTCAGGGTGAATTTTCACCACATTTTAGTAAATAAAATCCAACGGATACTGAGAGGAAACCTGGTGAAGGATCACTTGTGGCTTTTATTTTTAAAAATAAGGTACAGGACATTTGATCATGGCAATCATCATCAGCATTAGTCCCAGACCTCTTTTGTGAACTTCCCCACATAACGCCCAATGTTGAAGAATATATACTGTAAATACTTCTGCATAACACATGTCTGTGTGTTCATGCCTCTGCAGACACCAACCCATTTACAGGGTGTAGGTAGTTCAAAAGGTACAGTATATGCATACCTTGTTTTTTTCAAACAATTGTAATTTACTTTGGCATTTTTGTTATTACATTTCATAAAAAATGCTAGAAGGTTAAATAATGAAACAAAATCATTAGAATATGGTCTGTGATATACAGATTTTTTTTTGTTCCTGTTAATTTTTCGTTTCACATTTTGTTATAATTGTTTTACAGAACTTGAATCAAAGCCTTACTTTCTCTATTGCTCCCTGGCTGATTGACTGTGTGGGGATCATGAGGGTGGCATCTCCAGAATGAACTCCAGCATCCTCAACATGCTCAGAAATAGCATGGGAGATGACCTGTGAAGAGAATGAACATAGAGAAATCCTTTTTCTTATAATTGGGTTAAGAAAATAATTCTTCATTTGTATCGAGTGACCTGAGAGTTTCATGACGTGTGTTTAACGTGGAATTCCAGTCCAATACGCTGGCAGGTGTTTATTGTTATCTGTAGACTCCTAAAAATAATATCTCCCAGAAACAGCAATAACTTTTTAAAGTGAGATCCTAGCCATTCATTATTAAAACTGAACCAGGGGCGGATTCGGAGGTGGGGGGGTCTGGTCAATGGGTCAATTGCCCCCCCCCCACCCCGGAGAAAATAGTGAGCAGGCTGTGCTGATGCCGACTCCCCATCAGGACACCGGGCAGTGGCGCACAAACTGACAGGCTCTGTGAAGAAAAACAGGCAGAGCCAAAGCTGCGGGGGATTTCAACCCCTCCTTCTCCTCCTTGAGCCGAGCAGCTCTCATTCACCTGGCAATGCCCGCTCCTATTGGCTACATTCAGGGCCAATGGCTGGGAAACTAACACCAAGAGGATTATAGGACAGGTAGTCCCGGATACCAGCAGGCCCAGGACGATTACCTGAGAGTGCACTGCAGCCCCCAACATGCCGAGCGGGAAGAGGGGAGAGGAGGGAAGAGGAGGACTGTGAGAGGAAAAGGAGGACCACGAGGCTGTCGAGTGGAGGGAGCCAGAGAGAAAGTGCCAGGGATCTGATTCTACTATATATCCCTCAAGGTAAGAACTTACCTCCAGGTGGGGGGATGAGGGGGGCTGGGGATGCAGGCTTCCATAGGAGGTACAGGACCTTATCACTGGCTGCTCCCACTCTGTCCTCCCTTCCACCTGCCTGCATCCACCCTGTCCTCCCTTCCACCTGGCTGCTCCCACCCTGTCCTCCCTTCCACCTGGCTGCTCCCACTCTGTCCTCCCTTCCACCTGGCTGCTCCCACTCTGTCCTCCCTTCCACCTGGCTGCTACCACTCTGTCCTCCCCTCCACCTGGCTGCAACCACCCTGTCCTCCCCTCCACCCATCTGCAATCACCCTGTCCTCCTCTCCACATGGCTTCTCCCACTCTGTCCTCCCCTCCACCTGGCTGCTCCCACCCTGTCATCTCTTCCACCTGGCTGCTTCCACCCTGTCCTCCCTTCCACCTGGCTGCTCCCACCCTGTCCTCCCCTCCCCCCGGCTGCTCCCACTCTGTCCTTAATTCCACCTGGCTGCTCCCACTCTGTCCTCCCTTCCACCTGGCTGCTCCCACTCTGTCCTCCCCTCTACCTGGCTCCTCCTACTCTGTCCTCCCCTCTACCTGGCTGCATCCACCGTCCTCCCTTCCACCTGGCTGCAACCACCAATACTTTTTCAAGACACTGTGTATTTATGTGTGTGTATATAATTGCATATTATAGTTGCCCCCCTACTTTTGTCCATGTTCCCCCCCAAATTTGAAAGCTGGAGACACCACTGTCTCTCACCGCCCCCCTGCATCACTGCATTTCTGCATCTAAGACTGCCATTACTGTGCAGGCGCAGGCAGCAGAGAGATGACATCATCTCTCACTGCCTGCCCTCACTCTGGAACAACAGGGACACTGTCGCTGGCCACTGGCAAGTCACAATCTGCATTTGGGGACAGGCAACTGTGACAAATGACAAGCTGCATCTGATAAAATAGGAGACGTAGCAAGTGACAATCCCCATCTGGTGGCAGGCGATGGTGGCAAGTGACACGTTCAGGGCTCCCACTGATTCTTCATTATGGTGAGTTGAACTATTTCATTTTATATTTTAATGTAATAATAGAAATAATGCACTTCAATCATCCTGACACCATATAAACCATGGTGCCATGATGATTGAAGCGCCAACACCAGCCATTGCCCCGCCAAATTGCCCACAAACATTTTGGCAGTGCCCCTCCCGAGATTAGACTCTGGAACCGCCCCTGAACTGAACTCCAGGCAAACAAGTCGATACACAGAAGAAACACAAATGGGAAATGGTTTACCTGCCAAAGGTTTTGTTTTTATCTATCAAGATACATGGCACAGCCCTATTTGTCAGTGCAGAAGACCTCATTTTTCTCTGCTACAGGTAATAACACATTAGTGGTCTTGTCCATCCCCCAGCTTGTAACTGGACAGTGAAAGGATAGATAACAGACTAATGAGCTCATCTCTCTGTCACTTTCCTCTTTCTTCTTATCTGCATGTTGCTTGTTAGCACATGAGCACTGCAGGACAACGTTTCTACCTCTTCTGTCCTGGGACTGCAAGAGGCTGGTACCATGTTACATTCAGGGACTTACACTTCTTGCATTTAACAAATACATTTATTGATATATCAGCAACACTTATTTGTGTCTGTTATATCTGCCTGGGGCTCATATTTAATAATGAATAGAGTGGGGAAGATTATAAACTCTTTCCAATCACAAACATAGAGAGGATAAAATCTCCTGTCATAAAAAATGCATTACGAAGAGCAACTCTGTTCAAAACGAATAAAGATTTGAGTTAAGCAAGTTGAAAACAATAATAAGGAGCCCCTGACAGTGCCTTCACTTTACATACTGAGCTGAAAGTTGGATTTTAGCATTTCAGATTTTTTTGGATGGTAGTGCCCACCAAAAATTCTGTTAGTTTACATAGATTTATACTTTCTAATAGACATGAGATAATATCATTCGATCTGCCAGTTTATTCACCAGACCTGGTTTGGTCTTTTTTCCTTTATTTTTTTAGCATTACTTTTAGCATTAAAGTTAAAATAAAAACATTGTCCCTGGCCTACGAAGATACTGACTTTAGTTGAGACACAACTCCACATAAAGCAACTAGCATTTTAGAGGGAAGTCAGCAGTTTCAGATCTTGTATTTCTATTATATCAGGTTTAAATTGATTATGCCTGCTAAGACTGAGCTGCATGATCCAACATGTGTAGAATTCACACGCCCGTTCACACATATGTCCAAGCTCAAGAATCCAGACATTTAGCTTGCAAGCCAAACTTTTATGCTGTACTCGGCAAAATGAAATTAGACAGAATACAAATTTAGTTATTGTATATATTCTTCATCCCACTAATTTAGTATCCATGTGATTAGTGATCAGGCTTGGAATTAGGATTTAACAATACGTGCACAATTATGAAAAAAATAGTTGAGTATAGGCCTTAGTTTGCATGTTTAGTTATTGTATTGCTATAGTCTCCATCCCACCCATTTAGTATCCAAGTGATTTAGTGACCAGGCTTTGAAATTTGATTTAAACAATACACAAACAATTATGAAAAATAGGTACGTTTAGGCCTAAGTTGATTTAAAGGAGAAGTACAGTCAAAGCTTATTTGGCTTTACTTCTCCTGTGGATCACAGGAGTGCAGTTTGTTTTGCACTGCTGTAACACATTTTCAGATGACAGCGGGCTGAAGTGAGCTGTCAGCTGATGTCATAGAGCTGGTCCAGGCTCGGGAAAGATTGCGACCATATGATCGGGATCCGCCCACATGCCTGGACTGGCACCCGGCTCAGCCTCTCAGTGAGCTGCTGAGATCCTGAGCCGGCCGCTCCCGCCCCCTCCACAGCCCAGCACACCAGTGAGTGTGGGAGGGCAGAGCAGAAAGCTGGAAACTGACAGTCACTAACTCTCTGCTCAGGAAGCTCTGAGAACCGAGCGATCGGCGGTGTTAGATCGCTCGGTTCTCAGTGTTAGAGCCAGCGGGGGGACAAATGCAGCATCCAGCTAGATAAGTATGATTCTAGATAAAAACCCATTCCCATACTTCTCTTTTAAGCATAAACTGGAGTAAAAAAGGGGCTTTGTTAATCAATTTGTGCCCAGTGGAAAATATCCTGTCACATATCAGTTCTGTATTTTAGAAACTGTAAGGATAATACTTACACGCCCTTCCTTGGCAACTGCATCCATCTCCACCTCTCGGGCACCTTCGATAAACTTGGTGATCACAACAGGGTGTTCCTGTCAAAATAATAAGCAAACCAAATCAATCCACAGCTTGAATTCCAAAATAGACACAGCTTGATTACAACATTTAACACTTCTGTTACAAACTCTAGTTATAAAACCCATATGGCTGTAAATAAGTGGCAAGGCGCTTGATGTGGGTGCAACCATATGGAAAAACTGACTCTTCTGTTATAGTTCCTAGGACAGTTGAACTTGATATGAAATTCCTGTAGCTCTAAGACTGTATCGCTTAGCATCACTCCATCACAAATTTAACCCATCTTCCTTGTAAATGCTGCTCATCTTTTTACCACCTTTAAAGTGAAATGTTAATTGAAAAAGCAAAAGCTTTCATCTTGTGACGAAAAGCCCTGCAGGATATACATAAATCCCCCACCCAGGCCTAAAAGAGACACTAATATGAAAACAAGGAACATTACCCTGAGAGTTGGCACAGTGTGCATATTTTGCTGCCAGTTGATCATGAATTATGTATGATACCACTTTTAGCTAGATATGTCAATACATAACATTTACATAGAAAACACATTGCTGGTATTTATCAGTAGTGGTTCAAGGTGGAGATTATGTAGCAATAAAGCCGCAGGGACAAGACAAATAATAAACATATTATTTCCACTTAGCAAGTGCAAATAACAGATGTTAAATTATTTTTGACCTCTGGTGTATTTATTTGCCAATTTGTTAGATAAAGATCTGCCGGTTTACTTTGCTACTGTATCATTTGTGAGACAATTGTTTTATTTATGGTACTTTTAATGAAGTTGGGCCACATGTAATTTAGGGGTTGATTTACTAAAAGCAAATTGACTGTGCACTTTGCAAAGTGCAGTTGCACTCTACAAGAGCAGTTGCTCCAGAGCTTAGTAAATGAGCAGAAGCTCTACTGACTTCCATCATCCAATTACATGCAAGCAAACATGCTGTTTTCTTTATTTTCTTTTGCATGTGATTGGGTGTTCTTTGCAAAGTGAAGCTTTACCTCATTTACTAAGCTCTGGAGCAATTGCACCTGCAGAGTGCAACTGCACTTTGCAAAGTGCACAGTCTAGTTGCCTTTAGTAAATCAACCCCATAGTGTCTGGAAGCAGAATTGTCTTTGCAGTCTATTGTTACTTTCTTTTGTTTCATTGAATATTAGGAATTTTACATTTAAGAATCTATTAGATTCTATAGGCAACACAGAACAAGCATGTAGGTGGTGAATTTGAGATAACTCGATACATATTTGTTTGTTAGCTGCAGTTACATGGCTCATCGTAGTTAAAGCTGAAGTTTGGTGATTTTTTCAATTTTTTTTAATGAATGAGCAATAGAAAGCTGTCTTAAGCCTAGTAGCCTAGACGGCCAATGGCTGAGAGCGCTGACTGGAGTGTTCTAGCAGGGGGGCCTTCCTCCTGTCAGAACACAATAGCACAGCAGGGGAGATCGCTGTACTAACATCAGATTGTTAGTACAGCCGCTCTGACCTCAGCTGTCAGGTTTTTTTTTTTGTTCAGCCCTGCTGGGTTGAAGGAAAAAAAAACTACTAGTATGTATAAGGCTTTAGAATGGAGGATGGGTGGATGAATGAAAGTCTGCCTTCTCAATTCATAGAACTGATAGTACAGCTTCTATGAAAAGAGCACAGGGGCAAAAAAAGAGCATAGTCAACACTTTTGATAAGTGCCTGTGACAGGTGAAGTCACTTATTTTAACCTCTGCAGCATTAAAGGATCACAGCTGTGGGGATATCCTGGGCACAGTGCAATGGAGATTTCAAGGAACAGAGCAGCTACCAGCACATGGGACAGTCGTCATTTTTCTAAGTACCATGCCTGGTGCTGATTTTTAAAAAAAGGGAGCATGTGGCTTGCTTCCTTTCTTCCCATGATGTAGCGTGTATAGTGCATAAGTGGCCAATCACCTACCCAAACATTTTCACATGTGGGTGGGTAAAGAGTCTATATAAGCTCTGACCAGCACAATCTGAAGCTTACACAAGATTTCTGTTCGCTCCCCTGGATGAACAAAGTGGCAGTGGAGTGAAAGGTGGTGAGAACCTGTTGGTTTTGCCCATAGAGCAGAGACAGAGAGTCCCCAATTTGAACTCAGAGTTGGCTCAGAGCAATAGCAGACTGAAGCTCTAGGCTCAGTTTTTGGAGGTACATTATTTGCAGAAGTACCCAACATTAGATGTTATAATATATGGGATGTTTTATAGAAAAATAGTTGTGTAATTGTGCAAGAAAAGAAATGTGCACGATACAAACAAATGCAATCCAGGCATTCCATTATCTAGACTAGGCCAAAGAGAAGTCATATTGAGGGAGAAGCATTAGTGCCACAGCTAGCCAGAACGCCCACAGCAACTGGCTCTACAAGACAACCTATCCACAATTCTTCTGCAATCAGACATATTCAATAAAGGATCCCTAAAAACATTGATAATTTGCCAGGATCTTCTTGTTTCACTGAAAAGAACATATAATATTGCCTAGTTTTGTAGATTAGGTGCCAGAGCTAATATACTGACAAAGTCTTCTTCTCAGACAAAGTCATAATGATTTTTTTTACCTGTGAAACACGCGTCGCTTCAGCTAGGAAAGTCTTCAGTTCTTCCTCTCCATATACTACATTCATTGCTGAGCCACTATGATAAAACAGAGGAATGAATGGTTTATAAAGGATTAACAAAGCTACAAGTTTTTACCAGGTATGCTAAAGTCAGGAGTTCACTCATCTTATACATTTTTTTATATAATTATGTTGCTTATAATAATGTGCAACATGCACTTACAGAGAGTAGGTATAAAAAAGGCTCATACACAGTACGGCTGCCTGAATTCTACTGATTCTTTATGAGTGCATTTTATACAGGGTTTTATTTTTTAAAGTTGCTTGTGAATTACCAAAAGATTAGTGTGCACTCTCTTGCATATAGTTGGGTTTTAAGCTTTCCAAGAGCATCCCTTGTGATTTTATGAGAGCAGAAATATCTTTTTTTGTAATACTCGGTTGATCAAATGTTTTAGGACTGTACACATGGACTAAGTGAGCATGGAATATATGAGGTTTTACTAAATTCAGGATTGGTAAAAAAATCATATATCATGTGTACCTATATGTATTCCTGACAATGGAAAGAAGTTGCCAGGGCCAAATTTATACTTGCTGCACCAGTGAGTCATCTGAGGGTTATTTATGAAAGGCAAATCCACTTTGCACTACAAGTGCACTTGGAAGTGCAGTCGCTGTAGATCTGAGGGGGACATGCAAAGAAAATAAAAAAACTGCATTTTAGCTTGCACATGATTGGATGATACAATTAGCAGAGCTTCCCCTCATTTCAGATCTTCCCCTCAGATCTACAGCGACTGCACTTTCAGTGCAATTCCAAGTGCACTTGCAGTGCAAAGTGAATTTGCCTTTTGTAAATAACCCCCATCTGTCTTGCACTGCCCTTTTCTAGCTGTATTAGCTGTCTAATCTAAAGTTGGCCATAGATGTATAATTTTTGTTAGTCAACCAGTGGGTAGAAAAAGAAACAAAAAAAAAAAAGAATGTATTCCTTCCGGCTGTGCTATTGTATTTTGACAGGAGGTTTTTGTCAGAATACACTGATCAGCGCTGCAGCCAATTGGCTGCAGGTGCTGATCAAAGGAGAATTTTCCAATTGCCATAGATGGTTCGAAATTTGGTTGGTTCTTGTTGAAGCAGACAATTTTGGATCCATTTATGGCCAGCTTTAGTATCACATTAACACAATCAGTTGTAGCCACATAAGGCACAGTAAAACTGGGTTTAAAATCTGGGTTTCTAGATATAGAGACCCAGATGTTACTATCCCACAAAAAAAGCACAGAATGTGCGTGGACAGTAGAATACCAATCAGGATTGCACTTGCAGGCAGGGTGGCAGTCTGGAACCTTATAGAAGAGACTTTGTATTTCTGGATTACCTGAGCACATAGGAGGGACGCAGCAAGCATGGATACCCAACAGTCTTTGTAAACTGCAAAGCATCATCCTATAGAGGGAAGAAAACACATTTTTAAAGTTAATGAGTAGTTTAAAAATAAAGCATAATTTTAGAAAAAAGAACCCAAGTAAACCCATTGGAGATATAAATCTTACCAGAGAATTGACAGCTTTCCATGGAGCCTGTGCAATCTGAAGCTCGTCCAGAACAGCTGAGAAAACGGAGCGATCTTCTGCCCGATCAATCTGCAGTGGGCTGGTACCCATAATCTTCACCCCATTCTTGTACAATGGCACAGCCAAGTTGTTGGGGATCTGGCCCCCAACAGAGATGATGCAGCCATCACATTGCTGGTAAGAGATAGGATGAACATTTGTCAAACAAATTTATGATGATCACAAGGCATGCTGAACATGGACCTCAAAGCCAACAACAGTGCATGATAATAATACCACCTTGTGTAAATAAAATTATAAAGACCTTTAATAAATGCACATATTTTTTAAATACAGGAATTATTACACAAGCCTTTCATAAATCATTCTCAGTAGTCTTTAGTCTTAGCTTTTATTAACTGGCGTAGAGGAATGGCTGTCCAAAATTATTAATCCTTTTGCAGGTGATATATATATATATATATATATATATATATATATATATATATATATATATATATATATATATATATACACTGTATTATCAAAAATATTGGGACGCCTACCTTTACACGCACATGAATGGTTTATGAGTGTGTTTATGGAAATGTTTGACCATTCTTCCAGAAGAACATTTGTGAGGTCAGGCACTGATGTGGACGAGAAGGCCTGGCTCGCATTCATCCCGAAAATGTTCTATCGGGTTAAGGCCAGGACTCAGGCAAGTCAAGTTCCTCCACCCCAAACTCACTCATCCATGTCTTTATGGACCTTGCTTTGTGCACTAGTACGCAGTCATGTTGGAACAGGAAGGAGCCATTCCCAAACTGTTCCTACAAAGTTGGTAGCATGAAATTGTCCAAAATGTCTTGGTATGCTGATGCCTTAAGAGTTCCCTTCACTGGAACTAAGGGGCCAAGCCCAACCCCTGAAAACCAACCCCACTCCATAATCCCCCCTCCACCAAATGATTTGGACCAGTGCACAAATCAAGGTCCATAAAGACATGGATGAGCGAGTTGGACTTTGTTCGGACATTCCAACAACAAAATCCTAGGATTTTTTCCGATGGATGTTGGCTCAAACTTGTCTTGCATACACACGGTCACACAAAGTTGTCGGAAAATCCGATCGTTCTGAACGCGGTGACGTAAAACACGTACCTCGGGACTATAAACGGGGCAGTGGCCAATAGCTTTCATCTCTTCATTTATTCTGAGCATGCGTGGCACTTTGTCCGTCGGATTTGTGTACACACGATCGGAATTTCCGACAATGGATTTTGTTATCGGAAAATTTTATATCCTGCTCTCAAACTTTGTGTGTCGGAAAATCTGATGGAAAATGTGTGATGGAGCCTACACACGGTCGGAATTTTCGACAACAAGGTCCTATCACACATTTTCCGCCAGAAAATCCGACTGTGTGTACGGGCATAAGACTGGGATGCCATTAAAGTTCATGTGCATGTAATAGCAGGCGTCTTAATACTTTTAATATATATATATATAGATAGATATATCTATATCTATATAGATAGATAGATAGATAGATAGATAGATAGATAGATAGATAGATAGATAGATAGATAGATAGATAGATAGATAGATAGATAGATAGATAGATAGATAGATAGATAGATAGATATATCTATAGATAGATAGATAGATAGATAGATATATCTATAGATATATATATATATATATATATATATATATATATATATATATATATATAGATAGATAGATAGATAGATAGATAGATAGATAGATAGATAGATAGATAGATAGATAGATAGATAGATATATATATAGTATATATACAGTATACGGTATATATATACTGTTCATAATTGTTTGCTAAAAGACCAGAGCTCAGCTCTGCAGTTCTGAAGAAGAAGGTACATCCATTGAAATGTTAGCCATATTGGTTATCCAGGTTCTAGAGGTGATATGGGATTTACTACATGTTTGTGTATCTAGCTATGTAGCTTTTGTGAGTATGTTTTTATACTTTATAATAAATAATAATTTTTAATAAAGTAATAATGCACTAGGCTGGTGCACCCTCCATTTTTTTATTTTTTTTTCAATGTTCTACATACAAATCTATTTATCTTTTTGTTTTGATAAAATTTAACAATACCAAATGAAAAAAAAATCAGCCACAGTATGTTGTTCTATATGTGCAGCTGGAACCAAATAGCTTAGAATTCAAATCTATTTTTGGTAAGGGAAATTTGAATACACAGACATTTGCTTAATTAGGTTTTTATCATTTCGAGATTAAAGGTGCCAAGTGTCTCAGGAAATTAAATTGTATTATATTTAATTGGCATCTGTATGCCAAAGCAGCTCTCACTGTATATGATTAGCAATGATCATATAACGTTACCAAGATGGTGTATTTTTTTTTTTATGATAACTGCACTTACCACTACATGGGATCATTGTTAAAAAAGTTTCTTTTATCCTCTGCATGATTTAAAGGTTCCAGGATATGCGTATTGATAACTAGCCATAACCCCCTTACCTGCTACCTATACAACTCTTTAACCACTTCAATACTGGGCACTTTCCCCCCTTCCCACCCAGGACAATTTTCAGCTTTCAGTGCTGTCGCACTTTGAATGACAATTGCGCGGTCATACAACACTGTACCCAAACTAAGTTTTTATCATTTTCTTCCCACTAATAGAGCTTTCTTTTGGTGGTATTTGATCACCTCTGCAGTTTTTATTTTTTGCTAAACAAACTAAAATAAAAACAATTTTTGAAAAAAAAAAAAAGTTTTTCATTCTTTCTGTTATAAAATGTTGTTTTCTCCTTCACTGATGGGCACTGATGAGGCTTCACTAATGGGCACTGATGAGGCGGCACTAATGAGGTGGCACTAATGGGCACTGATATGTAGAATTGATGGGCACTGATATGCAGCACTAATGGGCACCGATAGGCTACACTGATATGCAGCACTGATGGTCACTGATAGGTGGCACTGATGTACAATGATAGGTGGCACTAATGGACACTAATAGGTGACACTGATGGGCACTGATAGATGGCACTGGATAGGCAACACTGATGAGGAGCTACTGACAGGCATTACTGATTGGCATCTGAAGGGCACTGACAGGCATTACTGATGGGGCACTGATTGGTACGTTTATGGGCACTGATTGGCACTTTGATGGGCACTGACTGGCGTTACTTATGGGACACAGACTGGCAGCTGATGGGCACTGATTGGCAGCTGATGGGCACCTCTCATGGGGGCTGTGCTGATAATCAATGTGCTGATTAACAGCACAGACCCCCCCTCTGACAGAGAGAGTCGCCGATCGGCTCTCCCTGTCAGTGCAAACATAGGAAAGCCATTTACCGGCACTTCCTGGTTCACGCTGTGATCAGCTGTGATTGGTCACAGCTGATTACATGGTAAGGAGCTTCCGTCAGAGGCTCCTTACCACGATCGAAGATGCGGTGTATCAGACTGACACACAGCACCACCGATCGCCGGCATGTTATCCTGGGCCCTCATTCTGCTATCTCCTTGGCCATCATTCTGCTATAGGCCAGGCAGGAAGTGGTTAAAGAGGAACTGCAGTCTGCTCACATAATTTGTAATAAAAACATCTTTGCTATTCTGAAGCTTCCCTCCAATCACTTTGCATATTATTTTATATATACTGTGATTCTGTACTTGCCAAATACCCTGTTTCCCCGAAAATAAGAACCTAGCGTGATTGTCGGTGATGGCTGCAATATAAGCCCTACCCCCCAAATAAGCCCTAGTTAAAGTCCTTGTAGGTCTTATTTTCAGGGTAGGGCTTATTTTTGGGGAAACAGCATAGGGCTTATTTGGGGGGTAGGGCTTATATTGCAGCCATCACTGACAATCACGCTAAGTCTTATTTTCGGGGAAAATATGTATGCTGCAGAAATCTCCCTCCACTAAGTCTGCCTGCAGCCATTTTAACTGTGGGCAGCTGACACTGCTGCCTGTTCACTTCCTGGATTTACACAGACACACATAGGCACACCTCCAGCTCTGCAGCCCTGCAGCTTTCATTGGCCCTCTTAGGACTCATCCCTCCTCCCCTCCTGGCAAACTCTCACGAGAATGAGAGAGAGAGCTATGTAAGATGTCATAAGCTTAGGCTTTTTACCAAACAAGAAACAAGAAGTGGGCTGTATAAGGTATTTACTGGCAGAAAAAAATGTTTTACTATCTAAAGTTAAAACAACAAGGGCAGAAGATTTAATAGATGGAAAGTTGAAAAAAATGACTGAAGTCCGCTTTAACTTACTTTAGAAACTCAGGCTATCTGGCCCAGGAGCTGTGGCCTACACCAGGCAGTGCTCAAGTCTTCTTCTGAGTCTACTGGACTGGCTTGTATTGTGAATGCATGGCTTTTCCTTAGAGGCTGTATTGGAAAAGCCATCCACTTGCAAGGCTAACTGCACATGCACAGCTCAGTGTATATTCTAAAACGTCTTGAAAGGATGAGGGTAAGAAGCTTTTTTTGCAGAAGAGACATTATGGGGTGGATTTACTAAAAGTAAATATACTGTGCACTTTGGAAGTGCAGCTGAATGAATTTTCCTTTAAAGGTGGTAAAGCTTCGTTTTGCAAAGAATACCCAATCAGGTGGATGGAAAAAAATAATAATTTCTTATCGTACATCACGGGACACAGAGCCATAGTAGTTACTATGTGGGTTATAGGCCTCCCACTACTGGGAGTATCTCAGTTTTTTCGTCAGTGTCTAAGGTGTTAGTCACTAGTGAAGATATGCTGTGCTGAGCTCCACTGGAGCAATCCTTGCTGGGGCTAGCTATGCAGCCGGATCCATTCAAAGTGTTTTTTAGGCCAAATTGAATGGTACCCAGACCTCGTGCCTGAAGAAATGTGTAAATGCTTCTCTTTAGAGAGATGGACCCCGGGATCCAGTACTTTTGGTAGTAAGGCCATAAAGTTTTACTGGCGGTGGTGATATTACAGGTCCAGGATTGCGGGTTTCCTTGAGGATCCCTGAAGGTTTAACGGAACCCACCGTGAAGGGGGAAGATTGGGTCTGTTGGTTTTACCACAGAATACCCTGCGGCGGGAAAGGTAAGTGGAGTGTTTCTAAGAAATTTGAATTTTCTTATGAATGTCTCCTTTAGATTAGTAAATGTTGTCATGCTTATGTGTCACCACTGGGGGCTGTATAGAGCACATACCTTCTCACGCTTCCTCCAGAGAGCTCACGATGTGTCCGAGAAAGAGAGGAGGGGGGCCGTAGGCGACGGAGGGGGCGGGGCTTAGCACAGCGTTGGCATCCTTCAACACCCAGCGCAGGAAAGTGTTTTTTTAAAAGCTCTAGTGTTATTGCTGCAAGCTGCGGAGGGACACAAGAGCATAGAGGGGCATGAAAGAGGTTGGTGACACAAGCATTCTTTTTGACACATTTTGTATTGCATCAGGCTGAGCGTAAATAGCATCAGCAGTGGCTGACTATTGCTCAAGCAATGGATGCGATTTCTTCTGGTAGTACCTATGCTTTGTGCATCGGACTGTATTCAGAAGGGGGGGTTGAAACACCCCCAAAAAAGGAGCTAAAAGGGGTCTCCCTCAAGCTCTGGAAATCCTACTCTTCAAATGGCATCCTCCCCTGAGAGGGGGTGGCTGGTCAGAGTGAGCATCGGGGCCATGAAATGTTTGGAACTGTTTTCAACACTGCAGCCCCTGTTCATTTTACTCTTTTTCCTCAGCCATTGTAGGTTTTTTTTAAAGAAGTTTAGAGACTTTAATCGCATCCCAGAGTGGTTAATCGCATCCCAGTATGGTCAAGATGCAAAAGGTTCTCTTCCATTTTCCTAAGACCCTCAGACTGAGGGACTAGGGGCAGGAGAAGACATTTCCCTCAGGGGACCGTGGTGAGGTTGATGACTCCTCTTCTGAGGTGTCAATTGCGGGAGGGTCAGCTTTCACAATCTGTAAGATTGATGGTACAATTTCTTGTTGAATGATCCGCTCCACATTTATGTACCCTTAACTGAGTGTTTGGATTCGCTAAAGCCTCCTCAAGCTGTGTATGCTTTTTCCTGTCCAATCTTTGTTGGAAAAAAAATTTGGTATCTGGAGAATCACCCAGATAAGCATTATTTTCCATTCTGAAAAGTTTTCACACTTTATCCTGTGGTAGAGAAGATTCACTAAGTGGGGTATACCAGCAATTAACAATACTATATCCTTTGTACGTTTGACTTGTCCGACAGACGTTACTAAAATACTTAGGGATCTAATGGATAAAAAGTTGGAATTCCTATTATAAAAAAAAAAAAAACACTTTTTTCTCTGGCAGGTTGAGCTCAGCTTGTGCTGACAGTAATTGGTTAATTGTTGAGAAACCATTTTTAACAGGTGTTTAAGGTTATCCTGCTCAGCAGGTCCAGGAGGCAGCTTTATGTTTGCAATATCTGCTATGACAGATTGCGCCTTCGCTAAGCATCATGCAAGAAGCTCCTGGCTAGTCTTCCCTTTTGCGGTAAGACAGCTATCTGGGGATATTTTGGATATATCCAAAGAATTTCTAGCTAAAGAAAAATACCCCTTTTGCCTTTTAAGTGAAGGAGTAAATGTGTTTTTTTATTTCAAAACTCCTTCTTCTGTGCCAGGGGCATCAGACTCTAGGCAGTCACGACGGCCTCTGCCATCAGGTTCAAAGGGTAATCCTCAGGGTTAACCCCAGGGACAAAAGAGGTCTTGGGGAGGAAGCCTACAAGATGCTGTAGCCTCCTTATGAGGAGGTGCCCCCGCTTGCTCAATAGGGAGAATTCTTCTACAGTTCTCAGGGATCTGCAGAGGGAATTTCAAGATGAATAGGGGACTTCCTTCTTTTGGCAAAAAGAGTTCATGGTGGCCCCATGTAAGGGCAGAGATTGGGATTTGGTGAAATCCAAATGGACATTCTAGATCTCAAAAATCTAAAATTCAATTGCTGAATATAATCTCCCCCTTTTTGCATGAAGATGCATTTCTCCATATGCCTATTTCCTCGCTCACTAGTAATATTTTCTTTCAAAGTGGAAAATCTTCTTTTCCAGTGTGTAGCTCTGCTTTCCGATCTAACTGCTACACCTCAAGTACAAGGTTCTGGCTCCTTTTCTAACCAGATTGAGGGCCCAAGGTATAACAATTATGATTTACCTAGTCGATCTGTTCTTGTTAGACCAGTCGGTAGCCCGCTTAGACCAAAAGTATGGTCACCACATTCGACTACCTGGTATATCTAGGTCGGATTCTCAACCTAGGAGGAATCTTCTTTAAAACATGAAGAAAATACCTGGGTCTGATCATAGGTACAGCCAGAAAAGGGTATTCGTACCCCAGGCTAAGATCAGCGCCATAAAGGACTGATCTAGGTAGTCGAAGCAAGATGTTTTTCTCCTATTCAACTTTGCATGAGGTTGTCAGGAAAGATGGTGGCTTCATTCGAGGCCGTTCTTTATGCTCAATCTCATTCTAGACTGCTGCAACGCAGTATCCTATCGGCTTGAAACAAGGAATTCAAGCTCTATATTCCCAATGTGTCTGACTCCACATCACCCTGATAGCGATCGATCTCGTCTGATCTTTGAGGCTAAGCAGGGTCGGGCCTGGTTAGTACCCGGATGAAAGACCACCTGGAAATACCAGGTGCTGTAGGCTGAGTGCACCGGAGCCTCATTTTATTGGCAACATCCAAAAATCTGCGAAGGGAAAAATCCTTCTTTCAATTACCTGGGAAATAGTGTCAACATATGCCAACCTTTTTTGTTTAGGTTGGGGGACAGTCCTGAAAGAGGCAGCTGTCCAGGAGAAGTGGCCTAGATCAGAAATGGCCTTGCCCATTAACATTTTAAAAATTCAGGCAGAACACTTGGTTCTGAGGGCCTGAATGTTCAGTTTCAGGTATTGTGCTGCTAGGAGTCAATCCATTTATGCCACAGCAATGACCTATATTAATTACTAAGGGGCACAAGAAGTTGTGCGGCCCAGAGAAAGGTGAATCTTATCCTATCTTGGGAAGAAAACAATATACTTTGCCTATCGGCAGTTTTCATTCTAGGAATAGAAAATTGGCAGGCAGACTACTTGAGTCACCAGCAGTTTTTTCTGGGAGAATGTTTCCTTCACTCCGATATCTTCCTGTCAATATGTCAGGGATGGGGGATCCCAGACATAGATCTGTTTGCGTCCAGGATCAACAAAAGATTGACAACTTTGTGTCAAGAACAAAGAATCCGCTAGCATGCAGAACGGGTGCTTAGCTATTCCTGTGGAATTGGTTCTCACTGATTTGTGCATTCCCTCCTATTCTGCCTGCATCCACAACTTTTTCCAGATCAAGCAGGAAGGGAAGTCGTTGATTCTTGGGACCCCCAGCGGGGTCCAGGAAATCTTGGTATGCAGAAATCGTAGAGATGGTAGTAGGGAACCCATGGACCCTACCTTCATGGCCAGACCTTCTCTCGCAAGAGAAGCAAAATGATACCCCAGCTCCACTGCCAATATGACGATCTATGCCAGGACGTTCAGGCCCCAAAATGCAGTACTTAAAAGTCATTTATTGGGTTACATGGGTACACGGGTACAGGCTACACTGGCGCATTTTGGCTAAGAAGCCTTCATTAAAGCATACATGTTTGATTTAAAAACTGATATTTATAACAGAGTAAGCATTCCAAATAGGGCGGGTGCCTCCTATCAGAGCAATTAAAACAATTAAAAACACATGGAGAAAAGAAAGAAAATGCACAGCAGGCATATGAGAATCATATCATGAACAAATAAAGCATATTCAAAATGGTGCGATAAGTGTATCAAATAATGCGACTATGTTGAAAAATGCGATTATGTTAAAAAGAGATTTATATCTTTCGCAAGGTCTGAAGTTCCATCCTACCTTACAAACAATAAATTTAATGTTTTGGCTATTGAGGCCCACACTCTGAAGAAGCGTGGGCTGTCAGGTTCGGTAGTTTTCTACCTTGGGTTTATGCAGAGCCCGCCTCCATGGTTATATATTATGGAGTCTGGACAACATATGTCTCCTAGTGTGAAACCAGGAGCAGCACCCCAGGAAATAAGTCTAGGTAGAGTCCTTGATTTTTTCTGCAGATTGGGTGAGAAATAAAGCTGGCCTTGAGTGCTTTCTAAGGACGGTATTATTTCAAGGACCACTTGCTTCGCATTCTTTGGTCCATAACTTTATTCAGGGGGTAACTCGGCTTAATCTCCGATGAAGTAACCCCTGAACCCTTGGGGCTTGAATTTAGTTTTGTCAGCATTTCAAAACAGACTTTTTTGGGCAGATACAAAATATTCCCTTGGTCCTGTTTTTGACAAGGAAACTATTTTTTCTGGTAACCATATCTGCTGCAAGAAGGGTATCAGTATTGACTGCTCTTTCTTGTAAAGAGCCGTATTTTTCTGTTCATAAAGATGAGGTAGTACTGCGTCCTCATCCTAATTTTTTACCAAAAGTAGTATCAGGTTTTGTATCTAAACCAGGATATTGTTCTACCGTCTTTTTTTCCTGAACCCTGTTCTTTGGAAGAAAAATCACTAAATTTTTTTTGATGTGGTGAGAGCATGTCTACTTAAAGGCGATTGCTCAGATTCGGAAAACGGATGTTTTTATTTGTGTTGCCTGAAAGACCTAAAGGAGGACAGGCAGCATCAAAATCTACTATTCTAAATAGATTCAACAAGTAATCGTTCAAGCCCATGGTTAAGAGGTGGATAACACCCTCTCAAATCAAAACGTACTCCTCTAGGGCTGTTAGTGCTTCCTGGGCAGTGCATCACCAAGCCTCCATGGCTCAAATATGTAAGAACGCAACTTGGTCTTCAGTCTATACGTTTACCAGATTCTATCAAATAGATGTAAAAGGTCATGAGGATATCACATTTGGGCGAAGTGTACTGCAGGCTGCAGTATTAGTCCTCTAGTCTCTTATTACCCTACTTTTTGTTGTGTCTCCCCTCAGTTGGCATTGCTATGGGACATCCCACATAGTAACTACTATGGCTCTGTGTCCCGTGATGTACGATAAGAAAATAGGATTTTTAAAACAGCTTACCTGTAAACTCCTTTTTTTTTAAGTACATCACAGGACACAGAGGTCCCTCCCTTCTTGTTGGCATACACGTGTATTGCTTTGCTACAAAACTGAGCTACTCCCAGTAGTGGGAGGGGTTATATAGGGAGTACACTTTTTATCTTAGGGCGTGCCAGTGTCCATCACCTGAAGGTGGCCTATAACCCACATAGTAACTACTATGGCTCTGTGTCCCGTGATGTACTTCAAAGAAAAGGAATTTACAGGTAAGCTGTTTTAAAAATCCTATTTTTTGCCTGCACATGATTGGATGATAGAAATCATCAGAGCTATACCACATTAGCTAAGCTTTGGGGAAAATGAGTGTAATTGTACTTGCCTTGCAAAGTGCACAGTCTATTTGCCTTTAGTAAATCCACCCTAGTATGCCCCTTCTGCAATAAAAATGTGTCCTGCTTGCTAGTGTCCTGCTTGCTAATTCAGGGAAAAGTTTTACTTCAAAGTAAACCTTGCTGTGCAAGTTAGAACTTTTCTTTCTGGTCTGTAAATTGACATATTTTTGCTAGACCCTGTATATAGAAATGAACATGTTGCCTGAGCTTAAGATTTGCAGCACTATACAGTATAAAGGCTTAAATAACTGAACAGGTGCCTATGGCAAACATTCCCTAATAATATTATTGAGTATTGCTGTACTTTGTTTCATAATTGTGCCCCTATTAATTCTGTGAGCAAATATCTTGTAGCTCACAAAAAAAGTCTTTCATCAAATTGGTATAGTGTGTAGTATATGCTTAGCTAGGCCGAATGTACTTTTATCCTAAGTTCATCAAAAATTTCCAAACTTTGGGATAAGTGTCACTCACCTCCAGTTGGAACACATCCATGATTCTTTCCTGTGACAGCTCTTCAAAGTAAAGTTTGTCACACTCATCAAAGTCTGTGCTGACAGTCTCAGGGTTGCAGTTCACCACCACAGTTTTCTTGCCGAGCTGACGCAATGTGCGGATGCTGGAAACGGCACACCAATCAAACTCGACACTGCTGCCTGAATCATAAAGAAAGACAAAAAAAAAAATTATAAAGGAAAAAGATGAAGATTTTTTTGATACAAGCACTGTAACTTCAATTTACTCACTTCCCCTAACAGCAGGAGAGTCTCACTCATTCTGCCGCATGCTGTGAAATGTAATGCTGTTTGTATGAGGACACATAATTATGAAACAACCAAGCTCACCTCAAAACTCGCTCCCTGACTTGGCTGAAGTGCTGTTGCAGTATAGGATTTGCCACACATATAATAATAATACATAAAAAAAAGATTATATTGGCCCCATGACTTGCAAATAGCAGTTTGTTTATGAGAGGCCTAAAGGAAATGGAGAATATTATAAGTGACTATGAGACACTCTTGCAATGAATGCAAGGTAAGCACAGTCGGAAACCCAGGTGCAAAGATCTCACCTGTTAAACCAAATTCCAGCTGGATTTTTTTTTAGTTTTGGTTACCACAGGGGAGAGTAAAAAATTTTCATTTGAGTTTTTTGTTGTCTTTGAGCCCCAAAGGACAAAGAACTGGGGGACAGGTGCCTTTAAGGCAGCAACAACTGGACATTAATAGAACAATGCCATATGTTCTATCCCTTTCCTCTTCTACTAAAAAAGCTATTTTCTTGCCTGTTTTCTAATTGAAGAGATTTTCCAACACTTTCTGTCCTGATGAGAGTGTCACGGGCACAGAAAATTACCAGGACAAACCCAAATGGTGACATGCGAAGCAATAAAACCTGACAGAATTTTGAACCCTTCTTTATGCAAGAGGGAAGAAAAAGATTTGGCTGGAACCAATATAATTATAATAGATTAGTTAACATTGAATAATACAAACAGTTAAAAAAGCAAGTGAGGCTGAATTATGTCTAACTGTCACTTTGGATCAAACATTTGTTTCCCATCAAATAGCAACGTTTAAGTCATTTCAACTGAAAGTGTTAATCTGAACAAATGGCTGCACCAACTGTCCGCTCTTTACTGAATGCGAAAGAGATGGTGTGTTTGGCCAGATGTCATTTCTGTTTCTCACTAGTGTTGAAAATGTGTCTCATTAGAGGTTCTAGGAACTGAGACAATTATCTTTGGAAGTGATAACATCTGAAGAAACTGTTCATAGATCAGCCTTATACAGTATGGGAGGCATATTATTTCTTAATCATGGCTTAGGATATCTTGTAAGCGTTTGTGTTAGAATACACAGATATAAGAGCAGTTTATCTTAAAAAAATAACCAAATTAGGACCATTCAAAACACAAAAGAACTAAGGGCAACAAAAAATGTTGGGGCCACGATTTTAAATTTGTGGGGCTTTTGTTAGCCAGAAAAACAGATTTCAAATTCCTCAAGAGTACTAAAAAATGTTTCTTGATATTATTCAGTTTGAAGTATATGAAAACCTGAACAATTAACTTTTCTTATTTTCTCCCTCTTGGACTGTGAAATATACCATTGAAATGGTTTTATCTGTTTGATAAGGACAAAAAATAACGGTTGGTCCTGCCAGATATCTAGTGAGCAGATAACATTCTGTGATCTTTCTAACGGATGTACTGTTACCAGTTAGCATCAGTCCCAGCTCCCTCTGGGGACTACTATATACCTTTCCACTTTGTAATGAAGATTAGGAGAGGACACTGGGTGTTCTGTATTCTTAACACACTGCCTGTCCTAGAAGTGCAATGTTGCACCTCCGTAGATAACGTACAGTAACTGTAACTGTTAAAGTGACTGTCGGACCCTGCAAGAAAAGATGTCTGAGCATGGGCAGGCTCCCTAGCAAGCACTAATTTCAGTGAGACATTGCAAGGATTATAACAAACTTTGTTGCAGATTCCTACCTTTTGTTATTCTGAAGAAATCTCTGTGTGTTTGTCTCTGCCTCTGTTCTGAGTGGGTCTAATGGGAGTGGTTTCATAATTAACTGTCAGGTGTGGAGCTACAGGGCACTAATAAGGACATCTGCTGGGGCTGCATCCATTTAGATGGGTTCATATTGAAAGTATCTCTCCAAAAATGAAATTTTTGCTGCAGGGGGTGCCTGAAATCTGACTTGTATCTTAGTGCAGATTTCTGGGAAAATTGGTGAGCCAATCACACAAGCAGGAAATTATGTTTCTGGGGAGTGGTCAGTACACACTCTGTGTACAGAGCAACCCCAGGTAGCCATATTGCAATGCATTCTCAGAAAATTACAGAGCTGCAGATTGAAAAGGAAAGGTCATTGTAATAACATTCAATCACTATTTGTTTTTCGTCGCAATTATATGCGCTATATTATTTTTTCTTTATTTGCTATTTTTTTCCCCACGAAAATGGAGTTACCCTTTACATATGTGCTATACCAATAATACATCCATCACCAACTTTTTATAGTCTGTTGGTATACCAATTTTTTCGGCTGAGATTGGGGCAAACGACCTTTTAATGATATAGAAACATTGACCTGGACCTACTTGTTTGCACATGATTGGATGACGGAAATCAGCAGAGCATCTGCTTACTTACTAAGCTCTGGAGCAACTGCTCTTGCAGAGTGCAACTGCAAAGTGCACAGTTTATTTGCCTTTAGTAAATCAACCCCTATGTGTTGGTAGTGCAGGAAAATAATAGGAAGCACAGGAAAATAACAGATAGTATGAAGCCACATAATATCAATACTAGTCTGGTATAATCAGTGGACATCTTTTGGGAAAGAGATCACATTTTTGACCATTCAGTTTTTTCTTTGTACGGTCTGTGCCTTCCCTGCTAACACATGCCTAAACTCTATCTGAACTAATAGGCAGCTATTCTTCATCCTACCTTGTGAATGAAAAATAAGACTGCATTGAATAATATACCCAGAGATATTGCAGATTTCAATTGTAGTAATTATTTTTTCTCTGATTTCTTCGGAAGTCAAGGCATAATGTGTAAATTAAGATGCACAAGGATTACAAGTAATAAAAAAGAACACTGTTTAAAAACAAGTTTGGGGATTTTCAGTGAAGGGTAAAGCGAGAGACCTAAATACAGCTTTTCTATACTTTTCTAAACTTCTCTTCTACTTCGGAATACAGTAAACACCTCTTATTGCAGTTTTGCTATATAAACTTTTTCTATTGTATATAAAATGGGAAGATAGCTGGACAATACCTATATGATACGGGCCACAACCTAGAACCATCATTCCGTGGTCATCAAACTTTATATCATGCTCCTGGAAGAAAAATGAGAAGATGTATTAACCATTGTGAAGAGAAATGGATCATAAAAATCATTACTGGATGGTGCTCAGTATATTTCTGAGTGTCATCAAAACTTATGATTCCATTACGTTTGTAAATCTTCAGCCCAAAAGTATAATGGCTACCCTTCAGTGTGACATTTTCCCTTGAGCAGAACATGAGGAATGGTTTCTGGTACTGAAAGTGTTTTGAGGATTAAAGGCAATCTCCTAGAATAGAAAGACATCCAGACCTTCCCATGCATATTCCACCAAATGTATCCCACTCAACCAGGAGGCTTTGGGTGATTTATCAAAGTGAAGGGACGTGAACTTGGGTTTGCTTTAAACTTCTAGTAATGTGCAGAATAGGTTCATATTTATTTATATTTCTATGCCCATGAATGGATAATTGGAGTGAACAAATGCTCAACAAATTCATGTTGCTGTAATAAATTGCTTGTTCTGCACAATGACTGTAAAATTTTGGATAATATCTAGAATATTATCTAGAATAAAAAAACAAGCAAAGGACCAATTTTCTGTTGCATTTAAATTTGG
Organism: Lithobates clamitans; assembly: GCA_037952925.1. NCBI lineage: Eukaryota > Metazoa > Chordata > Amphibia > Anura > Ranidae > Lithobates > Lithobates clamitans. The sequence continues at coordinate 3,301,777 of JBBGZY010000255.1, read as the reverse complement.
GCCACCAAAATACTGTAGAAAAGAACACACCATGACCTTTCCTATTCAAACTTAGGAGTCAAAATATGAGAATAAAAATTAGATTTAAAGCATGACTTTATGTGTTTGGACTAAAACTAGAATCACAGCGCCAAAATAAATTCCAAAATGTATTCCAGTACAGTACCTGTCCATTGTAGGTGAGGTAGAGGTAGTTTGTAATTGCTGGATACTCAGCAGCCAAAGTATCAATCTGAGGAGCAAAAGAAGTACAATTTAGTCAGACAACTCAAAGCTGTTCAAGAATCAGCAGTATATAAAAGGATGAACTTAGTCCAGAACAATGAAAAGAAACAGATCCGATTCAAAAAAGGTTCTCCAGTAAAAAGTTAACCTTCTCCCATATAGTCATGCAATTTACATCCTTTAGTTCATTGACCTTTGCCACGCTGAAGTGAACTTATTTTTAGGGGAGGTATTGCCACAGATATCTATCCAGTTCTAGGAATATAAATGGCAGCACCTTCACCAATGATCAGTCCATTTAAAAAAAAAAGGCTTTGAAGCTTCACTATGATGGGCTGCCTTGTTGGTCAATAGAAATTCGTGTGAAGTGAAAAGAGGTAGCAAGGTCCACCACTACCAAGAAGTCCCAGGGTCATTTAAATAAACTAGATATGTTCTCTAAAAAAGTTACACACACACACACACATACAAACTTATTATATAATATCATACATGCCCCATCCTGTAATTAAATAAATATAAATTATTTATTTGTCCAACTAAAACTATCATAAACTAAAAATGTAACCTCCTACATTGTTGTTAAGCCGTTTATTTCAAGTTGGAGCTGGCATCAACAAGATCTCATCCAATTCTTACTCACTAGTTAGATTCCACAATCTCCACTTGGATTTGGACAGCGCATTATGCATTTCAGAAATGAAAGGGTGCCATATTAATTAGCTCACCTCAGGATTGTATTACCTCATGGTAGATGACAGGATCAAGAGTACAAATGCATCTGCATTACAACTGCGCATACCAAGTAACTTCATTAAAATAGAGGAGCTTGCCATGAATGCAAAATTACTTTGGTAATGATGGGGCACTTAAAATAAAGTATTAGCCCATAAAACAATGTTAGCACCTCGGGAGATGGCTGCGAAGCTAGTTTTCTAGAGCCAGATGCTGCATGTTTAAACCAGGTCAGCTCCTGATGTTTCATGATTACAGGTTTTTATATACTGTTTAATTGCCACTTCAACGGAACGCCACCGTTTCAATGGGAGCTCTCAAAGAGCATCGCCGAAATTGCTTTGTGGGTGAAATAAGGAATGATGAAAATGGAAAATTAAATTGCTTGACAATGTGCAGGTTAATCTGTAGGATGATATAAACGAAAATGCAATCCCTTTATGGTTATTTAATATCATCACAGCCAATCAGAGTGTTCAGTATATACATTTGACCAGCAATTTCATTGGCTCAGTCAATTGTCAATCTAGTAGTGAGAGAAGTCTTGTGGTTTAGGATTGCATGATTTTGTTATGCAAGAGACCAAGATAAGTGGCTTATGTCAGCCATATGCTGTCCATATGCTGGCAATGAATATATGCAATTTTTTGCAAGTAATGTGACAGGTTCAAAAGTTTCATGTGGTTAAATGGAATATAGTCTTTTTGACGTTTTAAGACACATAAAATCTTAATGTAAATAAATATGTTTGTGTTCATGTCTTAAAAATCTGTACAGTCTGCAGTTATACAGTATATGTACAAGAGGGCATCCAAACCTCCTCATTAAATACACTGTTTCTTGTTTTGCAGTACTACACAATGTGGGGTGCACACAGAATCTGATGCAGCTGTGCATAGTAACAATCAGCTTCCAACTTCAGCTTGTTTAATTAGGCTGGGTTCACACTTGTATGACAAATCCTCCGACATTGGGAGCTCATTTTGCATGACGTGTGAAAATTAATGTTTCCCTATGAGAGCCGTCTTAACTGGTCCGACATAAGTCAGTCCAACTTTGAAAATGCTCCCTGCACTACTTTGGTCCGACTTTGATCCTACTTCAGCCCATTGAATATCACTGAAGTCAGATCAAAGTCGGATTGCCGTCTTGACTGATCCGACTTTGGCATGCAAAAATGAAAAAATAAAATGGCATGGGTTCCTCCTCCAAGACCATACCAGGCCCTTCAGTTTGGCATGGATTTTAAGGTGAACCCCCACACCGAAAAACAGTATTGTGTTCCGCTCAAAATCCATACCAGACCCTTATCCAAGCACACAGCCCGGCAGGTCAGGAAAGGAGGTGGGGACAAGCGAGCGCACCCCCTGAACCATACCAGGCCACATGCCCTCAACATGGGGGGTGGGTGCTTTGGGGCAAGGGGGTCCTGCGTCCCCCACCCCAAAGCACCTTGCTCCCATGTTGATGGGGACAAGGGCCCCTTCCCGACAACCCTGGCCGTTGGTTGTTGGGGTCTGTGGGTGGGGGGCTTATCGGAATCTGGATGCCCCCTTTAACAAGGGGGCCCCCAGATCCCGGCCCCCCACCCTATGTGAATGAGTATGGGGAACATTGTACTCCTACCCATTCACCTAAAAAAAAGTGTCAAAAATAAAACTCAGTACACAGGATTTTAAAGTAATTTATTAAGACAGCTCTGGTGTCTCTTCCGACTTCCTCTCCCTTCTCCAGCTCTTCTCCCTCTTCTGGAGCCATTTTTTCTAGTCCTCTCTGGTTCTTCTCCATCTGTCCGCTGTTTTCTTGCTTTTTTGCTGGATAGTCTCCACTGTCTTCTCCCTCTGTTCTTCTTCTGATATGGACTCAATACTCTCTCTTGCTCTAATGCTGGGTGCGTGGTGTGCCACTACTTATATTGGCATGGGGAGTCTATTATGGAGGCCCCCGCCCCTTATGACATCACCGCCCCACCATGCACTGGGTGGTGACGTCATAACGGGGGCGGGGTCAATAATAGACCGAAGGGCCTGGTATGCTCTTGGAGGGGGAACCCATGCTGTTTTTTTTTTTTTACATTTTGCGTGGAGTTCCCCTAAAGATTCAAACCAGACACAGTGCCTGGTATTGTCAGGCATCAAAGTTGGATCCCTGTTTATTGAAGTCGGACGCATGTCGGACTTCAAGTCGCAGGGTAAAGTCGGATCCACATTCATACAACTGTTGTGTCAAACCAGTGTGAATCCGGCCTTAAGATTTGACAATAAAACCTAAAGGCTGATTGGTTACTATGCACAGCTGCTCCAGATTTTGTGTGCACCAGTTTTAGTAAATCCCCCCCAGTATGTGCTTTACTGCTCACTTTAACAATGCAAGTATATAGGCTTGATTTACTAATGGCAAATAGGCTGTTCACTTTGCAAGTGAAGTTGAACTTTGCAAAGGAATTTGCCCCAGAGCTCAGTAAATGTGATAGGGTTGCACTATGGAAAGATCACCCAATTATGTGCAAGGATCATTTTAAAACTCTGGATGATGGAAGTCAGCAAAGCTTGACCTCATTCACAAAGCTCTGGGGCACATTCTCTTGCAAACCGAGTGGTCTATTTGTCTTTAGTAAATCAACGCCTCTAGGCCCTTGACTCATTAAAACAGTGAGCTCCAGGTAGACAGACCTATATATATATATATATATATATATATATATATATAACTACATAAATAATAACCTAGTTAATTAGGTTGATAAAAGACAGGTATCCATCATTGGCGACTGGTGCTCCATTTCTTTGAGGGGCGGAAAAACTAAACACCACCCCCCAGGTCAGTCTGTCGCAACTTTCCCCCATCACACGATCGTCAGCCCACCAGCCCCGCAGTTACCCCATCACGCTTCCAACTTGTCGGCTTCACCCAGCATCCCTCCTCCTTGGCTTCATGGTGGCTTCCCCTCCTCCCCCTCAGCGTCCAATATGATCGCTTCTCCTCTCGGCCTCAGGACCCACAATATTATTTCTTTAAAATTTTATTAGCCATTATTATGCAGTTGGAAACACCTCTGGCCCTTTGCCAGAATCCAAAAAATATTGATATGGCACCAGAAAAGGAATAGAGGAGGGGATCTACTAATGGGGATACATATTCATGTGACAACTGTTTAACCACTTTAATACAGGTCACTTATACACCTTCCTGCTCAGACCAATTTTCAGCGCTGTCGCAGTTTGAATGACAATTGCGCAGTCATCCATCACTGTACCCAAACTAAATTTTTATCATTTTGTTCCCACAAATAGAGCTTTCTTTTGGTGGTATTTGATCCCCTCTGCGGTTTTTATTTTTTGCTAAACAAATAAAAAAAGGCCGAAAATTTAGAAAAAAATAAAAGTTTTGCTTTTGTTTCTGTTAAAAAAATTTGTAAATAAGTAAGTTATCTCTTTCACTGATGGGCACTGATAAGGCGGCACTGACAGGCACTGATATGGTGGCACAGATGAGGTGGCACCGATGAGCAGGCACTGACGGGCTCTGACGATGGGCACTGATATGCGGCACTGATGGGCACTGGCAGGCGGCACTGATGGGTGGCACTGATATGCAGCACTGATGAGCATTGATAGGCAGCACTGATGGGCACTCATGGGTGTCACTGGGTGGCACTGGTTGGCACTAATAGGCGACACTGATGGGCACTGATGGGCACTGATAGGGTGGCACTGATAGGCCGCACTGATGGGCACTGATAGGCGGCACTGCTGGGCACTGATGGGCACTGATAAACAATCACAGCACAGACCCCCCCTGTCAGGAGAGCAGCCAATCGGCTCTCCTCTACTCGCGTCTGTCAGACGCGAGTGAGGAAAAGCCGATCACCGGCTCTTCCTATTTACATCGTGATCAGCCGTGATTCGACATGGCTGATCAGACGTGATCAGGATATTGAGAACACACCGCAACTCCGATCTAGGTAAAGAGTCTCTGACGGAGACTCTTTACCTAGATCGGAGTTGCGGTGTGTCAGACTGACACACCGCAGCAACGATTGCCATGATGCGCGCCCCCGGGGGCGCGCAGCGGCTCAATATCCTGATCACGTCATATGATGTCTGGTCAGGATATTTTGAAACCACTTTGCCGCCGTCATTTTGCTTTATGGCGGGTGGCAAGTGGTTAAGATGGGGTTTCTCTCATGTTGGAGAGATTTCCTTTCACTTCATGTTGTGTCTACAGGATAAGAAGTGATAGGAAATTTTCTGAATGAGAAACTGAAAACAAAAAAAAGGTTTGTTTTAATCCTTATCTACTCTTTGCAAAACAAGAAAAAAATTGGCTTTAGATATAGTTTAAAGTGGTTGTAAACCCTTACAGACCACTTTCACCTACAGGTAAGCATAGATTAAGGCTTACCTGTAGGTGCTTGAAATATCTCCTAAACCTGCACGATTTAGGAGATATTTACTATTTCCCCGTACGATGAGTTCTTCTGCGCATGCGCCGATGTATTCGGCACATACGCACTCCTAAAAGGGCACGCTGTGCCATTTCAAGCTGGGGTCATGCTGTGACTGGCGGCTCCGGCTCGCTTGCGTGGGAGTGACATCACGCAACTCCGGCCAGTCACAGAGCTGCAGTTCGCGGCCCTGGAAGGAAGAGAGGTGAAGAATGGACACTCGCTGCCAGTGAGGAAATCGGGGACATTGCAGGCTCCTTTGTCAGGTAAGTGACACATAATGGGCTACTATGTAGCCCATTATATGCTTTACCTTTGCAGGGAAACAAAGAGGAAGTAAAACCCATCAGGGTTTACTTCCTCTTTAAAGCAGTGCATAGGTTAAGATTTAATGCACACAGTCTTCCAGCATGGCTTCAAATTTCAGACATTAGGGAAAAGTGCATTTGGTTACAAACAGAATAGGGAAGTCACAATAGACCATGGTCAATGTCATTTCTGAAGAATAGAAAATATTTTTCTTAGAATAGAAAGTATTTTTCAGTACTGACAAAAATCTTTTTATGCCCAACTTAAAATGCATTTATTTTTTCTTTCATGGTATGTTATCTAAATGCATCTCTTGGCAACGTAAAATTAAGGATAAGAGTTAGACAAGCAATTTTGACAATGCGTCTGACAATTTAGATTACAGAATAGGTTGATCTCCTGCCACAGTATCCCTGAACACAATGCATGCTCCATCTGAAAAGATCACAGTAGTAATTTCCAGTTGTTTACATAGCACACATGACAGGTCGTTCACATATCCAATGCTGTTCAATGCAAAACAAATATAGACGAACGTAACCAGTTAAAATGGCACTGAATTACAAGAATTTATCTGATGCAAGCTTCATTTTACAATGTAGCTGTAAAGCCAAACAGGAATTTGGAAGCCTGACATGTTCTTTCCCAGCTAAGTGATACTACTGTTCAATGTTATGTTCAAATACCAATATTGAGAAAATCTGTATTTGCATTGAAAATTCAGTAGGATTCAATAGCACAATGGGGAGTTGGATGAACCTTTCAGGTGGGAGGTGAAACCTTTTGGTGTCTGCTGTACAGCAAAAATGTTACAAGGTGGGCTGAAAAAATATTACAGGTTTTATTTAGGGGCCCAATCATAATATTTTGATGTGGTAAGTAATTTTGGTGTAGTATGTAATATTTTTGTATGTTTTGTGTGTTGGTGCAGTTTGGTGCAATTCTTTCCTAATGGCGGACCAACTTACTTGCCAATGCACCTCTGTTGCAGTTCATCAGAATGCACAGTAGTGCACTACCATGCCTGTGTAGCGCTGCATTACAAAAAGTTGTCACTGTTTTTTTTTCTGTTTTAAGTGTTGGCATCCCATTTATTTAAATAGGCTGCTTTAGTGCAATGCACATTAACACATGTGCAATAACGCAACACAGAAGAGCGGCAAAGTATGAATGGGCCATGATTATATCAATCGATTATATTAATCAATGGAATACCAGTGTTCAGTACATGCCAGTCTTACATTCCTCTAGCAATTAATCGCTGGACAGCTGAGGGTCTTAGCACCAACCACATGCTGTTGAAAAGTTGTTTGTATTTGGCTAATTAAAGCAGTCGTGTGCCTTTTAATATATTTTTTTAGTTTATGCTAAGCAGAATTCAGTTGCTGTTCTTTGAAGTTACCCTGTCAGCTTAAAAGAAATCTACCTGTTCTAGCTCATGCAAGGAATGTTAGTATAGATATTTTATTAAGCTGACAGGGACACTTTAAATCACGTAAACTCAGGCTTCAGTTGGTAAAAGAGCACTGTGTACAAAAAGGTTTTACAAAGCATTTTGTTAACATTCAAGTAGCTTTGCTGAGGCTTTTAAAGCACTGTTCAGCTCTGGTTCAGGGATGGTAAACACAGATCATAATGGGAGCGCTGGCTGTCATTTTAAACAAGCTGCAAGGAGGCTTCAGCCAGTAATCAAAAAGTTTCTGGTTGTGCTGAAGTTTCCTTAAAGCCTGCTAAAGCCTTGCTGCCCATATCTGTGGATCTACTGATCCATTTTGATATGCAGCTTTCACGGCAGCTAACCTATGCTCATGCGTTTTTCATCACATTTCCAGTATTGCCCTGATTTGTCACAAATTATTATTATTCTTCCAAAATATACAAAAAAAAAAATATACAGGGGTTTACCTTTATTCCCTCCACTATATGGCCAATATTTGGAGAACACCTGATCATCACACCTATATGAATTTTTTGAACATCCTATTTCAAATTCATGAGTATAAATATAGAGTTAGGGCCCTTTCACACTGGGGCGGTTTGCAGATGCTATTGCGCTAATAATAGCGCCTGTAAACCGACCCGAAACAGCCGCTGCTGTGTCTCCAGTGTGAAAGCCCAGAGGGCTTTCACACTGGAGCGGTGCGCTAGCAGGACGGGAAAAAAGTCCTGCTAGCAGCATCTTCGGCCGCTAGCGGGGGTAAAACCACCCCGCTATTGGCCGAATACCGACGGTAAAGCGCCGCTTACAATAGCGGCGCTTTACTGCCAATGCCGCCCCTGCCCCAGTGTGAAAGGGCCCTTAGATCATGTGATGCCTCAATTGGTAAAAAAAATCAGATAGGGGTGGGTACCATCATCCTAATTAGATTGAAAGAGGGGACGGGTTAACTAGAACTACTCCAACCAATAATGCCTAGTAACGCCTGTGGTGATGGAAGGACTATCTCGGTACCCAGTGATAGGAGACAAATAGAATTATATTAAAAAATACATTTATTGAAAAAAATATATAAAATACAGTCACAACAAAGCATATTGCAGAATTGTTGTAGGAATAACATTGGGTTAACAATTATGTGCTCTAAAACCCATCTGGTGGATGGGAACAAATTGATGTGGGTTAGAGACGATTCCTCAACAAGTTTCGCAACGTAAGTCGCTTCTTCAGGAGATGTCAACCAGAGCATCAATAAAAACCCAAAGAGGGCACAAATGGCTATTGAGACACCCTGAGCGGGTGTCCCACCCCGGGCGGACAGTATAAAAAGGGTATAAAAAGAGGGTCTATATATAGCAATATGGTGGGAACCACACTAGTGCACACAACAGGGGTTAGAACCAAGTGATGAGGGGTGAAAAGTGCAGGAGAGAAGGGGAGAAACAGGGAGGGTGGAAGGGGGGGAAGGGGGGAGGGAACAAGGAAGGGGGTTGTGGTAAAGGGAAGGGAGGGGCGGGGGGGAGAACGAGAGAAAAAAGAGGGGGAGAAAAAGAAAAAAGAGGGAGAGATGAAGATTGAATAGAGAGTAGCTGGAAAGAGCAATGATGGTAAAGCAAGACTGGAAAAATAAAGTGAAGAGGGGACAAACCAGAGTGGTGTGCAAGGGGTTAAACTGGATGGTACCCACCCGATAGCATCCTTGGTTGATTTTGACACCCGGGAATGACAGCACACTGTGGTAAAACTGGGTTAATCAAGCCCAGGTAAAGAGGCAAGGACGCAGCAGTGTAGTTGACTTGTAGATTGGGCAGTGGCTGATTTGATCTAGGGAAGACATGGTTTGAACAAAAAAATGGGTGTTCAATCAGAATAATCAGCGAGGAAGAAAGAGCCCAGCTGCAGCGTCCTAAGAGCCGAGGGCTTGGGATGGGGAGGAAGGGGAAGGAAGGGAAGACAGGGAGAGAAGGAGGGGAAGAGGGGGGGGAGAGGATGAATTATGTAGTCATACTCCTCCAGCAAGTTTCATTTAAGGAAGTATTTGTATGAATGTGCTTCATTGAGTCCTGGAGGGACTAAAAATATATAAGATGCATGCTCCTCCCTTGTGTCTATAGCAGTCTTCACTCCTTTAGGGAAGGCTTTCCACAAGATTTTGGAGTGGGTCTGTGGGAATTTGTCCCCATTCAGCCAAAAGAGTATTTGTGAGGTCAGTTACTGATATTGAACAAACCCTGGTTTGCAATTGGTGCTCCAATTTCCAATATATTCATCCAACTTCAGTTCCTCAACACCAAACTTATCAAGCCAAGTCTTTTTGCACAAGGGCACAGCTATTTTGGAACAGAAAAGCCCCTTTCCCAATATGTTGCTACATGGTTGAAGTGCACACTTTTCTATAAATGTAGGGTGTCTACATACGTTGGGCCACATACTGTAGATGTGATGGTCAGGTGGTCAAGTGTTCACAATCTTATACTACATATACTGTATACTACTGTCAGATTACAGTGCACTAGACCATCTATACCATAGTAAATCGTGAGTTGTATACATGTAATACAGCAGTTTGAGAGCCATGTAAAGCTGTCTAGTTTCACTCTTTCACACTACTGAAACCTAAAGAAGTTTTTTTCAAAATTAATTGACAGGGAGACGTTTTAGATGTGATACAGCTCTATTGACAAGTTCAGGGAGATTTAAAATATGCGTAAGATATCTTTATATATTTTCAAATCTGACAATCACTTTGAGTGTTTCCAAGTCTGACAATCAGAACTTCAAAGTATGACCATGGTGTCATGGCTCTTGTGTTATGCTGAAATGTTCTTCTTTTGCATTTTAATTTTGCTTCTGAGATCATTAAAATTCTGAGCCATGTCCAATTTTTCCTATTCAATTCTAGTGTGTAAATATTGTGTTAATGTAATCTGTCTTCACAGGGTTGTAAAGGTAAACCATTTGTTATTGCTTTTTAGTAATGTTCCAAATGTCCTCCATAGCAAACAACCTTTATTCCTGCTACAAAACCAACCATGCATTTTTGTTTTTTTTCACAATTAACATGCTTTTACATTTATTATGAATAGCTTTATCTGTCATGGTGTCTGAAATGTGAGCTATGTTTTCCTTAGCAACCAATTGAATGAACATGTTATTTTTTGATCATGTAAGTAATAACCTACAGGTTGGTATGGGGCAAAGATTGCAGTGCTTATTTCAGACAGTTTTATACATCAGTATGGGGACATGGGTCTCCAGGCACATGGTCCAGACAGAGGAACTGTTACAACCTGCAGGTGGTCCACCCTCCTTCTCCCGACGACCACCAGACCTTTGGCCAAGGCAGTCTTTACACTCATTTCTTGTTCCCCAGAACAAGAAGTGATAAGCCAAGATGGGTTCAGTGAGCATTACTAAAGTTCTGGTGCCAAATCTAAAACTCACTGAAGTCAATAGGAGCCAAATGTTAAAAACAATAATGGCCATAGTCTAATAGGCAAAGGGTTGTCAAACAAATTACCAGGAAAGGCCTAAAACAAGCATGCAGACCCCCCTCCTGAACCATACCAAGTCAAATGGCCTAAACATGTGATGGTACCTTGCTATCAGTGACCCTCTGGCAAAACACCTTGTCCCCATGTTGATGAAGACTGGGTCCTCTTCCTGACAATTCTGGCCTATTGGTTGTGAGGATCTGCTTGCGGGGAGTAAATCAAAATCTTGAAGCCCTCTTTAACAATAAAGGGACACCCAGGAACTGGTTGCCCCCTATTTGAATTAATAAGGGGTACAAAGTACCCCTAACAGAAAAATGTAAAGTATAAATAAACACACAGAAATTTTTTTTACAAAACCCCAAAAAAGTCCCACAATATACAGTCTCTCCCAAAAGTGAGTACACCCCTCACATTTTTGTAAGTATTTTATTATATCTTTTCATGTGACAACACTGAAGAAATGACACTTTGCTACAATGTAAAGTAGTGAGTGTACAGCTTGTATAACAGTGTAAATTTGCTGTCCCCTCAAAATAACTCAACACACAGCCATTAATGTCTAAACCGCTGGCAACAAAAGGGAGTACACCCCTAAGTGAAAATGTCCAAATTGGGCTCAATTAGCCATTTTCCCTTCCCGGTGTCATGTGACTCGTTAGTGTTACAAGGTGTCAGGTGTGAATGGGGAGCAGGTGTGTTAAATTTGGTGTTAACGCTCTCACTCTCTCATACTGGTCACTGGAAGTTCAACATGGCACCTCATGGCAAAGAACTCTCTGAGGATCCGAAAAAAAGAATTGTTGCTCTACATAAAGTTGGCCTAGGCTATAAGAAAATTGCCAAGACCCTGAAACTGAGCTGCAGCACCATAAGCCACACACTGCATCAAATTGGTCTGCATGGCTGTCGTCCCAGAAGGAAGCATCTTATAAAGATGATGCACAAGAAAGCCCGCAAACAGTTTGCTGACAACAAGCAGACTAAGGAAATGGATTACTGGAACCATGTCCTGTGGTCTAATGAGACCAAGATAAACTTATTTGGTTCAGATGGTGTCAAGAGTGTGTGGCGGCAACCAGGTGACTAGTAAAAAGACAAGTGTGTCTTGCCTACAGTCAAGCATGGTGGTGGGAGTGTCATGGTCTGGGGCTGTATGAGTGCTGCAGGCACTGGGGAGCTACAGTTCATTGAGGGAACCATGAATGCCAAAATATACTGCGACATACTGAATCAGAGCATGATCCCTTTAGGGATTGGGATGCAGCGCAGTATTCCAACATGATAATGACCCCAAACACACCTCCAAGATGACCACTGCCTTGCTAAAGAAGCTAAGGGTAAAGGTGATGTACTGGCCAAGCATGTCCCCAGACCTAAACCCTATTGAGCTTCTGTGGGGCATCCTCAAAAGGAAGGTGAAGGAGTGCAAGGTCTCTAACATCCACCAGCTCTGTAATGTTGTCATGAAGCAGTGGAAGAGGAATCAAGTGGCAACCTGTGAAGCTCTGGTGAACTCCATGCCCAAGAGGGTTAAGGCAGTGCTGGAAAATAATGGTGGCCACACAAAATATTGACACTTCGGGCCCAATTTGGACATTTTCACTTAGGGGTGTACTCACTTTTTTTGCGAGCGGTATTAATGGCTATGTGTTGAGTTATTTTGAGGGGACAACAAACTTACACTGTTATACAAGCTGTACACTCATTACTTTACATTGTAGCAAAGTGTCATTTCTTCAGTGTTGTCACATGAAAAGATAAAATAAAATATTTACAAAAATGTGAGGGGTGTACTCTCTTTTGTTAGATACTGTACATCCAACATTAATCACGCTGTCCAGCAATACAGATCCACATTAATCGCGATGCCCAGCGCCCATTTACTTGATGAGAAAAAAAACATGGTGACCCCAGCACACTCCTGGTTCCATCGCTTTACCGTCACTGAATGGCAGGTTACTCTGGACCTGTCATGCAGCAGTAGTGAAATAAGCAGAGCACTAAACTAAAACTCCAAAGAACTAGGAGGACATCTAAAGGAACATTCAGGAAATACACCATACCACCCATAGTAGAGCTGTAACAGGACCCCACACGTTTATTACCGACTCAAAAGCTAGCACTATTTTGATTTGGCTAGGTGCCAAGTATTCCAACTTTACAACATAAAATGAATCCCTATATAGTTTAGACTTCTGTAAAAACATGTAAGCGTGTGTCAACATTGAAGGGGTTTTATAGTGTATTTGTAGATTTATGTTCCTTTTGGTGCAAGATAAACACTTTTACACATTGTACTTAATGTAACAATCCATCCCCCCCCCCCCCCCCCAAACACAGACAACACACAAAATGAGATTTCAGTTACTGAGCTGCAGGAAGTGTTGTTGGACTACGAGTGCACTGTTTAGCCCACTCGTATTTCATTGAGAACTAAAAGTCCATCTGCCGCAGTGGAGGATGGGACTTGTAGTTTATTTAATCACAGATCTCTGTGAATCAATGGTGCAACTACAGCAGCTGCAGGGGAGAGGAACCCCTGTCTGCAGTTGGGTTTGGCGGGGCTGGGGGCTCAGGGGCTGAGGGTTGCGGTGCTTAAATACAGTTAAAAAGGTAAACTAGTCTTTAAACAGCATATAAATTACATGTTATGGTTGCTTTGAGGGTTTTTTTTATTTTCGTTTTTATTTTTTTACGTATGATCCTTTTTACTAATTAACTTCAGATTGCCACATGTCCTAGTGGTGTGACTGAATATGAGACTTGAATTGATAAATATACACAGCGCTTGCAGGATGAGGTGCAAATACCCAACTTGATACAATAATAAGTGAAGAAAAAATTTATATACAGTAAATGACCTGCAGCAGCTGTCCTAAAGGTACTAAAACCTCAAAGAATGGATTGGTAGGTAAAAACAGCGCTTACAGGATTTGATGTGACCACACACCTAGCTATAAATGCAAATAAATTAAGTGCCCAAAGAAACTGATACACAATCAAAAACAAATGATAAATAGACACAATCTGTTATAACGTGCTGAGTGCTCCAAAAGAGTGCATATGTGATCAAAAATATAACTGCCATGAATATGAAACAAATATTAAAAAGACACAGTCTTTGGATAAAGTGCTAAGTGCTTCAAACAAAGTACATAACATGCTCCTAAATATTGTTGGTGTCGTGTGCCACACTCCCTTCTTGTGACCCCACTCCGGTTTGTATAACCATTGACGCTACTTCCACTCTCCATGGAACGCACGCCGATCAGCTGCACTATCTGGATCTGGATCGCTGCACTGATGCCTGTTATACCTGATATTTTGTAAGTGGCGTTAATTGTGCATTTTACATTTCTCAAATGTTATTTTACTATTGGTTCCTTCTCTGTCTCCCGTTTTTTCTCCAAGCATGGTCGTTTCATTTGGAATGTGCCAAAAGAGCTATTTTTATAAGAAAAGTCTGAGAATTCATTGCATACCAGAACTTATAGATCACAGGGTTTTTAAACCCCAGACTGCAAAGCTGAGGGTCCATGCTTTTTGTTGAGTGGGGTCACAAGAGTGGAGTGTGGCACACGACACCAACAATAGTTTGGAGCACGTTATGTACTTTGCTTGGAACACTTAGCACTTTATCCAAAGATTGTGTCTGTTAAATATTTGTTTCATATTGATGCCAGTTATATTTTTGAGCACATATTCACTTTTTTGGAGCACTCAGCACATTATAACAGATTGTGTCTATATATCATTTGTTTTTGATTGTGTATAAGTGTCTTTGGGCACTTCATTTATTTGCATTTATAGCAAGGTGTGTGTTCACATCACATCCTGTAAGCACCGTTTATACCTATCAATCCATGAATATGAGACTTGACAAATCAAAGGTCCCATATCCCAGGTCCCATATTCCAGGTCCCATATCCTATTTACTGCAAGGCCCAGTAATCTATAGTTCCACAAAACTCAGTCATATGGCACTAGATACAGCAGAACTTGAAAAGAACCTTTTAAAAAATTCCTAACACTTAATACAAGCCATTGTTTCTTACGTGTTGCATATACATAACAAATAATTTATCTCTATTAACTGCTCTAGCCTGTGAAGCTTGCCAGGATGTATTATTAGGGAAAATTTGCTTACCTGTTTAACCCAAGGCTTGACATTCTTGTTCAATCTAAGCTCTCTGGTTTGAGCTTCAGAGAGCCCCAGGCACTTCCCAATATAACGATCAGAAAACCCAATCTGCTTGGCCCTCCGCAGTGTTTCCTCTGGTACAGATTCACTAGAATATAGTCAAAGATCTGTTTAGAAAACCTTACAATATACATTCCTGTCCTTTAATCATAGGGGCAATGATATCTGTGCATAGTATATAAAATGCTATATACCATTTAACAAGAGCGCAAGAACAAAAAGCACACATAGTAACCCATAGGAGCCAATCAGAACTCACTTTATTGAAGCTAGAATAAAACCAAAATAATTTTGATTGGTTACTATAGAAACTTCCTCTTGCTCTCTCTCTTGCTCTGTACTTTTAATAAGCCTGAACATGTCTTGTTTCTGGTTTATAAAGCATGTCTGTTTTTCAGTCCGGTGCCACATATACCAAGCTGCTTGATGTTTGCCTAAGATTTCACCCACTTTGAAAATTCCTGCACTCCTTACATGCCGTGTTCAATAATACATGATAAAAGAAGGATGAATAAAATTTCACTTAATGAGTACATTTTCACCTGTCAGAAGGGGAGCCTGGGGAATCGTGGCAGGCACTGGACGTGTGCAGGATGCATTCCAATCACCCAGGCACCGGCTTATTTCCCTCATGCCACCTTGTCCTTTTTATCGCTTGTATTAGTGACAGGGTAGATCATCCAAGAGGCCATAGTATAAAGCATATCTTTCAGCACTGAACTGAGACTTTTTCAGCTTTAAACAAATATCACTGAGGACATTTTAATGCCCAGCCTTAAATACTCAGAAACATATCAATTATACATCTAATGCAGAAACATTTCCCTACAGTGAGCTTACAGAATACAGGACTTCCATGCACTAGTGGGTTGAGTTTAGACTACTCAATTATAACTCAATTACAGCATGTGAAATTTCCATCAGTGGTAACGCTCAAGTTCAAAGGTCATTGGCTTTACTTTAAAAGTGTTTGAGCAATAAATGTGTATTTACAGAATAAACAAATTTCAGGTTTTTGACTAATTGCATTTATACCTTGATAATCAAAATCAGAAAGGTCTATTTTGACACTCATCTTCATTGGGATCTGGTCTTTGGACAGGATGGACATCATTTTTAGGACCTAAGCAGGGGCATTTTTTCCTTCATAGCCTCTTTTGCATCAGGATGAGAAGTGGAGAAAGGAGGAACCAGAGCTACACTTTGGTGAAAAAATATTCTACTTTTCTCTTCAAACTTTGCTTTCTGCTGTGAAATAGAAAACCCAAGCATAACAATGGTATTGCTGTTGCTAGTATCAGCGCCAGGGTTGCCAACCGTTAGTAAATTTAAGGACAGTTTGTAAAAATAAGTGACATTTACAGTTGTCCATAAATGTCCATAATGGACATTTTGTTTTGTCCGTAAAAATCAGGGCCTTTTGGTAGAGTACTGTCAGGCATCTCCACCAAAAGACATTGGGAGCGTTGGGCGCTGCCTGTGGAAGGACCCCTGTATTGTCACGGCGGAGTGATCTGTCCTCTGCCTCTCCCTGTCGGCACAGCTTAACTTCCACTGGGGGTGCTGCCGCTGCTGTGCAGGCACATGCTAGGAATTGTGGGGCCTTGGCCTTCACTGTCTAGCCCCTCTTTCTGAGCCCCACTGTCACAGTGTCGGATCCCTTCACCACACAGGAAGGGCCCCTTGCCTCCCTGTACCCACGCTTCCAGGATGTGACCAGTACCTGCCCGCTGCAGAGAGGGAGAAGGAGGGGAAACTGGACAAGGCTCATCTGAGTCATCTCCAGTAAGACCACATATGGGGCAAACATTGGACTGGCGACTGGGAGGGAGCGGAGTGTTCCTGCACTGCTGTCACTGCACTCTGTGCTGAGACATTTCTCAAACACCATCTCAACAGCCTTAAACCTCCCTCGGGAACTTTTCAAAATAGTCGCGCAGACCATGAACCCTACCTGCTTAGAGCCCCCAGCATACGAAACTCAAGAAATCTGTATTGAGTTATCAGGTTTTTTCATCGACAAAATCGACAACATTTGGGAAACAATTCAACTGAAAAAAAAACAAACAACCTCATTCAACTAAAGCAAAAAGAGGAAATCGACACGAGCACTGAACTTCTCACTGATCCCAATCACCACTGACACCACCAAAAACATCATCAAAAGCCTCCGAGACAACACATCACCAAACGACATCATCCCCACAAAACTCCTGAAAGAATGTTCCGACATTCTGGCTCCTACTATAACACATCTCATAAATCAATCGTTCAAAGAAGGGATTGTTCCAATTGCCCTCAAGCAAGGCATCATCAAACCCCTCCTAAAGAAACCCAACCTCGACCCTAAAGATCCTAACTACCGCAGACCGGTTACAAGCCTCAACGCCATCTCCAAAATTATGGAGAAAGCAATAGTACAACAGCTACAATGCCACTTGGACACACACAAACTCTTGGACCCACTGCAATCAGGCTTCCGCCCAGGCCATGGCACAGAAACGGCACTTCTCAAAATATGGGATGACGCCCTTGAAGCAGCAGATGAAGGAGAATCATGTCTCCTGGTACTGTTGGACCTCAGTGCAGCGTTCGACACAGTGGACCACAATACCCTACTCACCCGCCTCACAGAAGTAGCTGGAGTCTCAGATTCAGATCTACCATGGTTCGCATCCTTCCTACAAAATCGGTCACGGACTGTGAAACTAGGAGCCTTCACCACTGAAACTCTGGAAATTTCTTGTGGAGTCCCTCAAGGTTCACCCTTATCACCAGTGCTCTTCAACATCTACATCCGTCCACTCCTCCAAATCATTAGAAAATCGGACCTCTGCTCCCACTCATACCTTCCACTCATACGCTGATGACACCCAACTCTACTTTCGCATCACCGATCAAAAAGACCACTACCAGCGACTAGAAAATTGCCTCACATTGATAGACGATTGGATGACCACGAGCTCCCTCAAACTCAACTTATCCAAAACAAAGCTTCTTCTCCTCCACGCAAACCATAATACAAAAACTAAGAACCCTTCGGACACCACCCACCATCCTTGGACAGACCATCTCCCCAAGCACCAAAACCAAAAGTCTCTGAGTCATCTTTGACTCAGAAATGTCGATGGATGCACAAATAGGATCGGTAGTCAGTGGATCTCACCATCTCCTTCGCCTACTATGTAGACTCATCCCCTTCATTCCAGAAGTCATCCAAAACACTGCAGCAAGACTGGCAACAGAAAAAAAAACCTGGCAATCCATTTCCCCATCCCTGAGGAGCCTACATTGGCTAACCGTAAAGGACCGGATCACGTTCCAGACCCTCTGCCTCACCCATAAATGCACTCAAGGAAACGCTCCACAATACCTATGCGAGAAAATAAAACACTACACACCTAAACACAGTCTTCGATCAACTAACCAAAACCTCCTCCTCATTCCCAAGTCCCGCTACAAATCAAAGGGAGAACGAAGATTCGCAGTCCAAGGACCACGGTTATGGAACGCTCTACCCGCCAACATCCGCATCGGGCCTTCAGAAAAAACTCAAGACCCATCTCTTCTAAGAAACAGGACTAACAGCACAGATCAAGCGCCTTGAGGCAATTCAGTTCGCATTTGCAACGCTATAAAAATCTTTCATTCATTCATTCGTTTACTATCCCCCGGGGTTTTCACCCCAGGAGGGTCACCGATTAGAGTTAGCAGTCTCTCTATGGAGGGGCCTCTGGAGTTGAGATACCAGTCTCTCTATAGAGGAGCCCCTCGTCCCTGGACTGGAGGTGGCAGTCTCCCTATGGAGGGGCCTCTGGACTGAAGGTAGCAGTCTATCTACAGAGGGCCTCCATAGAGAGACTGCTACTTGCAGTCCAGGGGCGCTCCATAGAGAAATTCACACCTCCAGTCCAGGGGCCCCTCCATAGAGAGATTTTCACCTCCAGTCCAGTGTCTCCTCCATAGAGAGACTGCCACATTTAGTCTAGGGGCCCTCTCATAGAGAGTTTGCCACCTCTAGTCCAGGGGCCCCTCCATAGAGAGACTGCTACCTTCAGTCCAGATCCCCTCCATAGAGCAACTGCCACCTCAATCCCTGGGGCCCCTCCATGGAATAGATATTACATCTTCCAGTCCAGCGGTCCCACGCATTACCCAGACAGAGATAGGTGGTCAGGGGGCGGTTCTATTTAATTGTCCTCTTTTAAGCCACTCCCATTGTTAGATGCAGTCTGGTCATGCCCATTACTCTCCATGGCACGTCGAGCAGAACTTGTTTTTCAACTGTATCTTGAGGGGGCTGAAAGTTTGTCATGCTGTGTTGACTTTTTAAGTGTAAACCAGGCAAATTGCTTGTTCTGGGTGCTGTCAGTGTTTCATATTGTGTTTATACTGTTTGAACATCAATTGTCTTAGTTTTTAATAAGAATTCAGTAATTTTTCAGGTTGCCAGTAAATAATGTGCTCCATCAGTAAATTTTCCATGTTTTTTCAGTAAAAAAAAAAATTGTGGGAG
This sequence comes from Lithobates clamitans, assembly GCA_037952925.1. Lineage (NCBI taxonomy): Eukaryota > Metazoa > Chordata > Amphibia > Anura > Ranidae > Lithobates > Lithobates clamitans. Next base: position 3,282,409 of record JBBGZY010000255.1, on the reverse strand, counting down.
GTTGGCAACCCTGATTAGCACTTGTGATTTGCTCTGCCAGATTAAGCAGAATCGTTATGAAGCACACTGTCACTAATGTAAAAGGGGACACTACTGTCTGAAAAAAAGGACCATCAATATATAGAGGGCTCTTTTAACCACTGAACAGCAATGTAAAGGTCATATAATCGGGGTATTGTGTGAGGGTTGAAGTAGAGGCTGCTGTCCACTGGTTTCTTAAAGAGACCCTGTTGCCTTGCTAAGGAATTTGAACACTCCAGGAGTCAATTTCCTAGCACACTGCAATGCCATAGCCATATCCTCTTCTGGGAGTGTATAATTATGGTCTGTGCTGCTCCCACTTCTCCACCCTCACTTCACTACATACACTTTTACATAGCTACTGGAGAAGGCGTTAAAGGAAATAACATAAAGTGTTATATGAGCAGCAGCTCTGAGCCTGCTGGAGCTATTGACATCACCTCCAAGATGGCAGCACCCAGTGGCAGTCTCAGGACTTTTGGATGTGTACACAGGGAAAGCTTTTAAATGACATGCATAAGATACTTATTTGCACATATAACTTTATGGGATATTGTTAAAATGAAAGGTTTGGGGGCAGGGACTCTAAAAAACTGGGTTCTGTGAGGGTAAATGTTGCTATGGGGCCATGTGATATCTTATTATATCCTTGGACCTTAATGTGAGTGCACTATATTTCTGGCATTTGCATTGTTTGTTTTCCATTATTCTTGGCCCCCATTATTACATGAAACCCAAAAACACCTAGCAGGATATATGTGAAACTTTCAGTAAGGGCACACTGTAAATGAACATATACTAAGAGATTCAATGTTTTCCTAAATAGCATGGATAAATGTAGCTTCTTGTTCTGTGTCTACTTGCACTTAATGTTGTTCTAGACGTTACAGGTCTATTCTTCTTTGAACACATAATGTATTGACATTAGTGCCAGTTAATTTTGAAAAAATATGTTTAAGAGCCAGATGAATAGGCAAACTGCAACGCCTGAATATTTACATAAACATTTGACCAATCTTCCAAGTAGCATACTGTTCATCAATTGTGATAGCTTAAATTACATAGTCACCAGTCCTAGTCTAGCAAAATCATTCCCAGAAAGGCTTAATATCAATCTGAGAAATTACTACTTTCCATCTAGATTCTGTTATGGCCACATAACAGTTAGCATATAATACTAATAGCCTAGTTTTACCTGCACGAAGTAGGGGTACTTTACTTGTTTCCTTTAAACATACCCTTTGACTTTCCTGGCATATCTCCTTGAATGCCAGTATTTTGCATCTCTCTCCTGAGTGAATTGCATGAAGCCTGAAGGCAGGACCTATGGGGTCTAGAAAGCTTGCATCTTTAATAACATAACGGGCCTCTGTCGACAAACCACTAATTTCAATAAAATATTACATAAAGTTATATGTGCATTTAACAGATTTAATGCATTTTATTTTCCTGCAAAACTTCTGAGACTACTACTGGGCACTGCCATCCTAGATATGACGTCAGCACCCTCAGCAGACTCAGAGCTGCCCCTGAGGGGACACTTTATGGTATTTTCCTTTGCTCTTCTCCTGGCAGCTACATAAAAAGTTTTGTAATGAGGTGAAGGGAGAGGCAGAGAAGCTGGCCAAACCCAGACACTCACAGAACAGGAGATAGCTATGACATACAGGGGGGAGAGGGCTGTGCTAGGGAACTGACTAGTTACATTGTGTAGGAAGTTCAAAGGCCCATTGCAAGTAAAAAAATAAACACTGCATGTATGCATGTAAAATGCTTATTTTTTTGTATTTTTACCTGGATTTTTTAGGTTAGTGATGGAGACTCTTTAAATTAGCCAATAAAGTGCATCACTTAAACTCAGAGTCACAAGGCATTCCTGTTTAGACCAAAAGTTGCATTAGCTGCTAAAATCAAAAAATGTTGATGCTGAGCTGGTTTTACCACTTCCATACTGGGCCTATTCTGCCACTCCTCTTTTACATGTAAAGATCATAATTTTTTGCTAGAAAATCACTCAGAACCAACAAACAATATATATGTTTTTTAGCAGAGACCATAGGGAATAAAATGGCGGTCATTACAACTTTTTATGTCACACGGTATTTGCGCAACAATTTTTCAAACGCGTTTAAAAAAAAAAAAAAAAGAGTTTCATGGATTAAAAAATAACAAAACAGTAAAGTTAGCCCAATTTTTTTGTATAATGTGAAATATGATGTTACGCCGAGTAAATAGATACCTAACATGTCACGTTTTAAAATTGCGCACACTTGTGGAATGGCGCCAAACTTTTGTACTTAAAAATTTTTATAGGCAACACTTTACATTTTTTTACAGGTTACCAGTTTAGAGTTACAGAAGAGGTCTAGTGCTAGAATTGTTGCTCTCGCTCTAACACACGGGCCGATACCTCACATGTGTGATTTGAGCGCCGTTTACATATGCGGGAGCGACTTACATGTGCGCTCGCTTCTGTGCGTGAGCACACGGGGACGCTTTAAATTTTTTTTTTATTATTGTTTATTTTACATACATTTTTTAATTTTTACACTTTCTCTTTACATTTTTTTTATCACTTTTATCCCTTTTACAAGGAAAGTAAACATTCCTTGTAATAGGAATGGTGCGTGACAGGTTCTCTTTATGGAGAGATGTGGGGTCATCTTTCCTCCAGGCTGGAAATGTTGAGATTAAAAAAAAAAAAGGATCTCTTTCTTTCCAGCCGAGTTTTCGGCTTTGTTTACTTCCGCCGGCCGAACGTGGCGTCATAACGTGGCACCTGGGCCTCAGAAGGTCATAGAGATGACTGGGGCCTATCTGGTCACCCGGAAATCTCTATGATCAACATCTGGCGTGGCGGATTCTTTCTCCTATTCGCCGATCGTATGGGCGAGCCTGGAGAAGCACCGGAAGATGGCTGAACTGCCGCTATGATTCTTCTTACGGTGCACAGAATCGCCGCCTGTAAAAGATGATATCTGAATGATGCCCGCAGCTACAGGCATCATTCAGATATCCCCACTCAAAGTCAATGACGTTATATGATGTGATTGGGCTGGAAGTGGTTAAGTAAACTTTTGTCCTCCGGAATATTCTTTCAGATGCCTTACCAAACTGGACACTTTGGTATGGTACAAGTTTTATTTTTTTTAATTCTGTTCATAAAAGTTTAGCAAATATACTTAGAGGTCCCAACATTCTCCCCATTTTTCAGCCAAGATTTGAATTTGCCCAATTATTCTATTTATCACAGTGATTTTCACCCATTTTAAAGGATATTCATTCAAGATTAGCACAAAAATAATTAAAATATGCTCTATTATACTGTTATTGACTTCAGTGTGTTATGTAGCTGTGGAGATAACACAGTAAACATAATTCCAACTGTCAATCGTTAAATACGTTTATTCAGATTCCACACCAAAATAGGTGGGACCAAATCAATTTGCAGAGTACAGCTGGTTTGATTATAGCAGTCTTTTGGTTCTTTGAGGGTGATGCTCAAAACTGTCCTAATTTAAAATGTCTAAATATTAGTTTTACCCTATTCGGCGATAAAGTGATAATATAGTTATAGGACAGCAAAAGAAAATAAAGAATATCATTTTAAGCCCCAAAAATGAAGGCAGCATATGATGACTGATAATACAGCAATGCAGCAAAGATTCCTAAATGATGTTTTGATGATACAAGTGCGAGTTTTCAAGCTAATTACAGGTCCTTTTGGAATATATTTAAAGTAGTGCAACAATAGGAAACAAGGCTGAATTCACAAAACTAAAATGCATAGTATTTTTGTTTTTTTAGCCACGGGACTATTAATTTTAGCTAAATAATGGCTATTTTGGCAAACAATGATTGTTACAACTTGAGTTGAGCCTGATATTACTTCCTTAAAATCATATGACAGCTCTTAAGCCAGTATTGCTCTTGATGTGTTATCTTGCACTTTGCATAATAACCCCAACACTCTAATCAAAGCTTAGATTACTGGTATGTTATTTTTCAGCATATTAGTTTTATATGTGGGTCTTTCAGTTCTAAAATATATAAATGAGAATGATCTGTAAGTGTCCCTAACTGGAAGATGTCCCTAACTCCTCCTTGGACGCATCAACACCCTTTTAACCACCCTCCTAACACTAATTTAACCTCTGAACAGAGATAGAACTAAAGGCAAAACTTGTCTTTTTCATTTGGATAGAATACTGGAGGGTTACAGCCCCTGTCAGGTATTGTATGCCCTCTGTGCCCCAGTGGGGAGATTTCCCTTCACTTCTTGTCCCATAGCCACAACAGGAAAAAAGAGGAAATCCCTCCTTGTCACCAAGGTCATCAGAACTAGTGTCCTCATTGGACAATTTCCCCAATATTCCTGTTCTGGTGACGACCCAAAATTTGTGATTTTATTTCACTTTCAACAATAATGGTTACCAGGACAAATAGAGTGAATCTCCCTAATGGGGACATAGACAGCAACAATAACTTGAAAGGTGTTCTACTCCTCCACTATCCAAAACTAAAAAAAAAAATTAGACTTTAGTTATACCTAAACACTTCATCTGACCTTAATAGTTAACCATCATCATTGATCTACATCCTGATGTGGCTTTTCTGCAGTATGCTTACCTTATCTGGCGCCAGACATCTCAGAAAACAAATAACGCCAATTCTAGAAACTAATGATTTGAGATACTTTACCAACACATTGGTTATGTGAAGGAAATAATTTTGCCTCTAAATTTTTGTTTTATTTACTAAAAAAAATTCCAAAGATGAACCCATCAAATACCATAGTATCCATGGTAACCTCTCAGGCCTTTACGCACAACATTGATTCCAGGCACTGGATATAGTGCTTTTGTTAATTAAAACTACAATAAAAGCCCTATAACAACATTAGGAGAGGCATGAGAAATGTGTGCAAGCACAATCATCACATTCATGAAGCGAAGTGCCATGAAGTGCTTTAAACTTATATAAAACCACTTCATTGCTGCAATGCATTGTCCTGACTTCTGTCAGCATTAGACTGGAAGATGCACAGTGCTGGCTATCCAGGGTTGCTTGTCCAGAACAGGCCCTCCACCCCTTCTTCTAAGGCACAACAAACATGTGGGCCAAAGTTGGGCTTTAAAATATTTTTCAACAGCAGTGTCGAAAAAAATATATAGCTATGTGATGAAAAATGTGCATGTGGATAGAAAGTAATTGAAAATGTAAGTAATGTAAATGTGTTAGAACTTGTGATTATGTGGGAGCATGTTTGTCTTTCACGATACCACTTTGTTATTCCTGTACATATCATGTATCACTATGTCTGCATAGTCACCTGACACCATAAAACTGTTATATCCTAGTGTCAGCATTGGGAACCGGGGTTTGTTCTTTCCCACCAATTAGATTAAGATTTTCAGTGCAAGTATGAATCTTACTGTATGTAACTCCAGTACTTATATATTTAATTTATAACATCCTGTATTACAACACATCTCCTGTTAGGATCTCAGTTCAATTCAGTAGTCACTGACATACTTTTAAGAAGGAATCTACAAACCACTACACAGGCAAGTAGAAAGCTAACGTGAGATCGCTGCCTTACTACCACGCATTCGTATGACCTCCATTCATCATACTTTGGGTCAGTACTCTGATTCAGGTCTGTTAATAGTGTTTTCAGACTCAAAAGCACTGCACTTTGCACCTATAAAATGTAAACCACCTTACTAATTACATATGAATCGAAGAAAAGACTGGACAGCCACACTCTGTTGACACCTTTATTGACAACGGTTTAAAAATTCTTCTGGTACAAAGACATCAGAGGCACAGGATCAGTGAAAAGCTGACATGCTTCACACCACTATGGGGTGCTTCGTCATAGCTGTTGGAAGATGGAATGACCATCCATATATATGGGGATAAGAAAAAGGTTGATCAAACAGGAAATCCTTCTGATAGGCCACCCACATGGATATGTCAGTCCAAATTCCTGGACACATACGAAACACCTAGAGTCATGCAGGTGCATGGGATATCTTAATCAATGAACTTAAACACGACATCCCAAAATAACCTGATAGACATACCTGATGTATCGTGCAACACAAAAATGCATGATGAACAAATATAATATTATAGTAATTATTCATACTTAAATTTTGGAACAAATTAATCAATGAACAAAAGGTGAAGAAAGTGAAAAAATTAAAAAAGAAAATAAATGAATAATGAAAGAATAAATACACAAATGAAAAAGTAAAAAGCTGAAAAACCAAGTACCATTGTGCATATATATACAAACGCATATTAACCACTTTCCGACCACTGCACGCTGATATATGTTGGCACAATGGCAGCGGTGGGCAAATGGGCGTACCTGTACGTCCCCTTTAATTGGAGGGTGTACAGCGTGACCGTGGGACCCGCGGACTCGATGTCCGCCGGTCTCCCGGCGATCTTGTCACGGAGGCACAGAACGGGGAGATGCCTATGTAAACAAGGCATTTCCCCGTTCTGCCTAGTGACATGACAGAGATCACTGCTCCCTGTCATCTGGAGCAGTGATCCCTGTCATGTGAGCGGTAGCCCACCCCCCCCACAGTTAGAATCACTTACTAGGACACACTTAACCCCTTGATCGCCCCCTAGTTTTTAACCCCTTCCCTGCCAGTGTAATTTACACAATAATCAATGCATTTTTATAGCACTGATCGCTGTATAAATGACAATGGTCCCAAAATAGTGTCAAAAGTGTCTGATGTGTCCGCCATAATGTCACAGTCATGATAAAAGTGGTAGATCGCCGCCATTGCTAATAAAAAAAAATAATAATAAAAACACCATAAAGCTATCCCCTATTTTTATGCTATAACTTTTGCAAACCAATCAATATACACTTATTGGGATTATTTTTTACCAAAAATATGTAGAAGAATACATATCGGCCTAAACTGAGGAAAAAATGTGTTCTTTTATATATTTTTGGGAGATATTTATTATAGCAAAAAGTAAAAAATATTGCTTTTTTTTCAAAATTGTTGCTCTTTTTAAAAAAAAAAATAAAAACTGCAGAGGTGATCAAATACCACCAAAAGAAAGCTCTATTTGTGGGACAAAAGGATGTCAATTTTGTTTAGGTGCAACGTCGCACGATGGCGCAATTGTCAGTTAAAGCGACGCAGTGCCGAATCGCAAAAAGTGCTCTGGTCAGGAAGGGGCTAAAATCTTCCGGGGCTGAAGTGGTTAAAAACATGAGTTTATGGAAATAAAATAAAACACATTGAAACATATTGTCTTTTGGTTTTTCTGTGTTTGTTCTATGCTTGTTCTATATAACATAGAGTAACTGGAAAGAAAATAAATTAAATATAATCAATATATATATCAATATCAATTATATTGTAATGCAAAATATGTCACTGATTCCGGTACTACTATGTACATATAACTAAATTATTCCTCCTATACTGTGATTATCACAGTTATATGTACATAGTAGTACTGGAATCAGTCAGCTTTAGCGCATAAGGAACTTGGTGTATGAATCTATCCACGGCCGCCCTGCCCACCCCCTATTCATGCATCCGACCCCTTTCAGGGCACCAGGCGCATGAATTACAGCAGCCAGGGTTTTTTTTTAAGCACCTGATTAGAGCCAGTGTCTCTAATCGGCTTTAAAATAGGGTGGGCTTGGGTCGCAGAGAATGTGCTCCAATCCCATCCAGGTGTGCTCAATCCGGCCAATGAGAAGCGTGTGTGAGACCCATTTTCCATTAGGCCGAAAAGAGAAGATTCCCGTGAGGAGGAGGGAGGAAATGGAAGCCGCTGCCGCTGTGATGACCCGTGGAGAGCAGGAGAACAGGAGGGACTGCCGCCGCCGAGCACGGAAAGCAGCCCCCCCCAAAAAATGTTTTGCCCGGCTGCCACTGCTCTGCACTTACCTATTTTTAATCTGCTCTGGTCCAGTCACATGATATGATACTGCAGCTATGGTTCTCCTGTGTCAGTGAACGGCTGCTGCAGGGGAGAGGAGGGAGCGCTGACAGCAGCTGGGCTCGAGCCACAGGATCACGTGACCAGACCAGAATGGATTAAAAATAGGTAAGTGCACAGATGTTTTTTGCAGAGTATGCAGGATAGGAATATTTTTGGGAATAGTCAGTATTATGCCGTGTACACATGAGCGGACTTTTCGGCATCAAAGGTCCGACGGTCTTTCCGACGGACTATCGACGGACTTTTGACGGACTTCTGACAGACTTTCGAACGAACGGACTTGGCTACATACGATCACACCAAAGTCCAACGGATTCATGCGTGATGACGTACGACCGGAGTAAAATAGGGAAGTTGATAGCCAGTAGCCAATAGCTGCCCTAGCTTCAGATTTCATCCGTCGGATTAGCATACAGACGAACGGATTTTTCGACCGGACTCGAATCCGTTGGGAAAGATTCAAATCTAAAGTCCGTCTGATTTTCGACCGAAAAGGTCCGTCGGAAATCCGATGAACCCCACACACGGTCGGATTGTCCGACGGATTCATTCCAGCGGACGAGTTTGGTCGAAAAGTCTGCCCGTGTGTACACGGCATAAGCCTTTTCTGCCGCATTAAAAATAATCGATTTGCATATACACTCACTTTCCAAAAATGTCCCGCCACTGTCTAGCTGGTGGATCATTGGAAGCCCCAGGCACACTTCAAACCACCATCATGAATCTGGCATTTCAACACCAAGCTGCTATGTTGGGTTAGAGACAACTACAGCTTCATAAATGCAATGGTATGTCCATTAAGGCATTCGGGAGATATTCCAGCCCTGGCGTATTCACTACAGCATTAGTGAATCAGTCCCACTGTGCAGGAACATGTCACCCTTAAGAAAAAGCAGTGCCCATGTGAGTATTGCCACTGTGGTCTGGGTCACAGTTCTGGTTCAAGAAAGATATAAAGTGTAAGTCAGTTTTGTTTTTTTGTTATTATTATTATAGCTGTTGGATTCTTACGGGTATCTGGGGCTTTGTAGAGATTTTCCCCCACTTTCTGTCCAGTTGACAACAGATTAGCCGAAAGGATTTGAGGAAAAACTACAACAGGGAAAAATCTGCATATTTTATTACAACAGGAGTGGATTTATTTTTTATGATTTTGGGATGGTTAGTGATTCTTAGACTAAGTTTCCACTGGCATTAAAAGCCTCAGGTACACAGTGCTGTAAACACTATCAAAACATGAAGTGTTAGCGTCGCATCAGGAGGCGTTTGACACCTCCCATTCAAGTCTATGGTAGCACTTCGCAAACGCTCTGGCAGCCAGTTGCAGTGCAGTTGTGGGGTGTTAAGATTAATATATTTCCTGTAGCGGAATCTGCATTTGTGGAGTGGTTTTAAAGTGCCTTAACGCTCATCAAACACTTCAAAACTGCCCCTAGAGCATTTGGGGAGCATTTTTAACTTGTCATTAACGCTTGTAAAACGCCCATACTAAAGCTCATTAACGCAAGTCTAACACCCATATTAACGCTATAGGAGCCTTTGTTAAGCATTAGAAATTTTAGTCATGTGGGAAAAACTCCTATGAATTTTTGTGAGCACTGACTTGTAGAGGATTTGTCTAATTCAGTTGAGCTGCTTCAACTTTGTTTTCAGGGTTCCTCTTTTTTTCAAACTGTAAACATACTTCAGTTTTTATCAGAAATAAAAATTTGAAAGAGAATCTATCCTTACACTACTCTACCAAAAAATTGTTTTTGTATATCTGTTGTTGTTGAAGATTTCCCCTCACTTCCTGCCTGGTAAAACAAAGATTGAAGTTCTAACCCTTCCCTACTCTATCCACAATTTAAAAATAAAAAACTTTTTGCTCCATCCATCTCCCCATTAACTCTGAACAGCTTCCCTGTCCCTGCTGTAGAGAAGAGCATCCTCACAACATGCTGCCACCACCATGCTTCACGGTTGGGATGGTGTGTACAGAGTGATGTGCAGTGTTAGTTTTCCGTCACACATAGCGTTTTAATTTTAAACCAAGAAGTAAAATTTTGGTCTCATCTGACCAGAGCACCTTTTTCCACGTGTTTGCTGTGCCCCCCACATGGCTTCTCGCAAACTGAAAATGGAACTTCTTATGGCTTTCTTTAACAATGGTTTTCTTCTTGCCACTCTTCCTATAAATGCCAGATTGGTGGAGTACACAACTAATCTGTCCTGTGGATTCTCTCACCTGAGCTGTGGATCTCTGCAGCTCTTTCAGAGTTAGCACCTCTTGGCTGCTTCTCTGGTTAATGCTCTCCTTGTCTGGCCTGTCAGTTTAGGTGGATGGCCATGTCTTGGTAAGTTTACAGTTGCGCCATACTCTTTCCATTTTTGGATGATGGATTGAATAGTGCTCCAGGAGATGTTCAAGTTTGGGATATTTTTTTATAACCTAACCCTGCTTTAAACTTTCCTGTCTGGTGTGTTCCTTGGCCTTTACGATGCTGTTTGTTCACTAAGGTTCTCTAACAAACCTCTGAGGGCTTCACAGAACAGCTGTATTTATACTTAGATTAAATTACACACAGGTGGACGCTATTTAGTAGGTGACTTCTGAAGGAAATTGGTTCCGCTAGATTTTAGTTTTAGGGGTATCAGAGTAAAGGAGGCTGAATACAAATGCACGCCACGCTTTTCAGATATTTATTTGTAAAACATTTTGAAAACCATTTATCATTTTCCTTCCACTTCACAATTATGTGCCACTTTGTGTTGGTCTAAAACATAAGATCCCCAAAAAATAATTTACATTTTTGGTTGTAACATGACAAAATGTAGAAAATTTCAAGAGGTAGGAATACTTTTTCAAGGCACTGTATGTAACATAACAAAAGAAAGGGTAGAAGGGGGGGGAGTATTAGGGTGGAGTGTACATGTTAGGGCCCTCCAAGCCACCCCCAAAACAATATAGAGCCAGCAGTTTGGCATTCCAAAAAAAAAAGGGGGAGCATGACCAAAAAGCCTAAGGGAACTGGGAAACTGTAGTTTAGGGTGATCAGTGAGGGTGTACTAAAAGCAGACCTATCTAGTGGCCCAAGCCAGGAGTAGAAAGGCTGCGGGGGGAGGAAAGGAGAGGACAGATACTGAAGAGATGGGAGGAGGCAGACAGAGGAGTGGGTGAAGGGAGTAGGAGAAAACAAAAGAAAAGAAAGGGGAAAGAAGGGTAAAGGGAAGGAGAAGGTAAAGAAAAGGGGGTAAGGGATCCCCTAGGGGCTGTAAGGAGAGCGATGACAGACCCAAGATAAGGATGGAGAAGGACTTGAGATACACTTTAATGTAATTAAAGTAATTTTCTTAGAGGTAACTATAATTTATTTTTTCATGTCAGAGTTGACAATGTGTGCAGGGGATTATCTAGGGTGAAGGTGAGGGTTGTGTATGTAGTAACCAGTCCAAGAGAATGGTTCCAGGGTCCTCTAGTTTATTGGTGCTTCAGGAGTTTCCTCATAGGTTTAGCATGCTGTCATGAAAGGGGATTGGAAGTTTTCAGATCTTTACTAAATTATACCTCCCCTTGTTAAAGGCACTGACTATGTATCCAAGTCAAAAAACACACTTCTGGACTGACATATTCCTTGCCGATGGACAAAGCATAAAACCCAACATTGATGGGCAGAGACTCTATATTTGAAATGCCAGTGTCTGCCATTATGTATAGTCATTGTACTATTGATTCTAAAATTGTCTGGGCCATCAGGATGTTTGACTCACTCGCTAGATTATGACATATACTACATACAATACATAAATTGAAAGGTGAAAAATATTTGGTAGATACCGGAAATTACTCTCTAGTTAATAGCCATCTTCTAGGTCTTTGTGAAGCCTAGAAAAAAGCTAAATTCTAGGTGGTTTCAGGCATTTTCACCCAGCTTTAAATATATATATATATATATATATATATATATATATATATATATATATATATATATATATATATATATATATACATATACATATATACACACAGTATCTCATATATATACATATACATATATACACACAGTCTTTATGTGACAACACTGAAGAAATGACACTTTGCTATAAGTGAGTATAGAGCTTGTATAACAGTGTAAATTTGCTGTCCCCTCAAAATAACTCAACACACAGCCATTAATGTCTAAACCGCTGGCAACAAAAGGCAACAAAAGTGAGTACACCCCTACGCGAAAATGTCCAAATTGGGCCCAATTAGCCATTTTCCCTCCCCGATGTCATGTGACTCGTTAGTGTTACAAGGTCTCAGGTGTGAATGGGGAGCAGGTGTGCTAAATTTGATGTTTGATACTGGTCACTGGAAGTTCAACATGCCACCTCATGGCAAAGAACTCTCTAAAGGATCTGAAAAAAAGAATTGTTGCTCTACATAAAGATGGCTTAGGCCAGGGATATGCAATTAGCGGACCTCCAGCTGTTGCAAAACTACAAGTCCCATTATGCCTCTGGGTGTCATGCCTGTGGCTGTCAGAGTCTTGCTATGCCTCATGGGACTTGTAGTTCTGCAACAGCTGGAGGTCCGCTAATTGCATATCCCTGGCTTAGGCTATAAGAAGATTGCCAAGACGCTGAAACTGAGCTGCAGCACAGTGGCCAAGACCATACAGCGGTTTAACAGGACAGGTTCCACTCAGAACAGGCCTCGCTATGGTCGACCAAAGAAGTTGAGTGCCTGTGTTCAGCATATCCAGAGGTTGTCTTTGGGAAATAGACAGATGAGTGCTGCCAGCATTGCTGCAGAGGTTGAAAGGGTGGAGGTTCAGCCTGTCAGTGCTAAAACCATACGCCGCACACTGCATCAAATTTCTCTGCATGGCTGTCATCCCAGAAGGAAGCCTCTTCTAAAGATGATGCATAAGAAAGCTCGCAAACAGTTTACTGAAGACAAGCAGACTAAGGACATGGATTACCGGAACCATGTCCTGTGGTCTGATGAGACCAAGATAAACTTATTTGGTTCAGATGGTGTCAAGCGTGTGTGGCGGCAACCAGGTGAGGAGTACAAAGACAAGTGTGTCTTGTCTACAGTCAAGCATGGTGGTGGGAGTGTCATGGTCTGGGGCTGCATGAGTGCTGCCAGCACTGGGGAGCTACAGTTCATTCCGGGAACCATGAAAGTCAACATGTACTGTGACATACTGAAGCCTTCGGAGACTGGGCCGCAGGGCAATATTCCAACATGATAACGACCCCAAACACACCTCCAAGACGACCACTGCTATGCTAAAGAAGCTGAGGGTAAAGGTGATGCACTGGCCAAGCATGTCTCCAGACCTAAACTATATTGAGCATCTGTGGGGCATTCTCAAACGGAAGGTGGAGGAGTGCAAGGTCTCTAACATCCACCAGCTCCGTGATGTCATCATGGAGGAGTGAAAGAGGACTCCAGTGGCAACCTGTGACGCTCTGGTGAACTCCATGCCCAGGAGGGTTAAGGCAGTGCTTGAAAATAATGGTGGCCACACAAAATATTGACACTTTGGGCCCAAATTGGACATTTTCACTTAGGGGTGTACTCACTTTTGTTGCCAGCGGTTTAGACATTAATGGCTGTGTATTGAGTTATTTTGAGGGGACAGCAAATTTACACTGTTATACAAGCTGTACACTCACTACTCTACATTGTAGCAAAGTGTAATAACTTCAGTGTTGTCACATGAAAAGATATAATAGAATATTTACAAAAATATGAGGGGTGTACTCACTTCTGTGAGTGACTGTATATTACTGTTCAGGCGAAATGGATTAATGGATGGATGGATAGTGATCCTTTTCAATTGCCAAAAAGCACCGTAACCGGAACAGATTTTTAATATTTAAAATATTTATGTTTCCCAACTACATAATGACACATACAAAAAAAAAAAATCCAGGGCTTTTTTTTTTTTTATTCTTGACATTCATTTACAATAGTCGTATTACCTGGGTATGTAATGCCCTCTTGTGGCTATTGAACACTCCTAACATCAGTCATATTTTAGATCACAGTAGAATGCAACAAGGGAGGATGAGCGAACCTCATAAACCATGAAAGGTCAAAGGGAGTCAGCAAGCTGCTGAGGATAATATACAGCCAAGAACATGGATTTACTGCTATCTATTCCTCTGCTTTTTATATAGACACTAAAAGACACCCTCAGATTTATGAAGGAATTATCATCATCTTAAATAGAGATAGATGAGGAAAATGCAAAGCTTGAGAACACTGTGCAAGCTGCTACCCTGATATATATATATATATATATATGTGTGTGTGCATACTGTATATATATATATATATATATATATATATATATATATATATATATATATATATATATATATATATATATTAGAGCATTATCATCCTTTTTGTGGTATGCCCAGTGCACTATCCTCTTTTCTTTTTTGCATTTATATATTTGACATTTTGGAATACCAGGTTATCAGTTGTTGCATTAATTTACACCAGTGTGTAAATTAATTAGAAGCTTGTCTAATGTTGCAGATAGCAGCCACATTCATTTTAAAAATGTTGAAAATACTTTCAAAATGATATTAACATGTTAAAGCTTGTATGAAATTTTAGTGGCTGGGTTTACATGTACTTTACAGTCAAAAAAAAAAATTTGCGTGCAATGTTTTTTAAAATTTGATTATCTGATTGAGTGATTCTAGCAGCCACTGTAGATGAATTATGTGTCAAATTATCACTTTAAATGTAAACATATATTTATTTAACTATTAGGGGATTGTAAATATGATTAATAATCTTTTAAGGGTCAGCCTACCAAAAAAAGCAATTCTTGGGCTTTGATCTTTAGGCGTTTCAGCCCTCCAACACTATATATTCTCATTCATCTCAAATGGCTGAATGACTAGTTCCAAAAAGTTTTAAGAAGCCAGCAAATAGTTCATTGCAAAAAAGCCAATGACTTTTCCTTACAGGACTCAACATCAACACAACACCATCACCTGGTTGGCATAACCATGCCTCCTATATGCTCTGATATACAGATGCTCAGAGCCTCAGTAGCCAATAAAGGTTTGCATTTTGACAGTTAAATGCTGAGGGAAATACTCCCAGCTCCACTGGGAGTCTGCCTTAGCCTTAATGCATTTGTAAACCCAACATTTTTATACTCCTGATTTGTACCTGTTGTACCATGTACATGGATAAAAAAAGTATGCTGCTCACTTTATATTGTTTTCCCTTTTGTGAAATTGTGAAACCCCTGGTGATCCTGCCAGTCCCTCTGCTTTCCTATTAAAAACTGATCACACTAAGCAGAGCACACTGTGGTCAGTTTTCTAGCTGTGCTGGGAACTCAGCCTGCTTTCCTCCATTGATAAGACTTGTTCTGAAACGACCCCCCCCCCATGCACAGCCATTAACTTGGAAGCTCAATGTGCTGCAGCTTCTCCTCCCCCCAGCTCTCTATGCAGCTGAGAACAGAGTGAATGTGATCACTTCTAATATTTACGAAAATGTTTTGCCTTTCATTTTATTTTAAACTGAATGAGTTGTTTCACAAGGTGATCATTTACAATCACTTTAAGTCAAAGCAAAAGTCAAGACTTTTGTGCCAATGTGCTCAAGTTCTGGAGTTTAATTGGGTATACCAAGGCTAATATGTAATATATAAAATGAGCTTGTAAGCACCTTCTGATGCCTGTTCTTCATTTACAGTTTTGGTTTTATTCATATATGTAATATGTCCACTCTGGGTACTTGCTTTAACCAACATTGAGTACCATGAGTGGACATAGCTAAGCCTTTAAGCAAAGTAATGGTATTAGACTTATTCTTGATAATAAATCGAAAGATCCTAAGAAGGGTGGCAAAGCTGCTTGGACAAATGATAAATCATTATGGTATTGGTAGGTCCAAGGATCCTATTTTGGGTACAACTTAAGACAGCCAATAAAGAAGATCTAAACTGTAGGTGTCAACTAAAACCAACAAGTCATGGCAGTTCCTCTAGTGGTTGAAGTAATCATACTGAAATATATATATAGCTAAAAAATGTTTTTTTTTTTAGGATGCAGTAGGTCTCCTTAGGGAGATTTCCCTTCAGTACCTGTCCCAAAAATGCAAAACATATTTGTCTCTTATATAGTTGTCCTTAAAATAGGAGTCCTTGCCCTCACCTCTTGTTCTGTGACAACTGTAACATTTTGGACTCCCCATCTTAGCAGATAGTCACTGGCTCTAATGGAAGGGGTTCACCTACTTACCCACATACAGACAACCATAAAAACCTGACAGATATTCTAGTCTTTTTCTTTCAAAGCTTAAAAATTCTATCCACATACTTTAAAGCAGTGTGAACGATTAATATTAAGAATGTACTTAATATAAATGGGGTTGATTTATAAAATAAATTAAGCAAATAAACTAGAGCAACACTAAAGTAATTATCTGTCACAACCAGTCAAATTTCTTTCCGCACTTGAAAAATAAAACCAGGTTTGTCACCATATCCACATGGTCTATCCTCTTTGGAAATCAGACTCTAGATGTACAAGGACCATCCACTATAGTATAAAGAGAGGATGCAAATACCTATTTCACTATATGATTCTGACATTATGTGAAGTTGTTTCCTGTGAGTGCCCAGTGCAAAACACATAGCCCAGATCTCAGTAATAATCCCTGCCCACCTGCTCAAGTAACATGTGAGTGTCAACCGAAAGCTTTTGCTAACATTACATGCAATTCTCAGTCCTTTCTTCTGTCATAATAAATAGAGGCTGCAATTTCAGATTTTACTGCATAAAGGTTCTGCTACTGGGACTAAATGTAGCAGGGTAGTATATATGCCACCTTTCCAACCCAACACCTTCAAGACTTTTGCGCTAAAAAAAGTGACAGTTTCTAAGGACATATATTTTTTAATTAGCCCTTTATTCTACAATGTGCACATTTTCATCCACATATTATTCTATCACCACTATCCACATCAACACCCATTCTCTGCATCCCTGTTCTACAGCCAACACATTCTCTACATTCCTGTTTTAGAGCCAACACATTCTCTTCACCCCTGTCCTAGAGCCAATACATTCTCCACACCCCTGTACTACAGCCAACATCTCCTCCACACCCCTGTTCTACATCAATACATTCGCAGCCCTTTGCTTGCCTTTATCCGGCCCTTGGGGCACTGTTCTACCTACTGACAACAATGATGGGGCACCAATCCTGCCAATGATACCAATGATGGGGGACTATTCCTCCCATTGATACTAATAATGGGGCACCATTCCACCCAATAACACCAATGATGGGGTACTATTCCTGCCACTGACACCAAATATGGGGCACTATTCCTCCCACTGATCCCATTTATAGAACACTATTCATCCCAGTAATACAAATGATGGGCACTATTCATTCCTCTGATACCAATGATGAGGCACTACTCCTCCCACTAAAGCCAATGATAAGGCATTGCTTAATCATATTGAAGCCAAGGCATTTTCTACTCCCACTTGCCACAGTCTGGCCCCTTAACCACTTCAATACATGGCACTCATACACCTTCCTGCCTTGGCCAATTTTCAGCTTTCAGCGCTGTCACATTTTGAATGACAATTGCGCGGTCATGCTACATTGTACCCAAACACATTTTTTATCATTTTGTTCCCACAAATAGAGATTTCTTTTGGTGTAATATGATCACCTCTGCAATTTTAATTTTTTGTGCAACAATTTAAAAAATTCAGAAAATTTAAAAAAAAAACAGTTTTTCTTTGTTTCTGTTAAAATTTTTTGTAAATAAGTACATTTTCTTCTTCAATGACAGGCACTGATATGGCTGCACTGATGGGCACTGATAAGGCGGCACTAATGGGCACCGATGAGGTGGCACCAATGAGGTGGCACTGATGGGCACTGATGATGGGCACTGATAGGTGGCACTGATGGGCACTGATAGGTGGCACTGGTATGTGGAACTGATGGGCACTCATAGGTGGCACTGATGAACACTCATAGGCGGCACCGATGGGCACTTGTAGGCGGCACTGATGGGTACTTATGAACCATTGCCCGCTTAGGCTCTGAAGAAAGGGGTGCTCCCCTGAAACGCGTAAGCCATCAGCCATTTGCGCTGGTCTTATTCTCTCGGCAACAGGTCCTGGGGTGTCGATCCACAGAAACAGCGCTTTTGCGCCCTTTTGAAAGCTATTTATACTAGCTCGTTTGTGAGTATAATTTTTACTGTTTTTATGCTGCATTAAAGTTTATCAGTGGTAATGCACTAGGTTGGTGCGCCCTCTTTCTTTTTTGTGTTTTTTAGCTTGAATACCCATTGTTCAAACGAGGGCTGCAAGACGCTAGGCATTACTTCTATAGGTGGCTGCACCACATATCCAGTTCATGGACACCTGAGCGCAGGAGAGGTCTTTTTTCTTGGGTACTTATGGGTGTCACTGATGGGTACTTATGGGTGGCACTGATGGGCACTAATAGGTGGCACTGATGGACACTGATGGGTGCCACTAATGGACACTGATGGGTGGCATTGCTGGGCATCACTAATTTGTATTGTGCCATAGAGGTGCCAGTCAGTGCCCATTTGTGGGCACTGATTGGCATATGTTTGGCATTTATTTTCACATGTGGATGGCCTTGGGGGATGTACCTGGCCATCCACATGTTAGGAGCTTCCCTGGTGGTCCTAGTGGCTTCCCTGGTGATATAGTATGGGCATCCATTGGGGTTTGCGCTGATAAACAATCAGCGCAGACTCCCCCTGTCAGGAGAGCAAGTGAGGACAAGCCAGTAAGGACAGTAAGGACAGTAATCTGGCCCTTTGTTTAGAAAGTTTGAAGACCCCTGTTCTAGAGCCAACACATTCTTTCTACCCCTCTTGCTCTGCCCTCCCACCACAATCAACTCAAGCTATTCTCCCATCGGGCCCCTTTGGGACTTTCAACAAAAACAGCTTTTGCACTACCTACCTCTAACATTAACAGCTTCAACATTAGCTTCCAGCTTCCACAATCATCTGCCACTTAGCAGTCATCCCACATGACTGGGATGATCCCCTCTCAAACTGCCCCCCAGCAACTCTCACTTCCCCCTACTTTCCATCCAGTCATACAATTACCTTCTCCACCTTCCCTGACACCATCAGCTCAGAATATTCCCAAAACTCCACAGTCAGATTCCACTCTCTCTTCCCCATGATAAGTTCAAGTGAAATGGCACATTCAATATAATAACAAGTGCCCATCTAAAATATTATCTGACAGGGTAGTAACACATATTAGTGTGTTATTAACCACTCAAAGGCCCCCAAATCAATCATCCTAAATAGACCAGGTCATAAATAAGTACACATTTGTTGGTTGGTTATAATACAATTCTGCTGGCATTAAAGAGCATATAGCAGAATTTGCCATCCATGTGTATGATGGCCGATAATTATTGATAAGAAAGAGAGAGTTAAGAGCTTCTGTTAACTGTCAACACGCAAGTAGTTGTATTTAATGTATGCTTTTTTTATCCCTAGAGGGCAGCAAATAAATGTGTAGCAATACACTGCAAGTCATCCTGTGATCAATTGAAGGATAAAATATGTGTGGACTCTGCTTGTAATAAAATAAAGCAAAAAAAAGAACAAAAGTAAACATGCTTTTCCTTTGCAATTTCATCTCTTCTAATCCTAAATTATAGATGCTTATGAAATGGGAAGCTCAGTTACATAATTTGTGTGCTCTACTCATTTCTGCTGCCCTTCTGCCAAAATTGATATATTCTAACATACAGCAGAATAAGCTGAAGTGTTATGCATAAACATTAGCAATAACTATTCTGAAGCTTGCAGCAAAATTGTAAACACGCTCTTTAAATACGTAATTTTATTGGACAAGAGTCTGCGATATTTAACATGCTGCTCATACTGTAGCTCTGGAAAGCAGATGCTGCATTTGTCTGCCCTATGATACTTATGAGTGCTTTTCATGTTGATGTAATGAAATGTATCAAAATGCTATGCACATTACTGGGCATCCAACAACTCAGGCAAGTGGATGGCTGCAGTGCCTGCTTATCTTATGTTTATCTGTCTGGCGAATATTAATCTTCCAGCTTGCCAAGTACTGATGAGGTTAAGTGAATTATTTGTGCTATTGCAGTAAATCAGAGGAGGCGGTGTTGTCCACTACCCACAACTCTACCATCTTTGCCACCTGTTCGTACATCTGTTTGCATAGGAACTGAAGATCACAACTACCAAATGCAGGAAAAGCTTTTTCAACAGCATTAGGCTCTTGGAGGTATGCCTTATTTTATTTTATTTTTTTTC
The DNA here is from genome assembly GCA_037952925.1 of Lithobates clamitans. Taxonomy (NCBI): domain Eukaryota; kingdom Metazoa; phylum Chordata; class Amphibia; order Anura; family Ranidae; genus Lithobates; species Lithobates clamitans. Next base: position 3,262,058 of record JBBGZY010000255.1, on the reverse strand, counting down.
AGTAGTGTTGTGTTGCTTTTAATAAAATTGCTCATTTATCGCATGCTGATGGTATAATTTAATCATTAGACTGTTTTGGACTGAATAAGACCTTTTCTTAAAGAAGAATTCTACTCCTTGAGCTTGACTGACATAAACTGGCCTTGCACAGAGCAAATTTTGGCCAGTTTCTGATGAACCAGCTGAAGTTCATTCAGTGAGTAAACCACCCACTGACATCCACTGAAAAATCAAAGGAGCTGGGCGGAAAATTGTCGGCCAAACAGCACCTGTAGGTGATTAGTCTATTCATGCTCTGTAGGCAGCAAGCTGAACAAAAAAAAAATTGAAACGTGTTTGGCCAGTTTAAAAGGAACATAGACAGATCACCTACCAAAAGTGAATGTTAACTGAGCTTACTAATTAGGATGACAGATGTATTCACTTCAATAAATCAATTATGGTCCAGCAAACATCCATTTTTTTCTTTATTTCCTTCACACATGACAGGTTCACCTTATTAAATATTGGTACTTTTCAAAATGAATATTGATTTGACTAAGTGAATAGCTTCTACTCCTTTGGTGAATCAACCTATTTGTATCTGATATGATTGCAGTGTTAAATTATGTCAGAATCAAACCAGTGGTTTTAGAGTCCATAATGGTTTTGAATTAAATAACTGAGCTGAACACAAAAATAGCCAACGTGGTTCAAGGGTTCGGACATTCCCCCTTCGAGAGGGCTTATATATTATGTGACCTCAAAATGAATGGAATTATCAGTGTCTCTTGTTAGCAGTTATGCTGCCAGGCAACACCTTTATTAGACTGGTCATTTTTAGGTCACATAAAACATAAGCCCTGATGAAGGGGTATCTGAGCCCCAGAAACATGTTGGATGTTCTTTTTTTGCTTTTTCTTTAATCATTTTATTAAAACCTTTCTAGATTATATACCATTGGTAGGTAACCCTTACTGCTTTTTACTTATTACCATTGTCCCTTAACAACAGAAGATCTATAGCATATTATGCATGCACACATGATTCCAAAGTCAGACACACTGCTCAGGAGAGTGTTAGTACTGGATTTGCATATTAATTGCTATCTCATTGCAAAGAAACTCAGTAAGCCCCGGTTCACACAGGGGCGGCACGACTTGCAGGTCGCCTCACCGAGGCGACCTGCACACGACTTTCACGGCGACTTGCAAAACGACTTCTGTATAGAAGTCTATCCAAGTCGCCTCAAGTCGCCCCCAAAGTAGTACAGGAACCTTTTTCTAAGTCGGAGCGACTTGCGTCGCTCCTATTGGAACGGTTCCATTGTTCAGAACGGGAGGCGACTTGTCAGGCGGCTAGGTCGCCTGACAAGTCGCCCCTGTGAAAACCGGCACTTAGAGTGTTCATTGGATATTGTAACAACTTCAACAACACTTATTTTAAAACAAATAGTTTTTAAATGGACTTAAATTTCTTTTTAAATCATCTAAAATTCTGTCATCTATGACTCTTAATCAGTACCTTCAAAATAGAAGCATCTAGCTGATTATAATAAAAGCAGATCTGCCCCAGGATGTAATGGTTTTAGAATAAACGGTATAATTGTAGGCGTCTTTGATTCCTTTCTGCTCTATTTTAAGCTAGTGCCTTATGATCTTCCTTTTTTTATTTTGTCTCTTTCGAATCTGGTATAAAAGATTATTATTATTATGTTTCTTTCTCTTTCACGCACATAGATGAATGATAATTTGGAAAAGATGTGGTTATGTGAATATTAGGTCCCTATTAAGTGGCACAAGCTATTACTCCCACTATGACCTTGAAATAGTTTCTGTCCTTGCCAAGGGTCCTTGGTAAGTCCGCTATAATGTGACTCCTAGAAGCTTCCACATGTGTATTGAAACATGCAGCAGTGCATTGGCAAAACAGGCCACACAGTGGTGTGACAACATCATTTTAAGCTTGCAATCATTTTATCACTAATACTGGCTGTAAAGAAGAATGATATGATCCTCATAAATTGTGATCCAAAAAGAGTAATCATAATCATTCTTGGACTGCCATAGTTTTTTTTATGCCAGAATGAAAATATAAAAAAACAAGGCCCAGATAGTATATTTTGATACTGCATTATGCACTTTACCTTCTGCTTCCTTTCAAGGTCTTCTCCATGTTGAGGATTCCTTGCATCTTGTACAGGAACCACTTATCAATAGCTGTCAGTTTGTTGATTTCATCTAAGGAAATTCCACTTTGTATAGCCTGATATAAAACATAGGATATCACTTTTAAGAAACATGCAATATTTTCATATAATTATTATTATACATTTTATTACTAGCTACTTGCATTGGTAACATAATAAATAATCAGTTGAACTTGATATTAATATATACTATGTGTCTGTTTCACTTCCATACATTTTTATATTCTTTTTATATCTTCAATTATATTTTTATTTTTCTGTCATTTTCACTTCGCTCTACTAAACTTTGATCTTTACCTTGGCCATGCTGTACATACGGGTACTCGTGGGTTCGGCCATCTCTTTCCTTAGGTTGACATCTGATGACCACGCTTTGTTCATTGGAAGATTTGATGTAAAGCCATCTACTGATGGGTGGCACATCCTCAGGGCTTTCTGAAAGCTTTCCTCAAAGGTTCGACCAATGGCCATAACCTATAAAGGGTAGTCATTAAACTTTAGTAATAAAATTGCAGACAAAAAAAAACAAAAACAAAGAGAAGAGAGTAAGATGGTCTGCCTGTAACACTGTTATTTTGCTTACCTCTCCTACACTTTTCATTGAGCTGCCAATTAATCCTGAAGCACCATGGAAACGGTCCAAATCCCAACGAGGTATCTTGGTCACCATGTAGTCTAGACTGGGCTCAAAGCAGGCAGTGGTCTTCCCTGATACAACATTTTTAATTTCTGGCAAAGGAATTCCCAAGGCAATTTTGGCAGCAATGAAGGCCAGAGGGTAGCTAAAAAAAGTAGATAATATTATATAGTATATGTGCTGCAGTTCAGACCTTCGAATTATCAATATCCTTATCCCAGGACAGTGTTAACTTACCCAGTGGCTTTGGATGCCAAAGCTGAACTACGAGAGAGTCGAGCATTAACTTCAATGATGACATACTCCAGTGAGGTTGGATGAAGAGCAAACTGTATATTACATTCTCCAACAATACCCAAGTGGCGTACAACTTTGATGGAGACTGCTCTCAGCATCTGACACTCCTCATTGGACAAAGTCTGGCAAGGAGCGACAACTATGGAGTCCCCTGTTCATTAAAGAAAAAATTACATCAGTTAAAAATCAACTTATAAATAGACAAGCTTGTTTGGGCTCCCAAAAAACACCAGGTGAGGCATGGCATACCTTACTATTAATTAAAGTCAACCAAAATAATAGCTGGAAAGAGAAGGGTTGTTGAGGAGTAACAAAGACAGTTCCAATTTCAGATGCTTTGAAAATGAGGCAATAAATTTAAAGGTTTGATTAATTAACAAGAATATACAGCAGGACAAAAGAAGAACTTAAATGATATGCATAAATTACTTTAGTGATTGTACATTTTGTAGAAAAATGTTCGTTAATAGCTCCTTCTCTTACTTCAACTTAGATTTGAACAAAAAATGAACTTCAATATAAACATTTATTACTAAAATAATTAATATGTCCAACAATCAGGGTATTTCTCAGAATTGTAATGTTAAGATGAAGGGGTACTGTATGTTTGTATAGGTAGAACAGTGGCGGCCGCTCATACAGGGCGCAGGGGCGCCGCCCCCTTAATCTCCATGCACCCTGCCCCTAATCTCCATGCAGGGTTCCGAACACATGGATTTCTGTGGGGTTTGTTTTTTTTAGAAGCACGTGATTAGAGCCTGAGGCTCTAATTGGCTCTAAAAAGGTTGGGCTCGAGTGCAGAGCACTGTGCCCTGAGCCCACCCACTTGTGTGACATTAGCGAATTCATATTCGCTATTGTTTTCCTGCTTCTCCTTCCAGCCAATCTGGAAGCAGGTCCTAAGACCCGATTGGCCAGGAGGAGAAGCGATCATATTGGCCGGTAGAAGAAGCAGTGGGGAAGCCACCATAGCCACCCAGGAAGCAGCCAAGGAGGAGAAGTAGCTAGGAAGCGGCCGAAGCCTCCCAGTAATCCGCAGAGCAGGAGAAGCAGTGGGGAAGCCACAGAAGCTGCCTGCAACCTGGATGGGGTAAGTAGTGCGCCCCCCCAAAAAAAAAATTGAGCACCAGCCGCAACTGATGTAAAACTAGGTTTAGAGATTGGGACAGATTACAAGTTTGTTTGAGAGGTTAGTGTGAGGTTAAGGGTTAAAGAGACATTGGAGAGGATTTACTAAAACTGGAGAGTGCAAAATGTGGTGCAGCTCTGCATATAAACCAATCAGCTTCCAGTTTTTTGTTTTGCTTATTTAAACAAGCTGAAGTTAGAAGCTGATTGGTCACCAGATTTTGCACTCCCCAGTTTTACTAAGTCAACCCCACTGTCACTTACTATTTAGAGCAGATAATTAATGTCTGCTGATAGACCCCTAAGCAAGGTATCCTCATTCATCCACATTCTCTTTCTGCTTCCCTCCTGCAGAAGTCAACACTGGGAAAGATTCAGTGTCAGATGTTGTTGGAGCTTACCTGGGTGGATGATGTCACTGCCTCTCCCCATGTGACAGTGTTCAGGCCTAGAGATTTGATGCTCAGTCCCTAACACTGCTCTATGGGTGAGGTCAAATTCTGCCCGATGCCTAGAAACTGTCAGGGCACCAGATGGGTGCTCCAAAGGAGTGGGAATGCAGCGAGAGCAGTGAAGGAACTTGGATTAGTGAGTTTACCTTCCTGTGTGGGTTGGTTAATAGCAAAGTGGATATGCAAAATGACAGTTTCAAATGTACATGTAGTGCTACACCCATAACAGCCACTAATTAGGATGGGTCCTCTGTTCTTTGCCTCAACCTTTTTCAAAAAAAACTGCAGCCCCTCTAACACACCAGGTTTAGTGTACAAACATACAATATTACAATAAATCACTGAAAGTAACACCTTAGTACTCATCACTAGCTTTATCAAAGAAATAGGCACCAAATCAGGAAGTAAAGGCAAGCTTAATATATTGTCATTCAATATGGTTTGTAGCTAGGCAAGCACAAAATGGAGTCTCAATGGCAGCAACACAATTTAGCACATAAAGTGATTAACAGGGAAAACTAGGCAAAAAATGACATTTGGCATCCAGATCAGCATAAACATGGCCGTGTGTCAGGAAATGTATACTAGCAGCTAAAATGGTTCTTATAGATGGATTCCTGTACATAGTCGCAAGCTAATTCATGGTCCCTTATATGCACCTGGGAAAGGTGAATGTGCCCATGCACGTGTGTGTTCGCGTCAATATCTGTTTGTGCAGGCAAGTGTATCTGCCGCCCACATTGCCCAATCGGGCTATTTAAACTGAACCTGTACTATGATCCATTGCTGTCTTGTCTACAGCATTCCTGTGCATACCTGCAACCCGTTACTCTGCATCTGACTACAGTTACTGACCCGGCTTGTCTTGACTACTCTTGAACTCTGCCTGCACTGATGCTGGCTTGCCCCTCACCTTCTAGTCTGCCTCTGTCCAGTGGCAGCTGGTAAAGTTTTAGGATAGGGCGCCAGACCCCGTCCTTACTTTTTGACCACTTCCACTTCCCATAAGCCCCACCCCTTATAGAATCCACCCACTCTGTCCCCTGTATTCCACTTGCTTCCACCCATAGTGTCAGGAGCATACAGCTCAGCATCACAGATACGGTATACAGTATAGCTCAGCATTACAGATACAGTACATAGATCAGCACCACAGATACAGTATACAGATCAGCACCACAGATACGGTATACAGATCAGGACCACAGATACGGTATATAGATCAGCACCACAGATACGGTATATAGATCAGCATTGATTGTCTAGGGTGGGAGGGGGGGTCTGTTTAGGGTGGAGAGGGAGGGGAGTTATTGTTAGGGTGAGGAGGCAGGGAGGGGGTTATTGTTTAGGGTGGAGGCAGGGAGGGGGTTATTGTTTAGGGTGGAGGCAGGGAGGGGGTTATTGTTTAGGGCAGAGAGGCAGGGAGGGGGGTTTGTTTAGGGTGGAGGAAGGAAGGGGGGTTATTGTTTGGGGTGGAGAGGCAGGGATGGGGTATATTGTTTAGGGTGGAGGCAGGGAGGGGGTTATTGTTTAGGGTGGAGAGGCAGGGTGGGGTTATTGTTTAGGGTGGAGGCAGGGGGGTATTGTTTAGGGTGGAGGCAGGGAGGGGGTTATTGTTTAGGGTGGAGAGGCAGGGGGTATTGTTTAGGGTAGAGAGGAAGAGAGTGGGTTATTGTTTAGGGTGGAGGCAGGGAGGGGGGTTATTGTTTAGGGTGGAGAGGAAGGGAGGGGAGCCGTTTTAGGGTGGAGAGGCGGGGGCGCTTTAGCATGGTGAGGCAGGGGGGAGCATTTTAGGGTGGAGAGGCAAGGAGGGGGGCCATTTTAGGATGCAGGAAAGGGGGGTTTAGGAACCCCACAGCTGCCAGTCACTGCCCTGCACCACAACACTCAGTAGCCTCACCCTCCCCCCTCCATGAAGCTCTGCAGCAGCGGAGAAAAGTGAACAGAGGTGGGGGAGGGGGAGCCAGGCTCACGGCAGGACACACTACACAGCGAGTGGAGCAGTCACTCTGTAGCCACCCTGCAGAGGCGTCTGAGGACTCGGGGATGGGAAGCATGTTGCCGGGAGGGAGAGACATGTAAAAATCCTCTGTCATTCACAGTCAGTGAGAGAGATCTCCTCCGATCCCCGCACTCAGTCACTTACCTTCTGCTCTGGTACACAACGCTCGGGCTCAGCTCTGCACCCACCCGCCGTATCTGTGATCGGCTCCCCACCTCACATTACAGGGCTCCGGGTTGCAGTAATAAAGTAGTCTCAGTGTCCGCACTCCACTCCATCTCCAGGGAAACTGGAAGTGACGCCGTAGTGCTGAAAAAGCAGGGCCTAGTCACCCTCCGGTTCCAGCCAATGAAAATAAATGGACAAGAGCCAGGGACAAATCACTGGAGAGTGGGAGTGTGTGCGGGCGCACGGCTTGCGCCCTGCACATGCCCTAAACACGGGCAAATCAGCTTTTCAGCTTGCAATCAGCTGATTGCAAGCTGGGAAGCTTCCCATAGACCGCTGTGTGTCCGGCGCCTGGTCACTCTTAAAATGACTTTTTTTATTTTTAAATGGACGGCCACCACTGGCTGTGTCCATTGCTGCTGCTCCACTAATCTGTGACCGACCTAGACTATACCCTGACTTTACTCACCTGCACCTGACCTGTCTGCCTGTGTATATCCCAACCTGTCTGATTCTGTTCCAATCATTGCTGGATTGCCAGCCGCAAGCATCTGCCTACTATCCACTGGCGCCTACTCTCCACATGTCTGCTACCAGCCTGTGCTTTGCCTGTCTGCTGTTGTCTCTTCCTGCCTACTGCTCACCGGTTGCTACCCGGCATCCCTGCTCTGCTGTGATCCGTTCTCTGCTTGGCCTGGATATCCTGTGCAGCTCTGCTGTTAGCAAGACCAACAGGCACACGTGCCACTCTGCGCTCCTGCACTAGCTGGCTACTCGATCAGGGGCCCAGAATCAGAGGTGTAAGAGAGGCCTTCCTCATCATATCAGGCTCTTCTACCAGCTACCTTACACCACCACCAGTGCAGCAGTGAGCAGAAGTAATGAGCAGTGGTAAGCAGACAGTGAGTGGATGCTCCTGTTTTTTTTTGGCAGCAGTGTAGGTGCTGTGATGTGGGCGGCGCTGTGCTGCCTCGGGTGTCTTCACTCCCAGTCTCAGGATCAGCACTCTGCTGTTATGGTCCCTCGCATTCCCGATTTCAAACAGAGGTGCTCTCTCTTTAACTCCCTTGGCGCCAAGAGAAAGAACTTTCCCAGGCAATTTAGTAAATATCATCTCTCACTTTCATTGCACAGTGCATAATGGGATCTGTAGTGTAAGGAGTTTGTTGGCCCCATTATATGGCTGCCATCTTAAACTACAATTCCCAGGATCCTCAGCATTCTGCAGTGATCTGAGATGTGAAGATGCAGGAATTTGGGTGAGCTGAGGTGCGAAGGTGCAGGAACTGGGGTGATCTGAGGTGTGAAGATTCAGGAATCGTTCCTGATCTGAGGTATGCAGGTGCAGGAACTAGGGTGTGAAGGTGCAGGGACTGGGGTGATCTGAGGTGTAAGGGTGCAGGATTTGGGGCTGATCTGAGGTGTGAAGGTGCAATCATTGGGGCTGAGCTGAGGTGTGAAGGTGCAAGAATTGGGGTGACCTTAGGCTTGAAGGTGTAGAAATTGGGATGATCTGGGGTGTGAAGGTGCAGGAATTGGAGTGATCTGAGGTGTGAAGGTTCAGGAATTGGGTCGATCTGAGGTGTGAAGGTGCAGGAATTGGGGTGATCTGAGGTAAGAAGGTACAAGAGTTGAGGCTGATCTGAGGTGTGAAGGTGCAGGAATTGGGGTGATCTGAGGTGTGAAGGTGCAGGAATTGGTGTGATCTGAGGTATAAAGGTACAAGAATTGTGACTGTCCAGAGATGTGAAGATGCAAGAATTGGGGTGATCTGAGGTATGAAGGTTAAGGAATTGGGGTGATCTGAAGTGTGAAGATGCAGGAATTGGGGTGTTCTGAGGTGTAAAGGTGCAGGATTTGGGGTGATCTGAGGTATGAAGGTACAAGAATTGGGACTGATCTGAGGTGTGAAGGTGCAGGAATTTTAGTGATCTGGGGTGTGAAGCTGCAGGAATTGGGGTGATCTGAGGTGTGAAGGTTCAGGAATTGGGGCTGATCTGCGGTGTAACGGTGCGGGAATTGGGGAGTTCTGGGGTCTGTTGCGCAGGAATAGGGCTAATTTGAGGAGTATAGGTGCAGGAGTTAGGGCTGATCTGAGCTGTGATGGTGAAGAAACTTGGACTGATCTGAGGTGGGAAGGTGCAGGATTTGGGGTGATGTATGCAAGGCACAGGGGACTTCCACTCAGTGTGTCTGTCACTGCCACCATCTTTCTGCACCTCCTGGGGGACAAACCATCCCTCAGAGCTGACATTGTAGGTAGGTACTATGTGCACTACTCTCAATAAAGTAATATAAAAAAAATTGAGTATACTAGTATTACTTTAATTACATCAGTATTTTCTTAATATACAATACATGTGCTTAGGTAAGAGGTTTAATACTGTTCTAGTGGAAAAGACTCAGGTAGTGCTGAAAATCCATGGGTTAGGGGGCGCAAATTACTTACCTTGCCCCGGGCGCTGACAACCCATGCTACGCAACTGTCTAACCTCACACACTGTACACTCAATAGAAGGGCAACATGGAGGATAATTTACTAAACAAATGGAATGTGTTCACTGCAAAATGAATGTTCATTAAGCTTAGTGAATAAAGTGAAGCTGTGTTCACTTTGTAAATGGAAATGTTCTACTCCATCAGTAAATCAAGCAATGTGTGTGAAGTCAGGCAAATGATTAGCCAGCCGCTGTCAGATATCATGTGACCTCTGACTCTCAGCAGTAGCAGGTTCCAAATTCCTACCCTGACAGGTTCCATTTATAACAAAAAATGCAATTAATGCAACTTCTCAATTACTAAATTATAATAATAAAACTAAAATATTAAATATAATAAATACTATTATTTTTGTTGCTGCTCATACACTTAACAGGTGATTCCACAACACCCTCTTTAGATAAAAATACCACACAAAATGAGTGTAGCGCAACAATATGTGATGAACATAAATAAATATAACTGCATTTAAATATACCACTGAACCTGGAAATCACAATCTACATTCCAAAGGTACATATATTGGATTGGGGAATGAAGGGACTTTAAAGGTGCCATAACACATAAGTCATAGAAAAAACATTTCTTTATTGTGCTTTACACATTAAAAAACAGAATACAAATACTGTTGAATCCTTAAAACCAACAGAGAATATCCAAATACAAATTCTTATGTTGTTGACAAATGCTCTTTGCTCGACATGTTTCGCCAATCTGCTTCTTCAGAAGCCACAAAGCATGATCTATTGTCACAATATGGATATCCAAGAAATAAGTGAACAGCATTTACAGGAAACTATTTGAGTCCATGCACCAAGGAAACTGACCCCACAGGTATTAGTAGGCCATAGGGGGAGCAAAAAGAAGCCAGGGATCTTTCTGAAGACTCAAATACATTCCAGAATATGGCAATATATTCAATGGACTGCAGGGAGACTAAGGGAGAGGAACCCAAGCATAAACCCTAGGATCATCTATCTATTAGATGCCCCGATTGATGCTCCTCAACTCCCGCAGATTTTTCACCTACATGGTGGAGGCACATATGGCACATAAGGAATAGTGAAGATTTTGAATCACTTTTCACACAGTGGCATGTTTGTTAAATTACAGCAACTGAAGACTGATGTTACATGTTTTTTGGACTTATTTATTTCTATTTATCACAAATTTTTGCGCTACACTAATTTTGTGAGATTCCATTTATATACATTTTTAGAGTTTTTACATGGTTTATAAGATTCTCATCTTCATATTTCAATAAATCTTACTGATAGTGTTTGAAATAAAGTACATTTGTCAGTACCACACATATATAATTTCACATGTGGAAATTCAAATGTTTACCTGTATGGACCCCCATAGCATCAACATTTTCCATGTTGCAGACGGTAACACAATTATCTGCTGCATCTCTAACTACCTCATACTCAATCTCTTTCCAGCCTACAACTGATCGTTCCACCAAGATCTGGTTGGTCATTGCCAGAGCCTTTAATATAAAATAGAGATTGTCAGAGTTGAAAGCCATTATACCATGTCAATATTGTATGCTCTAAAATTATTATAAAACATGAATTGCAGGAAGAAGATTAAAATGAAGTGTAACATTAAAGTTTCTTTGATTGGTTCTACATTTTTTGATAATATCTAGACTACTATATTTGACTATCTGCAACCTTTAGTTATTCTTACACAAACACAATAAATACATGCACTGGCTGGGAGAAACACTAAGGCGGGCCATTTCGAAGTTTCAATTCCCCCATCAACACAGACAGTCTTGACGGAGTGGGGAGGTAAAGCCTTCCCCATCAGGAGAAGACAGTGATTATCGCTAGCAGCTATAGTAGCCACTTGTGATAATCGCAAGAGAACCTGGCAGGCTGGCTGTACCCACGTTGATCAATCGATCAACTTGGTACATTCAGCCTGCCCATTAACGGTTTGATAATACAGTGATAATACAGTGATCAGTGACAATACTGTACACTGTGACCAGGAGGGCAATCAGGGGGTTAACTGTGTGCCTAACAAGTTTATGTGTGCTGCTTTTACTCACAGATCTGGCTGGCTTTCCTCCCTGATTTCTGCTCTGAAGGGTAGTTGAAATCAGGGAGAAGAACCAGCCAGATCTGGCTTGTGTGTTTACTAACACACACAGATCTGTACTGTGATTGGCCCCATCAATCAGCAGGACAACAGCCACAATCTTTGCCTAAGAGCCTGCCTGTCCAATCACAGCACGAGAGACAGGGGGCACCTGTAAACCTGGAAGTTCAGCACAACCTCGCTATGGGTACATCGCTGAATCCATGGGAGCCACCCGCCAGCAGTAAATTAACTGTTGGAGGTCAGCAAGTGGTTAAAAGCTTATCTGAACCCAGAAACAAAAATGTAATGTTTACCAATTCTTAAGCAAGGTATACATATGCAGTTTATTTTTGTTCAACCAGCGTGTCCCTGCATCAACACAAGCAATGTGGATGCAGGGATCTCTCCCACTGCACTATTGTATCCTGACAGCAGGGACTCCCCTGCTGTCAGAATACACAGATCAGAGCAGCAGCCATTGACTGCATGCACTAATAGAATTCTAGCAGGACCGTTCGAACAAATGTTTCGGTGACAATTGTCTTAGATCGGTATTTCTCTTACTTTGGTAAGATTTAATTTATTGTCTGTTGTGTTTTCCGGACAGAAAGTGAAGAATAACCTCCTCAGTGGGATACAGATGGTAAAAAATAAACTGCAACAAATAAACTGAATGGATTTTAACCTTTGAAGGTTAGATTTTAGTAATGATTAGCCATTCAACATACTTCAACTTAATGCATTTTTTATTTATTTTTAGCTTGAGCTTTTGCATTAAAAACCATTACATTGGTCCATTAAGTCAGTACAAGTGCTGCAGATATAATGTAACTTAGGATACGTGAATGGACAACTTGCTGGTTAATTTCCCGCGCTCTGAAAAGCTTATTTTTACCATTTTAAGTAATTTTTACCTTTGTTGCCAGGTCTGTGAGTGTTTCCTTGTCAGGACAAAGTCCTGACCCCAGACCACCTAAGGCATAGGCAGATCGAATCATGACAGGATAGCCAATTTTATCAGCTGCTTCCAAAGCATCTTTCACCTACGAGAAAAGAGCTTTATTACCTAACATGTAAGGTCAGACAGATAAGGCAGTTAAAATAATGAGGAAAATGTTCAAATAACTGTTACCTAACAGCCATATATCCAAAATACATCCTTTTATTAACTTATTTGCAGCAAAGTTTAGAATAAATGTCACTTTCTGACTTTTTTTCACTGACTGTTTTTAAAGTGGTTCCTAAGGCTTAAGGTTTCTTACTTTAAAGTGAACTTTATGTAAAAAATAAAAATGTCCAAGCATGCAGAAGAGACATACCAGTATCTAAAGCCAAAGCTCTATCTATAGCCAAACCTTTTTTTTTTTTTTTTTTTGTAGCTTTGGATAGAGTAGGGAAGTATCAGAATTCCTGTCCAGTTTTACTGTTATCTGGGGCTCTGTTACTGACTTTTTCCCATACTTTCTGTTCTGGGGACAACCTTTACCAGACAGGGAACTGAGGAAAATTTGCAACAGGGAAACAGACAGCAATAAAAAATGAAACAGTGCTGCAATTGGTGAGTTGAAAAGGTTATCCCTAGGACAGAAAGTTAGGGGAACTCTCCAGACAGAAGTAAAGCCTGACAGGGATTCTAATCCTTTCCAACTTCATCCAAAATGTAAAAATAAAATTTGGCTATAGATACACTTTAACACTTGGCTAACCACAAGAAAATAAATAGTTTTTTTTAATACAATGTGAGCCAGACCTAAAATTCAAGTCTTTGACAAGTCTTTGAAAAGTAATTGACACATGGAAAAAAGCAAGCCCTTCTAAACTGCATTTTCAAATTAATGTAATGAATAAATGAACAAGAAACCTAACATTTGACTTTCAAAATTAAACTAAGGAGTAGATTTACTAAAAGCAAAGAGCATGTGCAGGTTGTGAGTGCAATTGCACTCTGCAAGTGCAGTTGCTCCAGAGCTTAGTAAATTAGGTAAAGCTTCAGTTTATAAGAAATACCCAATGGCGTGCAAGGAAAATTTAAAAAAAATTATGTTTGCAGATGACTGGATGATGGAAATCATCAGAGCGTCCCCTCATTTACTAAGCTCTGGAGCAAATGCACTTGTCTATTTGCCTTTAGTAAATCAACCCAAGTCTTTAACATTTATAATACTTTCTTTCGCTACAATTAAATCAAAACCTCCACTCCAAACTGTTATTTTATTATAGTAAAGAGAGATAGGGCAGGCTTTGTGTAAAATAATTATAAAGTAATAATAATGCTGTAGCAGTTTCTCAATATGGTAGAATGTTAAAAGTAGATTTTACTTTTATACTGTGCCTGCTCCCATCACTCTGCATATTAGCCTTTAAAAGCTTAACTAAAGTTGAAAAAACAATTGCTAGCAGCAAGAACCAGTCAATGAAAACAGCCAAAGACCAGTACACAGAAGAAGACAAGGAGAAGATGCTGGCAAGGGACCTCGCAGACTCCAGACTATTGACCATAGGTGTTTTTGACTTTAGTTCCATTTCAAGGCTCAATTTAAAAGCAACATTATTGTGAGGCATTATAAAATTCACCTTATTCTTTTCAAAACCACATGTGAAAATCAGCCTTACCGATTCCACAGCAAAACTGGGGGCAATAGGTTCCTTAATTTCATTTAGTTTGTCAGAGAAAAGCTGTCTGTCTTCTGTAAACATGATGGACTCCACTGAGGTGCCCAAAACCCGTACTCCGTATTCCTTGAGTACCCCTCGTTTGAAAAGTTCCACACCTGCCATAGATAAAAGGAGAATTAACTACAAAGAAGAGTTTGTCTATTTCAAATCCACAGCTTGTTTGTAGAATAACATTTGTGTTGTTTTTCATGTGTTCTTTTTTTGTAACAGGTCCTAAGGCAGTGGTTCTCAACTCAAGTCCTCAGGACCCACCAACAGGCCAGATTTTAAGTATTACCTTGGGGAGATGCAGACAAGAATACTACAATCACTGAGCAGCAAATGATAGCACCTGTGATGTATTTTAGGTATCTTGCAAACCTGGCCTGTTAGTGGGTCCTGAGGACCGGAGTTGAGAACCACTGTCCTAAGGCATCATATATAGCAGAATTTAACCAAATTTAGGTAATCTTTTTAAGTTTTTTTACATACTTCTCCCAACAAATCCAAATATCCTTCTGTTTGATTTTAGCATCTTCTGTATTTAGGATGGAGAGGGTAGTTATATCAATGAGAGCATCTTCTGATCCCTGTAAGTGTGCAATACCAACTCAAAAGCTGGTTAACTGGAACCATATGGTACAGGGAATGAGCTGGGCATAGCTAAACTCAGGGGATGTCTTCCTTGTGTAGCCTTCCTCAAACTGGTCTGTTCTTTGTTTATCTGTACTTTCTCAGACTGCATTGAGAGCAGGGGCATTGCTAGGTCTACAAAAGATCTGGGGCTAGAGCCCATAGCAGCGTAGTAAAGAAAGTTATACACTTGGGTGGGCATACACATGTATATACAGTAATATATGTGTATGTGTGTATGTGTATCCCCAGAGAGCCTCCCCTTTGCATCAGGGTCCCCAAAGAGCCCCCCCCCTTAAATCAGGGTCCCCAAAGAGCCTCCCCCTTAAATCAGGGTCCCCAGAGAGCCCCCCTTACATTAGGGTCCCCAGAGAGCCTCCCTTTGGGGACCCCTGCAGAGACTCGGGGCTATGGGCCCCAGATTTGGGGCTATAGTCCCAAAAGCCAGCCCCTAGCAACGCCACTGATTGAGAGTATTGGGAGCTGATCATGTGGCCAGACCAGAGCACCTCCAAAATAGGTAAGTATAGATATCTTTCCTTTACAGGGTAGTTAGAATGGTGTTAGAACAGGGGTGGGAACAGGTTAAAGCTTAGGCAGTATTTGACTAGACTTCAACTTTAAACTTTTCATAGCACATGCGCTTTAAAAGTTAGATAATTCTTCAGATAAGAAACAAGAAAAAAAAAATTTTATTGCCTTCAATTTTTCTCGTCACTACAGTTGAAAATGATTGTTAACTTATCCCCATTGACCATTGGAAAATCAGAGGTTTTGAAAATGAACATTTTGTTACACAATTCTAACCTTGTATGACCAGATTTGGGCTGTACTCACCGCAGTTCAGAGCTGTCTGTCCACCCATTCCCAAGATAATTCCGTCAGGTCTTTCTGCCTTAATGACTTCGGTGACAAACTGTGGTGTGATGGGTAGGAAGTAGACTGTGTCAGCTTGCTTGAGGCCAACCTCATTAGTCTGGACAGAGGCAATGTTGGGGTTCATAAGAACTGTTTTCACATTTTCTTCCTATGGGACAAAGATTTCATGAGATATGCAACAAACAAAACAATTATTGTACAATCAACTTTTGTCTTTTAGCAACATACACATGTAGAATAGTGTGTTATTAATCATTTTTATTCTCTGGCACCCAACAGATCATATTAGACAAGATCCATATCATATAAAGCACTGTAAGAACTGTAGTTACAGATAGTTCCAAGTTTACTTTAATGCAATATACGGTAAATCTTTCAGTAAAGTTGTTTACTTTTTTTTTTTGCTACTGCATTTCTCTTTTTTAATGACTTCCCAACTTTGTCCTCCCATGGGTGCCCAGTTTGCTCATTGTCAATTAAAATTTTGTCTTTGGCTTCTAAAATAACAAAATAATAATTTAACACAATGATCTTTACTGAATGTTTTTTTTCTGCATCCTTCAAATCATGTGACAACATATCCTACTTAATTTAGTACTTTCATGGTAGAGGAGAAACAGAAAAATGTAATGGTGTAGGCCCAAGGGGAAATGGTGATTTTGTTACACTATGGTCCCAGGGCAGTTTGGATGATACATAAGAATTAGTGTACACAGACATTTGTGTTTTGCTTCTGACATGAGTCTGTAAAACATTTCTGTAGGTATGACTGTATTATTATCCTAATGGAAACCTTTATTGTGAGAAATGCAAAGGCTGCCATTGCTGATTACCTCCTCAAAAAAAGGCTAAAGATTTGCAAAGCTGAAATTGACTATTGAGTATAAAGAGCACTGAAGTGCAGAACTTTTTTTAATTCCATGGACCCCCTTGGGATTTGAGGACCCAGGCAGCTGCTAGTTCTGACATTTTTACAATATGTCACTGCTTAGGGGTATACTACGATGTTGGTCTTACAGCATTATATTAAACAGCAGGCTTAGACTCTGTTTAGACTAATCTCAGGTAACTCTATTCCCACCCAAGCTTGAAATAAAGGTGTGTAGGTAAGCAACCATCCACCCTTCCACTTCCTCGGGTGACCATGACCTGTATACATTTACTATTCATATACAAAGTCTGAATTTATGATAATCACTGTGTCTAATAATATAGAATAAAAATGCACTTACTTTCATAGCCTTAACTGCCTGTGACCCAGAATAATCAAACTCTCCTGCTTGCCCAATAGAGAGACCTCCAGAGCCCAGGATGAGGACTTTAGCTACCTACATAGTAAAAGATTTAATGAACAGCAGGGTATTAAAAACAAATATTTTAAAACAGGAAAAAATAGACAGAAATACATTGGAAATACTTAAAATAATTGAGGCTAACATAACAAGAAACTCAGTTCTTAACAGGGAAGATTCTCCTACATTATGATGGCCTTGCCTCTATACTGCTTTCCCAGCACCTCCCTTGTGTGCCCTGCCATCCTTCTGTTGATACAGATACAAGGCTTAACAAGGCTAAGTTTATGTATGTAGCTACTATTAATATGTAGCTTATATTAATACTTTAAATGCAAATTAAACAAAAACCTAATTTTACTTAATTTTATATAGTATCATACTGGGTGATCCCAAAACTTTTAGTAAAATAACAAAAAAATCATTGGATTTGTTGGAACAAAATGCTCACCAATCATCATTGATTATAGTCAATACTGAAAAGCACAACCAATCGTTACCCTACCATAAACAAACGTATTTTCAAATACGTATTTATATTTCCATATGCAAGCAGCATGTGGAGCTATGAGTTCCTTTTTTACATGTTTTAGCCTTTCCTTATATACTTTGTTCAAAGCTTTTTGATTTTTGGACTTAATAGCTCAAGCTGTAATTTATAACAATATAACTATAGCTTGCTTCCTTCCATTCGACTCTCTTCAGAGTGCCCTATACTGACATTACAGAAGCAGACAGGGGAATTCATAAATATTGTCTTTGACACTCTTTAGAATTCCGCCGTGTCTCCACACATCATTGCAGGCGACAGATTCATGTGTCTGTTGAAAACAGGTACATAAACTTGTGGCAAGCACCGTGGGTGGAGGTGTAATGAGGCCATTGTGTCCATACAGACTCAACTTCCTTCTTGAACTGAGCACCCTCCCCACTGTTGCAGCTGTCACACGCACAGCACAGCAGTCTCTGAATTTTTAGGCTGAGTTGGTGGAGCTCAATGGGTATTCAGAGATACTAGTTCCCCATTAGGTTTGCTCCCCTTGCGTTTAAAAGCAGGTAGTGGGCAGATCCATAGCCAATAGACAGCCTGCTATTGGCTATAGTATCTATCCAGTCCCTGCTGTCAATCACAAGGAGGGAGCAAACCTAATGGGGAACTAGTGCCTTCATTCCCCCATCAGGCTCTGCCCACTATCAGCTTCATTGGTTGCTAGGAGGCTTTTGGCTGCAAAGCCAACAGCATCCTTAAAAGAGAAGTATGGGAATATTTTTTTTTTAATCATACCTACCTAGGTGGATGCAGCTTTGGTCCAATGCTGCATCTGCCCCCCCGCCATCTCTAACACTCAGAACCGAGAGATCAAACACCGCCAATTGCTAGATTCTCACAGCTCCCTGAGCAGAGAGCTGGTAGTTGTCAGTCACCAGCTCTCAGCTCTGCCTCCCCGTGCTCACTGGAGCGCTGGGTTGTGGAGGGGGCGGGAGCAGCGGCTCAGGTTCTCAGCGGCTCGCTGAGAGGCTGAGCCGGGTGCCAGTCCAGGCATGTGGGCAAATCCCATACATATGTTTGCAATTTTGCCAAAGTCTGAATCAGCTTTGTGACATCAGCCAGCATCGGGCTTCAGCCCGCTGTCTGCTGAAAACAGGTCACAGGAGTACAGAATGAACTGCATTCCTGTTACCCACTGGAGAAGTACAGCCAAACAAGCTTTGGGTATACTTCTCCTTTAAGAACAAGTGACAGGTGAGGGGGGGAGAGGTGGGGTAGTGGTGGCAAACATGCTGCCAGCTACACAGCGTACAGGGGCAGGCACTCTTCCTGCCCCTTTACATCAAATTACTGCTGGCCTTAATTATCTCCAGTTTCATTATCTATGAACTGGAGGTAATTATTTTTGAATTTGTTGCAGGAATTGTGCCATTTGTAAAAGTAGCACTATTAAGAATGACCTGAATCCGCCTCTCATTTTGGTCAAGCTACTGAAATGGGTGGCAGAGATTTTATTAATCTGGTGCAGGCCATTTTAAAGGGCATTACTGCCAGAGAAGTGGTGCTAATGCTTTATTGAACTCCCCAGATAGTGCCTTAAAGGAAACAGCATTTGTGTGCTCTCTCTTTAGAAAAGCTATAATGCCAATTATCACAAGTTTCCCTTTTTATAAAAGGTTTATTTTAAAACAAGGATTGTAGATATGTAGAAAAAAATAGATAAAATAGTTTAAATTCATATAAGCTTTAAAACTTTGTAAAATAAAAGTAATCAAAAAGCAATAAAGCTTCCCTTTAAATGACAGTGTGAAGACCAGTCATAATGTGTCCTAACAAATATATGTTCTTAGGATCTTTACATATTTGTGAATATAATACATTTATCAAGCAAGGACACTATTGTTGCAGTACTAATTTTTTCTACCTCTCATGCAAAAATTATGTTTCTATTTTGCCAGCTGAAGAGAGAATTGAGAGAATCTCAGAGCTTGTTTTATAAAGCCACAGTGTCTTCAAGAGAGAACACACTCACTCCTTAGCCCCCAGATAGATTTAATTAATGACTGTTTCTGGTTGGTAAGTATAATTTCCAGCTAGGCATTAATTAATTTTTGTTTATTCTAATATATTATCAATCCAGCAAATGCACCCCCGTTCAACAGGGTTACTTACATCAATTCGTTTAGACTGCAGAGCTGGTTTGGGCATTACAGATGTCAGGGTGGTACCTTTACCCTTCTTTATCAGTGACATGTAGACATCAAATAGGAACTAAAATGAAGAGCAAAGTAGTTCAGTATATGATCTAACATCAGCATTGATTTAGTAAGCTTGCAGACCTTTGCCAGCAAAGGTGACCTTTCCCAGCAAGGTCATAGTAATCTTATTATGGCTATATCTAATGCTTCCGTGTATATTGGTGTACTGTACCTCTGTGTCAACAGGCCCGGGGTTAGCCTCAGGGTGGAATTGCGAAGTGAAGATTGGTTTGGTCTCATGCATAATCCCCTGTTGAAAGAAAGATAGATGAAGAAATATATGTTGTTCTTATTGAAACAGTACATCCTTAGGAACTGAAGTCACCTCATTGCTCTGGTCATTGATGTTTACAAAAAGTGGTTTCCAGCCTGCAGGTAGAGAATTGTTATCCACTGCATAGGCATGGTTCTGAGCAGTAATGAAAGCTTGGCCATTCAAGGTGCTCATAACAGGTTGGTTCTGCCCTCTATAAAGAAAAAAAAAGGGTAATATGTTACAGGGACTAGTCATGCTGGTACTTGGCAGATTATATAGAAAGTAAATATATTTCATGCTTTTCATGTTACTAATTTACACCTTCAAGATGTACAAGTGTAAGTTTTTAATATGGTGCCACCTTTGACACCTGTACAGGTATGCAGTTTATTCACATTGCTTCTCATAGTGAGTATGGAAGCAAATTATTGTCACTCTCTAATTTATTTACTTTTACAAATCTCTTAGCCAAAGTAGTTCAGATATGACCCCTGCTAAAGTATAAAGGACCCAATGCACCTCTTTTATAGAATCCCAGTCCTTGTGAGACTGTGAAAGTGACCTCAGAATGCAAAAAACAATCCCCGACAGCCCAGCAAGGAACCAGTGAGCACTCCTTTTGAAGATTTACTAAGCACTGATGTACATTAACACTTCCTGCAGTGTTTGAAGGTTTTGCTGTTGCTGTGAATATTGTGCTTGCTTGTTCCTAGACTAGGCTGCCAAGGATTGTTTTTGCATTCTGCAGTTTTTTGTCAAAGTGTTTGTTTAAAAGTATCAATATTAAATAGGTGGGAGGAAGGAATTCCAAATGGAGACCTTCAGTATTTTAGACATTGTTAGTGTCAGTACCACATCCTTTACAGAAATGCATACAAAAAACCTAACTAGTAAAAACAGGACTTTAATGCCTCGTTTCCACTGAGCGGATCGGTTCGGTTCGGTACGGTACGCTATTTTGGGTGTTTCCATTATGAAAGCTGCCCATACAACCGAACCGAACCGTTCCATTCAGGGTCCTGCTTCAGATGTGGGGCCATAGAAAATGGAAGGGTTCGGTTAGGGCGGAGCTACGACACATTACACTGATTGGTGGACGTGTGACGCCATGACGGCATTTTTTCTAAACCCACGTATGGCCCCTGTCGGTCCGACTTGCAGTGGAAATGCTCGCCTGAATAGGCCGGACCATTCTAGGCCTTCCAAACCGATCTGACCCGAACCGATCCGCTCGGTGGAAACGAGGCATAACTGTACCCAAAACAAGTAGAATAAAATCTCAAAATTTTATTTATACAAATATAAAAATGTGGTAATATTAAAAATCTGGAATAATACAAAACATGATCACATGTACATATTATATACCATATATTTCCTCATAATCCAAGCCATATTTAGGTGATGGGTTGCTTGCTGTGACTTCAACGGGTCATTTGCCCGCTTCATCAGGAAGATAATCACAGTCAAGCTCTGTGATAAATATATAGATTGCTCAAAAAACGACATAAGTTAGACCATATAACCAACAACTGCACCTCCTAGAAAAATGGACCAAGCTTGTCTGGAATATCCAATATCCACCCTTAGAATGGATCTTTGGTTCAAAATGGGTGTTGCACTTTTAATTGTACTTGCTCAAAATTGGCCAATTCATGTATAAGACTAGTCCATATCGAATCCCCATCCACCTAGGCATATCACAAAGTGTGTCATAGCAGCTTGGTGTGGTAATGGCGGTCATATACAAAGTTCATCCAACTATTGTATTTGTTTAAAAGTACTGTAATTGTACTCCTGATTCAATGCAGACCTAAAGAAAGATCATTTTTTTGCAACTTGAGATCACAACTTCTAGTATGTGAGTACTTTAACAGAAACCGACGATAAATCAAATGTGAAAAAATATTTGCATGGAGCTTGCAAACTATGAATGCCATAGACTTAGATGGATCTTCTCTATAACCAGCAGGGTAGCAGAATGCTTTGGAAGAAAAGAACGGCTGCACGCCGCTTTTTCAGTGGTTTAAAGAAGCACTGAGGTCAGTGTGAAACGCACGCGTCACCTCCTGGGTTCAGACACTCTGTCTTTGTTGGCTGTTTATTGCTATTTTTTGGAATAAAATCGTTGGAACATTCCTGTGATGTGCAGCCGTTCTTTTCTTCCTATTGATCATCGGCGGCAGGCCGTGGCTTGCACCCAACACATTCGGACTGTAGTGACTGCTCGCCTAGAGCGGCGTTTGAAATTTATAGCAGAATGCTTAAACTGAGGTTCTAAAAGGGCCTAGTGGCTAAAGGCCAAATTTCAGGCTATGATCCTCTAAAGCTGGAGACTGATCAGACCAGATCAGGTAAAATAATTTAAATGTAGACAATGTAGTAATCGTGTTCAAACTAGAGGTGCAGACTATGATCCTCTAAATCAGTGGTTCTTAACCTTTCCTTTATCTTGCACAGGGGCTTTAAATTAGAGTCAATGGCTTGGTATTTTGGACAGCTATTTTATCTAAGAGAAATTCCCAAAACATGGCCTGTTGGGGGTACTCAAGGAAAAGGTTGAGAACCACTGCTCTAAATTACCTGGCTGGAGACCGATCAGACAGGACCAGGTAAAATAATTTATATGTAGACAGTGTAGTGATCATGTTCAAACTAGAGGTGAAGGCCGTAGACAATCATATGGATCAATTGGGTAGGGGGATCAGGGCAGGTGGCAGACAAAGAAAGAAGACCCAAATTCTGGCCAATAATTAACAAGGGGCAACATATCAGTAGCAGTAGTTGGAACACAAGCTAAGTCCAAACCAATACAAAGGGATCAGAAGGAGATTAGAGACAAGCCAAGTTGTATCTGAAGTACCAGATTGGAGTAAACACGGGATAGTTTTAAAACGCATCATAACAGACACATTTTCTTGGGCAATATGTCAATAAACATATGGAATTTTAAGCTTAGCACTGACTGATATCAGTTGTAGCCAATTTTCTTTTACACAGGGATTTTTTTTTTATGTATATAGCTATATTGTGACCTGTGCATAATAGCCAGTGAATTTCCAGGCAAATTTTCTCTTACTTTTGGAGATGGTGGGGTTGAAATAGAACTTCTGTCATTTTTTTTCCTGTGGCCTTTGAACCCATTGGAGAGATTTTCCCTCAGTCCTTTTGAAAGGTCTCTCCCTTTGGGGCACACATTGCTTATTTTTTCTCAGTACAATGGAAAATCTCTTGGTTCTCTGTCAGGTTACTATTACTGACTGTGCCTTACTGTCCCAGTGACAAGAACTACTCTAATTTCTTGTCTTGCTGTTACAGGATGTCACAAGGCCAGAACGTGAGGTAAAATTTCCTTAGCAGGGTCAATGACAGCAATGAATATTTGACACAAATGTTTTATTTTCCTAACTCTATGTATTGGCTGTTTAGGAGTTCCTGAAAATCATTTAGTCATGTGTTAATACTAATAGTTACCATAATTATATTTAGCATTTTTTATAAAAAGTATACAAAGACATAGTATAGATGTTCTCATAATATGGAAGTGACAGGTGGTCATTTGCTGAAATCACCACTGGAAAATATTTATATACATATTAGATTTTTTTCCTTTTTTGCATGTCTGTTCTTTAGCATTGTTTTTTAACTTTTTTTGCATTAACTTTTCATTTTAGCATTATTTATTTCTTGGAGATACGAACCTCAGGATTTTAAATTTAAATGTCTTAAATTCACTTTCATCACTGCAACATCCTACCTGTTAGCCATGGGCAGCCTATACGTCTTACCACCAGCTGCCAAAGCTGCAATTTCATTCCCTTTACAGATGCCAAACATAGGCTCAGGACGGTCGCTCTGGAAGACCTAGAAATCAATTAGAAATAAAAGTCAGCTTTTCACATATACAAAATATAATAAATTGGTTGAAATACATAGTGTAAATTGTGTGCGGGGCTCACTCACCTTCTTGAGATTTTGTATTAGAGGCTTTGCTAACTCTGGGTTTCCAGGGCCACTTGTAATTAAGAGACCATCATATTCCATCTGAGAGAAGTCATGATTCCAAGGGACAAGGTGTACCTCTGCCCCTCTCTACAGGTAGAAAAGGAAACACATTAATAGGGAGTTGAAGTGGATGTTTTTCTTTATCAAGTACTTTGAACCGATCAAGGTCAAATGATTGTCATGATTCCAAAGGACTGGCTTTACCTCTGCCCCTCGCTGCAGGAAGAAAAAAGGGAACACATTCATAGGAAGCTGAAAGTACTTTGAAGAGATGAATGTAAAATGTATAATTATTCCTTTGTGACATGTTACTGAGCATTTTTTCCAAGGCCCTGTTATAATGTATCTTTGGAGAGCTTATTCCACGTTACATGGCCAAGGTGAATTTTGTCTGTTAATGTTGCACGGCATCAGTGGTGTCATTGTGATTGCGTGGCAGTATGTTGAGAGATCCAATATGTTTCAGCATAACACATTTGTAACACAATCACAGCAATGTAGGTTTGGCATTATAAGACCCTGTCTTATATCTCCATAATAAGTGCTGACAGGGCTTAAAGTTAAAGGATGATGTATTTTTGTGAGAATGAAACTGGAAACCATTTTATTACATTTTGAATAGGGTGCAAGAGGGTCCTGCTCATATTGCTATCACTGTTCCCAATATGCAAAATTCCCTTTTCTCTCTGTCCCAAAAGCACATACATAGGCAAGTGGAACTCTCCTGAAAATAAAGGAAAATCCTATCTGGAAGAGAAGTCCTTGGTGGAGGATTTACCCCCACCTCATGTTCCAGTGACAGCTGTAAAATTATGGATTTCCTCTGTTCAATGGTCATCAGGACAGAAAATGGTAGAGTCTCAAAACTGAGACATAGACAATAATAGAAACCAGACAGAAACCTGACATGTGGTAAAATATAGTCATCCTGTATGTAACCGGAGTGCCTAAAAAACTCAGAAGAGTCTTTAACAAACATCCCATCCCTATTTCTTTCAAGTCCAGCAACACAGCGAGACACAAGCTTGTACATCCAAATGACCCAACATTCAAACACAAGTGAAGTGACTTGGTATGCAGTGCGGTGTAGTGAGGAATACAAACAGCTGTACATTGGGTAGACAAAACAACCTATCAACAAATGAATGACTCAACCTAGGAGGTCAAATTTTTTCTACACCTTAGAGAAAATAGGCATTCTTTGTGGGGCGCACATTTTGGCCTGACAGAACTGGTTGGTAAGAAGCATAAAACAGGCCATCTATGTCAAACTAGAACAACTAGAAGAGGGTAGGAGCCTTTTACGCCATTTGTCTGCCACGTAAAATGCATTTTTTTTACAATTCACAGTTTCAACCATGTGATTTGAATATTTAACATCTATGTAGACTTCCTGATATCAAAGATGGGATTATGTAACTAGAACAGGATCCACAATTTTCACACTTTCCATCCTGTTCTTGGACAATCAAAATTAGTCTTAACACATTCCATGGTGATTGGATCATGGTGTCTGTGATACCCGTGTAGATATAAATGTTGGTGTAAATTCCTGACACTCACTAGAAAAAGAATGTGGATAAGCTACGAAACATCTTCAACATCACAGAAAAAATCCAGTTAAATGTAATTAACTAGTACTAGCTATACAATTATTTATAAAAAAGTTGTTGCAAAAAAAGTACTATTGCCCAAACCTGTCAGTTAACCTCCCTGGCGGTATGATTCTTTCTGATTTTAGGTGCTGAAAGCGGTACAATTATTTTGCATGTAAATTTGGCGTTTTATATTGTAGGCCTGTAATTCTTAACAATAACACACTTAAATCTGTCCAAACAAGAGTCTAGTAGATATCCCGGGTATGATAAAGTTTGAAACACAAAAACATAAATTATAATATAATAAAAAAAAAAAAAA
Organism: Lithobates clamitans; assembly: GCA_037952925.1. Lineage (NCBI taxonomy): Eukaryota > Metazoa > Chordata > Amphibia > Anura > Ranidae > Lithobates > Lithobates clamitans. Next base: position 3,236,208 of record JBBGZY010000255.1, on the reverse strand, counting down.
TAATTAAAAAAAATAAAAATAAATAGTAATAAAATAAATTTCCACACGATTCACTATCGCTCAATTCTGCAAGTGTTCTAATTTACTATCGCTGTTTTCTAGCTGGTCTAAAGCCATTTTTGACGTAAAGGGACACTTTTTGGTTGCTATGGGCAATCTCCAGTTTCCAGGCAGAAAGAACAGTATATATCATATAAAACTGCATGCAGGGCATGGGCCAGAGCACTGGGGACAAATGGGATGTGAAATGATTTCATACAGTACTGTAATCTGTAAGATTACAGTACTGTATGTGTTATGCTTTTTACATTTTTTTTAATTTGCCGCCAGGCTCCGCCCCCGTGCGTCGCGACGCTCGCAGGGAACGGAGCCTGGCACAGAGAGGCTTCGGAACAGGACACAGCCCGCGGACACTGCGGGGGACATCGCAGGATCCTGGGGACAAGGTAAGTAAGGAGGCACCAGGATCCTGCGATGCAATCCCGAGTGTGGCTCGGGGTTACCGCTAATGGTCCTAAATTTTAACCCCGAGCCACACTCGGGAAAACCGCCAGGGAGGTTAAGAGTTGGCTTTTTTGTTTTAATCTGCAACAGAACAATGTTACATAGTATGGGGTTTATTTACTAAAGCTGGAGAGTGTAAAATCAGTCTCACTTGTGCATAGAAACCAATCAGCTTCCAGGTTTTATTGCCAAAGCTTAATTGAACAAGCTGAGGTTAGAAGCTGATTGGTTTCTCTGCAGAAATGAGACTGATTTTGCACTCTCCAGCTTTAGAAAATAAACGCCTATGTGACAAGATCCTGTTTACAAGTCTATTTTCTTAGCTTTTGAAAATAAGTCCTGTTACTTGCAATCCACAAACCCTGTTATAAACCTTTTTTCTAAATGATAACTAGGTTTACTTGTCAACAGATGGTAGTAAAATAATAGGTATTAGTGAAAATCACACTACTTCAGACTATGCAATCACATACGCAAGTGTCAGACCAGTGATTTAGAGCTTCTGTAGTGTTACAAACCCTTTATTAACATCCCTGCGGCCTGCTCTATAATATAAATCTCTCCAAACTTTGTTACAGTAAAAAAATGTGTCATTCAAAAAATTCTAACCCTTAACTTTGATCAGATTGTCAGTAAAACTTATATGGTGATAGCCTTGACAATGCCGAAAACGAATTTGAATACCGGCATTGTAGACATTGTTATTATACCACACATGTTTTTTTATGCATTTTAAAACAGTATAATGAATAGTGATGCAAAAAGTGATATAATTTAATTTACTGTATTGTCTACCACTCTACCCCCATCAAGTGTTATACTCAACTGTCCATAATCCAGCAAGATATGACAGCCTAGATAGCCCAGCATATGGTCAAAATCATTCAGGCTCAGCTTGCACCAGAATATGAGCTCTTGCTCCAGAGCTCTCCATAGTATTGGATTACTAATATATTGTTGTGGAATATGTACATTTATAAACATTGACAATAAAATCCAGTCACACTGGGGAAAATGGAAAGTTAAGCCAACGGAACATCTAACTCAACATAGGATATAGTACACTCACCTTTACCAACTGACGGATGATGTTATGCTTTACTCCACAGTCTACTGCCACGATTCTAACAGGATTCCCTTTGCCAAATACTTTGGTTTCCTAAAATAACATGAAAAAGTGACATGTATTGCTGATATGGTACACAGATGATCCGCCCCTTTCTATGTGCCAAACACTGCGCTCATGGGATTAGCCCCTCACTCTAAGCAGCCACTTTTTAATGCAAACTCATGTGTGGGGGAAGATATTATCACTGAAGATCATATTTTTGATATTATCACCATTACTCACTACGTTTTCACTCAATTTTGGACTTTATATGTTGAACATTTTTTCTTCAAATTTAAGATTATTACACAGATGGGTCGCACTATGTTTGTGTATTATAAACACTTATTTATTAAGTGCTGGTCATAAACAGCTGTTAATGAGGTATCACATTTAGTAATCACTTATAATTTTTTCTTTTAGGTTTTTTTAGTATTTTTTAGCGCTGCTATTTGATTACACTATTGGTGAGGGCGAGTGTATAGTGTATCATTTATTTATAATTCACATGAAAAAGTGACAGCCTGAAAAATCTCCGTTCCCCTTCAACGCTCTTGTTCTTGGTTGAAGTCAATTTAATTAATTCAACATAAGTTCAAACACATTGTTATATTCAAAGAACAAAAAAAACAAACCTAATAGCACACAATATGTAACCTTAATATAGATACACTTTAAAACCACAAAAATAAGGCAAATAAAAAAATGGAATAAAAATATACCTTACAAACTGAGATCTTGCTGCTACTGAAATAGTGAAAGCGAAGAATATCACAAAGCTAAAATAGATAGAACCCTCAAATGATTGTCTCTATTCTATTAAAATAAGCAATGGTCTTTCATAACAACGTTTTTGTTTTTCAATAATACTTCCTAGAACTGGATATCTTGCTATCCTGCTTCAGGGAAACTGACAGTTCCAGCTACAAGCAGGTCTCTATAGATGACAGTCCCAGCTACAAGGAGGTCTCTATGGATGTTCAGGCCACAGAAGACAGCAGGAAACCCGTATGACCTCTATCTGAAATTGATAGCCAAACACCACCTTCCTTTTAGTAACTGTATGTGTAATATTTTAATGAAGTGTTGCCTCTTAACAATGCACTAGTGCGGTTGCACTGTGTTTGTATTCATTCCATTTTAGAGCCACTGGGTCCATGTGCACACCATCTGTGATCAGTAGCATTCTTTTATTGGAGTATATCCATCCAAACATCTCCCTCTTCTTTCACATTTGGATTTTTGACAGAAGGACCTTGGTTATGAAGGATTGCCGCTTATTATTTCAGAACTGTGAGGTTGGTGCGCTACTTGTATGGGTTCTATCTACATCATTATTTTCTAAATATAGTTCCTGACTTCCAATTCTTGTTTTCATCATAAGGATTACAAAAATAGACAAAAAGGGTTTTATGGGGTATCTTTGAGATATTCATGGTTCTTACGTCTAAAAAAAAAAAAAAGTGATGGTCCTTCATAGCAAAGTTTTTTTAATCAAAAATACTTCCTGGAAGTGGATATCTTGCTATCCTGCCTCAGGAAAGCTAACAGTTCCAGCTACAAGCAGGTCCCTGCATCATTAGCTACAGACCCTTTGGACTTTCAGGCCACAGAGGGCGGCAGGAGACACGTATGACATCTGAAATGATTAGCCAAACCACCACCTTCCTTTTAGTAACTCTAATCCCGTGTACAGACGATCGGAATTTCCGACGGGAAATGTTCGATGTGAGCGTGTTGTCGGAAGTTCCGACCGTGTGTATGCTCCATCGGACATTTACTGTCGGAATTTCCGACATCTGTTTGAGAGCAGGTTTTCAAATTTTTTCCGACAAAAAACGTTGTTGTCAAAAATTCTGAGCGTGCACACACAATTCCGGCGCACAAAAGTCCACGCATGCTCGGAATCAGTCAGAAGAGCCGCACTGGCTATTGACTGGAAATTGCCATACTGGCAATTTTTCGACAACATTTGTGCGACCATGTGTATGCAAGACAAGTTTGAGCCAAAATCTGTTCATTCGTATGTACACGGCATAAGTGTAATTATTTAATAAAGTGTTGCCTGTTGATATTGCACCAGTGTGGTTGCACTGTGTTTGGTCTCATTCTGTTTTCGAGCCATTGGGGTTTATTTACCAAAGCTAGAGAGGGCAAAATTAGTCACAATTCTGCAGAGAAACCATCAGCTTACAGGTTTTCTTGCTAAAGGTTAATTAAAACAGCAGAGGTTAGAAGCTGATTGGTTTCTCTGCAGAATTGTAACTAATTTTGCACTCTCAAGCTTTAGTAAATAAACACCATAGGGTCCATGTGCACACCATCTGTCATCATTCTTCTATTGGACAATATCCATCCAAACATCTCCCTCTTCTCTCACATTTGGATTTTTGATAGAAGGACCTTAGATATGAAGGACTGTTCCTTATTATATCAGAAAAGAGACTGTCATGTGAGGGCGGTGCGCTACTTGTATGGGCTCTATCTACATCATTACATTCTAATTATAGTTCCTGACTCCCAATTTTGTTTAAATTCTAAGGATTAGAAAATAGATCAAAAGGGCTTTATGGGGTACCTTTGAGATATCCATGGTGCTTACAGAAACAGTCACACTTTTTTGGATTTACATCACCAGCAAACATAGGTCATACAGGAACCCATGGTAGGGGGTGTAACGCTTAACTGGATTTTTAAGTCATTAAGGAGTAGACACCGTTAACTCAGCAAAGTATATGTTCACTGAGCTTAGTAAAGGTGAAGCTGTGTTCACTCTTATCATCAGATCATGCACAAGGAAAACAATGTTTTTGTTTTTATTTCTTTTGCACATGAATGGGTATTCAAACTAAACAGCTCCACCTTTTTTAAGTTATGTGAACATTAGGTTTGCAAAGAGAGCAGTTTCTATTGTGTTAGTAAATCAACCCATATATAATGTACTGTATATGTATTTCTAGCAAGCCACCTCTCTTAATCCTTCTCCTAATCCACTCTGCTTTGCAAAAAATCACTTCATTGCCATAATGGAGCAATCAGTGAAGAAGCTCTGTCAAATGTCCTGCCCTATCAAGGGTGTAGCAGAATTTGCAATGTATGGAAACAAAGTCCTTTAGCGTCTTTCCAAAAATAAGTCAGGAAAGTGCCAGTCATCAGATGACTGCACAAAACTGTAGCACAGAAAAAATGGATCTCTTCTAAACACATGGGAACACCCTATGTGATTATTGATCTGTTTAAAATGCCACCTTATGCATTGATATACCTCCTTAGACCCAGTCAGTCCAGACAGTATGGTCACCTACTAACTTGGCACCATCCAAAGGCATCTTGATTCATTAATAAGACACAGAATTTTAATCCAAAACAATTTTACTTCAACTAATTGTGGTACAGAGGATGCTTTTTTCCATTCATTTGAAGACAATAACTTCCCTGAGCCCTGACCCTGACTGAGGGAACATGAAAGAAACAGCGAAAGTCTAGCTAGAAATGCACTAACCAACACTAAGTAAAAAATACATAAAAAATACATAAAAACGGGGTAGAACATTTATTAAAGTGGTTGTATACCATCCCTAGTGACTTTTAACTATAGGTAAGCCTAGAATAAGGCTTATCTATAGGTAGTGGAAATATCTCCTAAACGTGCGCAGATGTCAGCTAGTTGAACATGAAATTGAGCTGAGGTAGCGAGATTTCAAAGCCGCATTGGTGTGAAACAGGGCTAAGGAGCTGCCAAAGGCATTCCACTTCCAAGGCTGATTTTCTTAAAGCAGACCTTCAGTCATTTTTTCATCTTTCCATCTATTAAATATTCTGCCCTTGTTTTTTTAACTTTGGATAATAAAACTTTTTTTCTGCCAGTAAATACAGCCCACTTCCTGTTTCTTGTCTGGTAAAAAGTCTAGGCTTATGCACAGCTCTCTCTCTCTCACTCTTGTGAGAGTTTGCCAGGAAGGGAGGGGGATGAGTCATAAGAGGACAATGAGAGCTGCAGGGCTGCAGAGCTGGAGGTGTGCCTCTGTGTGTCTGTGTAAATCCAGGAAGTGAACAGACAGAAGCTTCAGCTGCCCACAGTTAAAATGGTTGCAGCCAGACTCAGTGGAGGGAGATTTCTGTAGTATATTTGGCAAGTATAGAATCACAGTATATATAAAATAATATCCAAAGTGGTTGGAGGAAAGCTTCATAATGGCAAATATGTTTTATTACAAATTATGTCAGTAGACTGCAGTTTCTCTTTAATCTCATTTTCAGTGATGATAGTTATGTGGGTAATCTAGAGGTAGCCAATCATCGTGACCACCGCCTGATCTTCACAAGTCATGCATATTGAATAAATAAGTCGAAATGCAAACGCATCAATCCTTGGCAACCAATCTGATTTTGATTTAGTTAGATCGTTGAAAGAATAAATCCATCAACTGTTATTGGTTTATGGTTAAACATTGAACACTATTCTTCTACTTTTACTTATTGAATAACAGTTTGTGTATAGTTTCAAAAACTATAGTTAAACCATTTATTGATTCTTTATGAACAAAACCTAGTACACTGGACTGGGAGAAGACCAGGAGAAGATGGCCACATTGACAACAGAGGGGGGATGCAAGCCTTGCATCACAGAAGGTGGACAAACTAGGGGTAAAGTCTGCCAGAATGTGCAAGTTTGCCGTGCGTACTAATATGGACAATTTGACCAGCAAATTGTAGATTCTAATTTTTTGCAAGGGGTTACAGTGCTTTATGAATCATTCCTTGTCTTATCAAAATTAATCCATTTACATTTTACTGTGATTTCTTTTTAAACAAGCCTTTAGGCCTTGTAGGAAACCTATGATTAAGTGTGACACCTTGAACATCAATTGGAAACATTTTATAATCTCTATATCCAAACTTCATCTGCTAAAATATTTTGAGTCCGCTTTATTGGTGTGAACAGCACTTTAATGAAAGAGGCAGAAGCAGATGTTAAGAAATCAATTTTTGGCTCTTGCTGAAAACAAATGTACCTCACGCTGATTTATATTAAGCGGCTGTTTATCACTGATGCAGACAGATTACTGCGTTCACTAATTATTGCCACTGGTAAATTTCATTATTGTCAAGTTTATTTTACTAGATGGCTTTAAGAGCCTTCAAGCTTAAGTTATGAACATACTTCCTGTTGCGCCTGGTATCAAGTGAAAATGTGTTAGCCTCTTAATGCATTCAGACAGCCAACCTCCCTAATAAACCATGAAATTACAAAACCAGGTTCTTTATTAAGGTGACTGTAAAACGGGGATGATTAAATGGGTTGTCTTCAATATAGCCCAAGGCAGGACAATGCATACTAACAATATGATTGTGCTACTTTTCAAGATGCTAAGCTCAAGAAGATTTTAGGGTAATTACATGATGTTCTGAAATTGCATGATATTTGATTTGGTAGTGAAGATTGCCAGTAAAAGTGGAATATATTCAAACTTAACAATTTAGTAAATTCCTTTTTGAAAGCCTTAAACCTTTTAAGGCTCTAAAGTACAAAACACTTAGAGATCATTTCCAGGGAGGGAAAAAAAAAACATTCTAAGTCTAGATCTAAAAAAAAAAAAAAAAAAAAAAATTACATGTCTAAAAATCTGGCTCAGTGACAAGTCAGGTCCTAGGTATCATTTTTTCTGTTTTGGAGGGTGAAGGGTCTGTTCTGCAGTACCCATATTGCTTCCTAGTGACTGCAGATCAGTCACTGCCCACCAGCTGTCAGACAGGTTTATTACAGGGTCCTTCAGCATTTAGAAATGAGGGCATGTGTGAGACAGACATAGCTTTAGATCATTTACTGCTACCAGAAAAGGTTTTGTTAACACATATAAGCTAGGTGAGGGGGAAGGAAAGGTCATTTTTTCAGCCCAGAGTTGGGCTTTAGTTTGTCTGCAATAGTCATCTTCCCCAGGGCAGTTAGAATTTTTCCTGTATGTGTGTAGCTGCCTCATCCTCACCCTCTCATTACTATCATCACTGTTCACTTCTAAAAGTATATTATTTTGTTTGTAAGATACCTAAAAAGCTGTACAGTTGCAGCTGCTAGCAGTAAACTGATTGCACAATCAATACCCTATTGCTGATTGGGCAGTGAGCCCTCCACGTTTGGAACTGAGTTCAAGGTAAATCAAGAATCAAAATCTCAGCTAAAGCATGATGTCAATTAAGGTCATGAAATGAAGGTACACAGCAGTGGGACAGAAGACACAAAGTTCCCCTGCTGGGAATAATAATAAATAAATAAATACCGTAAATACCGGTTGAATGTTGTATATAACTCAATTTGTTTTCAGATGCTGTCAGCATATTTTGCTTTACTGTCCTACCCCAGTAGTTTTGCTTTACAGGCCAAAACTGCTTCTGACATTGCAAAGAAGCAAAATAACTAATTTCTTAGTTCTATTAATTTTAAAGCAGTAGTGACCAGACTATCTTTTGACATTATACTAAAGATGATGTTGCTCTGCTTACAATGTTTCCTATGAAACCATGTGAGACTTCTGGGCATTTACTTAATTTGCTTATGGACATTATGGGGTTGATTTACTAAAGGCAAATAGACAATGCCTTTAGTAAAGCAGTTGCTCCAGATCTTAGTAAATGAGGTAAAGCTTCACTTTGTAGAGAATACCCAATCACATGCAAGGAAAATAAAAAAAAACCAAAAAAACTTGCACATGATTTATGATGATGGCAGTCAGCAGGTCTCTCCCTCATTTACTAAGCTCTGGAGCAATTGCACAGTCTATTTTCCTCTAGTAAATCAATCCCTAACTGTCACAATTTCCCTTTGTGTTAATTATTCACCCACCGCCCCAACCCCCCCCCCCTCCCCTCCAATGCTATGTTGGTCGTTCAGTCCAGAACAGTAGTACACTACTTCTGGGTAATGCTGGAACGTGCCCTCTCTCCTGGCCCCCTTCAACATTGCTCTTGGCTCAACAGTTAGCCAACAGAAATGTTCTGAAAACCTTGCAGCTCACCTAAATAACAACTGTATGCTTTGGCTTTAATGATAGCATTACTGTAGTGGTTGGGAGGCAGGCAACACAAACATTGTGTGACTGGCCCCTCTTACTCTCTTATCGCCCTCCTCACCCCTCTCCTTTCAGTGATGTTACTACTTCCTGAGTCCCGCAGACTGAGGCAGCAGGGGAGAGGCTGCCTTGGGAAAGGGAACCTGTGATTCTCAGAAACATCAGTGTTTTTTATTGCATGTGCTATGTTTTGCAACTAAGATCGAAAAAAATCTGAAATTCTTGGTGTGCTGACCATTTTTGTGTCTTTGGATTTACATGTTGTCTCCATTGGCTGAGGAACCTTTATCAGGTGTATCAGCTGTAGGTGTGGGTTGGATGTTTTTTCAAGTATGTGTCACATACAATGCCATAGACCGGGAGGGAGATGACCCTCTGCACATCTGGGTCCACGATAAACCCCAATTTGTGGACCCTTAGCTGCCTATTGAGGCTGTAACAAGCACCCTGACAACTGTGAATGGGATCCCAGCTGCAGAAGATGATCAGATGCACACTGCCTTAGGGCAATGGATGACTTTGTCCCTGCACTGATGTACAAAACCCAAAGGCAGCAGAGAATATAGGCTCTTGCTTCTACAGCTTTGGAACAGTCAAGGTGTACACTTGACACAGTAACAATACTTATCAGGACAGCTGGGGGCAAAGCAAGCAAAAGGTATGGGTTAGGAATGGAGACACAGGGACAATATGGGGTCCACTGAAGTTTACAGTGTCACTCAGTAAACTATGGTGTAGATATATATCCCATATTGCTCCACCTTGTACACTGTGCTTCTTTACTGTACAGTACATACCCTGCCACTGTAGTCCCTCCTCAGACTTACCAGACAGCAGACTGAATTCATGACCACAATTGCTTCTGTGGTCCCACTTTCACTAGTTTAATATAAATTATACCTCACACTGAAGACATTTTTATCATTAATAACTATTATTTGATTCAGGTAATTATTTAACCAACTTGCTTTACAATATTACATTTGTCAAATACATGGTAGCATATCTCCATAATTATGGTAGGTTAAGATAGAAACCAAGATCATTTCAATAATATCAAGCATAGGAAAGGTAATAATGTATGAAACTGCAAATGTGTCTTACCTTTGTGGACACTTCTGCAATAAGGTTTCTTTTATTTGGGTCAATAAATTCCACAGGTTGGCCTTCAAATTCAATTTTACCCAGTACAGCTCCCTACATAAAGAAAGAGTTGAAATATATATTTATTGTGAAGATGATATTGTAAAATTTCAATTTAGTTCCACCTCCTCCTGAAGTCCCATTTGTTTATTTAATTTGATGGGTGACAGTTAACGTTAGGGAACTCAGGAGGTAGGATAAGTGAGGGCAAACCTGAATCTTATTAGAAAAAGTAGAGAACTACATATAACTGCAGCTGTATTTCTGGATCTATTAATTGCTTAAAATGTAGTTTTCAATAGAGGCAACCTCACTATGCATTTTTCATCATTTGCTCAGGATAAATTGACTAGCTTTGTGATGGCTCATGATTATAAACATTTCTACCTATAACATATATTTCCTTATGTGTTCCTTGTTTATCCAAGTTCGGTTTAATAACATCTTCAAATTATAACAATAATTTATAAATAGAGTCTTGTAATGAGGAAGAGGGTGCTTCTCTCTGGAAGAGTCTTTCTGGTCAATGACCCATACAAATTGTGCACCTCGTCCCTAGGATCACATTGTATAACACTAGGCCATTATGAAAAAAATTGCAAACATTAGTATTAAAGTGGGCCTGAACTCTAAGTGAAGATTTGTTATATTTTGGGGAACATCTAGAAATAATAATTGTGCTAAAGCAGCACCCTGAAAATGTGTACATTTTGCCTGAAATTTTTCCAGAAAAATAGCAGTGCACTTACTGTGCTTATAAACTTATAGATGTATATATGCAGTGTGAATTTAAAGCCTAGTACACACGGGCTGAATGTCGGGCGACATCAGGCGGTTCAATAAAAAATGGCCGACATTCGGCCTGTGTGTATAGCAGCCAGGTTCTTTCAGACGTGCAAGCTGGAACACCACCAAATGTTCGGGGGGGGGGGGGCATCCTTCTGTCAGAACACAACAGCTCAGCAGGGGAGATCGCTCTACTAACATCGGATATCCTGCTGGGCTGAACAAAAAAAGACTACGTACTAGGCTGAAGGCACTTTGTCTTCCAGGTGCATGATGTGAGATTTGGTGATGTCGCTACTGTGCTTCTCATCGTTTTCCTTGCTGGAAAGGAATCTGGTCTGAGAACCTGCACTACAAGAATCCTCATACTTCTGCTTTATTCAGTCAGTGGATCTGTGCTTTCTGAATTTCTCCTGCTGCTTCTTTATTATTCTTCAACAAGCTATTGTAACAGCAGTCATTAGGCGGCAGCTTAGAGGAAGAGGAAGCAAAGCCCTGTCTCTACCAAGGTGGCTGCCTCCACACAGAGACACAGAGGTTGGTTTACTAAAGGCAAATGGGCTGTTCATTTTGCAAGGGAAGTTGCACTTTGCAAGCAGATTTTCTCTAAAGCTTAGTGAATGAGTTAAAGCTCAGTTGATTCCATCATCCAATCATGTGCAAGGAAACATTTCATTGCATGTGCTTTGGTATTCTTTGCAAAATAAAACTTCCCAAATTCACTAAGTTCTGGGGCAACATTCCTTGGAAAGTGAACAGGCTATTTGCCTTTAGTAAATCAACCCCACAGGATGAAATAAGGCACGGTGAGGAAGTAATGGGAAAAATAGAACTGCAAGGAGATTACAAGGCATACCAGTGACTAGTCCTTCTTCCACAGTTCAGGCCAGTTCAGGCCTTCCTTAACGATAGTGATTTTAATAATTCTCTAATTTAACCTTTTCTCTTTGGATAGCAAATGGTACATTGCTTCTTTAAGGTTATAACACTTTCATATGGAAGATTTATGTCACCAAGTGGAAACAGAAATACTGGTCTGTCTGTAAGTGCATATGGTATGATTATCACATCTTACTGACTAAAGATAGAGGGGCTTCATGGTGGACAATGGAAGTTTTTAGACTACTTTTCTAATTCTTCTTTCAACTAGTACATTATAAACAAAAAACTTGCTGCAGTTCCTATACTGGGAGACTGCTATTCTCATAGTACACCATAACACTGCTATATTAGCAATTTAAAAAAATAGTGAATTCCAGCTGAACACGCAATCTCACCTTACATAATGCGATCCTGTTGCCTGACCATTCATTTTAACAACCATCTTCTCATAAGAGTATTTAATGTATTTAGGTTATTTACCTGTAAAAGCCTTCCTTGTTTAGACATCCATAAGCCCTAAGACTGCTTCTATCTTGGACGTGATGTCAACAGCCCCGGGAGACTCAGAGCTGTGACTCAAAGTGACACTTTCTAGTATTCTCCTGGCAGCTACATAAAAGGTTATGTGGAGATGTGAGGGGCAGAGGAGCTTGGCCAGCACAGACAGTAGTTGAACACTCCCAGAAGAGGAGAGAGCTATGACATACAAAGAGAGAGAGAGGGTTGTGCTGGGGAATAAACTCTTCCTGAAGTAGTTACATTTAGTTAACCACTTCCTGACTGCCCCATAGCAGATTTACTGCTAATTCACAGCAGAAGCTGATCTGCGGGGCCTGGGGACTCAATGTCACATTAAATTGAAAGTGAAAACAATATAATTTATGATAAGGAGAAGTGAGCATTTAAAATGCTTTATCTTAACATGCTTTTACCTGAAATTTTTAAGTAGGTAATATGATTTCCTTGGAGCAACCAAAAAAGTGTTAGTGCCTTCAGGTTCTCTATGTGGATCTATTTCACCTTGAGCCAGTGAGATCAGTAAACATGTTTGCAACAAAAAAAAAAAAGAAGGCCCAAGAAAACAAGTGAAAAGGGGCCAAAGCTCTACCTGCTCATTCAAAATGAGAATAAAACAATCTTATTATACATCATTGTGTATTTACCTAATACCTCTTATCTAAAAGAAGAAATATAGAACAAATTTTAGTTTAGGAAAGAAATATGTAAAAACCCACTACGGGTTTTCTTTAATGGCATCCTATTGTTAGAGATGTGTGTGCACCATGGTATTCTCACAGGAAAGCAAGGCTGCCAAATCATAATAAATGCAAGCTTCTTTTACAGAAAATGTTGTGGTTTCTTTACATGTTGTAAAGGGGTCATTTATTTGCATATTTTAGAAACAATTGGTTCTTTAATTTGAGAAATAGGTTATAGCAGCTGTCAGTTAGCAATTCTGCTTGGAAAAACATTAGCATACAATAGAACAGCAGGAGTCCAAGGTTAGTGTTATTTTTTTTATTTAATATTGCAGCTCTCTTGAAAACAGTTAACACGTGGAACTGCAGATAAGCTAACAAGTTTAATTATTTTCTTAGCATAAAAATGAAAAGCAACGTTTGCAAATCATCTTATTATCACCTTGGGACAGGGATTATAAAACATTGTAATAAACTTTTTTTAAATAAATGTTTAGATATATATTAAGGGCTCAATTTTGTAAAGTGTAAAAGGTTGGTAGCTTGGCATTTTGCTATGGGAAAAATACTTTTTCGAGAGTTTCACTTCACTTTTAAAAAAAGTGTGTTCTGTTTGAGATTTAGATCTAGTGGTGCTGCCTAATGGAAGTGCTCTTCTCTAGGGAGAGCAATCCAGGAGCAGTGTTCAGTTTGAATGCATTAATTAGATGGTGGTTTGTATTTAGCTGAAAGCAAATTTGTCACTCCAAAACATGCTCAAAGCAGTTTCCTGCAAAGGAAGAGATAGCATACATACCTCTTCAGCAGCCCGTGACTATTACCTTTCTCTCTGTTCAAGCACTGCAGCCTCCATCAGAACCTTTATCATTCTAAACTTCCAGAAGTTTTGGATGCTTGTGTTCTCTACTTTACTCTGTGTTTCTAGTCTTAAAGCGGTTGTAAACCGCTGCACATTTTTTTTCTTACCTGCAAGGCAAAGGCATAATTTGCTAGTATGCATCGCATACTAGCACATTATGTGACACTTACCTGAAAACGAAGCCTTCCCGCAATGCGATGTCATGGCTGGAGACAGCTTCCATCTTCACCCATCTTGCTTCCGGGTTCGCAGACTCCGGCTATGAGTGCGAGAGCCGCCGGTCACAGCACAGGGCTTTATTTTTTTTTTTATTTTTTTTTTTTGCCTAGTCAGTAAGCTTTTATCCAGAGACTAATTTTCAGAATGGTGTTCATATATGTCTCTACATCAGTCACATCATTGTGGCATTTCCATATTTGCTCCATTCCCCCCCCCCCCCCCCCCTTGAGTATTATTGCGGCATAGATTACAGGATATATGTGATTATAGCAGTACCACGCTGCAAAATACATAGTGTACATTCTATACCTTTAAAAAAAAAGCCACATTTTCGCGAACCCTCGTATTACTGCTATAGGTATAATGTAGTTGATACTTTTCTTTCTAAGAAGTCCTACCCCCCCTCCCTCCAGTGACCCCCCATCCTCCCATAATCCCCTCCCTTGAACCCCTGTGATTCCAGAACACGTCCGGTAGACTGCATAGGGTCGTGTTTTTGTTTTCTCTCCGCTCTGGGCTCTAAGCTGATCCTAACTCGGCCTCTCCCCATTGGTGGGGAGGCAAGTGTTCTCAGCCCTGGGATAGCACTGTTGACGGACAAGGCATTGTTTGAGCCCACAGATTCCACATTCTTGCAAACTTGCTGTAGTTGCCAGACCTAATGTAGAATGTTCTTTCGCTCCACACTGAGGAGTTGACAACTCCTGTCCACTCTTCCGGGGTAGGGGGAGTCCTGGATTGCCAAGACTGTGCAATTAATTTTCTAGCTTGAAATAGACATCTTGCTACCGCTATCTCAGTACTGCTGTCTCTCAGTCCGCTGGTAACACATCCCAGCACACAGATCTTAGGGTCTAGCTCTAGATTAACTTTAAACGTGGTGTTTATTTTCTTTAGAATCTCGGGCCAGTACCTAACTAGTTTTGGGCACCTCCAAAACATGTGGATCAGGTCACCTGTTCTTCTGCATCTAGGGCATTCGTCATTAGTTCGGCGACCGAACAGAAAGAGCTTTTTTGGTGTGTAGTAGGCTCTATGCAGCAGCATCAGATGGGAGGCCTTTTGTGAGGGAGAGACCGACACCTCTGGTCCTAGATCAAGAATCCTTTTCCATTGTATGTCCGTTATCTCCCCCACATCAGCCGCCCACCTGTCTCTGCCCCCCGAAAAACACACTTGCATATTTGTTTTCTTTATTAGCTGGGTATATATCTCTGAGGTTAGCCCCTTGGAGGTCACTGATTTAATTATTATTTGTAATAGTGGGATCTTGCACCATGTGGGGGGTAGCCTTCCGAACTGCTTTCCCAAGGCGTGTCTAATCTGTAAATAACTATAGAATGCACGATTTGGCAGCCCGTACTCTTGCCGCAGTTCCTCAAAAGGCTTCAGGGTGTCCCCCTCATAAATCTGTATCAGACGACATATCCCATTCCTCTCCCAATACTTGTTCCTATCCACAGGTAATAGTTCCTGCAAGTACTTGTTATTCCAGATTGGTGAGTATTCTGAGATTCCCTTATACCCCATTATTCGCTTGCAGTCTGCCAGACCCTAGTGATCATTTTAAGTATCGGAATCTCTCTTTGTAGTGAGTCTGCCTCCAGCGCTTCTACTAGTGAGCTATGTGGACTTCCCTGTAGGATAACCTGGGCGTTCTTGCTACACCCTCCATCGATGGCGCATCCCTCGAGTTGCTGTAATTGGGCTGCTAGGAAGTAAGTAAACGGGTGGGGGACCCCCCAGTCCCCCCTCCGTGACAGGGCACTGCAGTTTTTGTAGGCCTATCCTGGCCTGCCCTTTTTTCCAAATTAGTTCCCTAAAAAGGGATTGGATTTTTTGGAACCACTTCTCCCCGATCCATACTGGGGAGTTGTGGAGCAGGTATAACAACTGAGGCAGCCATACCATTTTAATCAAATTGGCCCGGCCTGCCACGGAGAGGGGGAGTCTACTCCAAATATCGCATTTTTTTCTAAATTTTAATAGAAGAGGGACCAAGTTGTCCTCGATAAACGCACTGGGGTCCTTGGACAACACAACGCCAAGGTACTTCATTTTCCCCGTGATTCTCAGCTGGGGCAGGCTCGTTGGGATAGAATTGGCCAATGGGTCGACCGGCAGGAGCGATGATTTCTCCCAATTGATGGTCAATCCTGAGAATTTCCCGAAGTCCTTCACCAGGTGCATTACTTCCTCCAATGAGGAGGTCGTATCCCCGAGAAAAAATAGGACATCGTCCGCGAAAAGGGCTATTCTCTCCTCCTCACCCTTCCTGTGGAAGCCCTGCAGTACAGATGATGATCTCACCGCTCCGGCCAATGGCTCCATGGCCAAGACAAACAACAAAGGAGACAAAGGGCAACCCTGTCTAGTCCCTCTTTCGAGGGGGAAGCTTTCCGAGTAGTCGTTATTTATCTTGAGTCTTGCCTTTGGGTGATTATATAGGATTTTTAACCAGCTGATAAATACGGGGCCGAATCCAAACCTCTCTAGTGCCCACCAGAGGTATTCCCACTCCAGGCTGTCGAAGGCCTTGGCGGCATCCAAGGACAGTATGGCTCTAGACCCCGCATTCTCCGCTGGGACCTGAAGGTTCAGGTATGCCCTTCTGATGTTAATGCTGGTAGACCGACCGGGGATAAACCCCGATTGGTCTGAGTGTACAAGTTTTACAATGCACTTATTTAACCTGGACGCCAGCACCCTTGCTACGATCTTGGCGTCTGAACACAGCAGTGATATCGGTCTGTATGAGGTGACTTCCAGTTGGTCTTTCCCCTCTTTTGGTATCACCATGTCGGCCTCCGACATTGACAGAGGTAGCCTTCCGTCCCTTGTCGTCTGTTCCAGTACTTTTAGAAGCTCCGGGAGTAAAACCTCCCCGTACTTCCTGTAGATTTCTAATGGCAAGCCGTCCGGGCCAGGAGATTTCTGGCCTGACAACTCTGCGACAGCCATTTGCAACTCCTCCAGGGTCAGAGGAGACTCCATCTCGCTCCTGTCCCCCTCCGAGAGCACAGGCAGAGCTACCCCCTCCAGAAATCTATCCATATCACGCCGGTCCGACCCCCGGCGTGACCTGTACAAGTCCTTATAAAACGTGGAAAAGGTTTCTAGGACCTCGGCAGGGTCTGAGGTAATCTCTCCAGCCGGCGTCCTAATTGAAAAAATGGCCGATGGGGATAGGTTAGACCTGGTTATAAGTGCCAACATCCGGCCTACTTTCTCCCCTTCGCCATAATAATTTTGTTTCTGGAAGAGTCTTTTATTTTCTGTTCTTTTATTAATTATCTCTCTGTACTCCTGTTGTTTGCTGAGCCATACCTCCTGTTTTTCAGGGGTTGGGTCTGCCACGTATTGTGCTTCTGAGTCCATGGCTTCCCTACTGGCTCTCGCCTCCCATTCCCTTGACGTTTTCTTTACTGTAGTGAAAAAAAGGAAAAAAGGAAAAGAAAGGCGCCTCTAAGTGCAGTATGTAAAATTTAATAGAGTGCACAAAGGGTTAAAAGCACTTACAAGATTGTTGAGTGTTAAAAGACATGATAAAATCAGGAGTCCTCATCTGTGGCATGTGTCCATCCTCAGCACGGTGGTAGAGAGCAGTGTAGAGCCGTCCTGCAGCTGTAAAGCGTTCTCATGCGTGTTGAAAAGAGGAGGCAGCAGGGAAGCCTGTATTCACTGCGGGACACACAAGGCTGATGGTGTCAGTGGAGAGAAGGGGGCGGTCCGCCCCCTTCTCTCCACTGACACCATAAGCCTTGTGTGTCCCGCAGTGAATACAGGCTTCCCTGCTGCCTCCTCTTTTCAACACGCATGAGAACGCTTTACAGCTGCAGGACGGCTCTACACTGCTCTCTACCACCGTGCTGAGGATGGACACATGCCACAGATGAGGACTCCTGATTTTATCATGTCTTTTAACACTCAACAATCTTGTAAGTGCTTTTAACCCTTTGTGCACTCTATTAAATTTTACATACTGCACTTAGAGGCGCCTTTCTTTTCCTTTTTTATATCTTCAGAGTTGCTTCTCCTCTAACCAAAGTGCTGCCAGAAGTGCCATCTCATCACTATCATCCCTCTGACCAGCTACCCACCTCCACCAGAGCGCCCTTATCACCTCTCTGTTCTTTACTGTAGTGACCTGCTGATAGAGCAATCCCCTGAGGTATGCTTTTAAGGTGTCCCACACTACCCCCGGAGGGGCTGTACCTGAGTTAAATGTTACAAACTCTTTTAATTTAGATGTAACTTCTTCTGGGCTACTTATTAGGTCCAACCATAGTGGCTTTATTGACCACCTTTTTCGATTGGGTCTAATGCTAAGATTTAGAGTCAAGGTCAAAGGAGAATGATCAGAAATACCCCTCGGCCTATACTCTATATTCCCTATTAGTTGCAAAGCCTCATTGTTGCCTACTGCCATATCTATACGCGATAGAGTAGAATGTGATCCTGAATAGCAGGAATACTGCCGAGTTTTTGGATTATGGGATCTCCATAGATCACACCACCCAACCTCTGTCAGGAGTTGGCCTAACCGGCCCTCCGATAGCCTTTCCACCCGGTTCAAAGGTGGAAACCTGTCTATTTTATTATTCAAAACTGCATTGAAATCTCCCACCAGTATTATCCGTACGTCTAACCTGCTTTCCACGAATTCCAACAGATCTAAAATGGTTTCTGTTTTAAACGGAGGAGGAATATATATGTTTGCTATTACTAGAGGCTTATTTTCCACAACGGAGCTCAGGAAGACATAGCGTCCCAGCTCATCAATTCTGGCTTCCCTGCAGGAAAACGAGATACTTCTCCCCACCAGTATGCTCACCCCTCTTGAGTACGAAGTGTAAACTGAGTGGTACTGTTCTTGAAATTTGTAGTTCCGAATATGCAGTTTAGTGTCATTGGTAAGGTGGGTTTCCTGCAGGCAAGCCAGCTCGACGCCATAGGCTTCCAGTGCCGCAAAAACTGCTGCCCTTTTGGCGGGGTCAGCCATGCCCCTGATGTTCCAGGAGCCTATCTTTAAGGTTTTAAAAGGCATCTAAAAAAAAAGGCAAAAAAATAAAAAAAATAAACAAGAAAGGTCCAGAGAAAAAACAAGAAGAAAAAGTGCTAGTCGGAAAGAAAAAAAAGGCAACTCCTTAATACATTTGTGAGTATCAAAATTAGTCGTAGGCGCTGTGATTGTGCTGACAAAAAGAAGGAAAAGAAAAAAAAAAGAACAAGAAAAAAGAATCATAGAAGGATAAGTGGAAAAGGGCAGGGGGGCCCCCGCGTCCAGGGACCCCCCCCCCTGCATTTCTTTGACTGCGAATAAAGACCGCCTGTGCTTATATACTTTACTTTTACTATTGTGAACCCGCCTATCATAACTCTGTGTACCTTACGATCACCCCGTTGTCTACCCCAGTGACTCATTGTAAGCCCCCCTTCCCCCCCACCCTCTCCTTTATGCAACCCTCTTCTTGCCGCCCTACTTCGTGACCCCCCCCCTGCCTAATTAGGCTAGCCCTAGGGGCTACGCTTGTGACCTTTTTCCCCCCTCCCAACCACACAAAATATACCTCCCCACGCATGCACTGAGAAAATACATTGTGACTCACTAACCCACTCATCCCCCCCTCCCCCCCTTCCATGCCTCTCCCCCAAACCCCCAGTGCAACATTTGAAACACACAAAGCTAGTGGAATCGTGTTTTTCATCCGTGGTTCCATCTCTCATACCCCCCCCCTCTTCCCCCCTCCTCCGTGCCAACTGCTCATTATTGTGAGAAAGGAGAGATAGTGAAAAAAAAAAAAAAAAAAGAAATCGCTCCTTGCTCCTTTCTTATCCAAGTTTAGATAGCCTTGTTTAACCCCTAACCCTGCAGACCCGCCTTGTTATCCTCCAGCCACTTTGTTACCCCCGCTGATGTATCGAAAAAATGGGTAGTCCCTAAGGCGGTAATGCGTAGCCGTGCAGGATACAACAGGGCATATTCTATTTTATAAGTTCGTAGGTTGCGCTTAATATCCCTGAATTCAGCTCTCCGCTTCTGGAGGTCCGGGGAGTAGTCAGGAAAGAATGAAATTCTGGCTCCGTTGTACAGGATCTCCCCCAACTCCCTGGCCCTACGCATCAATGTCACCTTGTCTCTAAAATTAAAGAGCTTCATTATTATTGGCCTAGGATGCCCCCCTGACGGCGAGGCCCTGGTTGGCACCCTGTGGGCTCTTTCAATGGCGAAGAGATGAGAGAAGGTTTCCGTCCTGAATATTCCCTTGAGCCACTTCTCCATGAATTCCTCCGGGTGGGGGCCCTCGCACCGTTCTGGTAGGCCTACCACCCTCACATTGTTCCTGCGGGATCTATTTTCAATTTCCTCCATTTTAACTTTATGCCAACCCAACTGTGTTTTCAATGCCTTGAGCTCTTGCTTCAGTGGGGCTAGTTCATCCTCAGCCTGACTAACTCTCTCCTCCAGAGCAGCAGCTCTAGCAGTAGTCCTTTGCAGTTCTTGGCTTACTCTAGATAATTCTTCCTTTAGCTCCGTCAGCTGATCGCACAAGTCGCTTAGGGAGGCCTTACAGGCGTTAATGGCACATAGGACGTCTTTTAGTGTGGGTTCAGCTTCTGCTGGTGTATCTTGCAGAGCAGCATTGTTAGTTGCTAATCCCGCAGGCTCACCCACGGAGCTTTTACCGCTCGTCATTTTTGTTGTGTGCGTTGCTGCTGGTCCTTTTCCTAGGCTCTTCCTGTCCCCTGAACCCCCCGCATGTAATCTGTCCTTCTGCTGCTGAATGTTTTTTGATGGTGATGAGGCGGAGGGGTGCGCAAATTTTTCCAGTTTAGCCGCCGCGGCAGCTGCTGCCTGGTTTATCTTTTCTTTTGAGGTACGAGTCGTTTGGGAACAAGTATTGTCCTGCTGCTGCAGTTCCTCACCCTTCTTTCTGGTCATAGCTGTTTTTTGTAAGCGAGGGGGAGTGTATTGGAGAGTTGAGCCGCTCTTGGAATTGATGTCTACCCACCCCCCTCTTCTCACCGCTCTCTTCGCCTTTCCCTTGTTCTGCCTTCCTTCCCACTATATTGTCTCAGCCCCAACAGTGTCCTTCTGGTTTACAGCTGTCGCTAGACTAACTGCCTGTTCTAGAGTAGCCGGTGTTTCAGCTCTGTTGAAATTATATGATATAGCGAAAAGGTTAGCGACTTTTACAGCAATGCAGCCCTTCACCAACCGGCGAGGGGGTATCTTCTCCCTAGTATACGCAAATCGCTATGTGCCGGTATGTCAGATTGCCCCGGACTGCCAGGACTTGGGGGCAGTTCGCTAAATAACAGTATAGCCGGCTACCTGAGCCCGCCCATACCTCCAACCCCCTCGTCCGTGGCAGTTCGCTAGCGTTTAGAAAAAGGCAGTCCACCTCTGTGTTGACCTGCGGGGGATGGTACCTTGGTGCTGCCAGGGCCTGGGCAGTGCAGGGACGCTTCTAGAGGCGATTCCTCACACTAATGGCGCATGCTGTCCCCGCCGCCTCTTCCTGTTGGAGCCGTTGCCCGGGTGACCTAGCCCAAGCTCCTCCTCGCCGCTCCGAGGGCTCTCGTCCGTGTCCTATCCCAAGCGGCTGTACCGAGGCGCCGCCGGCACACTCCGGGCTGGGCGGCGGTGAGAGAGCCAGGCAGCCAGGTAGGAGAGACGCTGCGGGGGAAGGGAGACTCGTACAGCTGGTCCAGCGAGCCGAGATGGGTCCGATGAGCACGGAGGTATCGGGCTGGGGGAAGCACACTCAGCCCTCCTCTCACTCCTGCATCCGGTCACGCCCCCTATTAGTGACAGCACAGGGCTTTGAAGGTACAGCATGGGTGGCCGTTCCTTCAGAGCGCATGGGCCAGTGATGTCACTGGCTGCATGTACAGTAAATATTCCCTAAACGGTGCATGTTTAGGAGATATTTAAAAAAACCTATAGGTAAGTCTTATAGGCTTACCTGTAGGTAAAATTTAAAGATGGAAGTTTACTTTCTCCTAAAGCCCCTACATAGCTGCTGAGTTCTTTTTACTTACCTAGATCAGGTTGTTGGAAAAAAATGCCTTTTTTTCTGTCTGTGTGTTTCCTTGTCATACAACAGTAAATGATCCTCTATTAGACAGTTATCGCCAGAATGGTCTCCACTGGAAGATTTCTCTTCACTTCCAGTGCCAATTGTAACATTTTGGATTACCCATCACTTTCTGTCCCAGTGACAATGGCCACCAAGATAAACAGGTGGAGTGAATGCCCTTAGCGGCAAACAAGATAGCAATAAAAAAACAAACAGGATTTTAACCATTCACTAAAAAAACTTTTATGTTTTAAGTCTGCAAGGGGCACAGTGAGGCTGCAATGTTGGGCATGGGGAGGCTGCAATGTTGGGCACGGTGAGGCTGCAATGTTGGGCAAGGTGAGGCTGCAAGGGACACAGTGAGGCTGCAATGGGGGCACAGTGAGGCTGCAATGGGAGCACAGTGAGTCTACAATGGGGGCACAGTGAGGCTGCAAGGGGCACAGTGAGGCTGCAATGGGGGCACGGTGAGGCTGCAATGTAGGGCATGCTGAGGCTGCAATAGGGGCACGGTGAGGCTGCAATGGGGGCATGGTGAGGCTGCAAGGGGCACAGTGAGTCTGCAAGGGGCACAGTGAGGCTGCAATATTGGGCACGGTGAGGCTACAATGTTGGGAAAGGTGAGGCTGCAATGTTGGGCACGGTGAGGCTGCAATGGGGGCATGGTGAGTCTGCAATGGGGGCACAGTGAGTCTGCAATGGGGGCACAGTGAGTCTGCAAAGGGCACAGTGAGTCTGCAAGGGGCACAGTGAGGCTGCAAGGGGCACAGTGAGGCTGCAAGGGGCACAGTGAGGCTGCAATGGGGGCATGGTGAGACTGAAATGTTGGGCACGGTAAGGCTGCAATGGGGGCACAGTGAGGCTGCAATGGGGGCACGGTGAGGCTGCAATGTTGGCACGGTGAGGCTGCAAGGGGCACAGTGAGGCTGAAATGTTGGGCACAGTGAGGCTGCAAGGGGCACAGTGAGTCTGCAATGGGGGCACAGAATGGCTGCAAGGGGCACAGTGAGTCTGCAATGGGGGCACAGTGAGTCTGCAATGGGGGCACGGTGAGGCTGCAAGGGGGGCACGGTGAGGCTGCAAGGGGGGCACGGTGAGGCTGCAATGGGGGCACGGTGAGGCTGCAATGGGGGCAAAGTGAGGCTGCAATGTTGGCATAGAGAGGCTGCAATGTTGGGCAAGGTGAGGCTGCAATGTTGGGCAGGGTGAGGCTGCAATGGGGGCATGGTGAGGCTGCAATGTTGGCACGGTAAGGCTGCAAGGGAAACAGTGAGGCTGCAATATGGGCACAGTGAGGCTGCAAGGGGCACAGTGAGTCTGCAATGGGGGCACAGTAAGGCTGCAAGGGGCACAGTGAGGCTGCAATGGAGGCACGGTGAGGCTGCAATGGGGGCACAGTGAGGCTGCAAGGGGGGCACAGGGAGGCTGCAATGGGGGCACGGTGAGGCTGAAATGGGGGCACGGTGAGGCTGCAATGTTGGCACAGTGAGGCTGCAATGTTGGCACAGTGAGGCTACAAGGGGCACAGTGAGGCTGCAATGTTGTACACGTTGAGGCTGCAATGTTGGGCATGGTGAGGCTGCAATGGGGAGGCTGCAATGGGGGCATGGTGAGGCTGCAATGTTGGCACGGTAAGGCTGCAATGTTGGCACAGTGAGGCTGCAATGTTGGCACAGTCAGGCTGCAATATTGGGCACAGTGAGGAATTATACTTTAATTCTTGAGAGTAGATGCGAAAATTGGGACAGGCTTGTAGGGGCCCCAGTGCATTACTTTGCCCAGGTTACCTCCCCGACACAAATTTCCAGCTGCTTTCATCTCATGTGTCAGAGAACTTGTCAGAAGTTATCATGCTGATAACAGAGGACTGCAGAAAGACATGCCACTTAGAGCTTTGGAAAGAGATAAGTAAACACTACAGATATATGTGCCTAGGTCAGATTTCATGAATGGGGTTTACAACCACTTTAAGTTAAATGACCAGTCACATTCCACCTCACTCACATAATCCCACTGGTGCTACATGTGCCCTTGATGATAATTACTAGTTACACCAAAACTTTACCAGTTATTATTAACGGGTCAACCATTTAAATGTAAACATCCTGTCTAAGCTCGTCTAATACAAAGTGCCTCTGACTACTTTTATTAGCCAGAAGACTATCTGTGTGTACATTTCTGATTTTGTTCCACTTTTTCACTAAGGGCTTAGCTTTCTTATAGAATTAGCCCCTGTCTTTACTCTTTCCAAACCCAGAGCTCTTAGTGATCACCAAAATGTTCTCATTAAATGAGGAGAGGGGATCGGATTGACAGTCAGGTAGCCAAGAAGTTAGGGCCTCTGATAGAGCAATATAGAACATAGTGAAGAAGTCACAGCCCCTAGCAGATCTTGAATTCAAAAAATTTTTCATATCAGACATTTCTGGATTGCTAATGTCTGGTAATCAATAAACCATCTAGGAACTGCTAAAAGCCATCTTAAAAAGCAGTGGAACAGTATTGCACAGCAGGGGGTTCATGACGGGAGGTCGCAATTAAGGATTCATCACCTAGGAGAAGGTCCTCCCATACCCCGCCTTGCAGTGGGTTATGGAGATAAAAGGGCAAACCATGTACCTCCTGTTGGGATGAAGATGAGAATACCTAAATGGTTTTCTCTCAACTGGAAGATTAAAGGATAAATTGTGGTCAAAATGTTGACCTGGGTCAAGGAATTTGCCCACAGTGTAACAAGACCATCTGCTGGAGGATATTGAAGGTAGTGGCCTATTCCCTAAAATTTACTGATAATTGCTGATTGGACAGGGGACTATACATGGGGCAAATAGGAGTGTCAATGTGGGTGGTGTTTGTGTGTGTTATAAAATGCCGAGTCAGGCCATTTTGACTGTTCCTTTTTGAGAGCCCAGCCACGATACAGAAAGTGTGGCCAGACATACATAATCTACTTACATATCATCTCTGTTTTAATTCTTATGTACTCTCATTGTAAATTAATAAGATCTTCGCTTCTTTGAGCTTGTGTATGTTATTATAGCTATTATTATTAATTTATTCATACTATTAATGTAATATATATATATATATATATATATATATATATATATATATATATATATATATATACATATACAGTATCTCACAAAAGTGAGTACACCCCTCACATTTTTGTAAATGTTTTATTATATCTTTTCATGTGATAACACTGAAGAAATAACACTTTGCTACAATGTAAAGTAGTGAGTACAGCTTGTATAACAGTGTAATAACTCAACACAGCCATTATTGTCTAAACAGCTGGCAACAAAAGTCAGTACACCCCTAAGTGAAAGTTTCCAAATTGGGCACAATTAGCCATTTTCCCTCCCCGGTGTTATGTGACTAGTTAGTGTTACAAGGTCTCAGGTGTGAAAGGGGAGCAGCTATGTTAAATTTGGTATTATTGCTCTCACTCTCTCATACTGGTCACTGGAAGTTCAACATGGCACCTCATGGCAAAGAACTCTCTGAGGATCTGAACAAATCTGAACGATTTGATGTGAATTATTTCCAATAAACTAAGCTAATTTTTCAAGAGTGCGGCTGTCCAGAATCTATTCGTGTCTTAGCAATCTTCTTATAGCCTAGGCCATCTTTATGTAGAGCAACAATTCTTTTTTTCAGATCCTCAGAGAGTTCTTTATCATGCGGTGCCATGTTGAACTTCCAGTGACCAGTATGAGAGAGTGAGAGTGATAACACCAAATATAACACACCTGCTCCCCATTCAAACCTAAGACCTTGTAACACTAATGAGTCACATGACACCGGGGAGGGAAAATGGCTAATTGTGCCCAATTTGGACATTTTCACTGAGGGGTGTACTCACTTTTGTTGCCAGCGGTTTAGACATTAACGGCTGTGTGTTGAGTTATTTTGAGGGGACAGCAAATTTACACTGTTATACAAGCTGTACACTCACTACTTTACATTGTAGCAAAGTGTCATTTCTTCAGTGTTGTCACATGAAAAGATATAATAAAATATTTACAAAATTGTTAGGGGTGTACTCACTTTTGTGAATATATATACATATATATACAGTATCTAGGGAAAAACACCCATAGACTAGAACTTAGCTAGGGCTTAGCTAGGACAGTAGAGTCAGCAAGAAGTCAGGACTCCTAGCTACAAAGTTAAACTAAATTAAGGAAGCAAGTGATGGCTAATGTTAGTAAAAACATTTATAATAAAATGCTTACAGTGTCTGACAGGTTGGATTTTATTTTACTAACCTGACTAGAGCCTGGGCTGTTAGCGGTGGCCTGCCATCAGTGCTGTAAGACAAGACCCCATCTGAAAGCCCTAATAAGCACTCTTGTCATTTTCTGGTCCTAGGCAATAGAACAGATTTTTCCTGCTATATGCAGTAAAATAAATGTGCCTGCATGCCCACTTCACTATATCTCCAGATCCCATTGAAAAAAGTGTTCCAACGACCCTACCTTGAAACTATTTTTTTGAATACCAATAACACAGAGCATTGTGCATATTTAATTGTTTTTTCTTAATGCAGTTAGAAAATGTTATTATGCATTTCAAGGTTGACACATTGTACATTTTGCAATTACACTTTGCAGAATTAGTGGGTTTTTAAGGAGCTGACATTTTTCAAAATATCAATCTGTCGCTAAGAACTACAAATGTCTAAATATGTGCTGTTGGCATTCTTTAGTGCTAGACACAGTGAAAGATAAAAATATCATTTTAAATAAGCAAAAGTAAGAGTACCTTGTTGTCTCTGATCTTTTTTGCAAGCATTCTGGTATCAATCCCACAAAGTGCAGGAACCTAATAGGGAGAAAAATTTGTTAAAATTAATGGAGACTTAGTATTAGGTTTTATGAAAACATAGACTAACTTTCCCGGTGCCAGAAACTGATGTTTAGATGAATTGGCCTTTAAAAGAGGAGAATAATACTGGGTAATATGGTGAAAGGTTTGAAAAAAAAAACATATGGACCAGGACAAAAACCAGCAATTTCTTACCGTAGGAAAGGAACAGGGATATATAGCACTGTTGTTTTGTGCAATTCCAGTGTTTCCACTTTATATATCCAACACATTTTAACAATATGTAAAAAATAGTTACAGTATGGTGGGATCAAAAATTGGAGAACAAAGGACTAAAAATTGAAACTTCACCTATAAACAAGATTTCCTAAATAGACCGAATTGCAAAATGGGAAAGGAGGAAAATCAGTAAGCAAACAATTTGGCAAATTGCATTGACAGTAAAATATGGGAGATGATCACCTCTAGAACATACTCTTAATAAAGTAATTTTGATGACAAAATGCATCAGAAAGTGGCCCAGCAGCAATTGGATGTGGATCTGTGAGGCAGAGAGCCAGGGAGACATGCTGAGAAGCAGGATAGCTGGCTTGAGCTCTGTGAACAAAGGGAGTCGAAGTCCCAAGGCAGCCTGTGTACTGACATGTTATGTGATCTGTAAGTGTTTGCTTATGAGTATGCCTAATTGTTTTAAATAAATACTGGATTTTAGCCATATCATTCCATGCTCTTATGATACAAATGCCATGGAGAAAGAGGGAGAGGAAGATTTGCATAACCTGCCTGGATTACTGCAGCTCAGAGCTTTATTAGCCTATCTTTGGAAAAAAAAATGGGCAATTTGAACTGGTGGGTGTCTGTCTATCAGAGTGGAGGAGACAGGATTTTGAGATTATATGAAGATTTATTTTAGGGTATTGCATGAAGAAGCACTTTGGATATTAATTGTCTGTTTGTTTTGGAATGATTGGAACTTTGTAAACTAGTGATAGGTCATTTATGAAGTAGTGACTTTAATATATGATTGCAGACTTTGGTTCATTAACATCGCACAGTGTGGATTACCTATACACATGTTACTTATATATATTTTTGTATTTCTATTTTTTGCCATATATATTTCTTAGTTTTATTTGAATTTATGTGCATTTTTGTATGATCTATTAGTACAGTGCATTATTTAAGAGAGATATCAGTTTTATTGATTTAATTAAAACAATGTTGAGCTTTTTTAAATTGTCCTGGATCTCATTCATGATTTAAATGATACAGCTAATATTTTGCTCCATTACCAGACATACAGCCTTGACGTAATTGTTAAGAATAAGTCAACACATTACACATTGGTGTAAAAAATTTGACTCCCGCCTCCTCCCCCCTCCCTCTTACACATTAGCAAACAAAACATTTATTTGAAAAACTTTTTTTTTCCTTTACTTGCTAAATCTTGGACTAGACCAGGATGACAGCAGGCCTTCCACTCCTCCCATGCATGACATCTTACAAATTGCCTCCTGGGATGTGTTATGTAGCCATTCTAGGAGGTGTTGGGTCTCTACCAGTTCTCCATGGCTTGTCTGCACATGTGTTGGGATCTGGCAAGACTCAATGGGTTCTGTGCAATGGATTTCCATTAAAGGTGGAAGGGCAAAATAAGTACTTTTGATTCAAGCAAGACAACACTGGACTCCATAGTTTAGTAAGTATTTATTTTATTTTATTTTTTTAAGACCAGGACAAATGTTAGTGATGTTTATGGGATCAGGGGGGAGGGGGGAGTAAGGCTGAGTAAAGTTGTAAAAATGTATGTTCTATTCCTCGTGCAGTTCTGACATGTTGCATTAAAACTAAATATCCACAAGATGGCAATGTTGTACAAGTTGCCTGTTGCAAATATAAAATCAATTCCTATATTGTTGGATCTGGGTATTTAACCTCAACACTACCAATCTGAATATATACTATATATATATATACACATATATATACACTATATACTATATATATATATATATATATATATATATATATATAGTATACATGTACGTTCAGGCCTTTTTTTCTCAGAAAATAGGTGCAGGAACTCAACCACGACCCCCCCCCCCCTTACACACACTCTCCATACCACATTGAATAGTGGATGTGGTCAAATTTCACTAACAGTTCTCTTAAAAGGGGATTAAATACCAGGAGTGCATTATGTACAGGATGCAGAGTTCAGGGGTTGTTACACACAGAGTGCATGGCTTAGCCTTCTACAACAGGTGCCTACCTCTGCATCCCCTATTCACATCTCACTTTCACCCCTCTTCAGCTCTGACCTCTGCGTGAAACCCCTCTTCCACTGCCCCTATCTTCTTCCTCATTAAAAGCTCCACCATCTTCCACTTGTCTTAATTGTGTTGGTGTATTAAGCTGAAGCACCCAGGGGGCTCCAGTACCTACCCACACACTATAGGTGGCTCTGCCTCTCACTTGCAAGGAAATCATCTAGTGGGGGTGTCAGCACCTGCACCTCCCTTGTCTCCATCATACACTCAGTGGGAGCCGCTCAGGAGATCAAATCTGTGGGATCTGTTGGGAGGCAAACTGTCAATTTTAAACACAGAAGCCAATCTTCTGTGTTTACAAGTGATAGTGATGAGCAGGAAGCAAAGAACCTGAGCCAGAGGTGGTGGAACTCAGTTCCACCAAGTTCCAGCTGAAAAAAAGCCCTGTGTACGTTGCTTTAAAATACCTTCTGTTTTAAGAAGGCTGTGATGCTCAGTGGCCGAACTTTTTTTTCTATTGAGCTTGACTAGCTATGCTTTCTTTTTGCTTCTCAAACTGCATTTTATACAAAGATAGATATCGCATTGACAATTTGGAAAAAATGTCTTTGTAATATTAGGCTGTAATTTCTTTTTGTGCTATAAACCAATTGTTAAGGATATGCAGTTGGTTACTGGGACAGAAAAAAGGTTAACTGTCTTGTCTCCACCCACTATCCTTTACAATAAGTCCTGGTTCCCAGCAGTGCAACTTGTCATTTCTGTGCGATTTCAGTGTGACTTGCATTGACATCTGTTAAATAAAGTTGCACAGATGTCAGCAGGCCGCATGTGAAATTGCACTGATAGTTGGCTTCAAAGCTGCACTGGTGTGAACCAGGGCTTAAATACAACTACAATTTTTTTCCTGATGTGTTATGTCTTATGGGTTTATGTTTGCATGTGTAAGATTTTAGTAAGAAATGTACTATATCCTTTTTCTTTAATGTGCTGTACATAAAATTCAATAAAATATTTAAATATGCAGTACAAATAAAGGTTCCTGTATAACAGGACCAAATCCAGTGACTATATGAAGCACAAGGCTGATAAAGTAAACAAAACTTTTTTTTCTTCTCTCTGACTGAGCCAAATCCTCCTTTATTTACATCTCACGCGTTCCCCCTCCCAGGCACTGCAGCTCACAATGGGAGACATCGCTCCAAATCCAGAAAGCAGTAAGCTGGACTAAGCGTGGTCAGGTGCTGACTGACAAACTACAAGCTTGTGAATCAGTAGTGACACTACTTATATTCTCACCGCTGCAACATTTTTTCCTCCAACTGTAACGCAGGCAGTCAAAGCCTATATTAGAGAGGCAACTCTGTGTTAAATTCAGGGTTAGTGTTGCATCATTGCCCCACTATCAAAGGAAGCTGCATTAGGTGGACTTTGCTGGCAGGATCAACAGGTATTTTTGGGACTTTACAGGTCACTCATGCATAAGTGGTGCAGCACGGATACTAATATATATATATATATATATATATATATATATATATATATATATATATATATACTGTATTTATCGGCGTATAACACGCACTTTTTTTCCCCTAAAATCAGGGGAAAATCGTGGGTGCGTGTTATACGCCGATCCCCGCTAATTGTGATCTATCGGCGGCGATCGCCGCCGACCTTCGCGTAGTGTGTCGTTTTAAATATGGCGCCGCAGAGTTCGGAGGGACTCGGCGGAGCTGAAGGAGCACCGCCGAAATCACAGTGACTGCTCGGAGCCGAGATACACATAGTCGAGTGAACTCCGCGGAGCCATATTTAAAACTACATGCAGCTATGTGTATGTCGGCGGCGGCAAGCATGGACACTGGGGGCAAGGCTACACTGACCACTGGGGGCAAGGCTGCACTGACCACTGGGGCAAAGCTGCACTGACAAGGCTGCACTGACAAGGCTGCACTGGGGGCAAAGCTGCACTGACAAGACTGCACTGGGGCAAAGCTGCACTGACAAGACTGCACTGGGGCAAAGCTGCACTGACAAGGCTGCAATGCACACTGGGTCAAGGCTGCACTGACACTGAAAAGTCTGCAATGACACTAACAAGGCTGCAGATGAACACTGATGAGGCTGCATTGATGGGCATTTTAATGTAAGTTTTTTTTCCTTAAACTTCCCTCCTAAAATTTTTTTTTCCTTAAAATTCTCTCCTAAACTTGGGGTACGTGTTATACGCCAGCGCGTGTTATACGCCGATAAATACAGTATATATATATATATATATATATATATATATATATATATATATATATATATATAGTGTTTTTTTTATTATTATTATTATTATTATTATAGAAGGCCATAGTGCTAACATAAGTAGGTAAACAACTTTTTTTTAAAGAAATTTTGATTAAAAGAAATGTTAAAAAATATGTGCAGATGTTGAAAATTTGTATAAAGCATATGAAATTTATTTCTCCCCCTGAGAACCAGCGAGGATCCTATACAAACCTTTTCTTCATGCAGCCATTCAGATAGTGACTTGACTGCTCCCCAGTGACTGTACTCATGACTGTAATCGAGCACTAGCAGACCAGATGCCTAAGAAAAAAATTAAACATTAAAAACGTATCAGTAATTACCAGTAACACATATATAAGATATTGTTACTTTTATTGTTACTACTTCCGGCATTATTAGGATATTTAAAGTGATAGTGATGCATAGATTAACCCATAATGGGTGTTTTGCAGCATTTTGCAGTTTTGTGTGTTTACAGATCTATTGCAGTGTGGTTGCCACAATGCTCTTTAGCAGCTTGGGCCTACACTCCACATTAAATCTTATGAAGGTGTCTAGAATGCAACAAACAACATGTGTATTTATGGGATTGCAGAGTGGTAGTACAGGTATATGGGAGGAGCTAAGGAAATAATGCTCTGCCCGTGCAGTGCCACTCACTGCATGATCTGTAAATGTATTACTTTGGGTGAGAAGTAACGACATAACTTCAGTCAATCCTATATATAGTTTGTACTCCGGAATCTGTTCAGGGTACAATGGACTCCGGAATCTGTTCAGGGTCCAATGGACTAAATGCAGAAAGCATTTTGCATGGTTGGGTCGGAGTAAGAAGATTTTGACAAGCAGCAGTGCACAACCAAGGATACCACACAGGCACAGCTCATATCTCATTGGATCAAGAAAAAAATAGGTACAAGACTGGATGGGAATTAAAAATTAGGTGCTACTGCACTAAGTACAGTCACACAGGCTTTATACTTTGCATACAATATATCATTATCCATATACACATCCTTTAAGCAGGGCTGTATTTGCCATAATGACACTCAGAGGTAGGGATGGTCCCGATGTTCGAGTCGAACGTAAGTTTGACTCGAACATCGGTGGTGTTCGCCAGTTTAACGAATACCAAACATTTGCCTTTAGCAAATCATGGCTCAGGGGGCTAAGTCCACGCCCCACACTATATAAGGCTACTTACACGGCGGCCGTAGTGTAATGATTGAGAGAATGTTAGCTAGAGGCAGTTTAGTTAGTGGCGTGCAGGCAGTTTAGTATATATATATATATATATATATACATATGTATATATAAATATACACAGTGTAGTCAGTGTAGTGTAGACTATATATACAGTGCAGGCAGTGTATCAATATCAATATAAATATATCAGTGTACGCCAAAATTTAAAAAAAAACAGCGCGGGGCCCCCCAAAAATCCCTTCGGGTCTGGCATAGATTTTAAGGGGAACTCCACGCCAAAATTTTTTAAAAAAGTGGTGTGGGGCCCCCCCAAAATCTATACCAGACCCTTATCCGAGCAAGCAGCCTGAAAGGGCAAGAAAGGGGGGATAAGTGAGCGCCTGCCCTCCCTAACCATACCAGGCAGCTTGCCCTCAACATGGGGAGGGGGGCAAGGGCCTCGTCCCCATAACCCTGGCCTGTTGGTTGTGGGGGTCTGTGGGTGGGGGCTTATCAGAATCTGGAAGCCAGATCCCGGTTCCCCCCATGTGAATGTACCCCTACTTATTCACCAAAAAAAGTGTCAAAGAGTAAAAACCACAAAAGACAGTTTTTGACAATTACTTTATTAACAAAGAAAAAAAAAGTGTCCCGCGATGTCCATAAAAAAAAGCCTTGCCTCGATTGGAGGCGTCCCGCCGACTGCTGTCTTTTTGCTGTGACAGCTGTTATATAGGCAAGGGCGGGGCCACCCAGTGACATAACAGAGTGACCCGGGTCCCTTCTGATGTCATGTGCCATCAGAGGGGGTGGGGCCATCTGGTTACATCAGCGGACTAAGGGGACCCCCAGGCACGATATTCAAAGGAATATTTCATTTTTATTGTTTTACTTTAAGCACTCTTAAAATCACTGCTCCTGAAAAAAATGGTTGTTTTAAAAACTTTTTTTGCATTGATACATGTCCCCTGGGGCAGTACCCGGGTCCCCATACACTTTTTATGGCATCAACTTGCATATAAGCCTTTAAAATTAGCACTTTTAATTTTTCATGTTCGTGT
This sequence comes from Lithobates clamitans, assembly GCA_037952925.1. Classification (NCBI taxonomy): domain Eukaryota; kingdom Metazoa; phylum Chordata; class Amphibia; order Anura; family Ranidae; genus Lithobates; species Lithobates clamitans. Next base: position 3,202,707 of record JBBGZY010000255.1, on the reverse strand, counting down.
CCCATAGACTTTAATAGGGTTTGCATGTTCGCACAAATTTTTTGCCTGTTCACATGTTCTGGTGCGAACCAAATTGGGGGGGTATTTGGCCCATCTCTACTTAGAGGCCATACTCAGGTTTGTTGAAACATAGGCAGTAACAAGCTTTAAAATTTACAAACTGTAGTCATATCTTTTCTTTCTTTTTTTTTCCTCTTTCTAGACACCTGTGACAAAATTCAGCAAACTAGAGTGGGACATGTGTGCAGGATAAGTTAAAAAGAGTCAGAAGACTCACTATAATTCAAGAAACATAAAATATCTTCCTTCTTTTGTTTGTTGGTCTGTACAATTAGAAATTAGATGTGAATATAAGACAGCCATTATATTTTCACCTAAAATACATTTTAGCTGTAGCTATTTCTTTAAAAAAAAAATCATGAGTCAGGGGAGGAAAGCTTGTGCAAAAGGGCATCATTATTCAGGTATACATGATGTCTAAATCCAGCCCTTGCATTATATATGGACATTCTAGTGAATACGAATGAGCCATTTGTTTCTATGGGTCACCCGTATAACTGACCTTGCAACTGACCATATCTAGTACAAAGTTCTCATGTTAACTCCCACACACAGCAGACATACAGAGTTTGCATGATCACAATGGGAAATCAGCCAGACTGTACATTTTACAGTGTGTCAATTATTGATTTTAGCAAGCCAATACAAATATTTAAAGAGAAAGTTCATACAGTACATAGAAATGGGGAAAAAAACTAAAGCATGTCAAGGCCTTTTACCTGGATATTCTCAGACTCAATGTATTTCATAAGGCCATAGGCATCACGGGCCTTGGTATCGGGTGCACCGCCATTTCCAATTATTGGGTTGGTAAGAGTGAGAATCTGACCATGATAGCTTGGATCTGTCACAGCTTCTACATATCTAGAAACACAAGGTGGAAGAGTGAATAGATCTGACATTTCTGTCTAGGAAATAAAGCACATTCATCTGAACATGGGAACTGTGGTACAATTTTGTTGTTCCTTTTTCTGGAGGGATCTCCTTGCATCTTAGTGCAAGGAGTATGTATAAACCCTTGTTCTGGAGGGATCTCCTTGCATCTTAGTGCAAGGAGTATGTATAAACCCAAGTGCTAATTCCCCTATGAACTTAAGCACATTAAAGTAATTTTAAAGGTAATTTTCAATATTTTCTGCAGCTTTCATACCTCCTTAATATTATAATGCATTATAATGAGGATTTGCCTCTAGTTTTAAATTTAGCTGCATAGACCATGCTTAAAGTGTGTGTTTATGTAGCGCTATCCCCTGCAGGAATTGTTTGTTAGGATGGGCCCTCTGCTCTTTGCCTCAACCTCTTTAAGAACTTCAGCCCCTAGGTGAGCTAGAGTGTATAAAGTGTGCAATATCACAGAAAATCACCAAAAGTAATACTTAGTAGTTAGTACCCAGTAGTAGGACTATATCAAAGAGGCATTGAACCAGTTAATAAATGGAAACATAACATATTGTCACCCTCTATGGTTGGTAACAAAGTAAGCACAAAAATTTATTAACGATGGTAGTAACACAAGTCAGCATACAAGGTGATTAGTAATAAGGATTAGACATGAGATGACATTTGGCGTCCACATCAGCATAAACAGTAGCAAAGTCACTTACAGCACAGCAGTGAGCAGTAATATAGCTTGATTCATCAAACAAAATTTACGCTGTGCAGGAACTATACTGCCAAAGTGCAATAATGGCGACTATGCTAGGCGTAGACCATAGTCTACACCTAGCATAGTCGCCATTATTGAAGGAAAGGGGAGAATGGAACAAAGGGGACTCGCAGGATAGCTTTATAGGAGGGGCTGTTCTTCTGCCAGATAGCATTGGAGCCATTTAGGAAGCATTGGTGCACTTAACAACAGTTTCACTAAACCAGCATGTAGTAAATTGGCAGTGCCCTCTCACCAGTCCCTGTTGTGCCGCTGTGAACTCTAGCTGTAAAAAAGTGGGCCCCCTTTCTACAGAATGCATCTGGTGTTGCAGTGGTGGGAAGTAGAGGGTGATGGGATACTCTGGTCTCCCTGCAGCAACGGTGCAGATACGATCGCTGTGGACTGTGCTGTGCTGCCTCAGGTGTCTTTGCTGTTCTGGCCTCTCAGCTGTCTGGTCTCTATGCAGCAAATGTGCTTCCATCAGTTACCTCAGTGTTCCCTCAGTGTCAAAAAAGAGAGAGCCTAGCTGAACAGAAAAGCAGCTCCACTCCTCCCCCTTGCCCCAATGTCTCTTGGAAATTATAGTGCAAATGGTCCATAAAGTTCACAACATTTCTTACTTCCTGGACTTCAAATCCTCAGCGTTCTGCATAGGAATCCATAGGCTTTTCTAGCTATAGTTCTCCCTCACCTGACTGGAGGGGATAATGCAACACAACATTCAGCACAACAGCAGAAAGTGAAAGTAAACTGATTGTAAAGAGGGAAATGTCTTCTTCTCTATATTACTGTAGTCCAGGATCTGGCTACATATAGCCAAAATGATACATTTTGGACAGAGTAGGGTATGATTAAAACCCCTAACAGCTTATGTTTTGCTGTCTGTGTACAATTGGGGTTATTTTCTCTTCCTTCTTGCTGCAAAGGTGCGAAAGGATGTTAAAATAAATCTCCCAAAGTGATTTTTTTTTTCCATCTTAGAGCGTTATCCCTGTTTAAGATGTGCCCTCTGGAAGACTTGTTATGGAGACAAAATTTTGAATTTCCTTACTTAATAAGACAAAGACAGCAATAAAACCTGATGGAGTGTCAGGTCTAACCTTTCCCAACTCTATCCAAAATAAAAAATGAAGTGTTGCCTGCAGATACACTTTAAACAGCGATACTATACCTACATTAAACACACATTGGTTTCCCCTGTAATCTTTTCCTGAATCTTCAGTTCACCCTACAGAGATTCTTTACTGTGTGGAGCCCAAAATCCCACCACACAAATTGTATCTTGAACAGCATCTATATCCTCCCCACAACCATTGTTCATTGAGTCTGCACACAAAGTCTGGGGATTATGTTGCATTCTCTACCTCGTTTTGCCTTAGTAGAAAGAACATTTCTTATTACTTTCCATTGGAAACATTTTGGCTCATGTGGCCCCCTCACCATAATCTGGTTATTATTTCTCAATAAAATAATACCTGTTGATCCACCATGGAAGTCCTTGTTCTGTCACTACTGTGACCATGTTTTGTCCTTATTTCCCAGTTGTTCCCATTTGATTTAGTGACAGGAGCTTTGACTGGCGTTCAGAGAGCTTTAACAAAGCATGTCCGAAGCCATGTTTTGAAGCAAGTGTAAACTAGCCCTTACTGTGATGATCGAGCAGGAAAGGTAGAGAGAGGTGTAGACTGGGTGGAGCAGAGATGAGCCAGACAATAGTGAGAGTAACAGGAAAGAAGATGAAGTGTCCCGGGAAGGACGGAAGTGTAGCTTGCTAGAGGAGAAAGAGCCACAGATGACGTAAGTGTGACGAAACGCTTAAGGTGGGACTATCTTGACACGCATTACGTCATATCCGGATATCGTGGTTCCGGACATACGACCGGTGGAACGCAAGCGGCGATTCAGGGTAGCGTTGCTTCCCCGTGTTGTTTGGAGAGCACGAGAGCCTGTGAGCTCCCTCTCCTTTTTAAACTTTTAACGTCTATTCCTTGGATACCTTTTTTTACTTTCAATAAACGAGTTAGATGGAGTTACGCTATGTGGACTACTTTTTCTTTTTTATGAAATACATAATGTGGATGCCTGGCCGTGAACTTCATTGAATCAGGAGATAGTGGAGTCTCCTTCCCCCTCCTTCCCTGTCGGTGGATGACCCTGAGCCATGTTGCTGGGAGCTGGAAGGATTTCGGTACCTTGGGATCAACACTTTACGCTCGCACCCCTGCAGGGGTAGGGCGCTCTGGTGAGTGCCATCTGGGTGGAGCTCTGATGTCACAACGCTGTCACACGTCGACCGCGGCCATCTTTGTTGTTGGAAAATAATGCTATCCATAACAGACTGCTGCTTCTGATATGCTTGTTTTTATTTGCTTAAATGTGAGTACCCTGGATGTTTTTAAAGAAATGTGATCCTGGTTTTTATATACTATACTATGAGGAGTTGCTTTCTTGTATTCTATGCATGCACCTTTGCCTAGTGTGTTGATGTTCGGTGGAGGATAAGTTCGTGCTCACCTAATTGTGTCTTTGTCTACACCGTGGGTAGTTCCATCTTTTTGCCTGAACAAGGACTTTATTTTAAACACTATGGACTTTTACTTTTAATTATAATGATATGTTACTAGCGCTGCATACATTTATTTTTTATGCTTTTTATTGTCACTATACAATTTACGGTATGTCAGCTGCTTTATTAATACTAGCGCAGTGATTAACTTTGAATTTATTCATTGTAATTACTAGTCGCTAGTTCAAACTGTGATATCAGGGTCTTCTGTGGCATTTTCTTATCCTCCTCTCTCTTCTTTTTGGATCTATGGTTACAAGGCTGCTATTGTCAGCCTTCCTTGAATTGTTTTATCTATTAAAAGGAGGCTTTGAATAGATTATAGTGAGAAATTCTTCTTTGGCCTCTGTTTGCATTCGGTATTGTAATTGCCATTGCTTAAGACTGTACATGTGTTATATTCTCTAATTCTCTAATTGTGTAAAACTCTAATATAAACTTTTGAAAGTAAATTGTCTGCATTCAATGCACTGCAAAAGCACAAAAAAACACAGGTCAGTGTTAATCTCGCCTTACTGTCTCCATGCTAACTACCCACTGCAGTACTGCTCATGCACTTCTTATCTCCATAGGTCCTAACAGAACATCTATCCACATCCACCTAATAATGATCAGTGCCTCCACTTGAAGGAGAAACTAACATAATAAGGGAAGGCTGGTAAGATCTTTCCTATGATAGACTGTTTTATACTTGTTATCTCCTTTAAAATATATTTACTTATCAATGATAAAGCAAACTAAAACAATTTACAATGTTGATGGAAGAAAAAATCTCTTAAATTAAGTTGAAATGTAGGCTTCTGTATGGTCAGTTCCAATTTACAATATTAAAAACAATTTTTTTAAATAAAAGTAATTATTTTAGGTTTTACTCACCCGCCCAATCCCGTGTTAAAGATGACCTCACCGGCAACTGATGCAGGGTGCCCAAACGAATATCCTTTGATTTTTGTGCCATCTTCCAACACTAAATTAGCAGTTTGTGCCTAAATAGAACAAGTGTAATCATTAAATGGAACACACAATCAATGGTATGAAGTTTACAGTGTATTTGATTTGATAGGCCCTTAGTAAATATTAAGAAAAATACATTCATTACATTTTTTAAAGTTTGGTAACAATAAAACATTGAAGATAAAAACAATATATGAAAACATTACTATACATTACTATATGAATAGCATTGGTGTCAGAATTTTCATTAGTGTGCACGGAAATTTAATTAATATTTAGGTCTTTATTACGGTTATTTGGTTACCAGACTAAGTGATTCTTCCATATAGTCCTATGGCGAATCCTCTAGGGTCATGGCAATATTAAAGCTAGCCTAGTCCATACAATGAATTTACAAATCAATTTTTTTATGCAGGGCCATATTATAAAAATACTGATTGATTCACCAATGTTTGTGCCTAGATTGAGCAATGCATTGCTCCATTAAACAGAAAAAATACATTTCATCCAATTACTTATTATAGATTAGCCTTTTTCAACCAGGGTGCCTTGAGGTTTCTTCAGGGGTGCCTTGGCAAAATGCCTACAAATTTATCACAAATTGTATACAAGACAGCAGGTGGACCAAGCCTGCCTTTTAGGTACACAAAGCCATGGTTTTCATTGTGCACCATTACGACTTTCTAGACACTGGCATCCTAACAACCAATGACGCCATCAGTTGATAAGGAGAATGTCAGTCGCCTCCACAGCATCCTTGTTTGACGCTCTCCTGCCGCTCTCCCTCAGCACTGGGGGTCACATTAGCTGACTGATGGAGAGAAATTGAGGGAGAAGAGAAACATTGGAAGTCAGTACCAGTGTACAAAAGTGTATTTGCTTTGGAAGTATAAATCACGTCTAATATTGGGTGTCGTACGTGTGGATGTTGCTGCATTGTGTAAAACTATTAGAATAGTTTTTTACATTTTAGAATGGGGTGCCTTGAGACTGCCCATAATTTTCTGTTACAACTGTTTTTATTGAGTAAAATAATATCAAGATACAGGCTTGAGCAAAAAAGGAAGAAGCATGCCATGCAGGGGAGCAAAACAGTAAAGCACATGTAGATACAAAAGAAACCAATTTTTAAAGGTTTCAAAGCAAAGAATGGAAGCACCCAGCATCTAGTGTTGGAAGTGACCTGTCTATAATTTTTGAGGGTGCCCTGAGATTGTCTATAATTTTAAAGGGTGGCTTGACTGAAAAAAGGTTGAGAAACACTGGTATAGATAACCATGAAAAAAAAATTGATAATTGTGTTTAATTGTTTTTCTGTGTCACATATTTATGACTCAGCTATGACATCTTCATATATCTAAAGCATAATATATGCTTTAGATATATGTGTCAAAAATGCTGCTGCCTATGATACTATTCTTAACTATTCTTTCTTGGAATATAACCAGATATTTGGTGGTATATTATTGTCCATTATTTTTAGGTTAACTTAAAATTTCTGCTATCAAAAATCACTAATGTTTTATACTCAAATTTATTTTCTCTTCGCTATGTTTAAAAAATGTTTGTGTAAATAATATCCTACTTCAATTTTACATACACATATACAGTACAAATCTCCCTAGCAAGTCATACTAGCCACAAAAGTGATCTTATTTAAACAATTTATTCCGACATCATAATTAAAACATTCTCACAGGGCATCATCATACCTCTTGTTCATACCTGACACACCAAAAGTAGCAAATAAAAAGCAGAACAATCAACATACAACTAATAAGGTGTTTTTCACAAGTGCAGAACATACAATTGTCCAGCTTTAAAAGAGAAGAATGGGGTTTAGGCTTTTTGCAGATTTATACTTACCTAGGTGGATGCAGCATCAGTCCGGTGCTGCATCTGTCCCCCGCTGGTCCTAACACTGAGAACTGAGCGATCTAACAGCGCTCATCACTCGGTTCTCACAGCTCCCTGATCAGAGAGCTATTGACCATCAGTCACCACTCTCTGCTCTGCCCTCTCCTCGCTCACTGAAGCGCTGGGCTGTGGAGGGGAGCTTGCTGAGAGGCTGAGTCGGGTGCCGGTCCAGGCATGTGTGCGTATCCTGATCCCAGTGTCGCGATCTTGTCTCGACTTCAGCCTGCTGTCTGCTGAAAGTGGGTCACAGGAGTGCAGTTCGTATTGCACTCCTTTGGTCCACAGGAGAAGTACAGCCAAACAAACTTTGGCTGTACATCTCCTTTAAGCCCCGATAGCTGGCAAAGCAAAGCTACAAATACATAAGCTGAGTTTAATGTTCTAAGGTGCAAACATCACCTGCCTCAAATAAATAATTTTCTGTTTGAAGTTTTGCAAGGAGGCAAAGAAGAATTCCACAACAGCAAGGATAAAATTCTAAAACTCAGTTTTTGGGCAATAAGTAAATACATGGTAAAATGTATATATTTAAAGAATTTGATGCCTGATAGTAACAAAATAGCGGAATTTTGAAGCATGCCTGCATCATAAGACAATACACCAAGTGCAATTGTAAGCTAAATCACTACAGGCTATTTTTTTTCCAAAAGCTATTGGTCAAGCTTCTGCACATTTACAAAGATTGTTGTTGCAGCAACTGAAAAATGTTACTTTACAAAAGTGTCTGCACTTAATACCTACATCTTCTGTGTTTGTAGTGTTTATTTCTCTGAAAAAAAGTAAGAAATGGGATCATGGGGGGGGGGGGGGCAAGTGCACTGGTGACCGTGAGCAATCCTTGCAGGGTCTGCCATGGCTGCCGCAGAAAGTTTTCTGAGTCGGCTTCAGCCCCTTTTGTGTAGGGATGGGCGAACGGTTAGACCCGAGCATAAGTTCGGGCCGAACTTTGGTTATTCAGATGTTCTACGAACACCGAACAATATGCGGTGTTCGGGGAAAATTCAGAACACCATTAAAGTCTATGGGACATTAACATGAAAAATCAAAAGTGTTAATTTTAAAGGCTCATATGCAAGTTATTGTCATAAGAAATGTTTGGGGACCTGGGTCCTGCCCCAGGGGACATGAATCAATGAAATTTCTTGTTAAAAAACGGCTGTTTTTTTGGGAGCAGTGATTTTAATAATACTTAAATTGAAACAATATAAGTGAAATATTCCTTTAAATTTCGTACCTGGGGGGTGTCTATAGTATTCCTGTAAAGTGGCACATTTTTCCCGTGTTTAGAACAGTCCCTGCACAAAATGACATTTCTAAAGGTAAAAAAGTCATTTAAAACTACTCGGGCTATAATGAATTGTCTATGGGAGAAATCAAAAGTTGTCAGAGAGGTTACCTCGGCAGGCAGGGTGCTCGCGGTGGTGGGCGTCGTTGCGCGTCGGCGCGCGTTGGCGCGTGTGTTCCTGCGGGTCCTGTTGCGTGCGCTCCTTGCAGCTCCGGTATGCGTGTCCCGGTCAGATCTGTTGTGTATGCCGGTGTGTGGGGGCGCGCGTGGGCGTGTGCGGGGGCGTGTGCCGGTGCGCGTGCACGTGCTCCGTTTGGCGCCAAACTGCCCATTTAAGCCGGCTTGCCTCTGTGATCAGTGCTGCCTGATCAACAGCTTTGCCGTCCGTAGTACCTGTACCAGAACCTGTTCCTATACTCTCCTGATCTCCTAACGACCCGCCTTGCTTCCTGAACCTCCCTCTGAACTCCGCCTGCACCCGACCTTTGGCCTGTTTGACTATTCCTTTGCCTGCTCCACTGTACCTCGTTGCCTGCCTGTTGCTGAACCCAGTCTGTCTCCTGACCATCCTGCTCAGTCTCATCGCCTGTGTTCCAGCCTGCACCTGCTGTCATAGACTGCTCTTCCATCAGTATCTGGACTTCAGTTCACAGGCTCTCATACCACTCCGCACTCCTGTGCTTCCTGTTTACCTTACCAGGGGCCGCGAGTCGGACGCGTAAGGTAGCCTACCCACTGCCCAAGCGGACTCACTGGTCTGGTAAGTAGGAGTCTGATAAAAGTGCTAATTTTAGAGGCTAATATGCATGGTATTGTCATAAAAAGTGTTTGGGGACCTGGGTCCTGCCCCAGGGGACATGTGACAATGCAAAAAAAAGTTTTAAAAACGGCCGTTTTTTCGGGAGCAGTGATTTTAATAATACTTAAAGTGAAACAATAAAAGTGAAATATTCCTTTAAATTTCGTACCTTGGGGGTGTCTATAGTATGCCTGTAAAGTGGCGCATTTTTCCCGTGTTTAGATTAGTCCCTGCACAAAATGACATTTCTAAAGGAAAAAAAAGTCATTTAAAAGTACTAGTGGCTATAATGAATTTGTCGGTCCCAGCAACACAGATAAAAGTCATTGAAAAAAAACAGCATGGGATCCCCCCACGTTACGTAACCGGATGACCCACCCCCTCTGACGTCACGGGGAAACCCATAGGGAAGTCCCCGTCAAGTCCCCGTGTGTCAGAGGGGGGCGGGGTCACCGGGCGGCCCCGCCCTCCATTTTTTAAGAAGTGTCAGAGGACAAGAAGCGTCACACAGTGGGAGCCTCCTATGGATGCAGAGCGGCCCGAGAACGAAGCGGGGAAGAAGATGCCGCGGAGGAAGATGCCGGACGAGAACACCGGAGCAAGAAGCAAAGGATCGGAGGAAGAACCAGAGGAAGAAGAAGATGGAGGAATAAACTGAAGAAAGATAGAAGAAAGAAGACCCGAAGAAGATGGAAAGAAGAAGACTTTAAATAAAGGAATTGTCAAAAACTGTCTCTTGTCATTTTCAAAATTTTTGACACTTTTTTTGTGAAATGGTAAGGGTACGTTTGTACCCCATTACCATTTCACACGGGGGGCAGGATCTGGGGGTCCCCTTGTTAAAGGGGGCTTCCAGATTTCGATAATCCCCCCACCCGCAGACCCCCACACCCACCAGCCAAGGGCTGTGGGGATGAGGCCCTTGTCCTCATAAACATGGGGACAAGGTGCTTTGGGGGGCTGCTACCCCAAAGCACCCTCCCAATGTTGAGGGCATGTGGCATGGTACGGTTCAGGAAGGGGGCGCTCTATCGTCCCCCCCTCTTTTCCTGTGGCCTGCCAGGTTGCGTGAACGGATAAGGGTCTGGTATGGATTTTTGGGGGGACTCCACGCCATTTTTTTATTTTGAGGGGTACCCCACGCCATTTTTTTTTATTTTGGAGCGGGGTTCCCCTTAATATCCATACCAGACCTGAAGGGCCTGGTATGGAATTTAGGGGGACCCCCACGCCATTTTTTAAAAAAATTTTGGTTTGGGGTTCCCCTGTGGGGAAATCCCATGCCGTTTTTATCAATGAACTTTTATGTGTATTGCCGGACCGACAATTCATTAATAGACGCGAGTAGTTTCAAATGACTTTTTTTCCTTTGAAATGTCATTTTGCTGTCAGACTGTTCTAAACACGGGAAACATGCGACTCTTTACAGGCATACTATAGACACCCCCCAGGTACGAAATTTAAAGGAATATTACACTTTTATTGCTTGACTTTAAGCATTATTAAAATCACTGCTCCCGAAAAAACGGACGTTTTTAAAACTTTTTTTTGCATTATTACATGTCCCCTGGGGCAGGACCCAGGTCCCCAAACACTTTTTATGACAATAACTTGCATATAAGCCTTTAAAATTAGCACTTTTGATTTTTCATGTTCGAGTCCCATAGACTTTAACGGTGTTCGCGTGTTCTTACGAATTTTTTGCCTGTTCACATGTTCTGGTGCAAACCGAACAGGGGGGTGTTCGGCTCATCCCTAGTAAAGGGGGATCTATTCTATGGGGGACCTGCCCTGGCCTGCTCTAAAGACGGATCTACAGTATATGTGTTATATGGGCTATACTAAGCCCCCCCCTTCATGACAAGGGGCAGAGCTTGGGTGATCTTAAAATGATGCCCCCCCCTGAAAAAAGTTCTGCAGACACCCATGAATGGGATTGAACAAAAAAAGGAAAGGAATTAGAGCAGGAGAGCCCCTTGCAATTCAGCATTAACATGGTTAGTATTAGATGTAACTGCTTGGCGTCAAATACTAATACTTTAAACGTTAAATCCAGGGAGGTTGCTTTAAACCATGAAAAAAGGTAACGCGTGGTGCAGTGTAGACACAGTGGAGAATAACTGTCTCCACGCAGATTGTTGGGTCTCTCTCTGGTCGCATTCCATGCTCAGGGGTCCCTGTCCTTAATCCAGTACGAGGTGTTGGGGTAGTGAAAGTAATATTGGTGTGAAAAAAAGCCTGTTGCAAAGGTACTCATTATATGGGTGTAAAGATGGGAATTAAAAAAAAAGACCATAAAATGCTAATTTTTATAATTAACAAGGTAAAACATCAATAATGTGTTTTGTGACAAACGGACACTTAGATTATGCTGTACACGTACAAATTGAGCACCTTAACAACAAACAGGCTGTTTTACATACCTATATTACTACAGCTTATCTAAACTTTAGGTACTACATCAAGTGATATAATCTGCATAATATATATACAATGAACAAGTATTCATACCCCTTGAAATTTTCCACATTTTGTCATGTTACAACCAAAAACGTAAATGTATTTTATTGGGATTTTATGTGATAGACCAACACAAAGTGGCAAATAAATGGTTTTTCCTTTTTGCAGAAATGCACTACAGTCCATTTAATATGGTTTCCAGTGGGACACTTTACATCCATGCTTTTTTCAGCCACTGCATTATTAGAAAGGGTCAGGGATGGAGACGCCTATGGACAGCAGCATTGTCAATCTGCAGAGAGGGTAGTGTTAGATGCACTAGCAGATTCAGATGGACTTGACTAATAAATTAAAGCCAAACTCCAGTTTATACTTTTTAAACAGTAACAACAACAGTTTTTTTTTCCTTTTGGGATCAAGATTTTACATAAACTTAAAAAAATAAAACAGGCTTAGTGGCTGGATCAACAACTGAAAAAAAAGGAAAAAGCCTAACAAAAATAAAATTAAGGCAGCCACCACATCTAATAAGTGGCAATCTGCAATATATAAAAGTTTTGCTTTGGGGCTTAGTACTACTTTAATCCAACAGACAAGCTGAGAGAACAATTCAGACCTTTAAAAAAAATTGTTTAAAGTCATTTGCATCGATGTTGCTTCTTTGTGTGTAAATCAAGAGATCTTTGACCTATATAGTCTACATTTTGCCTGCCTGATTCTGCATTTTTGCATATTTGCTATGATCTGTCCTTGACCTCTTCCCTGAGTGCTGTGTCAAGTAAATCCGAGATAAAATCTCACTGTGACCTCAACAGCAGTCATTGGGTGATGAATGACCAGATGCCTCACACAGTAGAACATATATTTTTCAAACCGCTTAATGCCTAAATGATTTGCAAGATTATTTTGAATAATTGAAATAAATATTTTGTTTATTATAATTCGAAGAATTAGTTTAAAAATTAATATGGCATATGAGCGGTAACATCGGCCATACAAAAATATTTTAAGAGATTCCATGGCAGAATGGAATGCTGGTAGTCTGTTGATGTTAAATGCAATGGTTAAATATTTGATGGTTACTTTTCACCCATTATTTAGTAATAACTACAATGCCAGGTGGTAAAGACATAAGCAGTGTGCATGGGCATTAAGCGTGAAAGATAACTTATCATGAAGCCATCTTTTGCATTGTCTGCACTTTCTACCTAGGCAGGACATTCACTGACAATGGCTCACCTGTCACCTAAATGTATGCACAAAAATGCATGAGCTATCCTTCTTTAAAACATTGGAGCTAAAAAAGGTGATTTAGCACTGACACATACTGAATGCTACAAAACAACCTTGCTCTTGTTTGTCTATGTGATACCCTCTTTCCTGATAAGTTAACAAAATTTGAGTTCATTTTTTTTTTTTTTAAGCATACCTTACACGTGTCCTCTCAGCTTTGTGCTTCATTTATGGATTTTCTGTATGTTAATGCAAAGAACAATTCTGTGCATTTAACCCATAGTAGCCTGTAAACTACAAGTAAAATCTGAATGGATGCACCTGGTTCAGCATCATTATTCTTTGTACTGTTTCACTGAACAAACAAATTTACATTTTGAGTACAATTTACCTCTAGCCACACTTGACCCAATAAAGCAATGCTGTCAGTTTAATTTGGGTCATGTATAGGTGTTTTACTGCTCTTCCACCTCTATGTTAAGTAGTAACATGTTTTATGTGGATTTTAAATGCATGGAACCATGGAAAATCCCTCTTTTGAATATTTCTCTTACTTTGCATAAAGCGTAAAATATGCATACACTCATGTTTTAAGCAGGCATATTGGAGAAACATTCAGAATAATCATTTTCCTTTGTGCACCTGCCGTTAAAATGCACAAAACTGCATGATTTATATGTTTTTGTGCATTTATAATCAATTGAAATCGGTATAGTTAATGCGTATGACTACACAAAAAAATGCTAATTAACCCTTTTTTTCCAAATTGCACTAAGCTGCAGTACTTTTCTGTAAACTAGCTACAAAAGAAAAGAATTGCATTTCCATGAAACAAAACATATGTATTTTATGGCAAGAAAATGGACATGTTCAAATGGGTCATTAGCGAGAGATTTAAATCATTGTAAGGGGGATTATATAAAATCTCTTTGTGACAGCTCAACCCATTAATATACAATTAAAAAAATAGTTCACTGCTTGTGAATTACTATCAATCAAACAAGTAAAAAGCCTGACTCTTTGACTAAGCCAAGTTGGGTGAAACGCATTAGTGAGAGTGGCCCTAGGGCAAATTCCATCATTGGCATGCTTGTTAATGTTTTTTACAATAAAAATAGATGCTAGCGATTTATCCAGCATGCGGCATGCAGCAGCTTTTTCTCTTCACATTCAGCCATTGGCCAAATCACAAAGAAGAAAATCTAAATTGGTCCCAGAGCCAACTCACTCTTGGTAAGGTACTTACTAGTCTAATACTTTTCAGAAGTAAAGACCTCATACTCCTATAGGCACAGCAATATCAATAATTTTTTCCTATACTGCAGAATATTTTTCGTAATAAAATTAGGTGTTATCCATTCATTTTATTGCAAAAAATGTTAGCCATGTTAAATGGATTAAACATGGGTTGGTGGTAGGAAAGAGCATACCGTTTACTCTGCATTGGTTTCATGGTAAAGATACACATATATGATATAGTATATAGTATCTTTTACACCTTTTTTGATTGGCATGGACAATCAATACATTTAATCAAAGCAAATAGAAAAAAACATATATACTGTATAATATAAGCTAAAAGTATTAAAAAATATAGTCATTTTAGAACAAGTAAAACATAGATTGATACCTTGACGCTCATAAGCCGAACGCCAGCTTTGGAAAAGCCCCGGTAACGATAGGCTGCTGCATTGAGAACCCCTGTCTTTGCTGTCCTAAACACAGACAAAATCCGAGTCATGTTTGGGGCCCTGAGGTGCTGTTCTGTTCAGCTCTTTCTGATCAGAAGGTGGTATGAGATGCTTCTTCCTCAGAGCCGCTGACGAGAAAGAGACTTGTGCCCGAGTCACATTTGCTAATATTTGCACCTATGTGGGCATTAAATAAATTGAAGCCAAACTCCGCCTTGCCTGTATCCCCACCCTCTTTTAAACTGAAGTCAATCCTTGATATTATACGTTTCTGTGTAACTTGGTTGCAACATAGATTAAACATTATCTTTTGAAGTGATGTTCAAACAGACAACTCAATAAGACCTCTGCTTTTTTATCAGTAAAGTCATACTAGCCTATGGTAGGCAATAAATAGAATAGGCGAAAATAAACTATTGCACTGTCCTGAAACAGTCTTTTTAACGTAAAAGTACAACAAACTCAAGAGTTCTTTAGTTTTGACACTATGCACTATGAACATAAGTAAATGTATCAAGTTATATTTTAAAAGACATAGGGTTATATTTACTAAAACTGGTGCACACAGAATCAGGTGCAGCTGTGCATAGTAACCAATCAGTTTTTAAATTCAGCTTGTTCAAATCTAGAAACTGATTGGCTACTATGCACAGCTGTAACAGATTCTGTGTGCACCAGTTTTAGTAAACCTTCCTATAGATTTATATGTGATCTAGATCTGGACTTTGACTGGGCCATTCTAACACATGAATGTGCTTTGATCTAAACCATTCCATTGTAGCTCTGGCTGTATGTTTAGGGTTGTTGTCCTGCTGGAAGGTGAACCTCTACCCCAGTCTTAAGTCTTTTGCAGACTCTAAGAGGTTTTCTTCTAAGATTGCACTGTATTTGGCTCCGTCCATCTTCCCATCTCACTCTGACCAGCTTCTCTGTCCCTGTTGAAGAAAAGCATCCCCACAACATGATGCTGCCATCACCATGTTTTACGGTTGGGATGGTGTGTTCAGGGTGATGTGCAGTGTTAGTTTTCTGCCACACATAGCGTTTTGCTTTCAGGCCAAAAAGTTCAATTTTGGTCTCATCTGACCAGAGCACCTTCTATCACATGTTTGCTGTGTCCCCCACATGGCTTCTCACAAACTGCAAATGGGCCTTATTATGGCTTTCTTTCAACAATGGCTTTCTTCTTGCCACTCTTCCATAAAGGCCAGATTTGTGGAGTACGCGACTAATAGTTGTCCTGTGGACAGATTCTTCCAACTGAGCTGTTGATCTCTGCAGCTCTTCCAGAATTACCATGGGCCTCTTGGCTGCTTCTCTGATTAATGCTCTCCTTGCCCGGCCTGTCAGTTTAGCTGGACAGCCATATCTTTGTAGGTTTGTAGCTGTGTCATACTCTTTCCATTTTTGGATCATGGATTGAAAAATGCTTCATGAGATGTTCAAAGCTTGGGATATTTTTTTTATAACCTATTCCTGCTTTAAACTTCTCCACAACTTTATCCCTGACCTGTCTGGCGTGTTCCTTGGCTGATGCTGTGTGTTCACTAAGGTTCTCTAACAAACCTCTGAGGGTTTCACAGCACAGCTGTATTTATACTGAGATTAAATTGCACACAGGTGGGCTCTATTTACTAATTAGGTGACTTATAAAGGCAATTGGTTCCACTAGATTTTAGTTAGGGGTATCAGAGAAAAGAGGGCTGAATACAAATGCACGCCACACTTTTCACATATTTATTTGTAAAAAATGTTGAAAACCATTTATCATTTTCTTTCCACTTTACAATTATGTGCCACTTTGTGTTGGTCTATCACATAAAATCCCAATAAAATACATTTACGTTTTTGGTTGTAAAATGACAAAATGTGGAAAATTTCAAAGGGTATGAATACTTTTTAAAGGCACTGTATTCAATATTTTTGGTAGGGCAGGAAAGGGATAAAAAAACACTGTTTGGGAAAGAGAAATAGGCAGAGAGTTTATCCCTGCACAAAGGGACAGCATTGTATTTTTTGCCAACAAAGCCTTGATGTGCAGCACAAATCAGGGTTTAAATTTTTCTCTAGGTGGTATCTGGTGCCTACAACCCTAACCAGATATTCTCATGCTCTCCTCTCTCCTGAAGGCATGGGCAACACGTCCACATATCCACAATTTCTGTAAATCAAACAGGTTATTTTCTAGATAGCCAACACTGACCTGGGAGACAACCCAGAGGATTTCTTTTGTCACTTGACACCATTCTCCATGAAGAGATCCCTTTTCAATGCATGCAGGGTCTGTGTTTCCCTCTGTTGGAAACAAACCACGCGTCTGTCCTTAGGTCTTTGGTTTGAAATACAAGGAGAAACAATATAGCAAAGTGTGGTTCTACTGGCTAGACTTCACCTTTTCCTCAGAATGTTGCCCACTTCTAAAGAGCTGAACACAATTGGATTACCCCCTATATTGGTGGGGAATCGAGGTGCCCACTTAATGTGCTGTATATCACTTCCGCAGACCATCTACGCCCATGTCTCTGTTCATACTTTCTTTGGCATTCCCATCCCTATGCTGCCCCCCCTTTTCTTCCCCTCCTCCCCCCTTTTCTCCCCCCCTCTTTTTTCCTTATCACTCATTCTCTCCCTATTTTGTTTTCCCTTCTTTAGCTATCGCTATGTTTTTTTCACTCTACACTTTTCCTGTGTCCTACCCTTGCACTTCCCTGGGGGGCAACTTGCTCCCTTATATTGAGCAGAACCTTGAAGCAGGGGATACTGCACAATGCTATTTGTTCAATACATCTTTCTTTTATGATTTTACATTTTTTGTTGTTTTTGTGTTGATGGTTGACCTTCATCTTTGAAGATTTAATCAAGCCTTTCTTTCAAATGTTAGGGAAACTCTTAGACAGTTGTCATGGGAAGAAGTGACCCTTTTGGAAAATGTCCCCTGTATTCCTATTCTACTGTAGTAGCAGCCTAAAAGTTTGGATTACTATAATTTTGATTTACTTACTTTAATTTCCAATGATGTTGGTGATCAGGATAATTAGTGACAGTAGATCTCCCTAATAGGGACACAGACATAATTTTAAAAAAGTGGTTCTAATCTCTTACCACTTTTGCCTTTGGTTATACCTTAATATCTGTCACTTGCTATACTAGCAGGATGCTGTCAGCTTGGTTCAATATGTAAACACTAACAATTAATTTCTCTTATTACCCCTTTGGGTCTGTTAAATATACCATTAAATGCATTTTGTTATATCTGCTTGATAACTGATCCCTCAGGAAATCTAGTGAGCTCCTTACTTTCTGTGCACTCTGTTGTGTTATTTTGAGCATTTTTATTACCATTGCCCAATACCTTCCCCCGTGTCAGAGAGATGAGGAGAGCATGATGTTCTGTAGCCCCAACACACCTGATGACAGCACTGCTACTCCACAGTGTAATGTCACTCTAGGATGGGAAGTGTGTTGATGGGAAGTGTGTTACTGGCAGAATTTACAGGTAAAAGATAACAAAATTGTATATATTACACTTGTTCTTAGAGAAAGATACACTTTATGGGGCACCTAAACACCTGGGGACCTCCAATGCACTTAAAAGCTCTTTGTAGGTGCTCTTTGCCACCTTGCATCCAGTTCCTGTCATGTCCCAGCACTCGCTGACCCATTCATTTCAGGTACACGTGGTCTGACGTTTCTGGTGCTGGCTTCATCACAACTTGGACACTACTGGCACTAGTTACCGCCACAACTTGTGACATTGCCAGCTGTTGTCATGCCATACTACATAATTTTAATTGCCTGAATTTGTCCTTGTTCTACTACAGATTTTTGTTGGTGAAAACTAGACAGAAGCCTCCAGCCTACGTTTGCGCACAAGCAATTTAGGGCCAGTATTAAAAAAAATCTGATGCTGTATCTGAGTCTGAAAACTATTTCTAAAATACCTGTACAATGCCAAGAGTTGTATTATTTTTATAATGAGAACTTGTTATAGCTAAGATGTCCAGTATTGATCTCAAAGTCTCAGAGATCCACTTGGGCAGGCAAGTCTTTTTGGCACCTGCCCTATTTTCCAGATGGCCAATTCAGACCTCACTCTGGAGATGAGCAATGCAGGGGTGTCTGGCTTCGGGCCCCCCACAAAGCTTCCCTGGCTGGTGTTTTGAAATAGTTAACGTTACAGAATGTCCAGGGCTGAGTAAAGAGTGAAATTGGCAGATATTGTTTAGCTATTCCAAAATACAGTCCTGGTGCAGTGGATAGCACAAATGAATGTACACTTCTTAATCCGACAATGATGTCTGCCATTAAATAATTATTGTAACTCTACAGTAGATTATTAGTGTTGAGGATTTTGTGTTGCTAACAAGAAATGCCCTGCTCTGATTCAAAACCCAATATATACAGAGGATTTCAAAAGTACAGACTGTTTTGCAGTCACTTTCAAATCAATATTTTATACAATGTTAAGGGTGAGCTAGGGATAAACCTATATTTCATATGTACATTGAGACAGAAATGTCTAACTGATCCGCTTAAAATAAATATAATTGAACAGCATGTTTTGTATACATGTCTGTTTTTCTCTCTCTTTTTTCCCCTATAATATGCATGAAGAACCCTGGCAAGTACATTTTGTAACTTCTATAATTCTGGTTTTCTACTGGCAGGGATGGTGGGTGTGTAGAGAATGGAGTAGGTGGGAAGGGTGTTGATTTGGATGCCATCCATAGTAAAGCTTCATAAAAGGGATTAAAAGAGGAGGGGGGGGGGATTTGGAAACAAGCACATTTTGCAATCTAGTTTAAGGGTTGCTGGTCACAAGGCTTATCACCTCACATGACAGCTATGGAAAATTTTAACCTGAAAAACAAATTGCAGAAATAGAGTTCTCTTGCAGATACATCATTAGAATACCAATTAAATAATGTGACATGCTGGCATATTTTTTTGTAGGCTTCTACTTGTCTACAGTGTCACTTGCATTATGATGAGGGTGACTACCTTGAGGAGCACATAAGAACCTGTCTTTGGTCCTGCTTAAGAACAAAACTACATTTTTCTGCTACCAATAGCTACTTGAGAATCTGTTGCCTTGAGTCAAAGCCTATTTTAAATGTTGACAAAGCATTTCTTGAAGTTTCCCTTTTTATCATCAGTCCAATATTGCTCAACAGGTTCAAGTAGAACCAGCAAGATCCTTCAAAGTTGAAGTCCTCACCTCCATGAAAATGCAAAAAGCAGGGGAATTTGCTTGAACGTTCTCCAGTATGTGAGGGACTTGGAAAACAACAACCGTATTTACACTAAAACAAATTTTAATGAATAAAACAAATGTTTATTTTACTTTATTAGAATTCTCCTTATCTCAAACTGAAAGGAATTATAAAGAACTAAGTGACCCATGCATAGTTATTAAAGATAGTTTCAAAGAAGTATTGGTTTCATAATTTGTTGGTTTCAGTGTATATATATATAGATATATGGTTGTTATTCCATTAAGCGATTTCCCATGTTTGTCGAGTAAGAAGATATGTGTTTTAAACAACTGTTGAAACAAATGTTTTGTTAACTTTTTATTTGAATAACAAAATTAAACAATTAACATTAGCTAACTATTGACATACAGTAAATTGTGGAAGATGTTATTCACATATAAACTTTGAAAGAAATACTTTTAAACCTAATTGCTAATACAATACCTCATATAAGCTCTAACAGGTTATTGCATAGTCAAAGGTAATTTTCAATATTTTGAAACTTGTTTGTTTAATTAAAATAATATCTGCTGATCCTGCCATTATGTCCATATTCAGAAACTTTCTTTTATAGGGTGCCAATGCTTTGTCCCTGTCACCTGTGTTGTAACCCTGTCACATGGTTTACCAGAGGAGATTACAAGCGGCTTTTCTGACATTGCACAGGCACTGATGCCACATCAGGAAAACCACCCTGAAAAAATGACATGCACCAGTTGCTGGAACAAGTGCATGTACTGTAGATATGAAGTCTCTGCAAAGAGGGCAAAACAAAGGATGAAAAAAAGTTTAAAGTAGTTGTGAATACAAGTATTCCTAAGGCCTCTTTCACACGGACGATCCGTATGTCCGTTTTTCATCCTTCCGTTTTCGGATGAAAAACGGACATACAGTCATCCCTATGGAGCGTCGGATGTCAGCGGTGACATGTCCGCTGACATCCGACCCGCTCCGATCCGAAAAGTGTAACGGAGGAAAAACCTACTTTTCCATCCGTTTTTCGGATCGGATCGGATGACGATGGACACTACGGACCGTCATCATCCGATCCCCCATAGGGGAGAGCGGCGCTCTGACAGGTCCGTCGCTGCACAGCGTGCAGCGATGGACCTGTCATCTTCCTGCTCAGCGGGGATCGGCGGAGCGATCCCCGCTGAGCGAGCGGATGTTCACGGGGCGGATCATGACTGATCTGCCCCGTGTGAAAGAGGCCTAAATGTATAAAATAAGTAAAATATGTATTTATAAAAATCAATATTGCTAATTTAAAAAAAACAAAACTTGCATTTATACCTTATTGAAGTGTGTGAAATGCAGGTCACATAATCACTTTTCCTTCACCCCTGGTTTTAACGTTAACTGTTAGATAGGACAATTCGGTTTGTTGCAGGCTGGTTGGTAGATGAGCTGGGAATTTTCTTTGTTGTAAAGGCCAGTTATAGGTGGTTATGACTAAGGCCTTATAGGCTGAAACGCGTCAACTGTTCTTATTTGCGTTTGGTCACTGTGGCTTGTCAATAAATATTATACTTCTTAAGAGCAATCACCGGAGTGCGGATCATCTTTTCCTCATTTACCTACTCAGCCAGCGACTGTGGATTGAGCACCTGGGATCTCTGCTTTCTATGTGATGTATGGGTAGTAACACTGACTTTTTTGTTTATATTCAGTTATAGGTGGGGTGGCTGCCATTTGTTTGTACTGTTGGTTTATTGGTTAGGGGATGTGCTGGATACCTTCTCTACCATTGTGTTATTGCTGGGTGTCCAGTGCATTTCTGTACCTATAAGAGAGGGCGGGCTCCCTTCAGGTATACCTGCACTCGTACGCATATATTTGCAAATGTGTGCAAACTAAACTCCTGGTTTCATACCTCCCAACATTTGAACTTCAGAATGAGGGACACTGGAGGAGGGAAAAGACCTGTGGTTTGCACAGTGCTGCGGCAAAATGTGGGTGTGACCAAGCACTTTGCAGTGGTAGGGGCTTAAGGGATGTGGTTCAACAAAACCCAGGTTTACTTGTACCTATAAAATATGCTTTGATTGCTTTGTCTTAAAGAAGAATTTCATTAAAATAGTCAGGGACTGCATAGCAACCAGCAACTGTGAGACATTGAAGACTTTGGTGAGAAGTATATAATGTACAGTATTGTGTATATAGTGCAGGAGTGTGTAAAGCAGAGCACAGGAGTTGGGGATTGCTGCAGTCAGTGTCGGGTTTAGGATACATAACACAGAATGCAGGGGCCAGGGTGTGTAATGCAAAGTGTTCAAGAATCATTAGAATGTAACATGTAACACACTGAGGATTGTAGTCAGCGCTGGGTTTAGGAGTATATGACACACAGAGAGCATGGTCCAGGAGTACATAATGCACAAAATGCAGGGGAGAGGAGTGTGTAATGTACAGAATGCAGGTGACAGGAGTGTGTAATGTACAGAATGCAGGGGACAGAAGTATGTAATATACAGAATGCAGGGGACAGTAGTATGTAATATACAGAATGCAGGGGACAGAAGTATGTAATGTACAGAATGCAGGGGACAGGAGTGTGTAATGTACAGAATGCAGGGGACAGGAGTGTGTAATGTACAGAATGCAGGGGACAGGAGTGTGTAATGCACAGAATGCAGGAGACAGAAGTATGTAATGTACAGAATGCAGGGGGAGGCCCCATCCATTCCCCAATCCCATCCTGGCTCCATTCATTCCCCTCAATTCAATCTTGGCTCCATCCACCACCCCAATCCCATTCCGGCTCCATCCACCAACCTGATCCAATCCCGGGTCCATCCACCACCCCGATTCAATCCTGGCTCCATCCATCCCCCGATTCCATCCCAACTCAGTCCATTCCCCAGATCTCATCCTGACTCCATCCATCCCCCGATCCCATCCCGGTTCCATCCTACCCCTGATCCCATCCCGGCTCCAACCATCCCAGGTCCATCCACCACCCTGATCACATCCCAACTCTATCCATTCCCCCAATAGCATCCCGATCCCATTCCAGCTCCATCCATACACTGATCCCATCCTAGCTCCATCCATACAGCGATCCCACCCCAGCTCCATCCATGCAGCAATCCCATCTCGACTCCATCCTTTCCCGATCCCACCCCAGCTCCACCCACTCCCTAATCCCATCCCAGCTCCATCCACTGGTGCTGGTGGGACTCAGGGGTACATCCTGCCGAGGGGACTCGGGAGAGTGAGTGAGTACATTCAGCTGCAGGGGCAGGGCGGGTCTGGTGTTGGCGGGACTGGGGAGGGTGGAGAGGGCATGTTTATAGCAGGAGGGGGGTCTGCTGCTGATTCTGGCAGGTCTGTCGGGAGCCTGTTGTGTGGCAACCCTACCTCAGATCAGCCCATCCTGGCAGAGCACTGTGCTGCTCCCTAACTCCTCCTCTGTACAGGAAAACACAGGAGGAGGAGGGGCGGGTTTAGTGCACTCCGCTCTGCACTGTGTGCCCAGGAGAGATGCCGGCTGCCATAAGATGTGCTGCTCACGGTGTGCAGGGGAACCAAAACACCCCGCACATGCCGCGGGCATTCCGGGACTCAGCCCTGATTCGCTGGGACTCCGGGACATGGACCAATTTCCGGGACGGTCCCGGCGAATCAGGGATAGTTGGGAGGTATGCTGATTTTGGCATGAACTGTTAGACAGGACAAATCGATTTGTTGCAGGCTGGTTGGTAAGTGAGCTGGGAATTTTTCTTTGTTGTTGTTGGATATGTGTTGCCCTTCCATGTGTTCTTTGCAGCAAAGGCCAGTTATAGGTTGGGGTGGATGCCATTTGTTTGTATACATGAACACTTTTCCTTCCTTAGAGTATCACAGACCTGCAGGGGGATGTGTCCACATCGTATGGGCAGGGGCGTGGCTACACATTCATATCGGATTGGGTGGGGGCATTGCTTCATGCACACATTAGATGGGGGGGTGTGCTTGCACAGCCTACCCGTATCTCAGAACGAGATGATAGGGGACAAAAACTGACCAAGTGGAGCGCTGGCAAGATCAGCCAGATAATACAAAAGAATTACAGGAACAAATGACATGTTTATATAAAAAAAAACACATCAAAGATATTTAAGAGACAGACTGGCTACAAACACTTTAACACACTATTTTTTGCATAAAAAAGACAATTCCTTATGATACAAGTTGCTTTAGAAAACAAAATGTTATTCAGTCAAAGGTTTACATGTACTTTAGAGCAGGCCATTACATTAAAAAAATACAGTTCTTTCCCCTCTACAATAAAAATAAGATGACTTTTTAAACAATTTTTTATGTATATTTACCTTCTTTTTAGTTCTTAGTCCACCCCGCTCTTTTCCTCCATTTTCCCCTAGGTGAACATGATGATACCCTGATCCCTGTAGGCTTCAGCTAAGGCATATATAATGAAAGAACCAAGAAGAGGCAGCCACTTTCCGATGATGTCAGGGAGGAGCATGAAGGCACAAGACCTGGCGTGCAGCAGCGGAATGGTGGACAACAGCAGATCAGCACTGGATAAACCAGCAAAAAATAAGGAATGAAAAAATTACCAGAGAAGTTCTTCCTTTGGTAGCATATGGCTTATAAACATACACATTTTGTTGATTGCGATACAGTGGGGATGATTTACTAAAACTGGTGCAAACCAGTGCAGCTGTGCATAGTAACAAATTAGCTTCTAACTTCAGCTTGTTCAATTATACTTTGACAATAAGGCTCTGTTAACACTAGTGTGACTTATGCGACTTTGGACACATAAAGTTGTATCCCATTGATTTTAATGGCACCCATTCCAATCTATGTGACTTAAAGTTGCAGCGGCTTTAAAAAGGTTCCTGCACTACTTTGATGCAACTCTCTTGCAACTGGAGTTCCAGAGAGTGTAAAGTCTCCTAAAAGTTGCACCAAAGCCGCACTGGAAATTGTGCGCCTTTAGAGCCGCACTAGTGTGAACCAAGTCTTACACCTAAAAGCTGATTAGTTACTATGCACAGCTGCGCCATATCCTGAGTGCACCACCAGATTTAGTAAATCCCCTCCCCACTATATACAAACAATAGAATACAAATTAGATGGAGAAATAGATGGATTTTCATTCATTATGAAGTATTTTTTTATTGTTTTATTTAGCAGATGATGGACTATACAGCTTGATTTCTGAACGGTACAAGCATGAGCTAACAGGTGCTCTATGTATACTATAATACAACTTGTATAATTTTGTATAGTTTATAGTAAGGATTTTGTTGATAGTTTATACAAGTCCTTGGGGTATGGTTATTACCATTCATGTATTTTGAACTTGGGACATAAGTATACAAGCAGAGTTCATTATGTTTGAGGTGCTCTGTGAATTGAGTGTCAGCTATGGACTGAAGTCTGCTACTGAAACTATGGAACTAAATTCATCCCTGTTTTATGAAAGCAAATAAAGAAAAAATAAGGATGCCTAAGAAATAAATTTAAATACAATGATTGTGGAACATTGTGGAACATTTTAGGAGCTGGAGGGCCAACCCATGTAGCAATAACTTTACTCTTTCTAAAAGCCTATCGTGGCTATTCTGAAAATTTCTCAAATAAATCTGACTAAACACTATTGATTTATCGTAAAAGCATTGGAAGTCATGGAAGGACTGTACATAGAAGTAGAGTTGCACGATTCTGGCAAAAATGAGAATCACGATTTTGTTTGCTTAGAATAAAGATCATGATTCTCGCGGCATAAAATCTTTCACATTATACAAAATAAAATTTGAGCTAACTTTGCTGGTTAGTTTTTTTTGTTTTTTTTTTAATTCATTAAAGTAATTTTTTCCCAAAAAAATTGCATTTGAAAGACTGCTGCGCAAATACAGTGTGACATAAAATATTGCAACAACCACCATTTTATTCTCTAGGTCTCTACTAAAAAAAAATATATATATATATATATATATATATATATAATGTTTGGGGGTTCCTAGTAATGTCTAGCAATTTCTAGCAAAAAAAAAAAAAAATTATTTTAACTTGAAAACAACAACTGTCAGAAAAAGGTTTAGTGTTTAAGTGATTAAACGTTCCTAATTTACATACAGAAGTCTATTCCTTTGATGTAAAAGACACATTGATACAATGTTTAGACTTAACATTCCACTGATAGAATGTTTTAAAACTTGGCAGACTGCTCAGACTTTGACTTTTGATGGCTGAGAGCACAGAGCAAATTCTCTGCATATCAAAGATCGGGAAGATCGGGAAAAATTTTGTCAAGATCGCAACGGGGAAAAAAAATGTGATAACGACTCTTGACGATTAATCGTGCAGCTCTACATAGAAGCCACCTATTTGGACAATAATGCTCAAACATGACCCTCATATCACATGACAGCGACTAGAATGCGATTGACACAGCCACAGTGAAATGGTTTCTTAACAACTACCAAGTGTACTGGATGAGTATCAGCATGAAGAATTTGGTAAGCTATGACATTAACCCTTTCGCTGCCAGTCCCTGTGCTCCATTTTGTACACTCAGGTGGCCAGACCATTTTTGCAATTTTTTCTTTGCTTTTTTATTTTTCACTTATAGCTTTTGGAGTTTGTCAAAGACCCCCCAAACTATATATTTTCTGAAAGCACATGATCAGTTTAATAAAAAGAAGGTGCTACTGATTTTTTAGACCCAGCGGTATTTGCGCAAATGTTTATTAAACCAATATATTTGCAAAAAATACACCAAAACCATTATTAGCAGATAAAAACACAGTAAATTTTACAAAATTCCTACTAAATATAAAAGCTAAACCTGTATTGAGTTATTAAATAACAAATATTTGTAAGTTTTAAATTGCGCCTTTTTGCGAAATGTTGAAAATTGAACAGATGCAACAGTTAAATATATCCAAAGTTTCACAAAAATCATAAGGTTTTCATTTTTCCCTTAGAGCTTTTAGAATTTGTGAAAGACCCCCAAAACCATACATTTTCTGAAAGCATATGACCTCTAGAATAAAAATAAGGTACTACTGATTCTTTTACTACTATTTACTACTGATTTGCGCAAAAGTTTATCAAACCAGTATATTGGCAAAAAATACACTAAAACCATTATTATCAGATAAATACACAGCCAATTTTACAAAATTCCTGCTAAAGCCCTACTAAATATAAAAGCTTAACCTGTATGGAGTTAATAAATAACAAAAAATTTTAATTTTTACATTGCGCCTTTTTGCAAAATGGTCAAAATCGAACGTACGCAAAAATGTAAATATCCAAATTTCTCTAAAAATCAGAAGGTTTTAATTTTTCCCTTACAGCTTTCAGAATTTGTGAAAGATCCCCAAAACCAGTTAATAATTAACAAATATTTGTAAATTTTAAATTGCACCTTTTTGAGAAATAGTGAAAATCTGAGGTATGCAAACGTTTTAGAAAATCTGAAGGTTTTCCTTTTTCACTTACAGCTTTCAGAATTTGTGAAAGACCCCCAAAACCAGTTAATAAATAACAAATATTTGTAAATTTTAAATTGCACCTTTTTTAGAAATAGTGAAAATCTGAGGTACGCAAATGTTTTAGAAAATCTGGAGGTTTTCCTTTTTCACTTACAGTTTTCAGAATATGTGAAAGACCCCCAAAACCAGTTAATAAATAACAAATATTTGTAAATTTTAAATTGCGCCTTTTTGAGAAATAGTGAAAATCGGAGGTACGCAAACGTTTTAGAAAATCTGGAGGTTTTCTTTTTTTCACTTACAGCTTTCAGAATTTGTAAAAGACCCCCCAAACCATACATTTTGTGAAAGCACATGGCCAGTAGAATAAAAAGAAGGTGCTACTCATTTTTAAGGCAGCACGATGATTGCGCAAATGTTTCTCAAAACAATATTTGCGCTAAAAATACACTAAAATTATTAATAGTGCACATAAACACAACATAACTTACAAAATTCCTGCTAAATTGCTTCTAAAGCCTCGTTCGCATATGGCATACTAATGTGTACACCCACAGAGGGCCATGTTTACCCGCACAGGAATGCACAGGTGTTCCATGCATCCCCATACAGGGAGTCCCATTTATGTCAATTGGGATGCAATGGCTGCACAGGCATAGCTGCTGTTCCCAATCTGACATGCATGTGGGTGTGGGCACATGACCCCGAACGCAGACAGTGTGAGCTCAGGGACATGCATGCGGACCTACATGGATGTAAAATTGGGAGCAAAGGCTCTGTTCATGCAGGTGCTACATCCCAAATGATATCAATTGGACTGCCTGCACAGAGATGCATGGAACACCTGTGCATCCCTGTACTCTGTGTTTGCCCTATGTTAACAAGGCCTTAGGCCCCTTTCACACAGGCACACCGATCGGATCTGCCTGTTCCTTTTTTGGGCAGGCCCAATCGGACCACCCATTGTTCTCTATAGAGAGGCTGATGTAAATGGACATGTGTTCGTTTACACCTGCCTGCATCCAATCAAGTCCAGTCCGCTAAAAACAGAGGGATAGGAATCCCATTCCCCATCCATCTAGCAGTTCGGATTGGATGTTATCCGATGAAACTGGACAGGCAGTCCATTTCTATCTGACCGCCCCTTAGAGAATAGTAAGCTCTGTCCGTGTCTGATCTGCATCAGCGGAGCAGATGCGGGCCTGTCATCCACCTGCTCAGCAGGGATCAACAGACAAATCCCATCGCTGAACAGGCAATTCTGCTTGACAGAGTCCGCGCCATGTGAAAGGGGTCTTACCAGGAGCGGCCGGTCCATTAGGGGTGTGTCAGTAACCATGAATCAGACCGAGACAGAAGTACAGTTAAATCACACTTGTTTAATAATAAAAGTAAATAGAACAAACGTAGTCAAAACATAGCCAAAGTTCAGTAACTGGAACGGATAGTCAGACAAGCCAGAAAATCAAGAAGCCAGGAATCAGCGTAGTGGAACAACAAGCAGGATCTGGAGCCAGAAGGAATGTCAGCCAAGCAAGTCTTTAACAGGAGGGGATGAGGGTGTGGGTGTGGATGGAGCGTGGAGCAGAGCATGTGGCGTGCTGAGAGCCTCTCCACCTTGCCGGTTACCTGTTGATGTTGGAGGGCTGGAGCGTCTGGTCGGCTATTGTTGCAAGTGCCTGGATCTCAGTGTACCGATGCGGAGCGGGCAGGCGAGGAAGTGTCCTTAGACGGAGAAGCCGGCTGCTAGAACACACTAGCCGCATCACAGCGCCTTCACTGGAGCCGCGGTAGCTACTGCGCCTGCGCGCCTGGGAGTCGGTGAGCGGCTTTCAGCGTGCCGCTACGGAGCGGCGAGGTGAGGCGGATGGGTGGTGGTGGAACAGAAGACCAGAGGTGAACCTTAGGCCAGTCTGTCTGGGATACTCTGTGGAGGCTGTGGAGGCTGGCAAGGAGCTGGACGCTGGGTCCTGGGACTGTGGGGACCGGAGCAGGTGAGCGGAAAGAGGAAAGAAGAGGAAAGAGGGTTTAACCCTGTCAGCTTACTATAGCTCACTGTGCTTGGATAAAGAACAAAAGGACAGTTTTGTGGTGACCCTATATTACAACAGGGGGACGGAGGAGTGAGCGGGCATATGTAATACATCTGACCAGCACAACGAGATACTTAGACTGTCGAATAAGTATATCGGCTGATTGCAGGGCTGTGCTTAGACCCTTGCATTAAAGGGACAGTACTTGTTTGTAGAAGCTTGGCTAATCTCTTCTCCTGTTCCCTGGTTTTTACCCTTCCTTAGCCTGCTTCTCCTGGTGGTATTGACTATCTGGGTACATAAAAGGAAAAAAAAAGGTAATAAAGGCAATGTCCAGAAGGAGAGGGGAGGAGCCAGTTAACATGGAGAACCTGGGCCCCCAGTCATTACGGTCAGCAAAGGAGAAGGGGAACCAGGCGGCAGCAGCAGCAGCAAAGTTGGAGAGGTTTGCACATACCCCTGAACAGACCCCCACCAAAAACGGGCAACTCCCACAACCTAAGACTACTGGGGATAGGAAAAGCCAAGGACAGGCATCATCATCTGCAGTTGGAGCAGGGCATAAAAACCCGAATGTCAATAAAGGTACAGGGGCAGGGGAAAAAGTTCAGTTATCATTGCCAACTACCGTCCCTGCCATGGAGGTAGAACCTACCCTGAGGGAAGTATTGCAAGCGATTAACTCCTGTAAAGCATCAGTGGAGGGGTTAAGCTGCCAAATTAAAGAGGTTAAAGATGAACTGTTATTAATAAAGCAGGAGTTGCAAAAGGCAGTAGATAGAATAACGGGCCTAGAGGGAAGAGTGAGCCAAGTGGAGGATGATGTTTTTCCCCTACAGCAAGATGTTAAAACCATGAAGCAGCAACTGGGTAGAATTAATGAAAAAATGGATGAAATGGAAAATCGCCTGAGAAGGGATAACATAAGAATAGTAGGCCTCCCAGAGAGATGTGAGGGGCACAGTCCCATTGCTTTTTTGGAAGGATGGCTCATAGAAATATTTGGAAGAGATGCCTTTACCGCACAGTTTGCGATTGAGAGAGCCCACCGGGTCCCCTTCAGGGCTCCACTCCCAGGAGGGCGCCCCAGGTCCTTACTAATGAAATTTTTGAATCACTGTGACAAGTTAACCCTACTACGCAGAGCCAGAGAGAAGGGACTTATTCTTTATAACGGAACAAGGGTTTCATTTTTCGCGGACTTTTCGCCAGAGCTGCAGAGACGCAGGGAAGGGTTCGTGGAGATCAAACGCACCCTTCAAAAATTTGAAGTCAAATATGCCTTACTGTACCCAGCTAGGCTACGGGTTGAGGCAATTGGGGAGGTCCTCGTTTTCGATTCCCCGGCGGGGGCAACACGCTGGTATGAAGAAAACAAACAAAGATTGAATCTCAAAGAACGGAGCCCAGAGAGTCAGGACGCCCGATAAGAAGATAATAAAACCTGGACTGTGGGAAACAATTGAACTTGGTATAGAGAGGAAGAATGAGGGGGTACGGTAGAGTAGGAATGGGGGAGGAGGAGGATACTGCACTTAGTATTTGGCACATGTGGATATTTCCGGTGGAGGGAGGGGAGGGAATGTTAGGAAAGAACACTGTGAAGGGAGTATATGTGGCGGTCACGAATAAAGCCCCAGGGGCAAACCTGGTAAGGTGGGGGAGGGAGGGGGGAGGGGGAGGGAGGGGGGAGGGGTTGGGTGGGATTGGGGGGGGGGGAGGGAGAGGGGGGGTGGGTGGTGGAGAGGAAAGGGGGTTGCAATTTATTTTTGGAATTAAAATGCACTTAGTAATTGCGGGGGTAGTTAGGGGGAAGGGGGGGAGGGGGGATGTAGGATTAAGTACATGTGTGGTAAATACAAACACTACAAAGAGGAACACGGGGAAAAAGGCAAGGGGGACACTAAGAATGTTTACCAAAAAGGGAAATAATAGAAACGATGCACAGAGAGTAATCAAGGGAACACTTTTTCCTCCTTTTTTTGTTTTCTTTTTTTTTTTACTTATTTGCCCACTTACTTTTGTTTTGCTTTTTATAATGGGTAAGGAGGTGTTATTTTTTGGTACAAGTCAATATACCAAGCTGAAGGTGCCCACTGTCGTGGGTTCTCGGGGGCTAATACCTGTTTGTTGTTTGTTTGATGCAGTCTAAAATTCTCAAAATAGGCTCCTGGAATGTACGGGGGATGGGGAATTCAAATAAGAGGGCCTCCATTTTTTCACTGCTAGAGATAAGGGGGGTGGGCATGGTCTGCCTACAGGAGACTCACTTGACGAAGGACACGATGAAATGTCTTCCAAGTAGAAGGTTCCAGGCTCAATACCATTCGGTGTATTCCTCCTACTCTAGGGGGGTGAGTATATTGGTAACAAGAAGTGTGATGTTCTCCTGCAGGCAGACCAGGATAGATAGTTTGGGTCGTTATGTTTTCTTATACTGTTCTATTGAAAACAGGATGTTTGTTATTGCCAACATTTATATCCCCCCTCCTTTTAAATTGGAAGTGCTGTATAGTTTAATGGAGTTTATGTTGGATAAAACAGATACCCCGGTGATAGTACTAGGGGATTTCAATGAGGTGTTGAACAGAGAGCTGGACAGATTTCCACCGAGAGTCCAAGTAACCAGTGTAGCAGGGGGCCGGCTGGGTCATTTTCTGGAGGAGGCAGGCCTGTTGGATATGTGGAGGGTCCGGAATCCTGGAGCTAGGCAATACTCCTGCTTCTCTTCCTCCCACTCCACCTTCTCCAGAATTGATATGACCCTGGGGAATGCAGAGGCAGCGCCAATAATAAAGGATGTAGTATACTATCCGAGAGGGGTCTCGGATCACTCCCTGATGGTGGCCTCAGTAAGTATAGGGGTTGGGGAGGCTAGAGGGTTTTGGAAGCTAAGTCCGTATTGGTTGGAATTAATGGGGGAGCTAGAGAGGACAATAACAAAACTAGAAGAGTTTCTAAAATTTAATGAAGGCTCAACGACAGCAGGTATACAATGGGACACATTGAAGGCATTCCTTAGGGGTATTTTGATCCAGGGGGTGGCAGGAGTCAAGAGGAGGGCGAGGGAGTGGGAGGAGGGAATTAGGAGGGAACTGGAGATGGCAGAGAAGCAATTTATAGAAGGCCCTACACCAGAGAGGCAGAAACTGTGGGAGGAGAAACAGGAGGCCTACAGAACAGCAGTCCTGAAGAGGGGCGAAAATAAGCAACTCTTCCAGAAACAACGGATTTTTGGGGAGGGAGAAAGTGTGGGACGTATGTTGGCCTATTTGGTAAAAACCAACTCCTCCTCCTCGGCGATCCCGGCAATCAGGACTCCAAATGGCGAGATATCCTCTCAGAGCTTAGAAATCACAGACACATTTGAGAGGTATTACGCAAATCTATATAGGTCACATGGGCTCGTGGGGGAGGAGGATATGGAAAACTTCTTTAAGGATATACAGGTCCCCAAAGTTTCTGAAGTAGATAGGGAGGGCATGGACGCGCCAATTACTTTAGCTGAACTACAACAAGCTGTAAATGGAATGGCAAATCAAAAATCTCCAGGGCCGGATGGTCTCCCGGTGGAGACCTATAAGCGCTATGGGAAGATTCTTCTACCTGAGTTGCTGAAAACACTGAATTGGGCTCTGCAGGGAGGGTGTTTGCCTGTCTCCATGACTGAAACAAACATTATCCTGCTTCATAAAGAAGGGGGTGACCCACTGGAACCGTCGGCATACAGGCCTATCTCTCTGTTGTGTACAGACGCCAAAATCCTGGCAAGGGTATTGGCTGCTAGACTTAATAAAATTGTGCATAAATTGATTCACGTGGATCAAACGGGATTTATTTCCCATAGGACCACGAGTATGAACATCAGGAGGGCATATATGAATTTTCAGACCCCGACGGAGAACATGGGATCAAGAGCAGTGGTATCTCTGGATATAACCAAGGCCTTTGACAGTTTGGAATGGCCCTATCTCTGGCGAGTGCTGGAGGAGTTTGGCTTGGGTCCTGTTTTTAGAAGGTGGTTAAAAATATTGTATGGGGGCCCAAGTGCGAAGGTCAGGGTTAATAAGGAACTCTCAGGGAAAATATGCCTGGAGAGGGGGACGAGACAGGGATGTCCCCTGTCCCCCCTGTTGTTTGCCCTCGCTATGGAGCCATTAGCAATTCATGTTAGGTCTAGCCCAATGATTGTAGGTTTTGTAAGAAAAATAGGAGAGGAGAGGATTGCCCTGTATGCCGACGATGTCCTATTGTTTCTTGGAGATACGGGAGGCTCTCTTAGGCAGGTAATGGACATAATGGAGAGGTTTGGCATTGTGTCAGGACTGGTGGTGAATTGGAGGAAGTCTGCACTACTGCCATTAGATAACCTTAGTGGTCCGGTCTTGTCAGAAATTCCACATCTAAAAGTAGTCTCAACGATCCGCTATCTGGGCATAAATATGTCAAAAGATCCCAACCAGTTTATTGTAGACAACCTAGAGCCACTGCTGGGTAAATTTAGGTGCAAAATAGATATCTGGAGCCGGCTGCCCCTATCCGTAGCAGGAAGGGGCAACCTGATCAAGATGGTTTGGTTGCCTCAACTGCTGTATCTGTTACACAACTCACCGATGTAGGTGAACAAAAAGTGGTTCCAGAAGATTGACTCACTTTTTAGGGAGTTGTTGTGGAGGAGGGGGAAGGCCAGGATTAGCCTTCAGAACCTACAGTTACCAGTTAGAGAGGGTGGGATAGCCCTCCCGCATCCGAGGTGCTATTTTCTGGCAGCACAGTTGCAGCATATAGGGGATGAAAATACGGGTAGTGGTTTGTTAACTCTGGAGGCACCCCATAAAACCATAGTGGAAGCATTGGAGGCAGACTCGTTACATGGTAGAGGCCCCACAACTAAGTTGGTGACAAAAGTTTGGAAGGCAACAAAGTTATTAATGGGATATGTTGGGTTTACAGAATATGCTCCCCTCTGGCATAACAGGAACCTACAAGAGATAGTGGTTATGGGGGAATTCAAGGAATGGGCGAGGTGGGGTATAAATAGACTATCCCAGCTGTATAGAGGGAGTGTATTGAAAACTTTTGAGGACCTCCAAAAGGAATATAGTATCCCAAGACAAACATTCTTCAGATATTTGCAAATGAGAGCGGCATTGGAGGTACAGTTTAGGGTAAGTCCCCCAGCCTGGACAGATGCTGCACTACTGCAGAAGGTGATTAAACCCGGGAAAATAAAAGGTTTTATCTCTGGAATATATGCGCAACTGTGCAAGGCAGCAATTGTTAGATCAGAGCACCTCGGTTGCAGGGAGGGGTGGGAGAAGGATGTGGGGAAGGTGACGGATACACAATGGAGGGAAATATTGGAGGCAGGACAGGAGGTCTCAGTGGCACCTGCACAGAGACTCTCCCACTTAATGTTGCTACATAGAGCATATTTTTCCCCCCAAGAAACTATTTCGCTTTGGTGTAAGGCCCGATGCCACGTGTCCCAGGTGTGGGGAGGAGGGCGACCTGATACACATGGTATGGAGGTGCCCCAAATTAGTACGCTACTGGCTAGGGGTTGTGGGCTCTATCGAGGGCAGGTGGGAGATCTCCCTGGAGACAGACGTTAGATTCTGTATCCTTGGATACAGGGCTTGGAGACGGGAGGAGATAGCGGCTAAAACAGCCATTTTGAGATGCCTCTATCAGGCCCGGAAGCTTATTATGCAAAGATGGCAAACAGCTTTACCCCCTGCAGTGGATGAGTGGGTTAAAACAGTAAATGATGTAATATGGAAGGAGAGAGCCCTATATATTAGAAGAGGGAATCTTAAGAAGTTTGAAAAGATGTGGAACCCGTGGTTAACAAGTGTAGGGTGTCAAGAATAAAGGAAGGATCTGGCTTAGGGGGGGTGGAGAGTGAGGGAGGGCAGGGTGGGTTGGGGTGAAAATATCCATATGTTATTTTAATATACCGTATGCAGCTTAGCTTGTGGACGGGTTATGTAGTCGTAATGGTTGTGGGGAGGAACGTAGGGGGGACCTACGACCTCCTCAATAGTGGAGCACGCCCACTTGAACCTGTAGATGTTTTAATATGGTGTATGTAAATTAAGAATTGTTAATAAAGATTATTTAAGAAAAAAAAAAAAAAAAGTCTTTAACAGGAGCGCAGGAGAAAGTCTCTGTGATGTTGACCAAGGTGAAGGCAGAGATCATCTGGGCTGGACGGCTCAAGTAAGCAGGACTGACGAGCAGGATAACATCAACAGGTGATTTACTGTGGAGAGATAGGAGCTGGCAATTAGCCGACAGCTGAGCGGCCAACTCAGAGAAGAAACGGCTGAGCCCAGCCCTGACAGTACCCCCTCCTCAACGACCCCTCCTCCTTGGAGGACCACCAGGCTTGAGGGGAAAACATCTATGGAAATCATGGAGGAGGACGGGGGCATGTACATCCGAGGATGAGACCCAATAGCGTTCCTCTGGACCGTACCCTTTCCAATGCACCAGGTACTGTATGCGCCCACGGAACCTACGGGAGTCAACAATGGACTGTACTTCATACTCCTGATGGTTCTCAACCTATACAGGGTGAGGACGTGGCAACGAGGTGGTAAAGCGGTTGCAGACCAAAGGTTTTAATATTAATTTCAGAAGGAAGGTCTAACGCGTAAGCCACTGCGTTAATCCTGCGGAGAATATCGAAAGGCCCAATAAACCGAGGTGCAAACTTCAGAGAGGGAACAACAAGTCGGAGGTTGCGAGATGACAGCCAGACCCTGTCCCCAGTCTGGTAGGAATGTGCAGGCAGGCGTCTGCGGTCAGCTTGGAGTCTGTACCTATCATTAGCATGTGGCAAAGCCTCCTGGCATCTCCTAAAGATGCTCCTCTAACGCAGGAATACTCTGCGGAACAAATAAGTCAAGCAATATGGAAGGTGGGAAACCATAGTTCATCATAAACTGGGACAATCGGGAAGCAGAATTCAAGGCATTATTGTGAGCAAACTCCGCCCATGGTAAGAGGTCTGACCAGTTGTTATGATGGTCAGAAATATAGCAACGTAGGAACCGCTCCAAGGACCGATTGGCTCGTTCTGAGGCCCCATTAGACTGCGGGTGATACGCAGAGAAGAAAGCAAGCTGAGTTCCCAACTGTGCACAAAAGGCTCGCCAGAACGGGTACACAAACTGACTACCCCTGTCCGAGACGATCACCTTGGGTAGCCCATGTAAGCGAAATATATCCCGAGCAAAATTGGAAGCCAGTTCCTTAGAAGTGGGCAACTTTTTAAGTGGAAAACAATGAGACATTTTGGAGAAGTGGTCAACCACCATAAGGATAACTGTGTCGTCCTGGGAGTTGGGTAACTCCATAATGAAATCCATAGACAGGTGGGTCCAGGGCCTCTCTCCATTGGGTATGGAGGCCCACTGGAAGGTGTTGTGGAGTCTTATTCTGAGCACACACGGAACAGGCAGCTACGAAGACTCTTACATCAGCACGTAGACTAGGCCACCAGAATTGTTGGGAAATGGCCCAAAAGAGTTGAATCTTCCCAGGGTGGCCAGCAGCCTTGGGAGAATGGTAAATCAGGAGCATGGCAGGTTGGACACTCTCTGTGACAAAGCAGCAGTCACAAGGTTTCTCAGGAGGAGCATGGACCTGAGCGACAAGAATTTTATAACCCAAAGGAGAAGTGAGACTGGTGCGGACCGTAGCCAGAATACGATCAGGAGGAATCAAAGGAACCGGAACCTACTCCATCTTGGAAGTGGAGGAAAGTTGTCGTGCCAAAGCATCGGCCCTTACATTCTTAGTACCGGGTAAGAATTAGACAATGTAATTGAAACTTGACAAGAAAAGAGCCCATTGCCCCGTCCTGGGAGAGAGGCAAGTAGCCTCAGACAAGAATGTGTGATTCTTATGGTCAGTAAGAAGGAGAAGCGGCACAATGGTACTTTTGAGGAGATGTCTCCATTCTTTCAGGGCTAAAATGATTGCTAACGCCGCGTACACACAAGCAGACTTTTTGACCGGACTAGTCCGCCGGTCTATCCGACGGACTTTCGGCGGACTTCCGATGGACTGTACGTACGTATGACGTACGACCGGACTAAAATAAGGAAGTTGATAGCCAGTAGCCAATAGCTGCCCTAGCATTGTTTTTTGTGTGTCGGACTAGCATACAGACGAGCGGACTTTTCGACCGAACTCGAGTTCATCGGAAAGATTTGAAACATGATCCAAATCTAAAGTCCGTCAGATTTTTGACCGAAAAAGTCCGCTGCAGGTCCGATGAAGCCCACACACACACTTCTTCTCTTAGTTTCTGATATTAAAGAAAAAATAAGGCAATAAAATAGCCCAAGGGTCAGACTTTAAGGGCACAATGGACAGTAGAAGATATAAAAATTCAAATTTTTATTTATAACAATACATGGTAAAAAAAAAAAAGTTAAAGAACTAAAAACATATACATAATACATTGCAAAAATCAATATCATAGTATATACAGTGGGGGTGGAAAGTATTCAGACCCCCTTAAATTTTTCACTCTTTGTTATATTGCAGCCATTTGCTAAAATTATTTAAGTTCATTTTTTTTCCTCATTAATGTACACACAGCACCCCATATTGACAGAAAAACACAGAATTGTTGACATTTTTGCCGATTTATTAAAAGAAAAACTGAAATATCACATGGTCCTAAGTATTCAGACCCTTTGCTGTGACACTCATACATTTAACTCAGGTGCAGTCCATTTCTTCTGATCATCCTTGAGATGGTCTTACACCTTCATTTGAGTCCAGCTGTGTTTGATTATACTGATTGGACTTGATTAGGAAAGCCACACACCTGTCTATATAAGACCTTACAGCTCACAGTGCATGTCAGAGCAAATGAGAATCATTAGGTCAAAGGAACTGCCTGAAGAGCTCAGAGATTGTGGCAAGGTACAGATCTGGCCAAGGTTACAAAAACATTTCTGCTGCACTTAAGGTTCCTAAGAGCACAGTGGCCTCCATAATCCTTAAATGGAAGACGTTTGGGACGACCAGAACTCTTCCAAGAGCCGGCCAAACTTAGCTGAGGGGGAGAAGAGCCTTGGAGAGAGAGGTAAAGAAGAACCCAAAGATCACTGTGGCTGAGCTTCAGAGATGCAGTCGGGAGATGGGAGAAAGTTGTAGAAAGTCAACCATCACTGCAGCCTTCCACCAGTTGGGGCTTTATGGCAGAGTGGCCCGACGGAAGCCTCTCCTCAGTGCAAGACACATGAAAGCCCGCATGGAGTTTGCTAAAAAACACCTGAAGGACTCCAAGATGGTGAGAAATAAGATTCTTTGGTCTGATGAGACCAAGATAGAACTTTTTGGCCTTAATTCTAAGCGGTATGTGTGGAGAAAACTGGGCACTGCTCATCACCTGTCCAATACAGTACCCAACAGTGAAGCAGAGTGGTGGCAGCATCATGCTGTGGGGGTGTTTTTCAGCTGCAGGGACAGGACAACTGGTTGCAATTGAGGGAAAGATGAATGCGGCCAAGTACAGGGATATCCTGGGCGAAAACCTTCTCCAGAGTGCTCAGGACCTCAGACTGGGCTGAAGGTTTACCTTCCAACAAGACAATGACCCTAAGCACACAGCTAAAATAACGAAGAAGTGGCTTCACAACAACTCAGTGACTGTTCTTGAATGGCCCAGCCAGAGCCCTGACTTAAACCCAATTGAGCAGAGACCTAAAAATGGCTGTCCACCAACGTTTATCATCCAACCTGACAGAACTGGAGAGGATCTGCAAGGAGAAATGGCAGAGGATCCCCAAATCCAGGTGTCAAAAACTTGTTGCATCTTTCCCAAAAAGACTCATGGCTGTATTAGATCAAAAGGGTGCTTCTACAAAATACTGAGCAAAGGGTCTGAATACTTAGGACCATGTGATATTTCAGTTTTTTTTTTTTTATAAATCTGCAAAAATGTCAACAATTCTGTGTTTTTCTGTCAATATAAGGTGCTGTATGTACATTAATGAGGAAAAAAATGAACCTAAATGATTTTAGCAAATGGCTGCAATATAACAAAGAGTGAAAAATTTAAGGGGGTCTGAATACTTTCCGTCCCCACTGTAGTAGTGAGCCCCTGTGCATCAACGCGTTTCACTGTCTAGCTTCGTCAGGACACACTCAGGGATTGTTGGAGAAAAACAGGTCTCACTATCTAAAATAAAACACATAGATAAGACTTCATATAATAACAACATATGTTAAAAATGGATCATCATCATATCCGAATGACATGTATGGCACACAGATGGAAATACCTTGCAAAAGAGTCCATAAAAGATAGTCTCACCCATAAAACTTCAAGTATTCTCATCAATAATATTTCAAGTACTGAATGTTCATAAAAGAGAGACAGCTGCAACAGTTCATACAATGACAGACGTCATTAAGAAAACAGAAAGACATTCCAAGTATTCAAACAGAAAACAATATATAATATATATGATGAAATAAAAAGATACTCACTGGCTCAGAGTGCTATATGGTAAACTATATTATCAATATTATCAACTGGAAAACCACAACCAGATGAGAGGAGAGAATATGGGGGGGGGGGGGGGGTATAAGTATGGAGTCAGAGATCTGAGTAGCATAAGCACATATTTAAAGCCAGTTCCATATACATGACCACTAAAGCAGGGAGCCCAAGCTGCAATCAAGCAAAGCAGATGTGCAGTTAGATCAGGTTTAGCAATCCCTCAAGGCCATCTAAAGGAAAAAGAGAGTAGTATAATATAGATGACTACAGCACATGTAAGGCTGCATAAGCAAATGAGAAAATTCTTACCTGTACTTACCATGACCAACAGGTCCGTCCGGTATACCCCCCAGGGAAATCCACATGCTCACCACACCAGGGTAGGATGGGGGAGCTATTTATAGCCCTACTAACACATCCAAGACCCCGCCACATACCAATGCACATGGCACGGGTCCTCCGCCGAGCATCGAGTGGGCGCACATTCACAGCACACAAGGCATACGTGAGTTGCACAGACGTCCAAAACCCCAGCAGTCATGCCCAAAAGATAAAAAACAAAGGATAAGGCCAAACCCAGAACCAAACCCACCCATTTCAGACAACAAGGAAAAAGACAGGAAAATATATCATTCAGTAAGGACTCCACATCATAGTGCAGTTAAAGTAGAGTCCACATGTATAACAATAGAGTGTGCTAGACATGTCACAAAGATATGTACAAGATGATAAAAAAAAACAGAAACATATTGCTTAAGTACTGTCCAAAAGTTTATACTATAAATATACTGTAAAACTTAGTAAGCTGAATATTACATATATTCTCATATATTAATTTTCAAAAAGAAAGAAACAATACCCCTATTATGAGTTAGTATCTCGGCATTTGCACTATAGAGGACAAAAAATGGGAAGAAAGTTAAACACTGGTCAAAAACATTCGCACCCCCCCCCCCCCCCATATTCTCTCTCTCATCTGGTTGTGGTATTATATTTGATAATATTGATAATATAGTTACCATATGGCACTCTGAGCCAGTGAGTAGCTTTTTATTTCATCATATATATTATATATTGTTTTCTGTTTGGAATGTCTTTCTATTTCCTTAATGACTTATGTTATTGTATGAATTGTTCTAGCTGGCTCCCTTTTATGAATATCCAAGTACTTGAAATACTATAGATGAGAATACTTGAATTTTTATGGGTGAGTAGGGATGAGCCGAACACCCCCCGGTTCGGTTCGCACCAGAACCTGCGAACGGACCGAAAATTTGCACGAACATTAGAACCCCATTGATGTCTATGGGCCTCGAATGTTCAAAATCAAAAGTGCTCATTTTAAAGGCTAATTTGCATGGTATTGTCCTAAAAAGGGTTTGGGGACCCGGGTCCTGCCCCAGGGGACATGTATCAATGCAAAAAAACTTTTAAAAACAGCTGTTTTTTCGGGAGCAGTGATTTTAATGATGCTTAAAGTTAACAAAAAAAGTGAAATATTCCTTTAAATATCGTACCTGGGGGGTGTCTATAGTATGCCTGTAAAGTGGCGCATGTTTCCCGTGCTTAGAACAGTTTCTGCACAAAATGTCATTTTTAAAGGAAAAAAAGTCATTTAAAACTGCTTGCGGCTTTAATGTAATGTCGGGTCCTGGCAATATGGATGAAAATCAGTAAGACAAACGGAATGGGTACCCCCCAGTCCAATACCAGGCCCTTTGGGTCTTGTATGGATATTAAGGGGAACCCCGCACCTAAATTAAAAAAAGCGTGGGGCCACCAGGCCCTATATACTCTGAACAGCAGTATACAGGCGGTGCAAACAAGACAGGGACTGTAGGTTTGTTGTTAAGCAGAATCTGTTTGTAATTTTGAACTGGTACATTTTTAACGTGTTTAGCTCAAGCCAAAAAATTTATTTTAAGCTTTTTGGAAAACATAGGAGAAGGGTTATCACCCCTGTGACATTTGTTTTGCTGTCTGTGCTCCTCTTCAGAAGATTTCACCTCATTTTTTTGTCCCAATGAAAAATGTTTTTTGAAAATGTGGGTTTTTTTGTGAAACAAGGATTGGTGATAAAGCATCAGTGGAAAGGAGAAACATTTTTCCCATATTAACTCTTACAGGAGAGAATTTCCCTTCCTAGGGGTAGATTTAATCTCACTTGCTGTTGTCTCCTTCCGTTTGCAAGTAGGAGTCGTTTGTAAGTTGGATGTTTGAAAGTAGGGGCCTGCCCTATATACTCGGCAGAAATGTGGGCCTTAGGTGTTGTTGTGGCCACAACACTGTAAGCCCTCACAGGGCCCTGCTGTGAAATATTAGATCAAGAATTGTAATTACATGCCCCTGTTGAACAGGGGCTGAAAAATTGGGCCTTAGGCACTGGTGCTGG
Organism: Lithobates clamitans; assembly: GCA_037952925.1. Classification (NCBI taxonomy): domain Eukaryota; kingdom Metazoa; phylum Chordata; class Amphibia; order Anura; family Ranidae; genus Lithobates; species Lithobates clamitans. Next base: position 3,160,429 of record JBBGZY010000255.1, on the reverse strand, counting down.
TGCCACAACACTGCAACCCCTCACAGATATTCTAGTTGAAACGCAGAAACGAACCCTGCTGCAAAGTATTGCATCAAAAATTGTAATTACACGCCCCTGTTAAACAGGGGCTGAAAAATTGGGCCTTAGGCACTGGTGTTGGTGCCACAACACTGCAACCCCTCACAGATACTCTAGTTGGAACGCATTAACGAGCCCTGCTGCAAAGTATTGCATCAAAAATTGTAATTACATGCCCCTGTTAAACAGGGGTTGAAAAATTGAGCCTTAGGCACTGGTGCTGGTGCCACAACACTGCAACCCCTCACAGATACTCTAGTTGGAACGCAGGAACGAGCCCTGCTGCAAAGTATTGCATCAAAAATTGTAATTACACGCCCCTGTTAAACAGGGGCTGAAAAATTGGGCCTTAGGCACTGGTGCCGCAACACTGCAACCCCTCACAGATACTCTAGTTGGAACGCAGAAACGAGCCCTGCTGCAAAGTATTGCATCAAAAATTGTAATTACACGCCCCTGTTAAACAGGGGCTGAAAAATTGGGCCTTAGGCACTGGTGCCGCAACACTGCAACCCCTCACAGATACTCTAGTTGGAACGCAGAAACTAGCCCTGCTGCAAAGTATTGCATCAAAAATTGTAATTACACGCCCCTGTTAAACAGGGGCTGAAAAATTGGGCCTTATGCCGCGTACACACGAGCGGACTTTACGGCAAACTTTGCCCGGCGGACGGGATTTCGTCGGACAATTCGATCGTGTGTGGGCTCCAGCGGACTTTGTTTTCTCAAAAGTTGGACGGACTTAGATTTGATATATATATCAAAAATTGTGCGCTTGCATGAATATACCATATATGTTAATTAGGTTATAAGTTTAGTTTGCAGATAAAACTTCTCAAAAACAGCACTATAAACCACAGTGGGTAAATTGTGACAACAACAGTGCAGCGTGATTATACAATAAACTACATAAACCGCATATCTCCGTGAAGGAAATTGCAAATGAAGAGTGTAGAAAAGTTCAATCAAAAATTTGAGTTTCCAGTTGAAATCCAAATCGCATGAAAAACGCATCCATCAGTTCATGGGAATCGGAATCACAAAAGAAAATCGCAAAAAAACTGAACAGTTCCTTTGGTGCATCTCATAAAAGTGCAAGGAGAAAAAATAGAGAGATAAGAGGAGACTTCCACGCCACCATTATTTCCGAAAAGGTTGTAATAGATGTACTCTTACCGGAAGCGTTGGACCTCCTATGTAGCAAGGTCATACAGGCCTTCAGATATAGCCCTCTGCGGGGACAGATGGATACCGGTACTTGGGTCCACTCGTAAGCGCCACACACTGAGAGATGTTTCCACTGCTTCAGCGTCAGGAGGGAGACTCACTCTTGCACTCGCTCTCTCAATGTCAGCTTTGGACTCTATGCTCCATGTTCCGTGTACGCTCCGGTTCCCTTCACAAGTCTCCAGGTCACTATCCCAAGGTGGGATAGTGACCAGGTAGAGTGAAGGGGAGGAGCCAGGGGAGGTCTCAGACATCTGAGGAGACCCCACCTTGGGATAGTGACCTGGAGACTTGTGAAGGGAGCCGGAGCGTACACGGAACATGGAGCATAGAGTCCAAAGCTGACATTAAGAGAGCGAGTGCAAGAGTGAGTCTCCCTCCTGACGCTGAAGCAGTGAAAACATCTCTCAGTGTGTGGCGCTTACGAGTGGACCCAAGTACCGGTATCCATCTGTCCCCGCAGAGGGCTACATCTGCAGGCCTGTATGACCTTGCTATGTAGGAGGTCCAACGCGTCCGGTAAGAGTACATCTATTACAACCTTTTCGGAACTAATGGTGGCGTGGAAGTCTCCTCTTATCTCTCTATTTTTTTCTCCTTGCACTTTTATGAGATGCACCAAAGGAACTGTTCAGTTTTTTTGCGATTTTCTTTTGTGATTTCGATTCCCATTAACTGATGGATGCGTTTTTCATGCAATTTGGATTTCAACTGGAAACTCAAATTTTTGATTGAACTTTTCTACACTCTTCATTTGCACTTTCCTTCACGGAGATATGTGGTTTATGTAGTTTATTGTATAATCACGCCTCACTGTTGTTGACACAATTTACCCACTATGGTTTATAGTGCTGTTTTTGAGAAGTTTTATCTGCAAACTAAACTTATAACCTAATTAACATATATGGTATATTCATGCAAGCGCACAATTTTTGATATATTTGTTATTTATATTTCACAGATATTTGAAGTAATTTGTTGCAGCTGCAGCCCTATCTTTCTTTTCTTTGCTCATTAGCGCAGGTTTTTCTTTTGTTTGGACTTAGATTTGAAACATGTTTTAAATCTATCTGTCGAACTCGAGTCCGGTCGAAAAGTCTGCTCGTCTGTATGCTAGTTTGACGGACAAAAAGCCACGCTAGGGCAGCTATTGGCTATTAACTTCCTTGTTTTAGTCCGGTCGTACGTCATCACGTACGAATTCGACGGACTTTGGTGGATTGTGTGTAGGCAAGTCCGTTCATTCAGAATGTCCCTCGTAAAGTCCGTCGAAAAGTCCGCCGGGCAAAGTCTGCCGTAAAGTCCGACCGTGTGTACGCGGCATTAGGCACTGGTGGTGGCGCCCAGAACCAAAAATGTTCTTACAAGCTATCAGCGTGACCATTGAGGAGGAAGAGGATAATTACTCAGGATAGTCACTCAGCATCAGCATAGGCAGTCTTTGAAGGGATCTGAGATTTCAAAAAAATTATTCGGTTACATCATCAGGTGCTTGGTAGCTGGTGGTGATCCAAGACTGATTCATTTTTTTGAAGGTCAGTCGATCGATCGAGTCGGTGGACAGACGCACCCTGTGATCGGTTACAAAGCCTCCAGCAGCACTGAATGTGCGTTCCGAAAGAACACTGGATGCAGGACAGGCCAGTAGCACAATTGCATACTGTGCAAGCTCTGGCCAGTGATCCATCCTCAAGACCCAGTAACCCAGAGGATTTTCGGTGGGAAAGGTGTCCAAGTCAGATCTTGCCCCTAGGATTTTCCTGCACCATGTAAAACAGACGCTGGTGATGGTTGCTGGAACCGATCATACCTTGGGGCTGCGGACAAAAAAATTGTCTGAACGCATCAGTCAGACGGCCACCTTCTCCACCGCTCCTTCTTTGACTGACCGAAGCCTCAGCAACACGTTGTCCAGAAACAGGAGTTTGTAACCACCCAGTCTTTGGGAACGCGTTGCACAGACCTTTCTGCAAGGCCTCCCGAAGATGTTTCATCCTCTACTCCCTCTGCGATGGCAAGATAAGGTCCGCAACCTTACCCTTGTAACATGGATCAAGGAGGGTTGCCAGCCAGTATTGGTCCTTCTCCTTGATACCACGAATACGAGGATCCTTACGCAGGCTTTGAAGGATCAGGGAGGCCATGCAGCGTAGGTTTGCTGAGGCATTCGGTCCGGAGTCCTCTGGGTCACTAAGGACGACATGGTCCGCAGCCACCTCCTCCCAGCCACGTACAAGTCCATGTGTTTCTTGGGACTGATTCCTTAAAGACTGCTGCTGATGCTGAGTGCCAGGCTCTACCTCCATACTGACACAATCCTCCTCCTCGTCCTCTTCCTGTGTGATCGGCGGGCATGCAGGAACACTGTCTGGATAAAGGGGTCCTTGAGAGCTAAGGAAGTTCTCCTCTTCCTGCCTCTGTTCTGCCTCAAGTGCCCTGTCCATTATTCCACGCAGCGTGTGCTCCAACAGGTGGACAAGGGGGACAGTGTCACTGATGCATGCACTATCACTGCTCACCATTCTCGTGGCCTCCTCAAATGGTGACAGGACAGTGCATGCATCCCTGATCATGGCCCACTGGCATGGGGAAAAAAAAAACAAGCTCCCCTGACCCTGTCCTGGTGCCATAGTCGCACAGGTACTCATTGATGGCCCTCTGCTGCGTGTGCAGCCGCTGCAGCATGGCCAACGTTGAGTTCCACCTGGTGGGCATGTCACAGATTAGGCGGTTCTGGGGCAGGTTAAACTCCTTTGGAGGTCTGCCAGCCGAGCACTGGCATTATATGACTGGCAGAAATGCACACAGACTTTCCTGGCCTGCCTTAGGAATCCTGTAAGCCCGGGTACCTGCCCAAGAACCGCTGCACCACCAAGTTAAGGACGTGAGCCAAACAGGGCACATGGGTCATTTGTCCCTGTCGGAGGGCAGAGAGGAGGTTGGTGCCATTGTCGCAAACCACCATTCCTGCCTTAAGTTGGCATGGCGTCAACCACCTCTGAACCTGCCCCTGCAGAGCTGACAGAACCCCTGCCCCAGTGTGGCTCCTGTCCCCCAAGCACACCAGCTCAAGCACCGCATGGCATCTTTTGGCCTGCATACTTGCATAGCCCCTTGAACGGCTACGGAGCACCGCTGGTTCCGAGGACAAAGCACAGAAAGAGGCCATGGAGGAGGAAGAAGAGGAGGGGGTGGAGGAGAGAGGTGTGTCACAATCATTAGTAGTGGCATTTTGGAGGCGTGGTGGCGGAACAACCTCCAACATTACTGCACCTTATCCTGCATCCTTCCCAGCTGCCAGCAGAGTCACCCAATGCGCAGTGAAACTTAGGTAACGTCCTTGTCCATGCCTGCTGGACCATGAGTCAGCGATAATATGCACCTTACCGCTGACTGCCCTGTCCAGCGAGGCATGGACATTGCCTTTCACATGCCGGTAGAGACCTGGAATCGCCTTCCGTGAGAAAAAGTGGCGTTTGGGTACCTGCCACTGAGGAACCGCACATTCCACAAACTCACAGAAGGGGGCAGAGTCTACCAACTGAAAAGGCAGCAGTTGAAGTGCTAGCAATTTTGCCAAGCTAGCAATCAACCGCTGAGCATGTGGATGGCTGGGAGCAAACTTCTTTCGGCGGTGAAGCAGCTGGGGCAGGGAAATTTGTCTGGTACAATCTGATGTCGGTGTACTGAAAGCAGATTGCCCACAAGTACTTGGCTGTGACACACCTAATTCTACACCTTCATTCCTCTCAGTGCAGGTCTCAGAGAGGACTGAAGGTATAGTGGGGTTGGAGATCTCAGCTGATGTGGAGCAAGGAGAGGTCCTCTTTGCTCTTTGGTGTGGGTCTTTTAGATACGCTTGCCAACGAACTGCATGGCAGGTCAACATATGTCTGGTCAAGCATGTGGTGCCCAAGCGGGAGATGTTTTGGCCACGCGAGATACGCTTGAGACATATGTTGCAAATAGCAGTGGTGCGATCTGATGCACTCGTCTCAAAAAAGGCCCACACCAAAGAACTTTTTGAATAACGCGCAGAGACTGCAGCGCCCTGCAAATGTGGAGCTTTGGGGTGTGATGCAGTCAGTGTGCTGCCCTTAGGCTGGCCCCTGGAGGGCATCCTGCCTCGTTGGTGATGTGCCGCCTCCTCCTCCTCCCCTCTCCTATCAGGCACCCACGTTGAGTCAGTGACCTCATCATCCCCTCCCTCCTCATCACTGGAGCAAACCTGGCAGTATGCTGCAGCAGGGGGAGCATGACTGCCAGATTGCTGTCCTTCTTGGGCACCCCCTCTGTTCGTGCTCACGTTACTGCCTTCATCTAGCTCAGTATCATCATCAGAGCCTTCCAAACACTGGGCATCCTCCTGGAGCATGTACCCAACACTGTGGTCAAACAGTTTAAGGGACTCCTCAGGAGGACATGGTGGGGCTAGGGAAGGAGTCACTGAAGACAGTGAGCCGAGGGAAGAGGCCGCTGCTTTGCCAGACAAAGTACCCTGAGCATGGGTGAGAGAGGATGAGGAGGATGAGGACGGCTTGGTTATCCACTCGACCAAGTCTTCCGCATGTTGCGGCTCAACACGGCCGGCTGCCAAAAAAAAGGCCAAGTGTGTCCCACGGCCACGTGCTGATGAGTATGCACCATCTCCATAACCAGCACTGTTGCCTATAGACACAGAGCCTGCTTGCCCTCTTTTATTGGCTTGTAACTGTCTGCCTCTCCTTGTTGGCCTTCCAGACATACTAACGGCCTGTAGCTGCACTAAGCTGATATATATATATATATATATATATATATATATATATATATATATATATATATATATATGTACTGATACTGCAGCTAGCAAAATCAACTGCCTGCCTGTAGTATGAGGAGAACCCCACCAACCTTCTACAGGTAGCTTTAGCTGAACACTGTGCAGAGCTCACAAAAAACTAACTTGTAGCTTATTTAGCTGCCTGTGGTAGTGATAGGATCAGGAAAACACCACCAACCTTCTACAGGTAGCTTTAGGTGAACACTGTGCAGAGCTTGCACTACACTAATTTGTAGATTTTTTTAGCTGCCTGCAGTAGTGATAGGATCAGGAAAACACCACCAACCTTCTACAGGTAGCTTTAGGTGAACACTGTGCAGAGCTCGCCAAAAAATAACTTGTAGCTTATTTAGCTGCCTGCGGTAGTGATAGGATCAGGAAAACACCACAAACCTTCTACAGGTAGCTTTAGCTGAACACTGTGCAGAGCTCGCAAAAAATAACTTGTAGGTTTAGCTGAACACTGTGAGGAGGACGCACTACACTAACTTGTAGCTTTAGCTGAACACTGTGCAGAGGTCGCACTACACTAACTTGTAGTTTTAGCTGAACACTGTGAGGAGGACGCACTACACTAACTTGTAGTTTTCGCTGAATACTGTGAGGAGGATACACTACACCAACTTGGACCTTTAGCTGAACACTGTGAGGAGGACACACTACCCTAACTTGTAGCTTTAGAGGAGGACGCACTACACTAACTTGTAGCTTTAGCTGAACACTGTGCAGAGGTCGCACTACACTAACTTGTAGTTTTCACTGAACACTGTGAGGAGGACACACTACACCAACTTGTAGCTTTAGCTGAACACTGTGAGGAGGACGCACTACCCTAACTTGTAGCTTTAGCTGAACACTGTGCAGAGGTCACACTAGACTAACTTGTAGCTTTAGCTGAACACTGTGAGGAGGACGCACTACACTAACTTGTAGCTTTAGCTGAACACTGTGCAGAGGTCTCACTACACTAACATGTAGTTTTAGCTGAACACTGTGAGGAGAACGCACTACCCTAACTTGTAGCTTTAGCTGAACACTGTGCAGAGGTCACACTAAACTAACTTGTAGCTTTAGCTGAACACTGTGAGGAGGACGCACTACACTAACTTGTAGCTTTAGCTGAACACTGTGCAGAGGTCGCACTACACTAATTTGTAGTTTTCGCTGAACACTGTGAGGAGGACACACTACACCAACTTGTAGCTTTAGCTGAACACTGTGAGGAGGACACATTACCCTAACTTGTAGCTTTAGCTGAACACTGTGCAGAGGTCACACTAAACCAACTTGTAGCTTTAGCTGAACACTGTGAGGAGGACGCACTACACTAACTTGTAGCTTTAGCTGAACACTGTGCAGAGGTCTCACTACACTAACTTGTAGTTTTAGCTGAACACTGTGAGGAGGACGCACTACACTAACTTGTAGCTTTATCTGAACACTGTGCAGAGGTCACACTACACTAACTTGTAGTTTTAGCTGAACACTGTGAGCAGGACGCACTACACCAACTTGTAGCTTTAGCTGAACACTGTGCAGAGGTCTCACTACACTAACTTGTAGTTTTAGCTGAACACTGTGAGGAGGACGCACTACACTAACTTGTAGCTTTAGCTGAACACTGTGAGGAGGACGCACTACCCTAACTTGTAGTTTTCGCTGAACACTGTGAGGAGGACACACTACACTAACTTGTAGTTTTAGCTGAACACTGTGAGGAGGACGCACTACACTAACTTGTAGCTTTAGCTGAACACTGTGCAGAGGTCGCACTACACTAACTTGTAGCTTTAGCTGAACACTGTGCAGAGGTTTCACTACACTAACTTGTAGTTTTAGCTGAACACTGTGAGGAGGAGGCACTACACTAACTTGTAACTTTAGCTGAACACTGTGCAGAGGTCGCACTACACTAACTTGTAGTTTTAGCTGAACACTGTGAGGAGGACGCACTACCCTAACTTGTAGCTTTAGCTGAACACTGTGCAGAGGTCACACTAAACTAACTTGTAGCTTTAGCTGAACACTGTGAGGAGGACGCACTACCCTAACTTGTAGCTTTAGCTGAACACTGTGCACAACACTAACTTGTAGTTTTAGCTGAACACTGTGCAGAGGTCACACTAAACTAACTTGTACCTTTAACTGAACACTGTGAGGAGGACGCTTTACACTAACTGTAAATAGTCTAGCTGCCTGACTGTGGTACTAATAGGATCAAAAGAACACCAGCAATTTTCTTCAGGTAGCTGTAAATACTGTAACAAGACAAGCCTGCCTGTCAGTAGGAAGATAACAGGAACGGATCTAGCTAAACTGAATACAGTGTATATATATACATATGCAACACCTGGGATGCATATATATACACAATACACTGTAAGTGCAGCTAACTCACTGACTGTCCTGCCTAATCTAGCTAACTAAAATGAAATTACACTGTCTCTCTCTCTATCTCTCAGCACGCCGGAACACACTACACAGGGCCGCCGTGCAGGCTACCTTATATAGTGTGGGGCGTGTTCTAAACCCCCTGAGCCATAATTGGCCAAAGCCACCCTGGCTTTGGCCAATTACAGCTCCCTCTACCGACGGCGCTGTGATTGGCCAAGCATGCGGGTCATAGTGCATGCTTGGCCAATCATCAGCCAGCAATGCACTGCGATGCCGCAGTGAATTATGGGCCCGTGACGCACCACACGAATTTGGCGCGAACGGCCCATTACGTTCGCAATTCGACGAACGATCTAACAGCCGATGTTCGAGTCGAACATGGGTTCGACTCGAACGCGAAGCTCATCCCTATGGGTGAGATTATCTTTCATGGACTCCTTTGCAAGGTATTTCCATCTGTGTGCCATACTCATTCGGATATGATGATGATCCATTTTTAACATATGTTGTTATTATATGAAGTCTTATCTATGTGTTTTATTTTAGATATAGAAAAAAGCAGTGCAGCGCTGGACAAGTATCACAAGAGTGAAATGTGTTAAATAAATAAATAAATTAAAAACAAGGCTCAGTAGAAATGTGAAGACCACAGGGGATATCCCACAGGGAGCTCTGTAAACGTTCCTCCACCCTCCTTCCTGAATGGCTAATCAGCAACACCAAGGAGCAATATAAAGGATGCAATCCCAGGGATACTTCTTATATGGCAATCGATGTTAGCTTCCGATGGGTTCCAGCAGGGGTAAGCCATAGATGCCTTTCCTATGGTTTACCCCTGCTGGAACCCATCAGAAGCTAACATTGATTGCCATATAAGAAGTATCCCTGGGATCGCATCCTTCGTATTGCTCCTTGGTGTTGCTGATTAGCCATTCAGCCATTCAGGAAGGAGGGTGGAGGAACGTTTACAGAACTCCCTGTGGGATATCCCCTGTGATCTACACATTTCTACTGAGCCTGTTTTGACCCCCCTGAATAAGGGTGGTCGCAGGCTGTCCAATAAGCCTCCATTACTCTATCACAAGGTGGTGGGCAGCACCAGCGGTGGAACATTGATCCAGAATGTACATTTGAACACCAATGTTTATGGACTTTATTTTCACCTTCACTTCATTATATTGATTGTTGTTCACTTTATTATATTTTATTATGCCATTACAATATCTTTATGAGCACTTTATTGATTGATTAATATATATACCAGTCGTTATTACTTTAACGGTTTTTATTCACTTCAGTTGGTAATTTATTTATTTATTTAACACATTTCACTCTTGTGATACTTGTCCAGCGCTACACTGCTTTTTTCTATATCCACTTTTGTGCCCTTATATCAGGGTTATAGTGTCCAGCTGCAGGACTCTTCTCACAAATTTCAGTTATTAATAATATTTTCTAATATCTTACTGTTTACGCACCGAGCGCAATTCTTTTCTTTTTATATTTTATTTTAGATAGTGAGACCTGTTTTTCTCCAACAATCCCTGAGTGTGTCCTGACGAAGCTAGACAGCGAAACGCATTGATGCACAGGGGCTCACTACTATATACTATGCATGTTGATTTTAGTCATGTATTATGTATATGTTTTTAATTCTTTAACTTTTTTTGCTTTTTTGGACCATGTGTTATTATAAATAAAAATTGGAATTTTGATATCTTCTACTGTCCACTGTGTTCTTAAAGTCCAACCTTTGGGCTATTTTATTGACCTATTTTTTTCTTTAATACCAAATTTCCATATGGATGTGGCCATAGGAGTGTTCTTTCTATATTCTCTTAGTTTTTGAAGCACACAACAGACATCTGTGGTGGCTCTCCGGGGACTTGGAAAATATGAGGATATCGTCGAGATAAACCACCACACATAACTGCAACAAATCTTGAAGGACATCGTTAATAAATTCCTGGAAAACTGCCAGAGCGTTACAAAGGCCAAATGGCATTACGAGGTATTCATAATGACCTGTTCTGGTATTAAACGCAGTTTTCCACTCGTTGCCCTCCTTAATCCTCACGAGATTGTATGCCCCTCTCAAATCAAGCTTTGTGAAAACCGTTGCTCCCTTGAGGCGGTCAAATAACTCTGTAATCAAAGGAATCGAATAAACACTCTTAACCGTGCAAAGACTGAGACCCCTATAATCAATACAAGGTCTCAGTTCACCACTCTTCTTCTTCACAAAGAAGAAACCAGCACCAGCAGGAGATGAGGATTTGCAGATGAAACCTCAGAAAAGTGCGTCTGCAACATACTCCTTCATGGCCCTATCCTCCTAGACCGACAAAGGGTAAACCCGGCCACGAAGGGGTATGGCACCAGGTTGAAGGTCAATTGCACAATCATACGACCGGTGTGGAGGCAAACTACCAGCTCGACCTTTGTCAAAGACATCGCTAAAATTGCGGTACTTCTCCGGCAGGGAGGAAAGTGAAGAGGTGCACAGGACCTTGGCTACGTTCTGGAAACATGTCTTACTGCATTGTGGCGACCAGGAGAGAACCTCAGCATGGAGCCAATCAAGAGGGGTTGTGCCTCTGTAACCAAGGATCCTCAATGGCAAGTGGAGTGTCACGCAGCTGCAGTGGAATCTAGTGCTTTGATACAAAGGCAGCATTAATGAACAGGTCTGCAGCCCCAGAGTCGATCAGAGCATGTATCTCGATAGACGATAGACGACTCAAGAAAGGGTAACCGGAACCAGGGGCTTATCCTTCTGGATAACTGAGGACGAAACAATGCCACCTAAGGTCTGTCGGTGACAGGACCTCAAGGTTCGGGTGTTCCCTGGACGGGTAGGACAAGACTTCAAAAATTGACCTGCTTGGCCACAAAAGGCAAAATCTCTCCCTCCTCCTAAGGGCTCTCTCATCCGCACAGAGACATGTGAAGCCAAAATGCATGGGTTCATCTTCACTGACAGACTTGGTACAAGGAGGCATGGGAGGTGAGGGAGGCAAGGGTGGGACTGCAAAGCTCGGAGCCAAAGGTACAGGAGGCTTCTGCAAGCACTTCTTAAAGGAAGGTCTCTCTGAGTCTGGAGTCAATAAGCATGGCAAACGAGATCAACCTCTCCATCTCAGTGGGTATGTCTCAGGTTGCTATCTCGTCTTTGATGTTATCCGAGAAACCGTGAGAAAAAGCAGCAACAAGGGTCTCATTTTTCCACACAACCTCTGCTGCCAGGGTACGGAAGTCAATGGCGTAATCGGCAACAGTTCTCGTAGCCTGTTTGATGGACATGAGGCTTTTGGCAGCAGAAATGGAACGTGCGGGAACGTCAAATACCCTTTTAAAGGAAGCCACAAAGTCTGGGTAACTCAAGACAATGGGTTTTTGCGTCTCCCATAGAGGGTTTGCCCAAGCCAAGGCTTTCTCAGAAAGCAAAGATATCACAAACCTACTTTGTTCCTGTCCGTGGGAAACGCCTGGGGCAGCATCTCAAAGTATATCTCAACCTGGTTGAGAAACCCTCTGCATTGAACTGGATCACCCCCAAATTGCTGAGCGAAACCAGACATACCTCTTATAGAGGTAATACTCGAGGCGGGTGCCTGCACAGAGACTGGGGCAACAGCAGAGTCGGCCTGCAACACAGGTTTTACCGGACCGGCCACAATGGGAGATTCCAGGTGAGCCGTGTGACTCAGGAGCATCTGCATGGCAAACTGATCTATGAAGTGATCCTGGTCATCCAATCTGGAAAAAATATTACAAGTGGATTAACTGGATCTTCTGAATTCATGGCCTACGCCTACTGTCAGAAACCATGAATCAGACCGAGACAGAAATAATACAGTTAAATCACACTTGTTTAATAATAAAAGTAAATACTACAAATGTAGCCAAAGTTCCGTAACCGGAACGGATAGTCAGACAAGCCAGAAAGTCAGGAAGCCAGGAATCAGCGTACTGGAACAGCAAGCAGGATCTGGAGCCAGAAGGAATGTCAGCCAAGCAAGTCTTTAACAGGAGCGCAGGAGAAAATCTCTGTGATGTTGACCAAGGCGAAGGCAGAGATCATCTGGGCTGGACGGCTTAAGTAAGCAGGACTGCAGGGTGCGGGACTCATACGTTGGTATGAGGTTTTTTTTTCAAGCCACATGATTAGAGCCTGAGGCTCTACTTGGCTTGAAAACGGTTGGGCTCTGGACGCAGAGCATTGCACCCAGGACCAACCCACTTGTTAATATTCGCTATTGTCTTCGGGCTTCTCATCCTGGCCATCAGGATGGATAGGGTTGGCCGGGAGGAGAAGCTGAGGAAGCCATGGAGGGGTGAGTGCAGTGGGGGGGGACTGTCACCGGGGAGGGGTGAGTGCAGTGGGGGGGGACCGTCACTGTGGAAGGGTTAGTGTGGATGGACCTGGGGAGTCTTACTATTTTTGTGTTTTAGAAAAAAAATATTTACTTTTAAATTTTTTTTTTTTACAGGTATTTTTTTTTTGGGGGGGGGGGTCTTTGGTTACAATGATCAGCTGTCAGTGAATATAGAAGCGATCGCTGCCTATATTCACTGTGCTGCAGGGGGGAGCTTAGTAAACACATGTTTACTAAGCCCTGACTTTACCCCCACCCGCACTGCTCCCACACCCCCCCCCCCGCCGCGCTCTCCAGGCTAACAGATCATGGAGATCTGTGCAGGGAGAAGCTGCAGGCGGCAGGAGGGAAGGAGAGATGCCGCTGGGAGCAGCCATGGATCGGAGGTGCGGGGGCAGTTGGGGGGTGATCTGACCAGCGGGGGGGGACATCTGGATCCCCCCAAGACCCATGCAGCGCCTGAAGCCGGCGAGAGCAGCAAAGGAGGGATGGCGGCTGCGGGGATCCGGTTTGGGGGGGTCAGATTGGGTGGAGGGGGGGTCAGTTCTGCGGGGGAGAAGGTGGTTGAAGGGGATAGGAGATCAGGGGGGGCAGTTTATGGTGAAAGGTAGCAGCAGGAGGTGGAGTGGCAGGGGACAGTGGTATGGGTGGGGGGGGGCGCAAGGAAGCAGTGGTATCGGTGGGGGGGGACGGTCACATTAGAGGTTAATAGCTCTGATCAGCGGGTTGTAATTCGCTGATCAGAGTTATAGAATTGTTATAGAATCAGCAGAGTCTGCTAAACAATTCTGATATAAGCTTACGGCCATTGAAGTGACCATAAGCTTACAGGAGAGGGAGACATGAGGTCCGTACGCCGTACGGACTTGGCCACCTGCAGGCACTTCTGTAGGTCCGTTCAGCGTACGGACTTGGCAGTGAAAGGGTTAAAGCATATCTAAACACAAAAGCAAACATTTAATATATTGCAGTTTACCAATCCTTAAATGGCATGTTTTTTTTGTTTTTCATTTTTTTAAATTTTATTTTCACCTGGTGATGCGACCAGTAACACACATCGAGGTAATTTCATTAACGTTTATTGCATGTGATAAAGTATGAAAATGAGTCACATGACCAAGTTGTCGCACGCGGTAAAAGTCCAATTCGCAAAAAAAAAATAACGACTATGCGGTATTTACCACAAAATGAAAAATATGCCAGTAAATATTGCATGAAAACCATGCAGTAAACTCTTAAGTCCTATTCACAAACAGAACAGAGAGTAAAAAAACATGCAAAGATATTTATCATCAGGGTTTTGCTGGCGGTATCACATGCAGTTTTAGAAACAGCGTGGGGTCCCCCCAATAGCTGGTTGCTAAGGAACGGGCCTAGAAGCTGGCCGCCGCGTCCTCAATGATGGATGATTTATCAGTTGTCAGCGGGTTCCCCACTGACAGCTGAATGTAATGAAAACATGGCGACAATCCCCCCCCCCGAATGCATGCCAGGCCCTTCAGGAGCCTTTCTTCGGGCCAGAGAGTCTTTTTTTTCTTCTATTTTGGGTGCGGCAGTGTGGCGGGCGTCATGGATGACATTGGATCTACAGCGACAATTCTGCAACTGAGCAAATTTCAGTGTTTTTGATTTGATTACCTTATTGACTATTTTTTATTAATATTATATTATTATTTGTTATAATTATTTATAGTTATTTATTATATTATAATTTATGATTTCGTTTTTCAAACTTTATCATACCCGGGATGTCTACTAGACTCTTGTTTGAACAGATTTAAGTGAGTTATTCCTAATGTAGCACTCACCCCCGAAGGAGCTGCTGGTAATTGATTGGGCCTGTACTCTGCTCTTCCACCCCCCATGAATTGGCTGAACCCGCTTGACACAGCTGCGTAACAGTGTTGGTGTGAAACTCAATGACAAGGAACAACCCAACAATAGCAATATACATATATCGTACCTCTTGTATTACCTGGGTATCTGTTGCTTTCAGTAAAAGGTCAAACACACAATTGTGATTGAATAATATGATTAGTTTACTGAAAAGAGACATAGTTAAATGGAGAGACACCTCTCAAATTCACTTATACAAAACAAACAGTTGCAATAAAGGTATTATCAAATGTTCACTCTAACACACACTGAATAAACGGTGCGTACAGACGCATCTCCAAGTGGGACTAATGCTCAGGGTGGTAATGCCTTGACACTGAGCACCTTCCCACTTCCAGCACGGCCGTGCAGACATAGTAAACCCACAGCACACTATGCAATGCTATTAGAACAATGAGGGTGCAGATGAGAGTCCGGCAGCAGAAGCAACTTGAGGGTTAGCAGGTGAAGACAACACCTGGACTCGTTCTTCCAGTCTAGTATAGCCTTCCTGAAGGCTCTTTACAGCTTGTGTGAGACCCACCAGGTGTCTACACAGTTCCTCCATGGGAGAAGTTCCCTGCTCAGGCTCGGACATGGCTGTCCAATACTGTCAGACTTTCACGTACCTGACTGACGAACCCGATGCAGCAGGGGTAGGTCTCCCTTACGTATCTGGTTCCCGACCCCTGGTAGTATGAACAGAAGGCACGGGAGCACGGAGTGGTATGAGAGCCTGGCGGGTGACTTGGCCCAGGATCCTGGTGCAAGTGGACTGATGGTCCTTGGCAAGCTGAAGCACAGGCAGCAGATGCAGAGCAGGAGCGGGGTAGGTAGGACCAATAACAGACAGCGTTGGCAGCAGGCGGGCAGCACAGTACAAGGGAGCAGGCAGGTTCAGAGTCCAGGTCACAAGCAAGGTTGGCAACAGGCGGGCAGCATAGTACAAAGGAGCAGGCAGGTTCAAAGTCCAGGTCACAAGCAGAGTTGGCAACAGGCGGGCAGCGTAGTACAAGGAGCAGGCAGGTTCAAAGTCAAAGGCAGGCCGGGGTCAGGTGCAGGCAGAAAGCAGAGAGGAATCCAATAGACAAGCTGGGTATCAGGGAGATCAAACGTTCAGACAGGTAAACAGGAAGCACAGGTACTGGGAGCTGCAGATCGGACAGCACTAAGCAAAGTGCATCAATAGTTTAAATAAGGCGGCTGGCGCCAAACATCGTGGGCACGCACCGACGCGCATGGGCAGGCGCATGCACCCGCACAACGGCGCACCCACGCACCCCAGGGCGCCCAGTACTGAGTCTGTTCTGGGAACCTCTCTGACAGTGCTCCCTCCTTAAGGGCAGCCTCCGAATGCCCATTTGGGCCAGTCTATCAGTTTGGGCACTCCGCAAATCCCTTAACAGTTCTTCAGCATGCAGGTTGCTTTCCGGTTCCCAGGAATTATCTTCTGGTCCATACCCTCTCCACTTGATTAAGTATTGGATTTGGTTGTGCCTCTTCCTGCAATCCAGTATTGCTTCCACCTCAAATTCTTCCTCGTTGTTAATGATTACAGGTTCAGGTGGGCCGGTATTTAGACCAGGAAAAGAATTGGGAATAACAGGTTTCAGCAAAGACACATGAAAGACTGGGTGGACCTTCAATGTATAGGGTAAGTCAAGCTCATAAGTCACATCATTAATTTTCCTCTTGACCGAAAAAGGACCCATGAATTTGGGACCCAACTTACTTGAGGGGAAGGCCATTTTTAAATTAAGTGTAGACAGCCACACCTGGTTACCAGGTTCTAGGATGAGTTCTCCGCGCTTCTTCCTGTCAGACATCCTTTTATTGTATTCCTGGGTTTTAGCCATGGTCTCTCTTAGTAACTTATTGTTGGTGAGGAAAAAGTCTATTGTTTCGGAGACTGCAGGAATTGCACACTCGGATAAGGAACCAGGCAAGAAGGATGGATGAAAGCCATAGTTGGCAAAGAATGGCGTTTGTTTAATGGCAGAGTGCACAGAGTTGTTGTAGGCAAACTCAGCAATAGGCAGTAGAGAGACCCAATCATCCTGTGAAAAGACAGAAAAGCAGCAGAGATATTGTTCCAGAGTCTGATTAGTGCTCTCCGTCTGCCCATTCGTCTGGGGATGATAGGCAGATGAGAATGCTAATTCAATTTCGAGTGACCCACAGAGAGCCTTCCAAAACCTGGAAGTGAACTGAACACCTCGATCAGATACTATACTTGATGGAACTCCATGCAGTCTCACTACTTCCTTAATGAAAATTTTCGCTGTTTCCAATGCTGAAGGTGTGCCTTTCATGGGTAGAAAGTGAGCCATCTTAGACAATCTATCCATGATGAGGAAGATGGTGGAAAAACCCTCTACGATGAAATCCATCGAAATCATCTTCCTGGGCCTTTCTGGGACAGTTAAAGGTCTTAGTAGGCCCCAGGCTTTTGTTTGGCTATTCTTATTCCGAGCACAGGTGGTGCATGATTCCACATAGCTCCTGCAGTCGTTTGCCAGCTGAGGCCACAAAAATGTATGTTGTACCAGTTCTGTCGTTTTCAGAACACCAAAATGTCCGGCTAATTTATGGTCATGGCAGAGTTCCAATACTGCCACCCTCAGATTCTCTGGAACCCAAAATTTTGTCCTTGTGCCAGAATAGGCCATCTTGCATGCTTACATTGTCTTCAGCAGATGGGGACCAACCCACGGAGGCTTGTCTTATTTGGGATAAGATGTCCCCTTGAGGTAGCAAGAAATTTCCAGCAGGAAGGATGGTGTCTGGGGGTAAGGATTCTCCGGAATCATGGAACATGCGGGATAAAGCATCCGGCTTAATATTTTTAGAGCCAGGTCTGTACGTAATGTGGAACTGAAATCTGGAGAAAAACAAGGCCCACCTTGCCTGCCGTGGTCTCAATCTTTTGGCGGTTCTCAAATACTCCAGGTTTTTGTGGTTGGTATAGACCAGGATGGGATGTGCAGCACCCTCCAGTAGGTAGCGCCACTCTTCTAGGGCGGCCTTGATGGCCAGAAGCTCCCGATCTCCCACGTCGTAATTTTTCTCCGCAGTGGAGAGCTTACGTGAGAAAAAGGCTACTGGATAGAGGAGGGCTTTGGCGCCTTGCCGCTGAGAAAGTACTGCCCCTACTGCGAACTCTGATGCATCCACTTCAAGGACAAATGGTAGGGCAGGATCTGGATATTTCAGGATGGAAGCAGAAGTAAATAGCTCTGTAAATTTTTCAAAGGTGTTTGTGCCTTAGGGGACCAACAGAATCGGTTCCCTTGCCTGGTTAGTTCAGTGATGGGGGCAATTATTGCAGAAAAGCCCCTTATGAACTTCCGGTAAAAGTTGGCGAAGCCAATGAAGCGTTGGACTCCTTTCTTATCGGAGGGAGCGGGCCAGTCTAGGATAGCTGCCACTTTTTGGGGATCCATCTTTTTTTTTTTAACAAAGTAAGTTTATTGCAACCAAAACATACAAGTCAGTTTACACTACATTATATGACGAGAGGAAAAAGCATAAACGTAGCATAGTTACAGAAGGCATCATACAGGTAACTGCATTATCCGTAAATAGTCACTTAAACATCAAATTTGTGATAGAAACTGCGAAGCAGTCTAACATAGTATCACCAGGGGGGATGGCTCCCTCACCCAAACCAATGAGTTTCAAATGTTTATAGCCGGAGGATTATGCCCAAGAGAGAAAGGGATAAAGATACAAGGGGAAGAGGAGGGGTGACCCAAATCAGCTGGCTACAAATATGAATGATGGGAGTGGGGGGGAGGGGGTAAGACAGAATCAAGAAGAAGAGGAGGGGGACAAGGATGGGACCAGAAGGGAGAGGGTCACCCCCAACACTCATAGAGTCCATGTACTTCCTATTCCTATGGGGTCAGCCTAAGGGACCATTTCTGGGCTAGGTGGAGGACTCGCTAGCGAGAGGGATCCCCAGGAGTCAATCCATGAGGACCATATTTTATCGAATTTACTCGGACAATTCCTGTTGATATATGTTATCTTATACAGAGGTAAAACAGCATTCAGAGTATTTCTCCAGGTAGTGACGGTGGGCGGTGCACCCGACTTCCACTTCAACATGATCTCCCTGCGTGCATAATACGTAGAATATGCTATAAACAATTTTGTGTATTTCCCCACTTCAGAGTCATCCAACACATTCAACAACAGAGCTCGAGGGCACAAAGGGATTGACGTTTCCGCCGCCTGATTGACATCCGCTAGGACCTGCTCCCAGAATCCCTGCAACAGGGGACACGACCATGTCATATGTATGAAGGAGGCCTCCGGGTCTCCGCACCTGGGGCAGGCTGGAGATCTATCAGGGTAGATAGTAGCCAGTCTGCGTGGTGTATAGTAGGCCCTGTGCAGGAATTTAAGTTGCAGGAATCGGTCTTTAGCCGAGATTATATTAGAGACATATGAAGAGACACATGTCTCTCCTTCCTCCTTCTCAAGGGATGGCAAATCATGCTTCCACTTCATAAACGTTTTAGTAAGTTTTGTGGGCTTAGAGGCTGATATGTGAAAATAAATCGATGAAAGGGGTGCTGTCAAAATTTTTGTGGTCAGTAAACTCTCCACTGGGTCCGACTTAAGGGTGATACCACCAGGGAACTGATGCTGAAATGCATGTCGCACCTGCAAAAAACAGAAAAACATCCAATTGGGCAATCCGTATTTTTCTTTAAGTTCCGGGAACGTCATCAGCCTACCCCCGTCATCAAATGTTTAAGTCCCACTATACCTTTAGCTGCCCAGACCTGTGGGTCCGGTACACTACGCAGATGAGGGATATTAGGATTGCCCCAAAGAGGTGTATGAGGGGAGAATTTATCTAAGGAGCGATAACTCGCCCTGGCCTTATGCCAGACCATGATGGTAGTGCGCATTAGGGTCGTCAAATTGGGATAGGCCTTAATTCCACGGAATACCAGATTACTGAGAGCAGCATATATTCCTAGTATTGCAGCCTCTAGGGTCACAGCCGGGTTGTCCCTAGGTTGTGAAAACCACCACCTGGCTGTTACTAGTATGGCTGCCCAGTAATATACCAGGAAATTGGGGAGGGCTAGCCCCCCTTGGCCCACCGGTAACTGTAGCGTGGACAGCGCCAATCTTGGCACCTTTCCCAACCACAGGAAGGAGTTGACTATGGTTTTTAATTTAGCAAAGTAAGAGGCCGGGATCTGTATTGGGCTATTCCTAAATAGATAGATACATTTCGGGAGGAAAACCATCTTGATAAATTTCACTCTCCCTACTGGTGTCAGAGGGAGTGACCTCCAGTCCGCACACTTCTTCGAGAACTGCGCCAACAAGGGGTTTAGATTAAGATCCATATACTTGTCCCCCCATACGGATCCCTAAGTACTTAAAACTGTCGACCCAGACTAGCTGACTCTGAATGGGTGGTCTAGGCCTGGCAGAATTTAGGGGAAAGATCAGGGATTTACCCCAGTTAACCCTGACACCTGAGTAAGAGCCAAATTCATCGACCAATTTCAAGGCTGCAGGGAGTGAGGAGGAGATATCATTCAAGTACAGGATAGTGTCATCCGAATACAAGGATATTTTCTCCTCCACCACTCCCATCTGAATACCCCAAACTGCAGGCTCAGCCCGAATTCTCGATGCCAAGGGTTCCACAGCTAGAGCAAACAGCCCAGGTGACAATGGGCACCCTTGCCTGGTACCCCTACCCAGTGGGAATTCTCTCGAAAGTGAGTTATTAGTATGCACTTTGGCTTTGGGGGAAGCATACATCAGACGCAATCATCCAATAAATATTGGCCCAAATCCAAATTTCCTGAGGACAGCCCAGAGGTACTCCCATTCAACTGAATCAAACGCTTTTTCGGCGTCCAAAGACACCACCACGCCTGGGCTGTCCCCCGGTGCAACATCCAAATGTGTTAGGAGTCTGCGAATATTTATGTCTGTCCCTCTGCCCGGCATGAACCCCGACTGGTCGGGATGGACCAGGGCTGTTATCACTGAATTTAGGCGACCGGCCAACACTTTCACAAGTATTTTTAAATCCACATTTTAAAAGCGAAATCAGCCGTTATGAGGAACACAGTTCTGGATTTTTTCCGGGCTTAGGGAGGACAACAATCACTGCCTCCGAAATAGAGGGGGGGAGGGCTCCGCAATCGAGGGCCTTTAGCAACATCTCCCGATACAAGGGCAAGAGATCCTCCTCATATTGCTTGTAGAATTCCGCCGGGTATCCGTCAGGTCCCGGCGTCTTCCCACTTTGCAGAGACTTGACTGCCAATTGAATTTCCTTGAGGGTGAGGGGGCTATCTAATCTCTCCCTGGTGGTTTCTGTAAGGCATGGCAAGTCCACCCCTTCCAGATATGCCTGCAACTCTGGTTCAGTGAACCTCGCTCTAGAGCTATAAAGATCTTGGTAATAAGCTGCAAATTGACCATTAATGTGGGAAGATTCAGTTAAGATTTCCCCATTGGGAGACTGGATTCGGGATATAGACACTGGGGAAGAGTACTCTCTTGACAACCAGGCTAATAAATGACCGCTCCTCTCTCCCTGTTCAAAAATTCTCTGACTCTGGTGCAAGAGGTGCAGTTTTGTAATGGACGTACGTATGAGGGAGACGTCCCTCAAGGCTTCTTGTAAGGATGAATAAGCCTGTGGGTACGGTCTCTAACATAAGCAGCCTCCATCACTCCAGCCCTAGCCTCCGCCCCCTCAAGTTCCCTACGTGCTCCTTTGTGGACATTACTGATGTGTCCCCGAAACTTGCCTTTCATACAGATCTTAAATACATCCCAAATATCCGGGAAAGGGACAGTCCTATCCCAGGTATTCCAAAAGTCAATCATATCAGCCTTGCCCGGGACATCGAGTCAGACAGCCAGAATATGGAAAGTTGCCACAAACCCTCCGAAGCAGGGCACCCCAGTTCAAACTGCAGGGAGACCGGAGCATGATCCGAGATTCCCCTGGGTAAGACAGTAATGTCTTTAACCCTAGACAGGACCAGTCCCCCAGAGTAAACCAGGTCTATTCTGGAGAATGTTTTGTAAGTGGCTGAGTGGCAAGTAAAGGCCTTCATATGGGGGTGTCTCCACCGCCAAACATCAGTGAAATTGAATGCCTCAGCCCATGCCTTAAGGTCTGTAGCAGAGCTAGATGACCGGGACAATTTATCCATCACAGGGTCTGGGACCATGTTAAAGTCTCTCAACAGCAGAACGTTATCCGTGGCATATTGTGAAATTTTTGAGACCAACTGGTACAGGAAGGATATTGAAGAGGGGGGGGGGATATACAATCCCACAATAACGAGCTCCATGTTCATAATATAAGCATGGATAATTACGTATCGCCCATTAGGATCTACATCTAGTGCTAATAATCAAAAGGGGAGGGACTTACGCACCTCACCTGTTACGTACCTGGGATGTGAGCCTGACGTGTAGAGGAAGGCCTCTCGTACAACTCTGGCTCGCGGACCACTGGTAGTGATACAGCAGCCACAGGAGCACGGTGGGGTATGAGTGCCTGTAAACAGTTCAATAGTCCGTGTAGTAGCGGTGATCAGCAGGCAGATAGTAGATGAGCTGACACGATGCTTGACTGGTGGCAGGCTGGGATGAACCACAGAGCAGTACCAGATGCAGGCTTGCAGGGCTGGGAGCTGTAGCAGGCTGGATGAGCGAGATGCAGGGTCAGACAGGCCGGGCCGGTAATAATCAGGCAGATCAGGCATAGACGGTAGACAGAAGAGAGGTCAGGTCACAAGCCAAGTAGTACCGGAAGATCAGCAGACAGAATCAGCAGGCAGGATCAGAGTCTATGGGAAGCCGGGATCAGAACAGGCAGCAGGCAATCACAGGTAACAACAAGCTGGATCAGAATCAGAGGTCACACAGGAAACAGGATACAACACAGGAGCTGCAGACCAAACAGCAATGAACCTCTGTAGGAGCCCTGTTTAAATAGCCCGCCTGACTTCAGTATTAGTGACAGGTGTGTGTCTTAAAGTGCTAGTACGCATGCGTGCACACCGGGTGCTTACATGGAAAGCCTGTCTTCCCTGACATCACCCCTCTCGCCATATTAGAGAATGTGGAGTGGTATGCGTGGCCTACCCACGGTCTACGGAGATTCATCGTTTTCCCTCCCACCAGATGTGTCTCTTGGAGTATACATATATGAGGGGATTGTCTCTGTAAGAATTGGAACACCAATGACCGTTTGATTTTAGCATTTAGGCCCCGGGTGTTCCAGGACACAATTTTACACATAGACATTGAACCACAACATCATTGCAAAAGAGATAGGATACACCACCATAACCAATGGACCGCCCACCGTCACACCATTTATACCAACCTGTAGCTCCCTCTTTATGCACAATACCCAGCATATGATACTTTGGTTAAACTGACTTTTAAATGTAGACTTGTGTATAAAACAAAAAACCCAACTCCCCATCTTCCACCCTGACTCGTGCTGGAAAAAGCATGCTATATTTTATTCCTTTGGCCCGCAATTTGGCGCGAACTGCATCAAAAGATTTACAGTGCCTTTGGGTCTCCATTGAGAAATCAGGAAATATCATTAGATGTGTGTTCTCAAATTTCAGATCCTGTATGGCTCTGGCTTCTCTCAAAACCATATCTCTGTCTTTAAAATGCAGCATCTTGAAAATAAATGTGCGGGGAGGGGAACCCTGCGGGCCCCGTGTAGCCGGCATACGGTGAGCTCTTTCAATAGTAAAGAAGGGGGAGAAGGTGGGGTCCGTACCTTCAGCTCCCTCCGGGAGGCCGACGATCCGCAGGTTATTACGCCTGTTCCGATTTTCGGCGTCCTCTGCACGATTCTCTAGGGCTTTCACTCTTGCCTTTAGGGTATGCAGGTCCCCAGAGTGTTCCCGCACCGTGTCTTCTGTCCCCGAATCCCGCTGCTCGACCTCCGCCATGCGGCCGCGGAAGAAGTCAAGACCGTTGGTCTGGATGTGATCAATTTTGTCCATCAGCGCGGCCTGTCCCGTAGCGATAGTTTGCATGGCAGCAGTCAGATCAGCAGCCGTGGCTGGAGGAGAGTCCACCGCCTCCGTTTGGGAAGCCATGTGCGCTGTAATGGCAGCCTGGCCTCTGGTCCGTGCCCCGTCCGAGTGCGCCGCTACTGACTTGGATCGTCTAGGTTTGCCGATGGGCATGACCCGGAGCCCCCTCCAGTCACTTGCTCTGCAGTTTCACCGCACTGGTACTGGGATTTTAGAAGGATTAATGGCCGGACTCCAGGAGCTCTGTTACTGAGCGTCCTCTCCCGTCGCCATCCTGGACATGCCCCCCCTTGGGGATCCATCTTAATGCCATTAATAGAAATAATTAGGCTGAGGAACTGGATGCACTGGAGTTCAAACTCGCATTTTTCCAACTTGGCGTAAAGACCATGCTGCCTGAGCCGGGTTAATACATTTCGGACATGCCTGCGATGCTCAGTGACTGAGGAGGAAAAGATTAAGATATCATCTTAATACACTATCACATACAAGTCCAGAAGGTCACAGAAGATATCATTCACAAAGTGTTGAAATGTCGCTGGTGCGTTGCACAGGCCAAAGGGCATGACAAGGTACTCAAAGTGCCCGAACCGGGTACGAAAAGCTGTTTTCCATTCATCTCCCTCTCTAATGCAGATTAAATTGTAGGCACCACGGAGATCTAGTTTAGTGAAGATCGTTGCAGAACCCAGTCTTTGGAAAAGTTCAGGCACGAGAGGTAGAGGGTAACAGTTCATGATGGTTATTTTATTTAGTTCCCGGTAATCAATACAAGGCCGTAGAGAGTGATCTTTTTTCTCGACGAAGAAGATGCCGGCTCCAGCCGGTGAAGTGGATGGATGGATAAAACCACTCTTTAGGTTCTCATGAATATAGACCATAAGGGTATCCAGCTCCTGCTCTGTTAGTGGAAAAATTCTTCCAAAAAGGACTTCAGATCCAGGCAACAGTTCTATCGGGTAATCATAAGGTCTATGAGGAGGGAGGGTCTCTGCCCCCTTTTTGCTAAATACATCAGAAAAGTCACGATATGGAGCGGGAATCGCCTGCTGCGATTCAGTGTCAATGTCCAGGCAGAGGAGTTGAGTAGGTTTTACAGAGGTACTGTGCAGGCAGTGCTGTTGACAATAACTGGAGAGGAACTGGATTTCCCCAGTGACCCAGTCAATGCTGGGATTATAGGCTTGTAACCACGGCATTCCCAGGATAATAGGAAAAAGTGGCGAAGAGATAGCGTCCAATCGAAGAAGTTCCCGATGATGAGTGCCCATGATGGCCAGCAGAGGGATAGTCTCCTGAGTGACAGGACCAGAACTAAGGGTGGAGCCATCAGCAAGGTGTACAGCAAGTCCCTGCGACTTCGATTGGAGAGGGATGCGATGATTAGTAGCAAAAGTTAGGTCAATGAAGCAGCTGCATGCTCCGGAGTCAATTATGACTGAGACTGGCAGATCTTAGGAGAGGTTAGAAGGGACTTACGTGTCTTGTTAGGGCAAGATCTCATGTAGTGACCCGATTCCCCGCAATACATACACAGATTGTTGACACGTCAGCGTTGCAGCTCTTCTGGAGTGAGAGACGGGCGGAGAAGACCGAGCTGCATCGGTTCAGGGGTATCGAGGACCGAGGTTTGTGGTGCACAAGGACATTGGCCGACAGAGCTGGTAGCACTAGGGACCTTGGGGAGGACCCAGGTAGGACGGAATTGGTTGGTGGATCTCTCAGAGCGGCGCTCCCTTAGGTGCTGATCTATTTGAACGGACAAGTTGATGAGGTCATCCAGAGATTGGGGTATTCCAACCCGTGCCAACTCATCTTTAAGCGAATCAGATAAGCCCATACGAAATTGGTAACGCAGGGCAGCGTCATTCCAGTCCATATCCGAACTCCAACGCCTGAATTCCAGGACATAATCTTCTGCAGGTCTACGCCCTTGTTGTAGAGCGTACAAGGCGGATTCAGCGGTGGCTTTTAACTGGGGGTCCTCATATAGCTGAGACATAGTGGCGAAGAAGGCATCCATGCTATCTAGGAATGCTGACTTTTGCTCCAGAAGACGGTGGGCCCAGGTCTGCGGTTCACCGGATAGGAGAGAAATTACAAAGCCAACCTTGGTCGCTTCCAAAGAAAAGGTGCGTGGTTGTTAAGCAAAGTAAAGTTTGCAGGCATTGCGGAAGGACCGGTATTTACTACGCTCTCCAGTAAATCTTTCAGGCGTAGGGACCCTAGGCTCAGGGGGTAGCATTACCACTGAGGGTGCAGATGAGAGTCCGGCAGCAGAAGCAACTTGAGGGTTAGCAGGTGAAGACAACACCTGTACTCGTTCTTCCAGTCTAGTATAGTCTTCCTGAAGGCTCTTTACAGCTTGTGTGAGACCCGCCAGGTGTCTACACAGTTCCTCCATGGGAGAAGTTTCCTGCTCGGGCTCGGACATGGCTGTTCGATACTGTCAGACTTTCATGTGCCTGACTGACGAACCCGATACAGCAGGGGTAGGTCTCCCTTACGTATCTGGTTCCCGGCCCCTGGTAGTATGAACAGAAGGCACAGGAGCACAGAGTGGTATGAGAGCCTGGCGGGTGACTTGCGGAGATAAGGCCCAGGATCTTGGGGCAAGTGGACTGATGGTCCTTGGCAAGCTGAAGCACAGGCAGCAGATGCAGAGCAGGAGCGGGGTAGGCAGGACCAATCACAGACAGCGTTGGCAGCAGGCGGGCAGCACAGTACAAGGGAGCAGGCAGGTTCAGAGTCCAGGTCACAAGCAAGGTTGGCAACAGGCGGGCAGCGTAGTACAAAGGAGCAGGTAGGTTCAAAGTCCAGGTCACAAGCAGGGTTGGCAACAGGCAGGCAGCGTAGTACAAGGAGCAGGCAGGTTCAAAGTCAAAGGCAGGCCGGGGTCAGGTGCAGGCAGATAGCAGAGAGGAATCCAATAGACAAGCCGGGTATCAGGGAGATCAAACGTTCAGACAGGTAAACAGGAAGCACAAGTACTGGGAGCTGCAGATCGGACAGCACTGAGCAAAGTGCATCAATAGTTTAAATAAGGCGGTTGGCGCCAAACATTGTGCGTGCGTGCGCCGACGTGCACGGGCGCCCAGTACTGAGTCTGTTCTGGGAACCTCTCTGACACAACACAATATAATTACTCAATAGCTCCCCCTGCGGTGTAATGTAGTCCTTTGCGCGTAGCAGAAACACAAGGCCTTACAGAGAGTGGTATAGCCTCATGTCTTCTTTCTTCAGCTAGCCATTATACTGCAGTATTTGTATTCCATAGGGTTTGCAGATGGTAATGTAACATAAACTAGTGAATAACAGCAACTCCAGTTATGAGATGCAATTATAGCTTCCTTATGTGAGAATGCACCCCGACTGTCAGTAAGTTTCTAGTGAAGTACAGGCTTTAAGGCCTGAATGAGCACATTCAAAGTCTAATTAGAAGAAACTGTTTCGTGGGACTGCAGATCTCAGCAGTACTGTGAAACTAGTCTATGGTGTGTTAAGTGCTTTATATAAATTCTGGGCGACAGCCCTTTCACCACAGCAGGCCTGGACAGTTGATCTCAGTCTCGTGCCGGTCACACCGCCACACCGTGCCACTCCACACGATGACCGGGAACCCTCAGATGGCTCCATCAAATGTCCTGGATCCTCCGCTTAGATTACACTGCCGCTCCTGCACTCTGTAGTGAGAGTCTCTCCAGTGGTGGTTGTTCCGTTCCACGCGATGCAGGCCGCGACTCCTCCAGGCAGGTCACGCGTCCCAGGCCGAAGAGAGCTGAAGATGGCTGCGCTGGGCTTTTTATTACCTACCCAGCATGCAGTTCAGTCACTTAGTGTTCATGAGTAGGTGAGTGAGCACTGTGGGTAAGTGAGTGCTTCTGTCAACACAATTAAGTCACTTCCTGTTCATGCTCTTATGTGAAAAAAATATAAATAAGTCTCAGTCACATTGCATACCACTAGAGGGAGCCAAATACCAATCTAATAGCATGGTCTTATATAGCATTACATGGCAAATATTCCAGCGCTACACTAAGAATTACAGGCCTACAATATAAAATGCCAAATTTCCATGCAAAATAATTGTACTGCTTTCAGCATCATAAATCTGAAATAATCGTACCACCAGGGAAGTAAAAGCAGCTTTTTTATGTATTTTTTTTTATTTTTTATGGGGGAACCTCTGCTTTAAGTCTTAGTGAATTGACCCCATCCTGTCTTACGGTAACTCCTCTATCTATAGAGTCACCCTTGAACAGCAGCACTATCTGGAGGGGGTAGTTTTAGAAAAACTAATAGATTTAGATGGACTTTACAGAAATTACTGACAATTTAAATCATAACTCCAGCTAAATACAAGAAAAAACTTTTTTTATATTGCAGCTTACAAATCCTTAAATGTCATGGCAGCATTAGTTTTTGTCTATACTTTTTTCTTACTTTATTTTTACCTGGTTATCCGATCAGTGACACGCTTCCTGTCTTATGGTGGCTCCTAAATCTATGTAAGAGCAACAGAGACACCCTTGGACAGCAGTACTGTCTGGAGAGGGTAATATTAGATAGACTAGTAGATCTTGATGGACTTTACATAAGTGACTAACAAATTAAAGCCTAACTCCAGATAACACTTTTTTAAGCAGTCACAAAAACTGTTTTTTTTTCCTTTTGGGATGAAGGTTTTAACAAAATTAATAAAAGCTGACCATTGTAAGCACCCCTATCAGTTTTAAATGGTTTGTCTCAACCCCATAACTTCCATTTTTACTGGACAGCTTGGTCTGTTAGAGGAAGTTGAAAAATGACAACAGAATCAACAGGTTAAAAAAAAAAAAAAGTTACAAGGGGACTTTGCTAATGCTGATAATAGACTGCATCATACTGTATATGTCATTTTTTAATTTTACCTTTAGGGCACTTTCACACTGAGGCGCTGGGGAATCGCCAGGAAAGCATTGCTATTTTTAGCGGCGCTTTACCGTTGTTTTAGCTGCACTTTTCTGCCACTAGCGGGGCACTTTTAACCCCCCGCTATCGGCCGAAAAAGGGTTAAAAGCGCCGGCAAAGTTTCAATGGGCAGGGGCAGGGCAGTGTATTCTTCCAGAAGTGCATTTGTGAGGTCAGGTACTGATGTTGGACGAGAAGTCCTGGCTCGCAGTCTCCGCTCCAATTCATCCCAAAGGTGTTCTATTAGGCTGAGGTCAGGACTCTGTGCAGGCCAGTCAAGTTCCTCCACCCCAAACTCACTCATCCATGTCTTTATGGACCTTGCTTTGTTCACTGGTCCAAATCATTTGGTGGAGGGGGGATTATGGTGTGGGGTTGTATTTCAGGGGTTGGGCTTTGCCCCTTAGTTCCAGTGAAGGGAACTCTTAAGGCGTTAGCATACCAAGACATTTTGGACAATTTCATGCTCTCAACTTTGTGAGAACAGTTTGGGATGGCCCCTTCCTGTTCCAACACGACTGCGCACTAGTGCACAAAGCAAGGTCCATAAAGACATGGATGATAGAGTTTGGGGTGGAGGAACTTGAATGGCCTGCACAGAGTCCTGACCTTAACCCGATAGAACACCTTTTGAGATGAATTAGAGTGGAGACTGCGAGCCAGGCCTTCTCATCCACATCAGTGCCTGACCTCACAAATGCGCTTCTGGAAGAATGGTCAAATATTCCCATAGACACACTCCTAAACCTTGTGGACAGCCTTCCCAGAAGAGTTGAAACTGTTATAACTGCAAAGGGTGGACCAACTCAATATTGAAGCCTACGGACTAAGAGTGGGATGCCGTTACAGTTCATGTGGGTGTAAAGTCAGGCGTCCCAACACTTTTGGTAATACAGTATAACTATGCAAGCTAAGAAGCATTTTGTTAAAGCTGTCTTCTGAACTGGGTTTCAGCTAGCATCATAAATACATCATGAACATATAGAATAAAATGAAAAGAAGTGCAGAATGAGAGTAAAATACAGAGAGGATAATAATACATATGAAATAAAGCCATTTGAAAAACAGGATTGAGGAGCAATTTAGGTCTTGCAGAGCCAACCCATGTAGCAATCATTTTATGCTTAGCTTTTGTGACTTTATCACTAACCAATGTGACTAAACAGTATTGATTTTTAGGGAGATCCCACTTCATGCACATCACGATAGTACTATTGCAAATGACATAGATGTCACTAATTTGGATCAGCAATTCTCAGCCGTGACCCTAATATCACATGACAACAGCTGAAATCCAATGCTGTCACAGTGAAAGGATTCTTTACAGCTGCCAAGTGTACTGGGTGATTGTGAACAGATAAAACACACATTTACAGTTTATTGGAGGTTCACATATTACATATACAGTTTATATATAAACAACATACCGATGATTGAATTAAAGTGATTCAGTCACTACAAAATGTAAGCCAAAGGCACACTGTTATTATATTAATTGGCCCTTGCATAATCATACCCTCAACATTATTCCTAATATGTGCAATTGTGAACAATGTGATAGGGAAACCCTATCACACATAACTGTGGTCACACCAAGAAAAGTTGATGTGTCTTCCTGTCTGTGTGTCTATCATGCTATTACAAGAGTCTGAAAAGACTGGGCTCCTGGAGGGGAATGTTAGTGACCATGATTAAGGCCTGATGGTTGAAACACGTTGTTTTTTTTACAGCAATTGTACATGTGTTTTCAATTAAGGAACATTATTTTTGTATGCTATCCCGAGTGCCAACCATCCTTCCTATGATCCATGTGTTATAGAGGTGTTAGCAGCTTCAGATCATCTGTTATGCATGAAAGTGCAAGCGCCCATACACCTGTTTCCACCACCCAGAGTGAGCCTGAAAGCTGAAGTGCAATTCTCAGTTCATTGTGCAGTTGTAATGTGTCTCCCATGGGGGTTGAAGTTTGAGCCCCTGAGCAATAGTGTATTTAGGTTTTGTGCTGCCCTAGGCCTGACTAAACTTGTGCACCCCCTAATTTGAATATGACCCACTCCTGATTTGCATAGATTTGCTCTCACTTCCTGTTTGGCCATGGGGCAGGAAGTGAAGGAAAACCTCTGCAATGGGACAGGGATGGTAAAAAATAAACTGACAGGGGCTATAACCCTCCCTTATTCTATCCAAAATGAAAAAAAAAAGCGTTGCCCATAGTTCTACTTTAAGCACAAATTTCTGATAATTTTATGGAGAGGACTAAGAAGATATAACCATTCCAATGGTGCAGCAGAAAACATATAGCATGGTGAGGAAGGTTTGTGGTCCAGGATGATAGGACAGTCAAAATTAGAAGCGGCGCCCTCCCCCCCCGGAGGCAGTGCGGCCGCTTTATGGGGGCGCTAGAATAATTTGCCTCTCAGCCCAGTCCACCCCATAAAACTGGCGCTACACTAACAGAGTAATGCAAGCCAGCAGGGACTCTTTCTGTGCTGCCCCCCTGCAAAGTGCTACCCTAGGCCTGGGCCTTGTCGGCCTAGCCCAGGATACAGCGTTTCCCCTGAGTGCGTCATGTGTGCCCTGAGCTTGGGCACACTTAGTCATGTAGCCCTGGAGGCTCCCAGCAATGTTAAATTTCACTATTATCAAGATTTTCCAAAAATCCCCCTGTGCAATTCCATATCCTCTGAATAGTACACACTAGTGCTCCTCCTGTTTTAAATGGAGCATGTCCTCCCATTACAGATACAGCTGTTGGGGAGGGTCTCTCCGCAAAAACTGCTGACCCCTTATCCCACTTCCATCCTACCATTTGCATGATGAGCTGAGCATTACAATAAGGCGCCACCTAGCAGCTACTTCAGGCCGTTCCTTGTGCATGCCTGCAAAGTGTGTTCTCCTTGCTTCAGCTAAAATCCATAGCAGCTGCTCGGGTCTGTTCAAACTGTAACCATACGTAGTACGCACTCCTACTCTAGTTGGTCTCAGCTAAAGAAGGAGAGTGTGCACTGACCACATGGTTTTAAAATCCTTGATAGGGGGCATAATATTGTAATTTGTAAAAGTATAGGTAATGGTATTATAGGTTAGGAAACAGAATCCATCAGAATATAACATTTACAAAATGTGGTGATTGCTCGGATAAGTGGGGGATGGTGTTGACAGAGTGAATACCAGTAGAATTGAAATTTGTTAATAGTTGTATTGATGTACATTATATCAATTGAATATTATGTTTTTTGCTTTGTTGTAGTTTATTAAATAATAGTGGTCTTCAAATCCCTGAAGAAGTCATCATTGGCGAAACATGTCGGGATCAGACACCACATTGTGAGCATTTACCTAATATACTAATATGATTATATCACGGGTATGTGTACTCTACTTTTTCTTAAATGATCATGTTTTAATTACGTATTAAATACATTTACCCTGTTTCCCCGAAAATAAGACCTAGCGTGATTATCGGTGATGGCTGCAATATAAACCCTACCCCCCAAATAAGCCCTACCCTGTTTCCCCGAAAATAAGCCCTACCCTGAAAATAAGACCTACAAGGACTTTAACTAGGGCTTATTTGGGGAGTAGGGCTTATATTGCAGCCATCACCGACAATCACGCTAGGTCTTATTTTCGGGGAAACGGGGTAGTAAATTTTATATTCTGATGGATTCTGTTTCCTAACCTTGGCACTGCTATAATCCCATTACCTACACTTCTACATATACTAATTCAGGGATGAGGTGCATGATAATATTGTAACCTAGCTGTAATGCCAGAAAACTCCATAATATTGTAATATTTAGCTGGTCCTGCAAATGGCAGGGCAGTGGGGAATGAGGGGCCCATGTTTTTTGTGGAAAGCCCCCTAACAATGCATCTGTAATCGGAGGTCATGCTGAGGTTTATTATATTCATGAATAACAATTGCCTAGGTTCCTGAATTTCTTGATTCTCTGCAAGTCAGATCTGCATTATATTAATTAGCTAAGTCAAAAATTAGTTGGCGATTCTTCTGCTTCAGTCATTACTACTTCTAATCAAATGTATAATAAATCTTGTATACTGTACGTGTCAAATTATCTGGCAGCCTGAACTGCTGCATAATGTAGTGGCAATAAATCCTCTGATCTACTTCCAAAGTTAAAAAGTCCGGTTCTAACCTTGTAATATAACTTGCTGAAGTTAGCAAAAAGAAGGTGGAACCTAAACGACAAAAATTCTGCTCTGCAATTGGTTATCTATTGTCTGGAACATTACCAGTACTTGGCACTAATACCTATGATGTGCTTTTGGATGCTGACTTGCTCTGTTCCTATTGGACACTTGCTGTTTTCCAAGTCATAGTCCATTTTCTGAGGTCTCAGATTTTTTACCTGATAGGCTTGCATTCAATGTGTTGCAACACTGCGCGTATAAAATGCATTTACTTCAATACATGTATTTAATAAATTTTGTAAAACCATAATTTATTAATACACTTTTTTACTGGTAATTTGCTTACTTGATATTTTAGCGTCAATCCACCCACCCAAAACTTATATTGTAGGCTTTGTTGGACGTCAGGCAGATGAATGGCTCACCGGTTAATACAGTTTTTTCTCTGGGACGCCTGAAACATGATTCCTCAACTCTGCCCACCTGCTTAACCTTTATAAGGCGGTTTATATCTCTCTTTTCGTAGGTGTGCCTTATCATGGTGAGTGTCAGCAAATCTAGGAACATTAGGAAGCTAGGGGGCGATTCAGTTCACTGGATTCCTTCTCATGTCAAATTTGTCAGTTTCCTAAGAATGACCCTTTGAGCAAATCATAATTTATTCGAGATAAAAGCAGGGACAGTCAAAAAAGAAAGGATATCTGCAGTCTGTTCAAATCATTGAGCTTCGTTGCAGAACACAATTTGTTTTCCTGCAGCAGCAAGGGTTAATGTGCAAGGAAAAGCAGCTGGTTCATTTAAAGCTGAACTCCAGCCTTACCTTTATTTTTGCATGGCTGTACAGGCTCCTCTCCTGTACAGCAATTGCTTATTCTAATTTAACTTCACACTCTGCGCTTCACATAGCATGCATTAAAAGTTTCCTGGCTGGAGGATGTGCAACATCATCTAACACAGGGATGGGCAACCTTGGTACTCCAGCTGTTCTGAAACTACAAATCCCATCATGCCTCTAGGAGTCATGCCTTTGATTGGCAGGCTTGCGGTGCCTTGTGGGACTTGTAGTTTCACAACAGCTGGAGTACTGAGGTTGCCCAATCCTGATCTAACCCTTTCCTCCCCAGCTGAACAATCCCTGCCCCCCGCCCCTTCATTAATTGGATTTCTGTTGTCAATCATGAAGGCTTAGTATCACATGAGGTCTTTTCCTAGGGTGGTCTGCTGTTTTCAGGAAGCTATCTGCAGCCTCATCCCCCCCACCAGTCATGATTTGCTTGCATTGTATAGATAAGCACAGAGACCTAGTGAGGATATCACTGGGTCTTAAATAAGACATGTAAAAAAAATAGAAAGGTTTTATTTAAAAAAAAAAAAAAAAAATAGCATTGATGAAGGAGGGAGAGATAAACCAAGAATGGCAAATATAAGCCAATTAAACCTAGGCTGAACTCTGGGCAATTTTTTGTTTTTTCATGCAGTGGGGCTGTGCCTTCACTGCATGTGTTAACTGCTTATTTTTGTCTAGAGGATTGGGTAGCCAAGATATGCTCACTTAATCCTCCGATCCTCCCAGTTCAAGACCAGTCCCAGCGGCTCCCACTCATCCCCCCTCCCCCAGTCTTGTGTAGTGGACTGTTCCTGATGACATCCCACCCATAGACTGGCTCTGGATGCGAAGATGTCAGGAATAGTTAACCACTGGACATGGAGGAGCGCCATTTTCTGGAGGATCAAAGGATCGGGTGAGTATAGGCTCTGTGTTCACCCCTAGACAAAACAAATAGGGAAAAATAACGAGTTGGGCTTCAAGCTTTAACTGCTGCTGGTCCCAACTTCACTTATCCATCGTCCTTTTGCAACCCTGCTGATCTGTGAGCAAAGAGAGGAAGCCCTGCGTATTCTGTATAACCTCACAACTCCACATCCCAAATGTAACAGCACTGGGTGCACAAGTGGCCAATCAGGAAGCATCAGTGCTCTGGTGTGGAAGGAAGTGTGAGTGTATCACATACTACCCATACATAGAAATACTGAGCTCTTCTTTTCACTCCTAATGGCTGAATGAAGTAGTGACCTGGGAAAATTGTGTGGGCCGCTCAGGCTCCATAGGGAGGGGGTATGTAGACAGTGCATCCGCAGCTGCTGCTAGAGTACTGACAGGGGTTGGAGCCCTTTCTGACTCCTGCAAAAGTTCAAGGAAGGAAGGATAACCCCTGGAATTCACACATCTATGGTGTCCTGCTACAATGAATGGAGTGGCAACCTCAGCCTGGACTCTGGCCAGACCACGCCCCCAACATGTTTCAATCTGCCCCCGGAACTTAGTAATGGGGATAGGGAACTCATGCGTATGGGAAGTATTTAAGCATCATTGGTAGTCACTCGTTAGGTGCAAAAAGGTAGCAGGTGTGTGTAATTAATTGTGATTGTGTTAGTGCTACCCTCTGTGCAATGTAAACTATTGTGAGTGCAAGAAAAAAAAAAAATATATAAGCATTTATACTCCCAATTGGGCTGATAAGCAAAAAAACTAACAAACTTTATTAAAATATATGCAATAAAAATAAATTGTTTTTGATTCATCTTCATAGTTAAAACTATGTTTATAAAATATTTTTTGTCATTGTCTACAGTTCCATGTAGAAAGAGAGGAGAAATGGATTCCCTAATAGTTCTAAAAGACACTCAATGTTGTGCAGAATTAAATCATAAATAAATCTTACACATAACGATGTGTTGAATATGCAAATACATGAGTATGCAGTCACAACTA
This sequence comes from Lithobates clamitans, assembly GCA_037952925.1. NCBI lineage: Eukaryota > Metazoa > Chordata > Amphibia > Anura > Ranidae > Lithobates > Lithobates clamitans. The sequence goes on along the minus strand of JBBGZY010000255.1, from coordinate 3,124,723 downwards.
TTTGTTCATAGATAACAGAGGCAAGTCGGTATATTAATATGTTAATAGTTCAGGCACTGTTGATGAGACACTTATTCATAATAGTGGGTAATATCCCACTCGTAGTTGAGACCTCTAGGAATTCAGATATCCATCCTAAAGATCCAAAAGGCCTCTCTTTTACAAAGAAGGGAGAAGCGATCTCTGCCTCGGATCGGACAGTTGACTTTTTCAATAATTTGGACTTTGAAGGTCTGTATATTTTGTTGATGAAATCTGTTGAAGTGGTTGTGCTGGAAGTGTACATACTAGGGGAGATTATGTTGCCTATTGTTCGTGTTTTTCTTAAAACATATCTGATCCCAACTCTTAAGATGGTTTTTTAGTTGTCATCACTTTGTAAAATGGGGAGGTGTCTTGTAATGATGTTTTTTATTTCTGAGAATTGTAGACAAATTGGTTGAAAACACTGGTTTATTTGATGGTCTAGTGTCTTGAGGCGAACCATTGGTCAAAAGGTTGGTTCTATCAAGGCTCCTGATTTGGCAACGAACCTTTCGGACCATTGGTTTGCATTATCCTCATTCACAGACTCTCTGTTCAAGTAGACATGCTTAGGTAAAAACAATTTCATCTTGTCCGGATGAGCTGGCCTTGCTTTGATAGTGTGGGGAGCATGAAAGCATGCAGAAGAGAGTTCTTGGATATGGTTTCCCTGAATGGAGTAGTGGTGGAGCAAAAGAGAGTGGGTCATAGCTCCCAAATGTCCATATATGGAATCAAATCCTTTTTGATCTTAACTCTTAAGTAGGCCCTCTTTAGTTTTCATGTATTGACCTCCATTGAATAAATGCAGTATGTAATTGTTATACCATACTAAATCTTTTATCCAACATCTGTATTATTGTATTTGTTACTTTGAAAAGCCATTATAAAGGAAAATCTGTGGTTACAAAAACACTTGGGGGTTCAACCACTTAAGGACCGGGCCTATTTTTCAGATTCGGTGTTTACAAGTTAAAATCATTTTTTTTTGCTAGAAAATTACTTAGAACCCCCAAACATTATATATTTTTTCTAACACCCTAGAGAATAAAATGGCGGTCGTTGCAATACTTTCTGTCACACCGTATTTGTGCAGCGGTCTTGCAAACAAACTTTTTTTGGAGGAAAAATACACTTTTTTGAATTAAAAAATAAGACAACAGTAAACTTAGCCCAATTTTTTTATATTGTGAAAGATAATGTTACGCCGAATAAATTAATACTCAACATGTCTTGCTTCAAATTTGCACCCGGTCGTGGAATGGCGGCAAACTTTTACCCTTAAAAATCTCCATAGGCGGCGTTTAAAAATGTCTGCAGGTTACCAGTTTTGAGTTACAGAGGAGGACTAGGGCTAAAATGATTGCTCTCTCTGTAATAATCACGGCGTTTTCATATGCGGGCGCTACTCACGTATGCGTTCGCTTCTGCGGCAGTGAAGCCTTATGGTTTCACGCCGGGAACCCTGCTGGGCATGCGCGAGGCTCCGTTCCTCTCTTTTACTGGCCCCCGCGACCAGGGAAGGAGGAACAAAGCCATCAAGTCCTTGTTTTCTCTATTCTAGAGTATCTCCAACTACCATCTCCTCCATGGCCCTGAAGAAGGGATTCACCCCGCAATTCCTGAAACACGTCGGGCTATAGGAAAAGTTTTTCTCTCATACTATATGTATATAATGTATTGTTTTATGTATGTTGTTGTTTCACACCAGTACACTTTTTAACCTATAAAATAATAAATGTTTCTATGTTTCAAAACATTTAGTTTTCAAAAGTTCTCCCTTTTCTTTAAACTATACAACATATTGGGATGTTGGCAACAAAAACATGGAGCTTCCTCATTCTCCATAGTGGTTCCCTTTCTATAATTTAGTTTATGAAACTGTAAACAGCGGTGATCCCGAGGATTGCCACTGATTACAGTCCATAAACGGTTTATGAAACAGAGATAATCAGGGGAGAACATGTTTGAACATGATCTCCGCACACTGAGAATCTTCATTGACTGACACAGAAATGGACAGTTTATGAAGCTGCGATCTCTCTCTCTCTCCCTCCCCGATTCACCAGCTCAGAGGTGGAGAATCGGGGGAGTGAAGAGAGATCCTGGGGGGATCTGAGGGGGAAGAAGGGAGATTATAAACTTCCTTCTACCTCGATAAGACCCCCCAAGACAGTAACCATGCCCCCTTGTCATATTTATGTGTATACATATACAGTTGTACTCATAAGTTTACATAATTTATGATTTTGGCCATTTTCAGAGAATATGAATGGTAACACAAAAACTTTTCTTTCACTCATGGTAGGTGCTTGGCTGAAGGCATTTATTATCAGTCAACCATGTTTACTCTTTTTAAATCATAATGGCAACAGAAACTACCCAAATGACCCCGATCCAAAGTTTACATACCCCAGTTCTTAATACTGTGTATTGCCCCCTTTAACATCAATGTCAGCTTGAACTCTTTTGTGGTATTTGCGGATGAGGCTCTTTATCTTCTCAGATGGTAAAGCTGCCCATTCCTCTTGGCAAAAAGCCTCCAGTTCCTGAAAATTTTTGGGCTATCTTTAATGGACTGCACATTTGAGATCTCCCCAGAGTGGCTCAATGATATTGAGGTCAGGAGACTGAGATGGCCACTCCAGAACCTTCATCTTTTTCTGCTGTAGCCAATGAAAGGTCAACTTGGCCTTGTGTTTTGGATCATTGTCATGTTGGAATGTTCAAGTTTGTCCCATGCGCAGCTTCCTGGCTGATGAATGCAAATGTTCCTCCAGTAATTTTTGATGACATACTGCATTCATCTTGTCAACAATTTTGACCAAATTTCCTGTGTCTTTGTAGCTCACACATCCCCAAAACATCAGCGATCCACCTCCGTACCTTTCATCATAGGCCTTGTTGTCTGCTCTCCAATTGTAGCGTTTATGGTTGTGGCCAAAAAGCCCAATTTTGGTCTCATCAATCCAAATTACTTTGTGCCAGAAGGATTGAGGCTTGTCCCTGTGCTGTTTGGCGTATTGTAAGCGGGAAACTTTGTGGCATTTGCAAAGCAATGGCTTTCTTCTGGCGACTCCACCACGCAGCCCATCTTTCTTCAAGTACCTCCTTATTGTGCATCTTGAAACAGCCACACCACACGTTTTCACTTTTCAGAGAGTCCTGTATTTCACCTGAAGTTATTTGTGGGGTTTTCTTTGCATCCCGAACAATTTTCCTGGCAGTTGTGGCTGAAATTTTAGTTAGTCTACCTGACCGTGGTTATGTTTCAACAGAACCCCTCATTTTCCACTTCTTGATTAAAGTTTGAAAACTGCTGATTGGCATTCTCAATTCCTTGGGTATCTTTTTTATATCCCTTTCCTGTTTCATACAGTTCAACTACCTTTTTCCGCAGATCTTTTGACAATTATTTTGCTTTCCCCATGACTCAGAATCCAAAAACGTCAGTGCAGCACTGGATGAAAGATGTAAGGGTCTGTCAGGAGTCCAGAAACACATTGACCTTTTATATACACACACTAATTACAATTAAACAGATCACAGGTGAGGATGGTTACCTTTAATAGCCATTCAAACCCTTTTATGTCAACTTGTGTGCATGTTATCAAGCCAAAATAACTAGGGTATGTAAACGCTTGATCAGGGTCATTTGGGCAGTTTCTGTTGCCATTATGATCTAAAAAGAGTAAACACAGTTGATTGATAACAAATGACTTCAGCCAAACACTAACTGTGAGTGAAAGAAATGTTTTTGTGTTATCATTCATATTCTCATATATATATATATATATATATATATATATATATATATATATATATATATATATATATATATATATATATATATATATATATATATATATATATACATATATATACATATATACATACATATATATATACATATACATATATATACATATACATATATACATATACATATATATACATATATACATATACATATATATACATATACATATATATATACATATATATATATACATATATATATACATATATATATATATATATATATATATATATATATATATATACACACACATATACATACACATATACATATATATATATATATACATATATATATACATATACATATATACATATACATATACATATACATATACATATACATATATATATATATATATATATATATATATAAAATGTAGGGGGACTCTTTATTTTATTAGCATTAACCACGCTGCCTGTCCGTGTACTGAGTAATGATCATTTTTCACTGCTTAATAAACTGACATTTCGGTGTTTCTGTGAATTTCTGGTACTGTAATCTCGTAAAGTCTCACAAGATTCCAGTATCAGGGGCCGTTCTCCACTGTTTGAAGCGTTTGTAGAGCGCTTCACTTCTCCAAAGGAGAAGCGATCTACAAAGCTTCGTAAAATGGCACCCAGAAGGGAACAATCTCCTTTGAGAATGCCAGAGAATGAAGCAGTGAAATTTTTTCACTGCTTCATAAACAGACACCCTTGTCCTCCTGTACAATCAATACTCTTGTTTAACCCAGCTACTACAGAGGAAGTCAATAAACTTTTTTCTAATGCCCACCTAACATCCTGCCCGCTGGATCCTGTTCCTTCTCAAATACTATGGTCACACTCTGACTCTATCCTACACTCTTTAACTTATATCTTTAACCTCTCCCTCTCTACTGGCATCTTCCCCAACTCTCTGAAACATGCACTATTCACCCCATACCAAAAAAGGCCTCACTGGACCCCACCAACCTTAACAACCTTAGATCCATCTTCTTACTCCCTTTTGCCTCCAAACTCCTTGAATGTTTTATCTACAACCGACTCAGCAACCACCTCATTGAGAATAACCTTCTTGATCCCCTTCAGTCTGGATTTCGTCCACAGCACTCCAGAAACTGCTCTCCTAAAACTCAAACGACTTACTAACAGCTAAAACCAACGGTAATTATTCCGTACTCTTACTCTTGGACCTCTCTGTCTTTGATACAGTTGATCACCCCCTCCTCAAAAAAAACCTAAATTTGCTCGGTATCCATGGTTGTGCTCTCCATTGGTTCAAATCCTACCTATCGCACCGAACCTTCAGTGTCACTTACAACTCCACTTCCTCCTCTCCAACACCTCTTACCTTTGAGGTCCCCCAAGGTTCTGTCCTTGGACCTCTACAATTCTTGATCTACACGTCCTCCCTGGGTCAGCTGATAGCCTCCCATAGCTTTCGCTACCATTTATATGCCAATGACACCCAAATCTATCTCCCTACCGCTCAGCTCATCCCATCAGTCTCATCACACATCACTGATTTACTAAGAGACATATCAGCCTGGATGTCACACCACTTCCTAAATCTAAAACCAAGCTCATAATATTTCCTCCACCATGTGCCCCTTCTCCTGACTTCTCTGTCAAGCTTAATGGCACATGCCAGGGAGCTAGGGGTAACCCTAGACTCTGAACTGTCCTTTCAGGCCCACATCCAATCTCTGTCCAAATCATGCCACCTTAGCCTCCACAACATCTCTATAATATGCCCCTTTTTAACCAATGACACCACCAAGCTTCTAATTCACTCCCTGGTTATCTCTCACCTCAACTACTGCAACTCACTCCTCATTGGATTACCTTTACATACACTATCCCCCTTCAGTCCATAATGAATGCTGCTGCAACACTCATCCACCTTACCAACTGTTCAGTGTCCTCCACCCCTCTCTGCCAATCCCTGCACTGGCTTCCACTCACCCAACAAATAAAATTCAAAGTACTAACAATAATTTACAAAACCATCCACAACTCTGCCCCCAGCTCCATCACTAACCTAGTCTCAATATACCATCCAAACCGCTCTTTGGTCCTCCCAAGACCTCCTGCTCTCTAGCTCCCTTGTCACCTTCTCCCATGCTCGCCTCCAGGATTTCTCCAGAGCTTCTCCCATCCTTTAGAACTCAGATCAGGATAAGCGGTGCTGCGCCAAGGATCTGCTGCGCCTAAGGAGGCACTCCGCAGGAACTGTGGTGCTGGAACATTAGGCAATGTAAAGTCTCTGGTATACTCGCAGCAGGAAGTCGCAGCAGGTTGCAGAACCGTGATTGCAGGCACTTGCAGAGTAATGAGGAAGAACGTCAGAGGCAGGAGCAGAGTCTCAAGGGTAGCCAGGAACTGGATGGTAAGTTTCTCAAACTCACACTTCTCAGCTTTGGCATAAAGGTGATGTTTCCTTAGTCTGTCTAATACCTTTTTAACATGGACTCAATGTAATTCTAGGGAGGAGGAGAAGATTAGTATGTCATCCAAGTAGATGATAGTAAATACATCAAGGAAGTCCCGAAAAACATCATTCACAAAATGCTGGAAGGTAGCTGGTGCGTTACAGAGTCCGAAGGGCATCACCAGGTATTCAAAGTGCCCAAAACGAGACCTAAAAGCCATCTTCCATTCATGTCCTTCTTCAATTCTGATCAGGTTATATGCTCCTCTTAGATCCAATTTGGAGAAAACACATGCTTCTCGCAGTCTCTGAAACAGTTCAGGGATGTGTGGCAAGGGGTATCGGTTCTTAGTCGTTTCTTTGTTTAAGTCCCGGTAATCAACACAAGGCCGGAGTGTGTGATCCTTTTTTTCAACAAAGAATATTCCCGCTTCAGCGGGGGAAGAGGAAGGCTGGATAAAGCCCTTGTCAAGGTTTTCCTTAATGTACTTACGAAGCTCCTCCAGTTCAAGCTCAGAGAGGGGAAAGATTCAGCCAAAGGGAATTTCAGCGCCAGGCAAAAGTTCAATAGGGCAGTCATACGGTCTGTGAGGGGGGAGAGTGTTAGCATCCTTCTTGCTGAAGACATCGATAGAGGAGTGGGTCTCCGGAACTGAGTATAGGAGGGAAGCAGTACTCCTTGCAGTAGTCAGAGGGAAAAGACACTTCTCCAGAGGACCAATTGATGAGAGGATTATGTGTCCTGAGCCAGGGTTGTCCAAAAATAACAGGAAAAAGTGGGGATGTGATGATATCAAGACGAAAGAGCTCCCGATGTCCAGAAGTGGTAAAACAGGGAATAGGTACAGTCTCTAGAGTAACGGGTCCAGATTTAATGCCCGAACCATCAGATAGGTGAACCGAGAAGCTGTTTTTCTTGGTACACAAGAGTAGTTCATGCATGGCTGCGAAAGAAGAGTCCACAAAACAGCTACAGGCCCCTGATTCCACAATGGCAGAAACTGTGAGAGTCTTTCCTGCATACTGGAGAGAGATTGGCAGTAAGGTGTGGTTCTGCCCAGGATTTAGGGAAGCAACCGTATGAGGTGGAGATGATCTCCTAAGGTGTCTTCAGGGACAACATTGGAGAAAATGTCCTTCATCGCCACATTAAAGGCAGAGTTTGAGCTGGTGAAAACGAGATCGGGTCTCGGGAAGCTGGTGTGTGCGACCCTCTTAATATTGACTGAGTCTTTAGGCGTACTCACAGAGGAAGGAGGTAACTGGACCTTGGGCTGTACAGGTAACAAATGAAGGTTTCTGGCTCTCTCGGACTGTTTTTCACACAGGCGGCAATCAATCAGAATGCAAAGATGAATCAAGTCATCCAAGGAGGTGGGTGCATCCACCCTGGCCAGTTCGTCCTTGATAGCTTCTGGTAGGCTGAGATGAAACTGAAAACGTAGCACAGAACTATTCCATTTGGCATCAGCGCTCCATAATCGGAAGTCTGAGACATAATCCTCTACAGGCCTGGGGCCCTGTTGCAGATGACTTAAAGTGGTTTCGGCAGTCTGTTGATGGAACGGATCAGCATACAGTTGGGCCATGGCGGCAAAAAAGTAATTTGCAGAAGCCAAGACAGGATCACGTTGCTCCCGAAGCTGGTGAGCCCACGCCTTGGGTTCTCCTAGCAGCAAGGAGAGGAGGAAGCCTACCTTCACTTCTTCTGTAGAAAAGGTACGGGGTAGTAGAGAAAAATAAAGCTCACAGGCATTCTGAAAAGTTCTGAATCCTTTACGGTCACCAGAGAAGCGCTCAGATAAGGGTACTCTAGGCTCAGGAAGGTAAGAAAGTCCCACATGGTTACAAGTTGTGATTCGTGCAGCAGAATCCTTGACTCTTGTAGATTCAGAGGTGGGGACCGGACTGGATATTAACTGTAGTTGGTCGTGGAGTTGAACAAAGTCCTTATGCAACCCTTGTACCGCATGAGAAAAGTACGGTAACAGTCCGGCAAAGGGTTGACAGAAGAGAGACCTCCCTTTCAGACTCCATTACTGGCTGACTGGTACTGTCACGTACCTGGTTGGAGACTGAAATTACGAGGTCCACCTCTCTTGTATCTCCAGTCCAGGTCCCGCTGGAAGTGGAACATTGGGAACCAAGGGCCAGGAGGAATGCAAGTGCCTGCAGCTGCGGACCCAGAGAATTGTGGCGGAGGATGCGATCTTGGATGAGCAGGGAAACCGTCAGATCAGGATAAGCGGTGCTGCACCAAGGATCAGCTGGGCTTCAGGAGGTACTCCGCAGGAACTGTGGTGCTGGAAAGTTAGGCGATGTAAAGTCCCTGGTATAATCGCAGCAGGAAGTCGCAGCAGGTTGCAGGACCGTGATTGCAGGCACTTGCAGAGTAATGAGGAAGAACGTCAGAGGCAGGAGCAGAGTCTCAAGGGTAGCCATGTTCGGTAACAGGCGGGCAGCAGGGTACAAGGCAGCAGGCAAAAGCGAAGTCACATGGATAGCCAGGTCTGGCAACAGGCAAGCAGTGCAGTACAAGGTAGTAGGCATAAGCAGAGTCCAATGGGAAGCCAGGACCAGAAACCGGTAGTCAGAGCAGAAACAGGATCCAGAAGCAGGGTCAAGGCAAGCCAGGTTCATAAACAAGTAACAAGCAGGTAGTAGCAGGGTTCAGGTATCAGGGTACAGCTGAAGACCAGTCAGCACCGATCTGGGGTCAGAGCACTTCTTTAAATAGGCTGGCTGGCGCCAACTGACTTTATGGGCTCCTGTGCACAGGTATCTGCAGCCGTCCGTGTGCGCGTGCATGCGCGCACTGAACTGGAACTAATAGTTCTCTTACACATACATACATACATATACACACACACACATAGTATCTCACAAAAGTGAGTACACCCCCTAACATTTTTGTAAATGTTTTATTATATCTTTTCATGTGAGAACACTGAAGAAATGACACTTTGTTACAATGTAAAGTAGTAAATGTACAGCTGGTATAACAGTGTAAATTTGCTGCCCCTCAAAATAACTCAACACACAGCCATTAATTACAAAACCACTGGCAACAAAAGTGAGTACACTCCTAAGTGAAAATGTCCAAATTGGGCACAATTAGCCATTTTCCCTCCCCGGTGTCATGGGAGTCCTTAATGTTACAAGATCTCAGGTGTGAATGGGGAGCAGGTGTGTTAAATTTGGTGTTACTGCTCTTACTCTCTCATACTGGTCACTGGAACATGGCACCTCATGGCAAAGAACTCTCTGAAGATCTGAAAAAAAGAATTGTTGCTCTACATAAAGATGGCCTAAGCTATAAGAAGATTGCCAAGACCCTGAAACTGAGCTGCAGCATGGTGGCCAAGACCTTACAGCAGTTTAACAGGACAAGTTCCACACAGAACAGGCCTCGCCATGGTTGACCAAAGAAGTCGAGTGCACGAGCTCAGCATCATATCAAGAGGTTGTCTTTGGAAATAGACGTATGAGTGCTGCCAGAATTGCTGCAGAAGTTGAAGGGGTGGGGGGGGTCAGTGCTCATATGCTGCACACTGCATCAAATTGGTCTGCATGGCTGTTGTCCCAGAAGGAAGCATCTTCTAAAGATGATGCACAAGAAAGCCCGCAAACAGTTTGCTGAAGACAAGCAGACTAAGGACATGGATTACTGGAACCATGTCCTGTGGTCTGATGAGACCAAGATAAAATTATTTGGTTCAGATGGTGTCAAGAGTGTGTGGTGGCAACCAGGTGAGGAGTACAAAAAGACAGGTGTGTCTTGCCTACAGTCGAGCATGGCTATGGGATTGTCGTGGTCTGGGGCTGCATGAGTGCTGCCAGGACTGGGGAGCTACAGTTCCTTGAGGGAAACAATGAATGCCAACATGTACTGTGACACACTGAAGCAGAGCATGATCCCCTCGCTTCGGAGACTGGGCCACAGGGGAGTATTCCAACATAATGACCCCAACACACACCTCCAAAGCAACCACTGCCTTGCTAGAGAAGCTGAGGGTAAAGGTGATGGATTGGCCAAGCATGTCTCCAGGCCTAAACCCTATTGAGCATCTGCTAGGCATGATCAAACGGAAGGTGGAGGAGTGCAAGGTCTCTAACATCTACCAGCTCCGTGATGTCGTCATGGAGGAGTGGAAGAGGACACCAGTGGCAACTTGTGAAGCTCTGGTGAACTCCATGCCCAAGAGGGTTAAGGCAGTGCTGGAAAATAATGGTGGCCAAACAAAATATTGACATTTTGGGCCCAATTTGGACATTTTCACTAAGGAGTGTACTCACTTTTGTTGCCAGCGGTTTAGACTTGAATGGCTGTGTGTTGAGTTATTTTGAGAGGACAGCAGATTTACACTGTTATACAAGCTGTACACACACTACTTTACGGTGTCTTGCAAAAGTATTCACCCCCTTGGCTTTTTACCTATTTTGTTACATTACAGCCTTTAGTTCAATGTTTTTTTTAATCTGAATTATATGTGATGGATCAGAACACAATAGTCTAAGTTGGTGAAGTAAAATTAGAAAAATATATACATAAAAATATTTTTCAGAAATAAAAAACTGATAATTGGCATGTGCGTATGTATTTACCCCCTTTGTCATGAAGCCCATAAAAAGCTCTGGTGCAACCAATTACTTTCAGAACTCACATAATTAGTGAAATGATGTCCACCTGTGTGCAATCTGTCACATGATCTGTCATTACATATACACACCTTTTTGAAAGGCCCCAGAGGCTGCAACACCAAGGAACTCTCCAAACAAGTAAGGGATAAAGTTTTTGAGAAGTAAAAGTCAGGGTTAGGTTATAAAAAGATATCCAAATCTTTGATGATCCCTAGGATCATCAAATCTATCATAACCAAATGGAAAGAACATGGCACAAGAGCAAACCTGCCAAGAGACGGCCGCACACCAAAACTCACGGACCGGGCAAGGAGGGCATTAATCAGAGAGGCAGCACAGAGACCTAAGGTAACCCTGGAGGAGCTGCAGAGTTCTACAGCAGAGACAGGAGTATCTGTACATAGGACGACAATAAGCCGTACGCTCCATAGAGTTGGGCTTTATGACAGAATGGCCAGAAGATATGTCTGGTGCAAAACCAACATATCACATCACCCAAAGAACACCATCCCCACAGTGAAACATGGTGGTGGCAGCATCATGCTGTGGGGATGTTTTTCAGCAGTCAGGACTGGGAAACCGATCAGAGTTGAGGGAAAGATGGATGGTGCCAAATACAGGGATATTCTTGAGCAAAACCTGTACCACTCTGTGTGTGACTTGAGGCTAGGACGGAGGTTCACCTTCCAGCAGTACAATGACCTCAAACACACTGCTAAAGCAACACTTGAGTGGTTTAAGGGAAAACATGTAAATGCGTTGGAATTGCCTAGTCAAAGCCCAGACCTCAATCCAATAGAAAATCTGTGGTCAGACTTAAATATTGCTATTCACAAGCGCAAACCATCCAACTTGAAGGAGCTGGAGCAGTTTTGCAAGGAGGAATGGGCAAAAATCCCAGTGGTAAGATGTGGCAAGCTCAAAGACCTATCCAAAGCGACTTGGAGCTGGAGCTGTGATAGCCACAAAAGGTGGCTCTACAAAGTATTGACTTTAGGTGGGTGAATAGTTATGCACATTGTCTTTATATGTCATTTTGTCCTATTTGTTGTTTGCTTCACAATAGAAAAAAAAAAAAAAAAAAAAAATCTTCAAAGTTGTGGGCATGTTTTGTAAATTAAATGACGTAAATCCTCAAACAATCCATGTTAATTCCAGGTTGTGAGGCAACAAAACACGAAAAATGCCAATGGGGGTGAGTACTTTTGCAAGGCACTGTACATTGTCGCAAAGTGTCATTTCTTCAGTGTTGTCACATAAAAAGATATAATAAAATATTTACAAAAATGTGAGGGTGTACTCACTTTTGTGAGATACTGTATATATGTGCACACCTCCATCTCATTATGCTGTTACATTGTGCTAATCCTCCTCTCACCTTGTCTGTTCTTTTCGGGACCATTAAGATCAGATGCACACAAAATCTAATGTGCTGAATATGTCACATGTCCAGTCACATGGCTCTGGCCCTTTATGAAACCAACATCCATCAACAGGTCTACACTCAGCCCCTCTTTTCCCCATCCTAGCAGCAGACACCAACCCCTCCACTCTCTCCTCCCCCCTCCTCCTTACCTCTCATAAGCTGGTCGAGCAAGCAAGGGTGCAGGTCTGACGAAGGAGCTGTGCATGTTCTGAAACACGTTACCGCCCATTACCTTCACCTGATGTCAGATCGCCTGTGTGTGTTCCAGCTTGATTCCATAACCCGTTTTTTTTCAATCTGAATTATATGTGTTTTAATCTTTTAGTGTTCCCTGTTATAAATCTTTTAACCACTGCAATTAGAGGCGTATTTTTCTTTCCTTTATGACCCTCTAGAGCTGCTTCTTCTCTACAAAGTGCTGTCTTCAGTGCCATCTCTCCACTGCTACTAAGGACCGGATACCCAGCCTCACCAGAGCACACTCATCTTTCCCTCCGTTTGGTGGTATTTGATCACCTCTGCAGTTTTTATCTTTTGCGCTATAAACTAAAGAAGACCAACAATTTTGAAAAAAAAAAACAATATTTTTTACTTTTTACTACAATAAATATAAAAAAAAAAAAGTAAAAAAAAAAAAAAAAAAAGTCTTCATCAGTTTAGGCCAATATTTTTAGTAAAAAAACAAAAAAAAATGCAATAAGCATACGTATATTGGTTGGTTTTCGCAAAAGTTATAGCATCTACAAAATAAGGGAAAAAATTTATTGCATTTTTGTTATTTTTTTACAATGGCGGTGATCAGTGATTTTTAGCGGGACTATGACATTGTGGTGGACAGATTGGACACTTTTTTGGAACCAGTGACATTTATACAGCGATTAGAACTATAAAAATACACTGATTACTGTATAAATGACACTGGCAGGGAAGGGGTTAACACTAGGGGCATTCAAGGGGTTAAATGTGTTCCCTGGGAAGTGTTTTTAACTGTGGGGGGAGGGGACTGACTTGGAGTACAGAGAGATCGCTGTTCCTAATCACTAGGAACAGACACACTCAGTACTCCCCTGACAGAACAGGGATCTGTTTGTTTACATTGACAGATCCCTGTTCTGGCTCTCTGTGGAGCGACCGTAGGTGGCCAATGTATAAGTCATGTATACCTACGGTGATTCGCGCAATAGAGCTAAACCTGCTGCAGTATAATGATGGCGGCTGGTCGGCAAGTGATTAACCACTTCAATACCAGGCACTTAGGCACCTTCCTGCCCAGACCAATTTTCAGCTTTCAGCACTGTCGCAATTTGAATGACAATTGCGCGGTCATGTTACACTGTACCCAAACCAATTTTTTATCATTTTGTTCCCATAAATAGAGCTTTCTTTTGGTGGTATTTGATCACCTCTGCGGTTTTTATTTTTTGCGCAACAAATAAAAACAAACCGAAAATTTTGAAAAAAAAGCAAGTTTTTCTTTGTTTCTGTTAAAACTTTTTGTAAATAAGTATGTTTTCTTCTTCAATGATGGGCACTGATATGGCTGCACTGACGGGCACTTATACGGCGGCACTGATGGGCACCGATGAGGTGGCACCAATGAGGTGGCACTGATGAGGTGGCACTGATAGGCGGCACTGATAGGTGGCACTGATAGGTGGCACTGGTATGCGGCACTGATGGGCACTCATAGGCGGCACTGATGGGCACTCATAGGTGGCATTGATGGTTACTTATGGGTGGCACTGATAGTTGGCACAGATGGGCACTGATAGGTGGGCACTGACGGACACTGATGGGTGGCACTGATGACACTGGTTGCTTGCAGTGATGCCCCTAAGGGTGGCATTGCTGGGCATCACTGCAAAATAATGGTGCCAATCAGTGCCCATTTGTGGGCACTGATTGGCACAGATTGGGCACACTGGGCACATGTGGATGGCCATGGGGTACATACCTGGCCATCCACATGTTGCCCCTTCCCTGGTGGTCCTAGTGGCGATCCCTGGTGGTCCAGTGTGGTGATCTGAGCAGACCCCCTCTGCCAGGAGAGCAGCCGATTGGCTCTCCTCTACTCGCGTCTGTCAGACGCGAGTGAGGAAGAGCTGATCAACGGCTCTTCCTATTGACAGCGTGATCAGCCGTGATTGGACACGGCTAATCACGTGGTAAAGAGCCTCCGCCGGAGGCTTTTTACCAAGATCGGTGTAGCGGTGTGTCAGACTGACACACCGATCCACCGTTTGCCGCGATGCGCGCCCCCGCAGGCGCGCGGCGGCATGTTTTCCTGCAGGACGTCATATGACGCCCAGTCAGGATAACTGAACCACTTCCCGGACGTCAATCCGCCATAGGGCGGGCGGGAAGTGGTTAAACAAAAAAAAAATACTGAAATTTTTGGGAAAAACTTTTTTCTTAGTTTCTGTAATAAAATTTTGCAAATAAGTAATTTCTCTTTTCCATTGATGTATGCTGATGAGGCTGCACTGGTGAGACAGCACTGATAGGCACTGATGGGGCTGCACTTAAAGTCAAGACGCCAATGATCAGTGCCCTGATTATCAGTGTAAATAGTTTGCTGACCAGTTTGCCGGTTATCGTCATGCCTTTCCTCACACAGACAGACACAGCACATGAGGAAAGAACTGCCGAAAACTGGCAAGTCTGTTTACATGCGATCAGCTGTGATTGAAGACAGCTGATCACATGGTAAAGGGCCTCTGTGATTGGCCCTTTACCCCGATCTGTGATCATTTGTGTCGGAAGGGCACATCGGTCACAGAGCATGCCTGATGCATGCTGAAGGGGGCGGGTTTCTTTGAAGACGTCTATAGACGCCCTCCCAGAACTATAGTAGCACGCTGTAGTCGTCTTTTGGCTATAGCACGGTACTAAAATGGTTAACCAATTCTTTTTTGCATATCAACTGTTCATGGCCCAGGAAAGGGTATAGCAGGAGCATGTCATTTCTGATGAAAGTTGTCCCTCTTTCTCTTTTCTGAAAGTTTGGAGGTATGAGTATGTGCTACTGGAGCGGAAGGGGCGAAGCTGTTGATAGATGAAACATATTTAGGGCGTGGCTTCTGGATGCGACGTCATTGCTGCGTTTAAGTCTGTGATTGTAGCCAGAGGCTTTGGTTTATGACTGCTATACATGCCTAGTGTCGGGTTTGACACTTTGTAATGTGAGTTTTTAGAGGAAGTTTTTGTTTTAAATAATAAATGCAGTTTACCGCGTTTCTTCTTTTGTTCCCTCTCTTAATGTGTACAATTATCCCAGGTCCATGTGAATAAAATCGCTGAGGTGTTGTGCTGCATAAACCCAAGGAATCACAGAAGCTCCCTGTGTCTCTTCAAGTGTGCTGGTTTTTGAAAGATACCAGCATTTTTTCTAGTAAGTCAATTTGGACATACAGTGTTGGTGGTGGATTGGATCATAAATACAGAGATAAGTATTTGGATCTTTTGTTCACATTTTTTTGGGCACAAGAAACTTTATTGAAGTTAATTAACACATATGAATGGTGGACTGTTTCTTTGTAATATTTATGAACTTATAAAACAGTTATAAATAATATGGTTTGAGGATGAAAGTCATTGAAGATAAAAACACAGAACTTATCATTTCTATCCAATTCTAGAACTTATTTTTGTTACATTGTATAAGCACATTCATGTTTTATTATTTGTTTAACGCTTCAAATGGTTACATACTGATTTAGAGCACAGCATATTCAGAGTGAGCAGTGTCCAATCTATGCCAGAATGGGATGGATCTACCGGGGTGGTGTTTTTTTTTGGACAGTCTTAGGCTCCATTCACACTAATGCGTTTTTTGATGCATTTAGCATTTTGGAGAAATGCATGGGAATTTTTTAACATGGGTTCCTATGGAACATGTTCACATCAATGCATTTTTGTGCCTTTGCGTTTTTGGAAAGGGTCAGGGACTTTCTTTCATGCAAAAAGCAGCGTTTTGCATGTAATAGAATTCAATGGACCAGCATCAAAAACGCAAGTACAGCGTTTTTACAGCGTTTCTTTTTTTTTTTTTACACTGTATACAGTATAAAAAAACTGGAAAAAAAAAAAAACGCAAAACGCCGCAAAAACGCTGTAAAAACGATGTTCAAAAACGCAGCAAGCACCACAAAAAACACTGCAGAAACGCTCAAAAGCAACATGCATAGGTGAAGCAAACGTTGGCCTACAGGTATATCATGTGAAATAAGCTGAATTTATTTAAACTGGCCTCTGTTTTTTTTACACTACTGGGCCCTTTTTACTGCATAGTAATTTTTTTGGCCTTTAAGGAGCACAAATGTTAATCAATCCTATAAGCAATGTGTAAGTAATGCAAACTGTCTGCAGTAGTATGCAGCAGGCAACCCCTTCTCATGCTGAGGGTCACAAAATAAGTGCTGCTCTACTATGCAAATTGAAGCCACTGCTTACATGGTCTCACTCTGGCCCACTCCCAGAATCTCTCATCAGTAGGTGAAGTCATCTACCACAGCTGGTGACCAATAGGGTGGTGTATAGGATAGTCCAAAGCATGAGTATGTGGGAAGGTTTGTGGCAAGCTAAAGCATTATTCCCAACTATCTTTCATTAAGAGGACCTGTCCTCTTAGAACCAAATCCCTCTGTCCCTCTTTCCTCCTCAGTTGTGCCTTCTTTTGGTCTTATGTCCAGATATCTATGAAAATCTACTATTAAACTACTAGAAGTGCTGATCTGCACTAAACTTTTATCCCATCTCTTAATTATCTTGTAATGGTGAAAACCAGCGGTGGCTGGTGCTCTATTTTTTTTTGGGGGGGGGGGCAGCAAACAAACCACCGGCCACCCCCCATGACCATCCGGTCAAAGCTAACCCCCCCCTTCGCCCGCTCGTCCGTTCACTAGCCCCGTGTATACCCCATCTAGGTCGCAGCAGCTTCGGCTCCTTACTGCGTCTCCTCCTCCTCGTGGGTTCACAGCAGCTTTCTCCTTGGTGGCTAATTTGGTCGCTACTCCTCTCTGCCAATTGGGTCTCAAGACCTGCTTGTTGATTGGCCAGGAAGAGAATCAGGAAGACAATAGCGAAAATTTATTTGCTATTGTCACAAAACTTGTTGGGCTCAGGGAGCAGTGAAAAGACTGTGTGAAAAGAATGTGAACCTCTGCGCTACTATAAACAAGTGTGTGGTGTAATGCTGCAAAATCTATTGGTGTACACAATTAACCATAAAGTAAATGAAAAAAAGTGATTTCGCGCAGAACAAACAATAAATCTGATCCCCAAAATAAATTACTAAATGACTGTAAGTGCAATATTCCGTGAGAGATCCAAGTGATCCCAGCACAATATTAAAGTGGGGTTCCACCCAAAAAAACAAAAATACCTGAAAAATTCTAAAAAAAAAAACCCCAAAAAAACATTTGGATATTTTTTTTTACTTACCTCTAAATGCCTGCCCTTTGCCTGGGCTGGTGACATCACTTCCCCCTCGGCACAGGAAGGACTCGGCTCTGCTCCCTCCCGTCAATCATCTGGGACCCATTACAGGTCCCAGGTGATTGAGCGGCCAATCACGGTGCGCGACGCCCACAGTTGAAATGCCGGCGCCGACGAGCGGAGGGGGGTGACGAGCGGGGCTTCGATCCCCCGCATCGCTAGACCCAGGGACAGGTAAGTGTCCAATTAAAAGTCAGCAGCAGTATTTCTTTTTTTTTTTTTTTTTTTTAACGGACCCCCTGAGTGGGAACTCCTCTTTAAAGAAAAGATCATATCTGCACTAATTGGTATGATACCATAAACAATCACGAAACGTGAAAATAGCAGACTTCATACAAGTCAGTGATAATAGTGACGTGTAAAATTAATCATATACAAAAAAAATTGCAATGAAAGTTCTTGTTGGAAGAGATGATGGAGCAACTACATTAATATGTTCATTCCAATAATGGATAAAGTTCATAAATTAGCCCAATATGTGAGTGAGCTCAGTAGGTGAAAGAAGAGATGTGGGCAAGAGTGAATGTGAATGTAGATCTGTATGGGAATGTGCTCACAGTGCCCTTACCTCAAAGGACCTGGATAAAGGCGCAGGGAGCAGTGCTTTGACCCCCCCCCCCCGAGCCCACCCCTTTTTGAAGTCAATTAGAGCTTCAGGCTCTAATCATGTGCTTTCAAAAAAAAAAAAAGGAACCCTATTGAAATCCATGCGTCCGGCAACCTACATGTAGATTAGGGGCCGGACGCATGGATTAGGACGGATTATGGACGGGCCACCACTGGTGAAAACAAAATCATAGGTGTGTGATACAAAGTGACAAGAAATGGCGCCAACCAGTGACTAAATAATAAATGAGTGAACTACTTTAGAATAATAAGGGTGTATGCAAAAATGTATGGCGCTACCTCATATAAGGATAATTAATGTGCACACCTACTATAACAAATAATACATTTGAATCTTAATGGTTCATATCTTTCAACCAATAATTTATTAAAAAAAAAAAAATGTGTACAATTTTTATAAATCTTGCACAAACCAAGAAAAGTCCAATCACCGTGATAAAAAAGATGCTACCAATTTATTGAGGTAGATAATGATAGAAGTGAAACAAATGATGATCCACCTCTAAACCGTGCATGGAAAGTTCAAACTCATCGACTGGAACCCCTAACGAGCAGTGGGGTTCCCTATAGCCAGCAACGTAGGAGATGATGGTTTCTTATTCTCAAAAAACATTTAGGCAATCATACTTAGGGATAAGAAGGATCATAGCATAATAAGCTTAATAGCGGGGATATATGCCATTAGATGTAACAGTGCCTACTCACATTAGAAAGTGCTAAATGCTAGCACCAACATAGACAGCCTAGGTACCTCTGCACGCCGTCCTGGCGAGTACAGCATGCGTTCCAAAGCCAGGGGATGTGGAAACTAATAGGATCAGAAATGACGTCAGCAAGGGATGGACAAGCAGCCTCATTCATTTAATTAAAAAAAAAAAAGTGACTGTCAGAGTTTTTTCCCTTTTCAAACTACAGCACTGTAGTTTTCTGTAAAATGCATTGCAATATTGCTACCTGGAAGAGTTGTATACAGATGGTGTATGGAATGTCCACCCAGAAATGTAATTTCCTGCTAGGGTTGCCACCTCATCCCTTTAAAACCAAACACGTATTAATTACACAGATTCTGTGGTTGATTAAGGTGGTAGTTAAACTCACTTAGTGCCCTCTCTGCATTAAATTAGCCTCAGAACCAGTCTAATTAATATTTGCTCGGTTTTAAAGGGAGGTGGCAACCCTATTTCCTGCTTCTGTGATTGGCTTTGATTTTCCTAGAAGTCTGCACTAAGATACAAATCAGATTTTTGGCATCCCCTACAACAAAAATTTAATTTTTGGTGAGATACTCCCAAAGAGAAATCACATTTAAAGGGATGCAGACCCTGGCACTTTCTTCATTGGTGCCCTGCAAGTGCAGCAGCTGACTGATAATATTATATTCACTCCCATTCACTTTGCATATGGACACAGACGAACAAACAGCTATTTCTTCAGAATAACAAACGGTAGGAATCTGCAACAAAGTTTGTTAAAATCTCTACAATGTACATAGTTTACCCAAAGGTGGATTTTTTTTATTAACAAAAGTGGGGACACTCTTTAAATTTTGCCAGCCATTTAAACTTTACTACTTTAAAGGTAATGGTATTATACTATTGGGGCATTCTTTTCTCGTATACGTCACAATTAGTGGATTCACCTGATCATGGAAGACTGGATGTGCAAATTGACCACTTTGTATGCTGTTGAGGTCTTTGATGAGTGTTCATTTGGAAATTTGTTGGAGATGGTGATTGGACTAAAAACATGATGGAATTTGTGCACTATTAGATGTTTATCGCTTGTGCTTTTCTGACCTTATTTTTTTTCTGAAACATTATATCTAGTGGGTAACGATATTGGGAACAAACAGTATATCAGGAAAATCACCTTTCATGTCTTATATGTGGCAACAGAAGTCTCACTATTAGCACTGAAATTCTATTTTACAAAAATTTGAAGAGGATCATATTATTATTATTATTATTATATAGGATTTATATAGCGCCAACAGTTTGTGCAGCGCTTTACAAAATGAAGGCAGCCATTCCTCTTGCTCCAAATTGTATTGTAACTGTAATCAAAGGGCACTGCTCGTTAGAGCTTAAAGTGATACTAAAGTCTCAGGTCTTTTTTGCTAAAAAAAAAGCAAACATGTTACATTTACCTGCTCTGTGTAATGGGTTTGCACACAGCAGCCCAGATCCTTTTCTTCTCGGGTCCCTCTTTGGTGCTCCTGGCCCCTCCCTCCTGTTAAGTGCCCACACAGCAAGCAGCTTGCTATCGGGGCAACCAAGCCACAGCTCCCTGTGTCCATTCAGACACAGA
The DNA here is from genome assembly GCA_037952925.1 of Lithobates clamitans. Classification (NCBI taxonomy): domain Eukaryota; kingdom Metazoa; phylum Chordata; class Amphibia; order Anura; family Ranidae; genus Lithobates; species Lithobates clamitans. Next base: position 3,103,967 of record JBBGZY010000255.1, on the reverse strand, counting down.
GCTATAGTCCACACCCTTTCTCTCCTTATTGGCTCACTGACTTTGATTGACAGCAGTGGAAGTCAATGGGAGAGTCAATGAGTCAATGGGAGAGTCTCGGACAGCCGAGTCTCTCGTACAACATCGCTGGATTGAGATGGGGCTCAGGTAAGTAATAGTGGGGCTGCTGCACACAGAAGGCTTTTTATCTTAATGCATAATGATAAAAAAAACCTTATGCCTTTACAACCACTTTAATCATATATATTAATCCTAGTTACAAGCAGCTTTTAGAGACGGCATATATTAGCACTGATTTTTTTTGTACTTTATTAATTACTAAATTACAATTAAACTGGTTCAAATGGTTGTCAGAAACCTCACTGCTATCACGTCACATGAAGAGGCTAGAAGGGCCACTATCACAAACAATATTGAATTTTTAGAATTGTATACGGTTAATGCAGTATATTTATTTAGTTTTACATACCTTTGCATATATGTTTTTCCACATTTATATGCAGACCAAGGTATTAAGCAAAAATAAATGTGAGACAAAATGGGTAAGCTATAATTCTGCCAAGGGTGCTTTCAAATGATTGAGATTTTTTTTTTTTTTTTTAATGAATTGCAACTGCACAAACATCCCTGTCACTGCTCTTATCTTTCTTGTCAAATTTATTTATTGAATTTTAACAATTAGTATACATAAGTACATATGGTGGCAGCAAAAGAAAATATCACATATATGTAATAATATTGGTAATAATATTGGAGTTGTAGTTCCAACATAAACTAAAATTAGTTTAACTAAAACAATTTTAGCATGGATCTAACTACTCAAAAGATTGCGTCATACATTGTATAAGAGGGGATCAAACCAACTTAGACCAGGTTAATATAAGATGACCTCAAAAAAAAAAAAAAAAAAAAAAAAAAGGAAAAGAAAGAAGAAGGTCTTAATTATCAAGAGTATAGGTTTTTAAATAATAAAAAAAAAAGAAATAATTTATTATAGAATCTAAAATCGTATACTACATATTGGAACTATGTACAATTTGTATAATGATAACCAAGGAAATAAAAGTTCTGCTACCAGAACTATATAAAAAAAAAAAAAAAAAAAAAAAAAAGGAAATTGAAAGAGAGAATAGGGGGGAAAAGTAGGAGAGAGAAAGGAGATAAAAGAAGACGTAATCTTAGGTAGGAGAAAAATAGATAGGGAAGAAAGAAATTAGAGGTAGTAGGGGTCCCCAGGGTATTACATGGTATTAAACACATACCATGAATGCAGAGAATGCCAGTATAAATTGAGATTACCAAGGTCTTAGTAGGGAAGCATCAAAATTGGAAGGCAAGAAGTGAGTCACCCAGGGATTCCATATACACCCTGTTCCAAATTATTATGCAAATTCAATTTCAGTGTCAAAGATTAAATATTTTGTTTTTCAGTTTAACTCATGGATGGCATTGTGTCTCAGGGCTCTTTTGATCACTGAAAACAATTTCGGACACCTGTGATAATTAGATTGCCAGGTGAGCCCAATTAAAGGAAAAACTACTAAAGGGTGTTCCACATTATTAAGCAGAGTGCCATTTTCAAGCAATATGGGTAAGAAAAAGGATCTCTCTGCTGCCGAAAAGAGTGAAATAGATTAATGCCTTGGACGAGGTATGAAAACATTAGATATTTCACGAAAACATAAGCGTGATAATCGCACTATTAGGAGATTTGTGGCTGATTCAGAGCACAGACGGTTTTCGTGCAGATAAAGGCACATTGAGGAAGATTTCTGCCAGATCCATGCATCGGATCAAGAGAGCAGCTGCTAAAACACCATTACATAGCAGCAAACAGATATTTGAAGCTGCTGGTGCCTCTGGAGTCCCAGGGACATCAAGGTGTAGAGTCCTCCAGAGTCTTGCAACTGTGCATAAACCTTCCATTCGGCCACCACTAACCAATGCTCACAAGCAGAAAGGCTGCATTGGGCAGAAAAATACATAAGGACTAATTTTCAAACAGTCCTGTTCACTGATGAGAGCCGTGCAACCCTGGATGGTCCAGATGGATGGAGTAGTGGATGGTTGGTGGACAGAATCATGGGAAGAGAGCTGGTCGGCCCCTTTAGGGTCCCAGAAGGTGTAAAGATGACCTTTGCAAAGTATGTGGAGTTCCTGACTGACCACTTCCTTCCTTGATGCAGAAGGAAGAACTATGCTTTCCGGAATAAAATCATCTTCATGCATGACAATGCACCATCTCATGCTGCAATGAATACCTGTGCATCAATGGCTGCTATGGGGATAAAAGGAGAGAAAGTCATGGTGTGGCCTCCATCCTCCACTGACCTCAATCCCATTGAGAACCTTGGGAGCATCCTCAAGCAAAAGATCTATGAGGGTGGGAAGCAGTTTACATCCAAACAGCAGCTCTGGGAGGCTATTCTGACATCTTGCAAAACAAATTCAAGCAGAAACTGTCCAAAAATTCACAAGTTCAATGGATGCAAGACTTGTGAAGCTGCTATCAAATAAGGGGTCCTATGCTAAAATGTAACGTGAACTGTTAAAAATATTTAAAAAGTTAAAATGGTTGTTCAAAGTTTGATTGAAATAGCTTTTGATTTCAGTAAGTATGCTGCAAACACAACAAATGACAATTTTAAGTTCTTTACAACCCATAAAGTGTTTTGAAACTTACTGTGCGTAATAATTTGGAACAGTGAGTGCATTGTAAGTTTTTATTTTGGAAAAAAAAAAAAAGTTATCATTAAGAGGTTTGTTCAATAAAATTTGAATTGTACTCTTAATAGTTGATAACATGAGAATTGTGCTGACTGTTTACATCAATTATTTAGGTAAATGAGAAAAATATCATTGGCATAATAATTTGGAACAGGGTGTATTCTCAAAGTTGGATATTTTATCTTGAGTTATAGCTTCTGTATGGATCATTCCTTGATTGACTCTATTTTTAGTTTCAGCAATTAAGGACGGGGATTTCCAAGCTTTGGCAATTGTTTGTTTTGCAGTTGTAGTGATCTGTAATAGGATTTTGAATTGGCGGTAGGAGAGAGTGGTCGGTTTTAAGTTGAAAAGTGCTATTGTAGGATCAGGATTGATAGAGTTTTCAAACAGTGTTGAAATCATAAGAAATACATCTTTCAAAAAATTTTTTGCTACCGGGTAATCCCACCAAGTATGAAGATGTGATCCAAGATCACCCCAGCCACAAAAACAAGATGGGGAATAATTTGGAGCATATTTCGCAATTCTGACAGGAACCAAACACCACCGTGTGAGTACTTTGTAATTTGTCTCTAAAGCCCCATACACACGATAGGACTTTGTACAAACTTTCCCTTGGATTTTTGTACAAAGGGCATTGGGCAGAAGTTTGTCTTGCATACAGACGACAGGGCTTTCCCAGCCAACTTTCATCAAATCACGTGGTTTTTCAGCTCTTTACCACCACCCTTTGGTCAACTTCTGTATTGTTGTCTGATATTTTGCGAGCCTGGTTCTCACTGGTGCGGGGATCCGACTTGGATCTCCGCCAATGCCAGGCACTGTGTTTGGTATGAATCTTCAGGGGGAACTCCACGCCAAATTTTAAATAAAAAACCGGCATGGGTTCCCCTCCAGGGGCATACCAGGCCCTTAGATCTGGTATGGATTTTAAGCCAAAAAAAAAAAAAACAGCGTGGGGGTCCCCCCAAAATCCATACCAGACCCATATCCGAGCACGCAGCCTGGCCGGTCAGGAAAGGGGGTGGGGACGAGCAAGCGCCCCCCCTCCTGAGCCGTACCAGGCCGCATGCCCTCAACATTGGGGGTGGGTGCTTTGGGGGAGGGGCGCCCTGCGGCCCCCCCACCCCAAAGCACCTTGTCCCCATGTTGATGAGGACAAGGGCCTCTTCCCGACAACCCTGGCCGTTGGTTGTCGGGGGGTCTGCGGGCGGGGGGCTTATCGGAATCCTGGAGCCCCCTTTAATAAGGGGGCCCCCAGATCCCGGCCCCCCACCCACTGTGAATGAGTATGGGGTACATGGTACCCCTACCCATTCACCTAGGGAAAAAAGTGTCAATAAAAAAACAAACACACTACACAGGTTTTAAAAGTAATTTATTAGGCAGTTCCAGGGGTCTTCTTCAGACTTCGGGGGTCTCTCAGGACTCTTCTTCCTCGCTCCGGTGTCGTCTGCGCGCGCTCTGGTTCTTCTCCGGTGCCTTCTTCCTTCTGCTCTTTTGCTAGCGGAGGAGCCTGGACATCTGGATAGTCTTCTTCCCTCTTCTCTTCCAGAGATGTTGACACGACGCGCTCTCCGGCTGTAATGCTGTCTGTGCGCTCTGCTATGACTTATATAGGCAGTAACCCCGCCCCCTATGACATCACAGTCCCGGGGCATGCTGGGACTGTGAGGTCATAAGGGGGCGTGATCATAGGATGACATGACCACGCCCCCTTATGACTTCACAGTCCCAGCATGCCCCAGGACTGTGATGTCATAGGGGGCGGGGTCACCGCCTATATAAGTCATAGCAGAGCGCACAGCATTACAGCCGGAGAGAGCACTGTGTCAACATCTCTGGAAGAGAAGAGGGAAGAAGACGATCCAGATATCTGGGCTCCTCCGCTTGCAAAAGAGCGGCAAAAGAGCAGAAGATAGCAGAGGAGCCCGGCAGAAGGAAGAAGGCACAGGAGAAAAACCAGAGGAGCGTGGAGACAACAGAGAAGAGGCCTGAGAGACCCCCGAAGCCGGCAGAAGACCCCCAAGATCCCCTTAAAATCCACACCAGACCTAAGGGCCTGGCATGCCCCCAGAGGGGAATTCCCTCTCGCGCTCGCTGCAATAGGAAAATGTGTTTTTTCTATTGCAGCCAGCACGAGATGTACAGTACCCTGTCGCCGAGGACCAGTGCAATGGGTTCACGCTGGAAACATTCTCGCGGCCGCATACTGTAGTTTGTACAAAAGGCCGATGCTTTTGTGTACACACGATTAGACTTTGCTCCATCGGACTTTGGTTGCCGGAAAGTTTGTCCGTTCGCACAGCCAACAAAAGTCCGATGGAAACAGAAAAAGTTTGTCCAATGGAGCGTACACACGGTCGGATGTTGCTCCAAAACAGCTAATTTGCATGTTTGTTGTCAAAAAGTCAGATCGTGTGTACGGGCCTTTAGGCAGCTATGTTTTGTAAGGATGACCTAGTTGTGATCCAAATCTTATCCCAATCGGCTGCTTCCAACAAAAACCCAAAATCCATCTCCCACTTAGCCACATATGATGGTGGGTCTAAGTTGGGTTTAGTAATAAGATGAGTGTAAAGAGTTGAAATAAGTCTCTTATGCCCTGTACACACGGTCGGACATTGATCGGACATTCCGAAAACAAAATCCATGGATTTTTTCTGCCGGATGTTGGCTCAAACTTGTCTTGCATACACACAGTCACACAAAGTTGTCGGAAAATCCGATCGTTCTAAACGCGGAGACGTAAAACACGTACGTCGGGACTATAAAACGGGGAAGTAGCCAATAGCTTTCGTCTCTTAATTTATTCTGAGCATGTGTGGCACTTTGGATTTGTGTACACACGATTGGAATTTCTGACAACGGATTTTGTTGTCGCAAAATTTTATAGCAAGCTCTCAAACTTTGTGTCGGAAATGTGTGATGGAGCCCACACACGGTCGGAATTTCCGACAACAAGGTCCTATCACATTTTCCGTCGGAAAATCCGACCGTGTGTACAGGGCTTTAGTGTGTGGTTCACGTTTACATATATTTTCAAAGCACGTTAATTTATCTAAATTCTTGAATCCTTGTATATAGGGCATAATTTTTTTTTTTAATCTGAAGATATCGAAAGAGCTCTGAATTAGGAAGTTTGTGGGGGGGTGTGTCCAGATGTGAGCGGCGGCGGACGTTTCTGTGAGGAGCTCCGAGAATCCTGATTACAATCCACAAGCATCCGCGCTCATACCGACCTGTTAGGAGCCAAACACTCTGCCAGACTGCTCATCCAGGTGCCCTGCAGTGTTTTGTGGACGTATTTCCCAGCAAATCTGCCTGTGATCATCCGAGGGAAATTCTCCAGAGACTCACGGCCATCACCATCTTGCGAATCCGCGGCCTCCTGGGAACACTCTCATTCCGGACCGATCGGGAGGTAAGGGACTCCCATCCATCCCTACATCCTACTCATCCCCCATTCCTGGCACGAACCGGAGGCCTGGCCGGGCTCCGGGGACATCCTTGGCGGCCGCGGCCTGGTCCGGCCTAGTGAGGCCTGTGGATCCCCGGTTTCCTGCGGCTGCTGTCCCACGGAGAAGCACCACGGCCGGTCAGGCCTGGCTCGGAGGTGCAAGCCTCCTCTCTCCATCCACCCCACCAATCCTCCAAGTACCTGCCAGGGCCTGGGGAGCTGTCAGAGACTGCCTGCCTGAACAGGGGTATCTAGTGGCCTGGTGTCCCCCCTTTTTTGCTGCTGCCAGTGTTCCACTGATTGGGGCCCTCCACACCCTGGCACTCCCAACCCCACATCCTTATTGCTTTGCTCCTGCCTGTCTGCTATGAGGGGGGAGGCTACAGGTGAGCACTGTCTGACCACAGTGTGAACATCAGGGACTGGAGGTCAGTGGTCAGCTTGGGTCGTGCCTGGCTACCCCTGGATAAAAGCATCCTTTTCAACACCAACAAGACTCTGTTCGGTGGCCCTCGATACTGAGAACAGATGGCATTTTCCCTTGTCCCTCCATCCATGCAGGCAAAAAGTAAAACCACGGCCCCAAACTCCAGTAAAAAGCAACTGCTGGCCCAGGCTGAGCGCCCGGACACCATCTTAGCTGACAGGCTTCACGCGCTGCTGGCTGAGCATGGCAGGAGCCAGATCGCTCCGGCGACCCTGGAGTTCTCGACCTCTGGAGACACGTCGGTGATCCTGTTAGCCATTGAAAACAGTAGATCTTCACTGCTGACCTGCATTGACAAGCTCACGGAGGCATGTAATTGTATAAGGGCAAATCTACATAAGATCAGAGGTCGCCTTACAGAATCTGAATCAAGCATATCAGCCACAGAGGATCTGACCACTAGCCATGACCACCGCATTGAAGTGCTGGAGAACACGGTCAAATCACTGGTAGCTAAATCCGACGACCCTGAGAATTGCCTCAGGTGAAACAACGTGAGAGTGCTTGGCCTACCAGAGGGCTCCGAGGGCGAGCAACCTGCAGAGTTCGCTGAAGCTTTCTTTAAAGGACATCCTCGAGCTAGCGCCTGTTTCGCCAACCTACGTGGTCGAACGAGAACATCGAGTTCCCACTGGTCGTCCCCCCCCCCCCGGGGCACCACCTCGTCCTTTCCTAGTAAGGTTCCTTAACTATAGGGATCGTGACCGTATCCTCAGCGAAGCCAGGAAACATCCTCACCTCAAGTATGAAAATGCTAACATCCACTTTTACCCTGACTTCTCGGCGGACCTACAGAAGAAGAGGAAGACCTTTCAAGACATCTGCAGGCGTCTTAGAGAAAAAGGCCTGCCCTACAGTATGCTGTACCCGAGCTGCCTGAGAGTTGTACATGCTGGCACTGCAAAATTCTTTGATTCCCCGGAGGAGGCTGACTCCTGGTTTTCTACTCTGCAGTAAGATGTTGTTGCCTGAAACATCCCATGGCCTTTGACCAATACACTATTCTATCCTAACAGGTCTGAACATTCTGGCGCATAATTAGGTACTCTCCTGTATACTCCTTATGTCATCCTCCATTAACTGGAGTAACTGGAGCAATACAGAATGGAAGATCTTTACACCCTTGACGTTACCCCCCTTTTTTCTGTGTCTGTCTCCACTGCAAAGTACTGTTATCGCACCACAAAGCGTAAGAGAATTGGGACTGCCTAGGTTCTCTTATTTTAGCGATTAGTTTGGATTACAGACTGGTCCAGTTTTTTTTGTTTAGGGATGAAGCCGACCTGTCCTAATGGTTTTGGCGGGGGTTGCTTGCTTGCTGCTATATTGCTGTTCATTGATACTATCTGTACATGTGATTATGACACTGGGTACATGCAGGTAACTGTTCTATTATCCTTCTATGAGGGTGGCTGGCCCCGGAGGGGGGGGCAGAGTGGTTGGCTCTCCACCCCCCACCTTCGGTGGTTTGTCCCATTTTACATCTACAGGTTAGATGGAGCTTAGATTGGTGTCTTGGAATGGGCATGGTTTAAACAGTCATTTCAAAAGAGCACTTATGTTTAAGTATTTGCAAGCACATAAGTCACATAGCCTATTTCTCCAGGAGACCCATCTGACGGGCGGTAGACATCTGGCCCTCTGCAGGAGATAGGTGAGGCAATCTTTCCACGCCACATACTCTAACTTTGCCAGAGGGGTGTCCATTCTCCTGAACAGATCTCTTAACTGCCAGGTGGAACACGTTATTTCAGACCCTGGTGGGTGGTTTGTCATTGCTGTTATCCATAGAGGCACAGTTGTTAGCTTTTGTGAACATATATGTTCCACCCCCCTTCTCCACGTCTACACAGTATGTGACAGGCTGTCTCCTTATGTGGTCACTAGACCTCATCATAGCAGGGGAATTTAATGGCATTCTGGACCGGACTTTGGACACCTCCCCAATGTGGATCCCCAAGGCACTTTTTAAGAGGCTAAATTCTCACATATCCAGCTTTTTGTGGGGCTCCGGCCCCGCCCCCCCCTGCTTCCGATTGTCAATTCTCCAAAGACCTTGGACCCAGGGGGGCCTAGTTTGCCCTGATTTTTTCCTTTATTTTATTGCGGCAATGCTTACCCATATAATAAAAGTGTACACTGCGCTAAATTGAAAGAATATATGGTGCGGAGCAGCTACTTACAAGGTGACAACAACCAAAGAAACATGTGAAAATGAAATAAAAAGTAGCGCATAAATGGTGCCAAAAAAAGTCTTCAAATCAAGAAAACTGAAAAAAACAAAAAAAAAACAAAAAAAGAAAAAAAAAAATGTCCACAAATAATAAACATAACAGTGAAAAAACTTGTAAGTCTCTCAATATAGGTGAATAAAATCCTGTCGGTGAGTGGGAAACAAATGACATGGAATGTCCCACTGAAAACCATGCATGGATGCAGGGAGACAGAAGTTAAAACGCAGGTGAATCAACAAATCATCCCCAAGTTGTATCTCTCAACAACATGCAACTTGGTAAAGGTGGTGTGTAAGAAACTCTTACCAGATATGATGGACTCCCTTGTCAGCGACAGGGAGTCACTCGAGCGGGTTGCCTCTCAGGGCCAGTGAACGGGCATCACAGCTCTGCGAACCTTCTGGGTCAAACTCTGCGCGGATCTCCCAGGGTCGCCAGGTGGGTCCTCCCAAAGGATGGCCAAGGTGCGGATCAGAGGGAACAATGCGTCACGTACAAAGGCTGGAGTGAAGGCTGGTTGAATCTCTCAGTAAGTATGTGGAGAAAAAATAAACAAGCTCCACATAGTGTAGATGAGCAAAAATAGGATTTTTATTGCTAAAAACGCCAGGTAACAATAAAATGTGATCACAGAGTATAAAATTGAAAATGGGCAACAAGGAGGATACTGGAAGCGCCCTTTTTTTGAAGCTTTTCGATCAATGGATCGTCTACTGGGGCATGCTCAGAACTGGCTCATATCGAATGCCACCAATGCAGCAATTGCCTTGGAGGCCGCCATTGTAGGGTCATGCGAAGCACTGCAGAATGTTTTATTTCGAGGTACTAGGGCTCCACATCCCCTCACTACCTCAATGAAAACGGTACTTAAAGCATGGTCTGGGGCGGCCGGCTCTCGGGTGGCCAATCCCCAGGTGCGTTCCCCAAACACTCCACTATGGATAAATCCTTCTTTACCTGAATTTTTTTCCATTCCAGACGCGATCATATGGGCGTCGCGGAGTATCCGATATTTACATCATATCTGTGAAAATGGTGCACTGCTCACATTTGACCAACTTAAATCTAGATTCGACTTACCCAATGTGTACTTCTTCTGGTTCCTGCAGCTCCACCACGCTTATAGGTCACAGTTCGGGGGCTCACCCCTGACCCTTTACCAGTCAAACACAGAGTCGCTCCTATGTCAAGAGACACTAACTAAACCATTATCCACAATTTACAAGGCTCTGCAGCCTACTGTACATCATGGTTTGGAGAGACTTTGTGACTTCTGGGTGTTGGAGCTGGGTGGGGAGGACGTTTGGGACTCCCCCTTTAGACACCTGGTCTCTTCTAGAGATCAGCTGATCCAGTTTAAAATACTACACAAGTTTTATTATACTCCATACAGGTGTCAGGGGATGTTTATACACAACATCCAATGCAGGTGATCAGATCGCTGGGCTGCACCAAGGAATCAGGGACAAACGAGTAAATGAATAAAAAGGTATGTTTATTGTTAATGATAAAGACACACGTGAAATCAAGACAGCAAACCAAAAACAAGTAAATGGTGAAAACACAGCAAACCCCCAAACCCACCTAACTATCTATCTAACTAATATAATATACCAGCAAGGAAACCAATATGAAATAAAAGATAAGGCATGAGCCAAAGTGACAAGGGAACAGGAAACAGGGTTCAAGGTCAGGATACACAAACGGGGTTCAGGAATAAATAGGAACAGGCTGGAACAAGAGCAGGTACTGGCAGGGACAAGGGCTTAGCAGAGGAATACTGAAGCACTGGAGGTTAGTTCAGGGCGGGTTTATATAGTCCAGCAAAACCATGACAGGTGTGCTTGATGGAAAGTCTGCAGTCCAGGCAGGGAGACCCCCGCTGGTGGCCACTGGAATTACACCCTTTTGGTGCTGAATGTAATAGTGCCACCAGCAGGAGAAACCGGAGATGACACCGTTCCTGACAACAGGTTTCACAAAATATACCCAGACTGCACGTCGCAGTGTTGGCGCTGTCGAGATGATTCTGTGGGTTTCATGCACATGATCTGGTCATGCCCCAAAGTGCAGCATTACTGGTCATTAATTAGAACCCTCATTACTAAACTAACCACAATCCTTATACCCCAAAAGATGGAGATTTGCCTGCTTGGCTTGGTAGATGCTCTTATCCCTTCGAGGGTAGTTCATATACTACTAGGATTGTTTCTCTTCTATGCCAGGAAACTCATTATACTCAAGTGGAGGGCTCCCACGTCTGCCCTTACCCTGAATGCATGGAAATCATTAGTACCCTTATATAAAGAAAGATACTACAGTAGAGGATGTCCCCTAAGTTTCAAAAGGTTTGGAACATATGGCTAGAGTCTGCAATGAGAACTGTAGAACAAGACGACCCTGTAGGAATACCTGTCTGATCTGATTTACATATGAGAAGATGGTTCCTTAGACTCCGGGGGTGCATTTTTGACTGATCTCATGCCTATAACCACCCAATTATTGTAGTTTTTTTCTTGAGTGATGCCTGTCGTGTATCACATATCTATGTAAACTTGCTGAGTATTACACGTATCCTGTTAATTTTAGCAGCAAGCTATGGGGTTGTTTTGTTGTTAACTAGGTTAGGCTAGTAGTTAAGGTATGATATGCCTTGCCTTATGTTTTATACACCTTGAGCTGGGGAATGCCCAGAGGCTCTGTTATGTAATTTTTCTTTTTCTGAAATAAATAAAAATTAGGAAGTTTGTGACTTTCACATAAAAGTCAGGTGAAAGTTTTGAATGAAGTAGAGGATGCTAGTTCACAGAGTTGAGTTAAATTAGTGGAGGTCCATGCTTTAAAAGATTTAGGGGAAGACCAAGCAGGATAGAAAAGTGGGTTTTTTAAGAAATGATAAGAGGTATATGGGGAGATTGTAGTCCATTTACTAAATTTAAATGCATCCCAAATGGCTAGTGTATGTTTAGTTCTAGGATTATTGAGTTTTTTCGGTCGGAGGAATTAGACCATACGAGGTTAGTTATTGAAAGTGGGTTGCAATCTATTGATTCCAGCACAACCCAAAGCGGAATTTCGCGTTTTGCATGATATTTAGGGATATAGGCTAATTGAGCTGCATGGTAATAGGTGGTAAAATTAGGAAATCCTAGTTCCTTTTGGGGTTTGGAAGGTAAAGAGTGTGTTTGGGCAGACGAGGTTTCAAGGAGCCTCAAACAAAAGTTAATGCCTTACGTTGTAGTATTCTGAGAATGTATGCTGGAACAGGGATAGGTAAAACTCGAAAAAGATAACGAATTTTGGGCAGTATAGCCATCATTATTACGTTAATTTTTCCTATCCAAATTAATGTTAGAGAGGACAATTGTGTCAGAAGATTAGATATTTGACGCAAAATTGGAGGATAATTGGCAGTGAAAATGTCAGAAAGATTGGGTGTGAGAGTTATCCCTAGGTAAAGAAGGCGTGAAGTGGACCATGAGAAAGGGAGGAATGTTTGCGCTTGTTGTAAAATATGAGGAGGTAAAGATATATTTAAAGCTATAGATTTTTGCATATTTAACATAGCTTTGGGATTTTGGTATAATGAGGAGACCCAGCTAAGAAAATGAGGACCAAATCCCCAACGCTGCAGGACAAAATGTAGGTAATACCACAAAACTGTATCAAATGCTTTTTTGATATCTAAAGAAAAAAGAGACAGATGGGTATTTGTCGTGATTTAGCTGGTTGAATTAGTAAAGCAGTCCTGCATACATTATCTGCCGCTTGGTGCTGTGGGATAAAGCCGACCTGGTCTTTATTTATTAAAGAACCTATTACACTATTTAAAGCGGGTCACTAAGACTTTCGCTAGTAACCTAATGTCAAGGTTGAGTAATGACATGGCTCTATAGTTAGAACAAGATGTATCATCTGACTGAGGTTTGGGGATTATTAAATTATAGCCATTAATGTTTCGGGGCGAAAGGATTGATCATTAAAGGAGAGAATTAAATGCCTCTGTTAACATTGGAGCCAGGATATGAGAGAATTTCTTATAGTATAGGGCAGAGAAGCCATCTGGCCTGGACGTTTATTTGGTTTAAGAGAGTTAATTGCTAATTTAAATTTCGATAGCTGTAATGGAGCTTTCAAGACAATCGCGTTGGGCTAAAGGAATAGTAAGAAGTTTGATTTGTGAAAAAAATGATTCTGCTAAAGTTTGGTCAAAAGATCCTTCCTTTTTATATAAGGAGATAAGATGTTTTTGAAAGGTGTGGAGGATCTTTACTAGATTACTAGTAAATGAATCATGGAGATAATTTCAGTCGAATCGGTTTAAAGGAGCGTTTTAGTTTTTTAAGTGCTCGGGCTAAAAAAAGTGTGTCTGGTTTATTTGCTTTAAGATAAAATGTTATGAAAGTCTAAACATAAATTTTATCTACAGATTCTTATAAATAAAGTCAAGGTTTAAATGTGCTTTTTCAAGCTGTAATTTAGCCACAGGGGTAGGATTGGTTTGAAAGATCGTGCGGCATGTATTAAATTCTGCTTCTAATTTTTGTTTTAGTTGTCGTTTTTCTCTTTTAAGAAATGAGGCTTGGCGTATACAAACCCCACGGAGAACAGGTTTATGAGCTTCCCATAGGGTCAGTGGGGATATATCAGGGGTCTCATTATTGGCCAGGTAATCTTTTATGGCTATTTTTAGATCAGAGGAATGCGATGGATGAGATAGGACTGAGTCATTAATATGCCATGTAGAATCTTAGGTTTTGGGTATTAGAGAAGTGAAAGTTGAAAGTACAGCACAGTGGTCAGTCCATGTAAAAGGGATAATAGATGAAGAAAGGAGTTCATGCCTATAGAGATCAAAATGTGATCAATACGGGAAAATGATTTATGAGGATGAGAATAAAAAGTAAATTGGCACCTAGCAGGATTGATTTCACACCAAGAATCTGTTGTTGAAGAAGTTGTTGGAACTTACGAGATTGAGAACTAGATGCAATAAGAGTTGGGGATTTATCTAAAAAAGGATAAAGGACTTGATTTGAATCTCTACAGATTAAAAGTGTGCCCGTATCACATTTACCTGTAATAAATGGGAGAGGAATGAGGATGGAGTTGTTAGGGGCATAGTAGGATACCACTGTGATTAGAGAATTGAGTAGATATCCCGTGAGTATAAGATAGCGACCTTCTGGGTCTTTGATCTCTGTCAGAAGGGAAAAGGGTGTAGTACAATGAAATGCTATTAGCACCCCTCGTTGTTTCATTTAGGCAGAGGATGTGAAAACGTGTGGATAAACTGAAACAAAATATTTAGGGGTCGCCTTATCTGCAAAATGGGTTTCTTGGAGGCATACATGTGCTTTTGAGAAAGCCAAGGAGCAAAAAACTTTAGCTCGCTTTTGTGGCATATTTACACCCTGTACGTTTAATATAAGGACATTTAAGGGGGCCATCTGTAAATCTTAAAAAGGAAACATTGTAGTATACTGCAGTCATAGATTGTGAGTTCACAATTACCCCGAGGGGGGGGGCAAGAACCAAGAGGGGAGTATAGAAGGAAGAAAGAGTAAGCGTCATATAGTCAAATAATAGTAAGTACCGTATTTATCGGCATATAACACGCACTTTTTTCCCCTGAAAATCAGGGGAAAATCGTGGGTGCGTGTTATAGGCCGATCCCCCCCCAATTGTGTGTGATCGGAGCGATCGCGGCAATTGCCGCGATCGCCGCCGACATACACAGCCGTGTGTAAATTTAAATATGGCGCCGAGACTGCAGGGACTCGGCGGAGCGGAGCTACACATAGCCGAGAGTCTACGGGTTTTCTCGGCGCCGCTTACAGTCCCGCCCATAGGGCGGAACTGGGCGGGACTGTAAGCGGCGCCGAGAAAACCCGAAGACTCTCGGCTGTGTGTATCAGCGCTCCGCCGAGTCCCTGCACTCTCGGCGCCATATTTAAAATTTACACAGGGCTGTGTATGACGGCAGGGATCGCGGTGATCCCACAAAGCTGCATGGGGGCAAGGCTGCACGGGGGCAAGGCTGCACGGGGGCAAGGCTGCACTGGAGAAAGGCTGCACTGACAAGGCTGCAATGGACACTGGGGCAAGGCTGCACTGACACTGACAAGGCTGCAGATGGACACCGATAACGCTGCATTGATGGGCATTTTAATGTAAGTTTTTTTCCTTAAAATTCCCTCCTTAACTTGGGTGCGTGTTATACGCCGGCGCGTGTTATACGCCGATAAATACGGTAAATTGTGAGAATAAGAAAAGTAAAAAGGCGGCGTACTGAGTGCGTAAAAAAAACGCTAACTCAGAGGCCTATCTATCCAAGGAGGTCCTCCAATAATAGGTCAGAATGGAGGTTTATCCTAGGACAGAAAGATAGGGGGAGCAGTGACAATCGCTCGAGACCAATGGCCTAGATCTATACAGGCAGTCCCTGAGTTACGAACACAATATAGACCATAGGTTTGTTCGTAAGTCGCAACACTGCATTAGTAAGTGTAACTTCCGGTCGGAACACTACGTTCTTAAGTGTAACTGCCGCCTGTGCATGGATGTGGGATGTTTCGGGCACTTGTTAGGTTATCTGGGGCATAGTATGGCAGAGTGGGATGTGTTTGGAAGTGCTCGAAAGGTATCCGTGGAGCACGAGTGGCCGGCGTTTGAGGCCGTTCGTAAGTAGGAGTCGTTCGTAACTCGGGTGCTCTTAACTCAGGGACTGCCTGTATACAGAAAAAGAGAACATACTTGGACACCCAAGTTCGGCCGTTGAGAAAAAATAAAGAGCAAGGGTAAAAAATAAATAAAAGGTTAATTAGCTATTAACAACTATACTGTAAGGCGAGTATATATACTCAAAAAATACACTTTCTTGAATAGAAAAAAAAATAAGACAATAGTAAAGTTAGCCCAATTTTTTTTTAATTGTGAAAGATAATGTTACGCCGAGTAAACGGATACCCAGAATTTCACGCTTCAAAATTGCGCCTGCTCGTGGAATGGTGACAAACTTTTATCCTTAAAAATCTCCAAAGGCGACCTTTAACCGCTTCAGATCCGGGCCATTGCCAAATGACGGCAACAGCGCGGATCTAAATTGCCGGGACTACGTCTATTGACGTCGTCCCGTGCACGAGCGGCCTGCGCGCCCCCTGCAGGGCGCGCTCGGTGATCAGCGAGTCTATGAGACTCGCCTGATCACAGATCAGAGTAAGGGGTTGGTCCCGACCCCTTACCACATGATCAGCTGTCAGCCAATGACAGCTGATCATGTGATGTAAACAGAGCCGGTAATCGGCTATATTTCCTCCTCGCGCTGACAGCGTGAAGAGGAAAAAAAAAAAACCTCGATCACCGGCGGCCGTGATCGGGACATCAGTCCCGATCACGGCGATCTTCTAACACAAAGCAATAGGCAGCAGTGCTGCCAACCAGTGCCCACCAGCGCCACCCATCAGCACCCACATCAGTGCCACCTATCAGTGCCCATCAGTGTCACCTACCAGTGCCCATCAGTGCCCCCCCATCAGTTGTATCTATCAGTGCCCATCCGTGCCGCCTTATCTGTGCCCATCAGTAACGCCTCATCTGTCCTCAACTCACCCCCACTATCGCCTCACGGATCTCAAACTTGCTGAATGACATATCGGTATGGATGTCACACCATTTCCTCAAACTTAATCTTTCTAAAACTGAGCTTGTTATATATTGCCTCCTTCACGGTCCCCCTCCTGTGACTTCACCATTAATATCAACAACACAACCATTGGTCCCTCCACACATGCCAGGGTCCTGGGTGTAATCCTTGACTCTGACCTCTCCTTCAGCCCCCATATCCAATCACTGGCTAAATCCTGCCGCCTTAACCTCCGCAACATCTCCAGAATTCGACCCTTCCTGACTAATGACACCACAAAGCAACTTATTCACTCCTTGATTATTTCCCGCCTCGACTACTGCAACTCTCTCCTTAATGGCCTACCCTTAAGCAGGCTATCCCCTTTCAGTCTATTATGAATGCTGCTGATAGACTAATACACCTCACTAATCGATCCGTGACTGCTGCTCCTCTCTGCCAATCCCTTCACTGGCTTCCCCTACCCCACCGTGTAAAATTCAAAATGCTAACCATAACATACAAGGCCATTCACAACATCGCCCCCATCTACATCACCAACCTCATCTGCGGATAT
This sequence comes from Lithobates clamitans, assembly GCA_037952925.1. Taxonomy (NCBI): domain Eukaryota; kingdom Metazoa; phylum Chordata; class Amphibia; order Anura; family Ranidae; genus Lithobates; species Lithobates clamitans. Next base: position 3,086,855 of record JBBGZY010000255.1, on the reverse strand, counting down.
CGCCCAAATCGCCCCCTCCGCTCCTCCCAGGACCTCCTGCTCTCTAGCTCCCTTGTTACCTCCTCCCATGCTCGCCTTCAGGACTTCTCCAGAGCCTCTCCCATCCTCTGGAATGCCCTGCCCCAGTATGTCCGATCAGCTCCTACCCTGTCCATCTTTAGGAGATCCCTGAAAACTCATTTATTCAGGAAAGCCTATCCCACACCCACATAACTGTCCCTGAGCCACCCCCATCAAATCATTCTTTGCAGCCATTACCTTTTGTACCACCACCCCCTCCCTTTAGAATGTAAGCTCTATGAGCAGGGCCCTCCTATACCTTTTTGTATTGAACTGTACTGTAATTGTGTTGTCCCCCTTATACATTGTAAAGCACTGCGTAAACTGTTGGCGCTTTATAAATGTCGTATAATAATAATATGTCCCCATCAGTGCCGCCTTAACTGTGCCTATCAGTGCCGCCTTAACTGTGCCTATCCGTGCCCATCAGTGCAGCCTATCAGTGCCCACCAGTGCCGCCTCATCAGCGCATATCAATGAAGGAGAAAAATTACCTGTTTGCAAAATTTTATAACAAACTATTAAACATGATTTTTTTTTTTTTTTAATTTCCATCTTTTTTTGTTTGTTTAGCAAAAAATAAAAACCCCAGCTGTGATTAAAAATACCACCAAAAGAAGGCTCTATTTGTGGGAAAAAAATGATAAAAATTTCATTTGGGTACAGTGTTGTATGACCGTGCAATTTTCATTCAAAATGCGACAGCGCTGAAAGCTCAAAATTGGTCTGGGCAGGAGGGGGGTTTAAGTGCCCAGTAAGCAAGTGGTTAAAAAAAAAAAATTCTACAGGTTGCACATTTTGAGTTAGAGGTCTAGGGCTAGAATTATTTCTCTCGCACTACCGATCACGGCGATATGTCACGTGTGGTTTGAACACCGGTTTCATATGCGGGTGCTACTCACGTATGCGCTCGCTTCTGCACGCGAGCTCGGCGGGACAGGCTGCATTTAAATTTTTTTTTTATTATTATTAAATTTTACCTTTTATTTTTACACTGTTCTTTTAAAAAATGGTGTCACTTTTATTCCTATTACAAGGAATGTAAACATCCCTTGTAATAGAAAAAAGAATGACAGGACCTCTTAAATATGAGATCTGGGGTCAAAATGACCTCAGATCTCATATTTACACTAAAAGGCAATAATCATCAGTGCCGCCTATCCCCTGCCCCCTCAGCAGGGCTCTGAGCTGAGAGCATCTCTCTCATACAGCTGAGAGCTGGCCAGGCATTGACAGTTCTCCCTCCTCCCTTGTACAGAGACACCGCAGCAAGTGGGAAGCGAAGGTCAGGGCTGCATTTGATCAAGGAAGCACACTTCCCATGTTGGAAGAGAGAGGAGGGGTGGGGAGAGAACAAGCAGATCAGCTGTCTCCTTTCCCCTCCGTGCGAGGGAGGAGGGAGAACGGTCAAGTCAGCTGTGAGCTGCATGAGAGACGCTTTCAGCTCAGAGCCCTGGGACTAGCAACCCCCGCTGTGGCCCCTGTCAGTGGTGGAACGCCAGGGCCTGTTCACAAGTGCAACTGTTACCACCCTGGTAGTTCTGCCACTGCTCTATGCATGTTGCAAGTGCATCACAGGTTGCAAATACAGCAGATTATGGGCACGATTTACTAAAAATTATGCATAGAGTCCGCAGCTGTGCACGGCGACCAGTCTGCTTACATGTTTTTTTTTTTTCACAGCTCAATAGAAAAAGTTGAATAGAAGCCGATGTCTTAATGGCTAATGTGCCCAGCTGCACCACATTCAGAGTGCTCCGGTTCCAGTAAATCACCAGCTATGTGCGCAAATAGGCAAAGTCTATACTGTAATATAGTCTTTACGGCACCATGTCTATCTGCAAATGTCACAATCAGTGTCTGAGCACAGAAAATACATATCTAATGGCCAAACATCCTTGTGTCTCCACACATTTGTTGCCTGATCTGCCAACAATAGTTTAACAGGTGTTGCCTTATCTGTTTGGAAAAAAAAAAAAAAATATTGAAAATCACACACTTCAATAGGTAAAATATTTTCTATTTGCCTATGTGAACGAAAAGTCAGCAACAAGAAAGACCTTTCTGTTTGTTGCTTGTTGAATTGACTTGCGCTGTAGATTTTTCAAACGATTACACTACTGATCTTTTGAAAATCAAAAGTTTTGGGAAAAAAAAAAAAAATCCAACATGGTGGTTCGTTTTTTTTCCATTAAAATTGCCATTTGTAGATTCAAAATTAGCCCACAAACATTACAAAAGTTGACCAATCGAGCGTATCCAATGCTTTTTCAAACAATTTACTATCCATGTATGGCCAGCATTAGACTGGGATGTCATTAAAGTTCATGTGCATATAAAGACAGGCGTCCCAACACTTTTGGTAAATATAGTATATATTAGCTCTTCCATAAGGCATAAGTAATCCACCCTGGGTAACCATAGAGCAAGGGAACATTTCTTTGCCCCCAAATATAAGTATCACTTATGTGGATACTCGGAATGGCACTGGGGCAGACTTTCAACATTTTAGAGGAAGTGGAATTTTAGTGCTGTCTATAAAATACTTCATCTAAGCCTTCTTTCAGCTCTCTGTGTAAAATAAGAGGTTATCTTTGCACAAACATGCATACCTGGTTGTAATGATATACAAACCCTGTAGTCACTGTTGTAGATTTTCTTTGGAGTGCAGGTACAGGTAGCTGTCTACAGATAGACAGTGAGGCCTAATTCAAAGACATATTGCAGTGTAGGCGATCAGTAACAGACATCAGATGTATGCTGAAAGCGGTCTCAATTTACTGGATGATTGACATGGGTATTTACAATAAGAAAGATGTAGACTATGCAGTCTATCCAAATTGCACACATGTACATTAAACATAAAGAGACAAAAGGTTAGCTTTAGAAGCCATCTTATAATTATAAAATCATCAACAAATCATTTTAATAATATACCTTTCCGCCTAAACATCTAGAAGTGCCTCTGATCTGCATAAAACCTGGCATGTCCATAAGTGTTGCCATTTTGAGAGCATATGAAAATATGTCACCTTAAAAGTGACAATCACTTCTGTGATGTAGTAGAATCAGGAACCTTTGTTGTGAATGGCTTAAACAGATATTGTGCAATTTGTGCATGTTTTTCTGACACTGTTACAGGATTGGCAGGAATTAGGAGATCCTTATCCGAGTTTAAGACAGTAAATAAAGGAGGTACAAGTAGACCTGTCCTTGATTTATCTATAAAAAGGGGCCCAACAAAAAACAGAGTGTTTTTTTCAAATGGAGAATTCACTTTCCAATAAGAGCAATCCTTATCCCAGACCACGGTGAATCTCTCGTTGTTTGAAGAGAAAATCCAGGATTGGAATCCAAATTCTCCTTTTTGAAGACCCCAGCCTGCAGGAGGAGAATCAGAAGTGTATGCCTGGGTTATACGTTCCCATATCAACATTACGGGCCAACAAGCCTCCTCATTTGCTTGTACGATGTCAGTTTCCATCTTTCACTTGATAAAAGGAAACTCTTTAACCAGAGATTGTCATCCACCACAGCAAACTATTCTGCAAAAAGTAGGACTTGTTAGCATAACTTAACATATGAGCACATTGGATACAACATTTAGTGTTTTTAGATGCAGATAAAATAGGGGATGGGTAGGAAAAAGCACCTCAATTAACTTCCTGCATTTACTAGAACCTAAATAATGAATTTAAGTGGGACGTGACGACAAACAAACAAAAAAAACACACCACACACAAAAAACATTCTCCCCCCCTCCCCCACCCACAATGAAAGGATTAAAGTTCACCTTTGGGGGAAAAAATAAATAAATGCACATATTTTTGCCCCCCCCCCCCCCCTTAAAATATCCATACCAGACCCTTATCTTATACAAGGCACAGGCTAGACTTTCATAGACCCTAGGATATCCCTAAGCAATAACTGACAATTTAGAGTGCTGCTGCGAGAAACTATGTCCACCTAGAACTACTTTGAGAAAGTATGAACTGTAAAGCAGGTGACGGCCTTACAAATCTGAACTGAGGCTTGGGGTTGGAATGCCAAAAAACCACCCAATCATATGGAGGAGTGAGCATGTAATTGTGTAAGCTCTTGAGATGGTCTTATACACCTAGCAATAGTGGATTTTGAAAGATGATGCCTTTGTGAGGCCCTGTCAGTAGGAGAAAGGGGGAGCCCGTCTTTCTGATTGAAGCTGTGGCTTTTAAATAGCTCTGACAACATCCAAACAAACAATGAAGATCAATCTCATTGTGGTGCTTAGGAGCAAGGCACAAAAAAGGGAAAGAACGTCTTTGAGATGGAAGGTTAATACCACCTTAGAAAAGGAAGGCCTTGGGTGCAAGACTACTTATCCTCGTGAAGAATCCAGAAAGGCGATTTACAAGAGAAGGCTGCTACCCCAGGAAAATGTCTAAGAGACGTTATACCCACTAAGAAGGCTACCTTTGAAGGAGAGATCATTAAAGGGGAGTTCCCAGTTAGGTTCAAAGGGTTGTTTCTGCAGGGCAGAGAGAACCAAATAAATAAAGATCCCAAGGAAGCACAGGGTGCTGAAAGGATTTTCTATGTAAATGTTTTTACAAAATAAAAAACAAAAAACAAAAAACAAAAAAAAACAAAGCCAGGTAGTTTTCAGAATAAAATGCAAAAGGCCAAAAGACTGACTATTTCTACCCTCTTTAAAAAGGATCTGTACAATTACCTTTTTTAGTCTGCTCTGGTAACATGAAGCTGCAGGGGAGAGGAAGAAGTGCTGAAAACGGCTGTGCCATAGGAGTCTATGGGTGATGTAATGGTTCCCGGAACTCCCAGCCACTGTCAAGCTCTCCATGACATGGGAACTGGAGCTGCTGGATCGTGTGACCAGTCTGGACTAAAAAATGGTAGGTATAGAGATCATTTTTACACAAGATAGGTGGCTGAAGGGAAATTTAAGAATAGTTAGTGTTAGATTTGAATTCCACGTTAAGGCCAAATTCTGGTCCCGATTGTATGAAGGCCAGAATGTAAGGCAAAGTAATGTCTGGAAAGGAAGCGCCTGTGTTCATCAAAGAAGGGTTTCCAGGAAAATTGATACCCCTGTCCCGTAAGATCTGGGTTTAAACAGCCCTGCCTTTAAAGCCACTAACTGAGAAACAGGATGGAACAGATGGCCCTCAGACAGATAGCCTGGTCTGTTTGGAAGAGACCAGGGATAATTTTCTAAAAGTTTGAGCATATCTGTGTACCAGGCTTTTCTGGGCCACTTTGGTGCAATGAGAATCGCTGGTTTCTCCTCTTGCACTTGATGAGAGGCACAAATCAAGTTGAACCGCATTCAGGTAATTACCAGAGCATCCATTGCCAGTGCTACAGGATTCTTGGCCCAAGCTACAAAACAGTGGTTGCTGAGCCTGGGAGGCAAGGATGTTCACATCTGGAGCCCCCCCATTTCAGACATAGGGGATTAAAGATGTTGGGAAAAAGGGCCCACTCCCCATGGTCCATACAGTGACGACTGAGGTAATCTGCCTTCCAAATGAAGGTTGATCACCCAACCAAAAGCCCAAAATATAGAAGGCCATCATCTAGATATCCTTAAGAGGGCAGGTAGGGTTGCAAGTACCTTTGTGAATACTCTGGGTAAAGAGGATAGGCCAATAACAGTAAAAGAAAAAATCTAAGTATTTGTATCCTACTGCAAAGCAAAAGGGAGGAGTTGGGTAAATGGGAATATGTAGCTAAGCAGCTTGCATGTCTACTGATGCTAAATATTCCCCTTGCCTCAGAGAGGCAATAACTGACCTTTTGGATTCCATGTGAAACTTTGGAAAACACAGGCATTTGTTTAGGGACCAGGACTACTACTCCCTGGGACAAGAGATGGTTCAGGGTGGTCTGCAAATCTGACTGTCCTTGAGCAGACTGTGGTTGGTTTGAGAAGAAAAACCATGGAGGGGGTAGAGTCTGAAATTCTATTTTGCACCACTTGGAAACCACCTATTGAACACATAAGTCTGCAATGTCTGTGACCCAGAGAAAGGCAAACTGTAACAGACATCCCCTTACTCTTAGGAGTGAGAGCACCCCTTCATCCTGAAGAATGCTTTGGGTTAGACTGGGTAGATTTGAGTCTTGCACCAAAAGAAAGGGCTAAGTTTTGGCTTTTGAAGATGAAGTGTGAGAAGAGCAATAGGACACTCTTCTTTTGAGGAGCTAAAGAAATGCCACTCTAGGTGAGTGACTGACTCTCACATGTTGTCAACTGGAAGCCAGGGTGCTGCACAACTCGTCTGTGAGACTCAGTAACATGCAAAATCTGGAACAATGCTGCACTCCTTGGTATCTTTATTGAAGCATTAAAATCACATCACAGGTATGACAGGAACAAGAAAGGTAACACATTTTGTGCTAAAGTCAGCGCTTACGCAAACCTAAGGTTTGCGTAAGCGCTGACTTTAGCGCAAAATGCGTTACCTTTCTTGTTCCCGTCATACCTGTTATGTGATTAAATGCTTCTTTTGGAGGAGGTAGAAGCCCCCCCGGGGAAAGAGAAGAGCGGGGTTGGAGACTGTTAACTAGTAAAACTATGTAAAAATGCCATCCCTTGAATTCTTCTTTAACAACTGAATAGGAAGCAGTCTTAGGAAGAGAATACCTGGGGCTGAGATTTGGCCAGCCCCTAATGGTAGTCAAGAATAGATGATGGTTTAGCTTAGACAGGAGAAAGGGACTAGATTTATCCCATTGAGCAATTCCTGGGAAAGGAAATTCCTGGTCTCACTACAAGAAATGCATTTTCTAGGTGCAATGGTAGACTTTCCATGTCGACTTCTACCATCAGGTCCTAAACTCTCATGCAAAAGTGGAGTTTCAGGATTCACCTGAACCTCTGTAGGGTCTGGACAGTCCTAAAGACATTGGGCCGATACAGAACAAATAACTGAGTCAGCAAGAACAAATAACTGCGTCAGCAAGATAGATTGTGTAATCGATCAATGGATAACAGGGCCTCCAATACAAAAATAATTAAGATGAATATTCCTGAGATTTTTGCAAAGTGCACTTGAAATTGCACTGGGAAGTGCAGTCCCTGTAGATCCGAGGGGGACATGCAAGGAGAAAAAAAAAAAAAAAAAGGGGGGGATTTTAGCTTGCATATGATTGGATGATAAAATCAGCAGAGCTTCCCCTCATTTTAGAACTACCCCTCAGATTTACAGCGACTGCACTCCCAAGTGCACTTTCAGTGCAATTTCAAGTGCACTTTGCACTTGTGGTGCAAAGTGGATTTGCCTTTCGTAAATAACCCCAATGAATTCCTTATTTTTTTCTGCCATCACTGATATATCTAAAACAATTAGTTCCCCCCTAACTAAATTTGGCAGACAATAATCTGCTAATCTGTAAATCATGCCAATTTGGCTAAAATAATGGACATGTTAGGATATCATGAGGGGAATTTCAAATGACCCAGAAAACTATTGCAATGGGAAAAACAAAAAAAATCAAGAAAATAAGGAACTATAGCTACCCTCCAAGTGGATGAAAGGGATTGCTTGGTTGAAAAGACAGGACATTAAGAAGGCTGCCGACCAACCAAATCCTCAAGATGGCTGCCGATGGGCCAAGCTTAATGTGAAATCTGCCTTTCAAAATGGGGTCTTCAATATGGAAGCTGTGTGATGAGTGTCTCTGATCAATAGGGTGTCTGTGGTAATGTGTCCAGTGAGGTATCCCTAAGATGGTGAATGTCCCTCAAGGTGTTGAGTGTCTCCCTGAGCTATATATATATCTACCACCAATCTAAATTCTGACCCCTCCCAGAGGCTGTAGATGGTGCCATTTGCTTACTTCTCATTGGTGAATTATGTTATTGACTATTTGTTTGCATGAGCACTAGCTCAACTTGGCCACCAGGTGGCACTCTAAGACTAGAAATCCTTAGATTCAGGTTTTCAGGGAAAGAATGAATATTATGATATTTTTAGTCTAAAATATTTAACAATGTTATTTTATTAAAAAAAAGAGTATGAAAATGTGTGAGGGTCTGGCAGCATTAATGGTGATTTTTAATCTTTTGGGATAGCAGCATCTAAAATGGTTGAAATTATACCTTGTTGTAGCTACAATTTCCCAACAATCTGTATAAAATATTGATTATACACCAAACAATTTGAATCCTTTACTATTTCCATTTCACTGTTTGAGTCTATCTGCATAATAAAACTTACACATTTCTAATGCTAAAGATAACAAAAATATGATAATATTATGACTCAGTCATTTTTAGATTATATATCTACACAAGAGATCATCTTAACTAACAAATGTTCTTGATACTTCTAGGACTATTTAGACTGGAAAAACGAGTATCAAGTTTGTTTTAGAAGATATTGCAATACATTCTTATGGTCAGGATTGAAACCACCTATAGATATTGGTAATAAGCATTACTGAGTCTGTAGATCTTCTATGAATCTCTGTAAATTGACAAGTATCCACTTATTTTAAAGTTAGCCTTTTAAAACCCATGAGATTTAAACTTATTTTGTCTAATAAAAGTCTCTAGTAACATTTTTCTCCTAATCAAGGCAAATACCTTCTTCAGTTTATCTCCAAGAAGACAATGGCCAGCTGTGTATGCAGAAACTTGTAAACAGAACCATAGCTTGTTGATTTTTCTGATTGCCCAGAACAATGCATTTACCGCCGTACAAAGATTTTGTGTACCACTAGTAATAACTGATGGTTCATTGTTTGGGAGGTAATTGTCTATCGCATGTAAAACATGTCCTTGCAATGATTTGCTCTGTACACACTTTGTTTGCAGGGCACACTATGCAAATTAAAAAGCCAGTTTGTCTGTGATAGAACTCTAAGGCCTGCTATACATGGTGTGAATTTCTTTCCTGCAACCAAAAATTCTCTTAAATCCCCCATCAACACAGACAGCGCTAATAGGGGTAATAGGGGTGTCAGCAAGTGTCTTCTCCCGGCCAGGGAAGCTGTCCCCACCGGGAGAAGATTATAGCTGCTAGCGATTAATCGCAAGAGAATCTGTCAGGCTGGTTTACCAAAGTTGATTGATAAACTTGGTACATTCAGCCTGCACATTAACTGTTTGAATCTCAGCCAATTAATGCTGAATGGGCCGAGACTTGAACCATGTATGGTGGCCTAACACTGGGAAACCTTAAACATGACCCTGTAAGATTTGATCGAAGTTAAATCTATACCAGTTCATAGTCCTAGAACGCCTATATCAACGTTTTTAATTCAGAGAGACTGACATCCAAGAACAAAGGCTAGCAACTTGGTGAAGACCTGAGGATAGACGAAGGAGAAGAACAAGAACAACAAAAACAAGAAGAGCCACAAATTGGTAATGTTGTGCAACTAAAGCAAAATGCAAGTAGCCTTGCTGTCCAAAGAAGTACACAAATCTCCTAGGAGGAGGAAAGCAGTCATTGACCAGGTAGATTCCATGCGTAATTTTTGAACCTGAAGAAAATTCAATGAGAATCTTTTGGGATTGTAAAAGCTTCACAAACTAATATATTTATATACACACACACACACACACACACACACACACACACACACACACACACACACTTTTTTTTTTTTAATAATATACATGGTTATACTTACTTGCTTGGTGCAGTGATTTTGCACAGGGCAGCCCCGATCCTCCTCTTCTCGAGTCGTCTGCTCCTCCTCTTTGCTGACTGTTTGCAAGCAGATTTTATTTATTCATGCAAAACCTTTATCCTAAAGGAAGAAAAAGAAAAAAAAAAAAAAACAAACTTTGCTGTAGCGGATTATAAATTGCAAGCTGCAGTTCGGCTTGAAAATATATTAGCAGATTTCAATAAACATTATCCTCCCCCCAGACTGACAATACTGCTCCTGTGACTATTCCTCCAGGGTTGTGTTACTGGCCAAATCACTAGGTGAAAACAGAGGAAAAAAGCCAAAAAAAAAAAAAACCAAACAGATGCTTCCACCGCATCTAATGATAGTTAAGCTGCAGTATTTTTTGATTGGGGATTTAATACCAGTTCAAGCCAAAGGGTCCTCCATAGGTATACTGAAACGAGGCCCATTCTGGATATTTTGTGGATTGTATCTGCCAATCCATCTAGACCAGGGCTCTTAAACTGGTGGGCCTCCAGCTGTTGCAGAACTACAAATCCCATGAGGCATTGCAAGGCTGACAGTTACAAGCATGACAGGACTTGTAGTTCTGCAACAGCTGGAGGGCCACCAGTTAGATCCCTGATCTACACAATAGCACAGGGCCACAGGTAGAAGCTCCAGATGTTGGCCTCAAGAAGGATCCTCAAGTAGAGAAGCAGGATTCCAAGACATGGCCTTGGACCATAAGAAAATAAGGCACTACACCAGCACACCCTAGTATAGTAATAATCTTATCCTTATGAAATGACATGCATCACATAGCTACATCAATACACATCTGTAATATACAGTTCTAGTCTATGTAGCAGCCACAAAAAAAATGCTATACAGTATTACCTGTCAGGGTAGAAATATAGAAAGCTGCCAGGGCGGCACAGTGGTGTAGTGGATAGCACTTTTGCCTAGCAGTAAGAAGGGTTGCTGGTTCGAATCTCAACCATGACACTACCTGCCTGGAGTTTGCATTTTCTCCCTGTGCCTGCGTGGGTTTCCTCCGGGTACTCCAGTTTACTCCCACACTCCAAAGACATGCTGGTAGGTTAATTGGATCCTGTCTAAATTGTCCCTAGTATGTATGAATGCGAGTTAGGGACCTTAGATTGTAAGTTCCTTGAGGGTAGGGACTGATGTATATGTACAATGTATAAATTGACGGCGCTATACAAGTACCTGAAATAAATTTTAAAAATAAATAAATTACGCACTTATTTTTAAAGGTGTATGCTGGGGGACGGTCATGCTTACTGTTGCTTTGCTAGTTGGTCACTAGCTCACTAAGTAATGAAACACAGAACATCTCAAATGTTCAAATCCAGACACTTGATACTCACACACTAGTTTCCAAGCCATTGACTTCAAAAGTCCTGAACAAGAAAGTCTTGCATCTTCAATAAACAAGCCAGCAGTGGTGGCTCCAATGTTTTACTGTGATTGAAAAGAACCAAAGTGTTTTTCCAGCCAGCTAGTCTTGGATAGACTGATGAAGATCTAGAATTCCTGTCAGGTTTTTGCTGATATACGGAGCTCTGTTAGAGAGATTTACATCACTTCCTGTCCTCCTAATAGGGAGATCGCCAAACTGAGAAAAAAACAGGAAACAGGAAAAAATAAATAAAAATTGTAAATATTATATAGCAAAATAGCCTCAGACGCCTCTCCAAAAATCATATATTGAAAAAAAAAAAAAAAAAGTTTATACATGCTACAAAAAAAACGCTTTATTTGGCTGAGGACCCAAATGTAAGTCTCTCATTTGGGACACATCTGATCTCATATGGGAATTGTGATCTCTTATGGAACCGGAGCAGCATTATTTCACTTTATGGTGCTATAATTGTCTTTCCTTTTTGGATGCTGTATTTTCTAATGTTATCAGTGTTTAAGCTGGGGAACAGGTAGCGGGTACAAAGCTCCCTGGGATAAGCAGTCTCACAGGCACAGATACCAAATCCAGGAAGGCAGTGACAAAACAGTGCAGTGTTTATTAGTGATATTTACAAGGTCTATATACAGGTGCTTTACAGTGTCTCAGAAAACAAACAGGAACAAAAATACCAAAACCTAGCCGTGTCTCTGCACTAACTATACAAAATACAGGCCCTAAGGCTTCATGCACACGAGACGCCGGTGCAAACTCTGCTGAACACGTTTTAGAAATGCCATTTTGCTGCATTTGTATGCCGCGTTTAGCTGCATTTTACCGTGTTTGCGTCTAGAAGCCTCTGCAGAGCAGAGAATGACATTTTGCAACCCAACTTGGGGGGCCCGTATCACAGGGCCACTTGGAGCTAGGAACCCCAAATGCAAACACAGTGCAACTTGCACTACAACATATTCAAAGCTGGGGTTCCTAGCACCAAGTGACCCCGAGATATGGGGCCCCAAAAATCAGAGAATGACATTTTGCGACCACAATTTGGGGCCCCGTATCTTGGGGCCACTTGGTCCTAGGAACCCCAAATTTGGATATGTTGTAGTGCTCCACTGTGTTTGCACACCAAATGTGGGGTTCCTAGCACTAAGTGACCCCAAGATATGGGGCCCCAAATTAGAGTCGCAAAATGTCATTCTCTGCTGCAGTTTACCATCATATTTCTGTGTTTTCTGGTCCAAAAAATATGGTTCCTTTAAAAACAATTAAAAACGCAAACGCAGCTAAACGCGGTACCGGCATTTAGCCACGTTTGGCGTCTGAAAGTGAAAAACTTTTGCGTTTGAACCCATTTTTTTGCTTCTGGAAAAAGGAGGTTAAACACAACTGCCTGTACATGGACACATAGGATAATATTGAATGAGTTCAGGGGCAGTTGAAAAAAAAGTGTCCAACTGCCTCTGAACGCGCGTTTAACAGCGTCTCGTGTGCATGAGGCCTAACAGGCTGAGCAAGTCTACAGCTTGTCAACCCCCACATATACAACTTGTTAGCTTTTACCAACCTCTTGCTCTCACAGACAGGCTTTGTCTGGCTGTCTGTCTCAGGTTAGCATAAATTGGCCTGGGGGGAGAGGACCAAGATCCAAACTGGATCGTGGATCAGAGATCCCTGAACGTGTATGAGAGGAGCCTGGGAGATGTATAAACCCTGAACAGGACTTTTCCCGACTCTCTGGGACACCCTGCTACAAGCTACAATCCCCTTTGGAAGATTTGACTTTCCACTAGGATCAATATACAGTTGCTTTTCATGTGCCCTCTAGATTTACTTCTTAAGCTTTAAAGCAGCAAAGGTGGCAAATTTGATGGCTACAACATCTGTACAAGCAATGCATTTGCCTTACATGAAGATTTTCTGTATGTTGGATAACTCATTGGATATTGATATTTGAAAAAAAAGACATGAAATATAAGGAGGGTTTAACAAAATTTAGAATGAACATCCATGGTTTTCATCAATGACCCCCCCCCCCCCTTTCTGATGTTTTGGGGTCTTGAGTCAAGTGACTTTTGTTCTACATTTCTTTACAGCCACCCTTCTTCATTGCTCTTCTACACCCACCATCCTCTTTAATTGTATGGTAATATCTTCAGAGATTCTGTTGCGGCAAGATACACTATATTACCAAAAGTATTGAGACACCTATCTTTACACGCACATGAGTTTTAATGGCATCCCAGTCTTAGTCCCTAATGTTTAATAATGAGCTGGCCCACCCTTTGCAGCTGTAACAGCCTCAACTCCTTCTGGAAAGGCTGACCACAAGTTTTGGGAGTGCGTCTATGGGAATGTTTGACCATTCTTGCAAAAGTGCATTTGTGAGGTCAGGCACTGATGTTGGACGAGAAGGCCTGGCTCGCAGTCTCCCCTCTATTTCACCCCAAAGTTGACTAGAGATATGTAATTATTCCCACGCTATCAATGTAAACAACTGAACTGATGGGAAAAGCTGCCTGCATCGAATCGGGTACAAACCAGACCTTGGGGATGAATAGTAGTATGAGTGGGTGGTGCTGCGCTAATCATGAGTGCACTAGCTAGAAATTAAATATTTATTTTGTGACTTGCATTGTAATGTGCATCAACAAAGTATAAATTCCACTTAAGTGATAGATGACATTAGCCATATAGAACTAAATACTCATATGGCAACAAATCATAAACGTGAAAAAATAATCATCAGTAACCACATAATAAATAAATAGATCTCACCGTATAAATATGACTAAATAGCAGTATTGTGAAAGTGTCAACTATTAATAAAGTGCATATTGCAATAAAACAGGTGGTTTACACTGTGTAAAAAATATGCAACACATAAAGTGACAATGTGCAGCAGTGCATCCAAACAAATTCAGCATCAATGTCCAAAAAATTCAGAGTGCTACAACATAAAATCCTTCTTTTTAAATGGGACAGCAACGTCCTGACATGCATTAGTTGCAGTGTAGTGCTCAAAATAGATCACATAGTGCACATCTTCGCTTGAATCCATAGGAGGATATCCCCAAAGTTTATTGGTCATATGCATTTGCCCTATTACCCTAAGGTAAGGGGCCACTACCCACTTGTGTGTTTGAACACGAAGATGTGCACTATCACACATGTGATCCATTTTGAGCACTACACTGCAACTAATGCATGTCAGGACGTTGCTGTCACATTTAAAAAGAAGGATTTTATGTTGTAGCACTCTGAATTTTTTGGACATTGATGCTGAATTTGTTTGGATGCACTGCTGCACATTGTCACTTTATGTGTTGCATGTTTTTTTTACACAGTGTAAACCACCTGTTTTATTGCAATATGCACTTTATTAATAGTCTACACTTTCACAATACTGCTATTTAGTCATATTTATACGGTGAGATCTATTTATTTATTTATTATGTGGTTACTGATGATTATTTTTTCACGTTTATGATTTGTTGCCATATGAGTATTTAGATCTATATGGCTAATGTCATCTATCACTTAAGTGGAATTTATACTTTGTTGATGCACATTACAATGCAAGTCACAAAATATATATTTAATTTCTAGCTAGTGCACTCAGGATTAGCGCAGCACCACCCACTCATACTACTATTCACCCCAAAGTTGTTCTATCAGGTTGAGGTCAGGACTCTGTGCAGAACAGTCACATTCCTCCACCCCAAATTTGTTCAGAAGGCAGCTGACAGGCGATATGTTGTAAGCAGAAGAGAGATTTAGACTGACACTTTGCTGATATCTTGCATTCTGTTGAAATTCTCCTGCACTAAGGATGCCCACATGCAGTCCCTGCTTACCAAATTGGATACAAGCGTACTGCCTGTACCTACCTATCAGCAGCCTTGAGCACAGTGTTCTGCTAGAATTACAGCATAGCGAGTGAGAATTATTTTAGCACAGTGCACCGATATATTAGTATTACAGCACAATGCGCAGGTGCATATTATAGCACAATGTACTACATTGATATTACAGTCCTTTCCTTTTTTTCTCTCTTTTTGTAATCTGTAATTGGTAATCTTTTCTATTTCCCCTCCTCGGAGTACCTTTTTGGGGGAAAAATCTTCTCTTTACATGGAAGGTATTAAATATGCCTTTGGGAAATTGTTGTGGATCTGTTATCTCAGTTTTTTTTAGGATCTTATTATATTTGTAATGCCCTTTTGTTTATAGAAATCCATATAAACTTCTGTTTGAAATTGGGCTTGTTGGGCGCTCTAGAACTCCATCTAGTGGTAAGATCTATGTAGTACGCATATGTTATTACCTTTAGTTTACTCTGCTGTATTGATTAATTAAATAGGGATTTATGGCCTTCCTTGCAGGACAGTCCTGTGGAGACCTATAGTTCCCCCTTGTGCTCCCCTGGCAAAACACTCCCTTGGGATGTTCTTTAACACTGTAAGGAAACATCCCACACTCCGCTTGAGTGCTTTCGTCATATACAGCTTCCTCCCAGTCTGAATATAGATATCAGATATTCCAACCACTATCAACAAACAAGGCAATACTCATTTGGTTGCTGAACATGGACTGAACTGATTTATTTGAGATCTCACATAAATATATACAGCAGGCTAACAATACAAACTGTAAACAGAAACATAATTAACATGAGCTAGTTATCTAATAATTTACCCAGACTTGGTGACACAGAGATATAACCTTTCATGGTAGACTTGGCGTCTCCTCACTCACAACTTACAATACCCATAAGTAGAAACACATCCCCCAGTAGGTTTGCTAGGAGACAAAGGTGTGTTAATAAGCACAATAAACTATCTGTCCACTGAGTCCCAAGCTGGCAGAGACCATCATGGCCTCCTTAACCGGTTCCAGACCAGCCGCCGCAGTTATACTGCGGCAGGTTGGCACGGCTGTGCGAATCGTCGTAACTTTACGTCACGTGCGCGCCCCTCGCCGACTGCGACCATCGGATTCGATCAGGAACCGATTAATCCCCAGGCCCATGATATCTGGCCTGGACCTGGTGATCGGTCCTGACGAATGAGATCCTTCCCCTGTCTATGTAACTGTAAACACTGACAGGGGAAGTGATGTCATCTCTCCTCGTGTCGGTCTTTTCCGTTCCAGACTGAGTTGCACAACACTACACTGACACCAGGTCACATAGGCACACAATTCACCCCTCGATCACCCCCCCCCCACACAGTTAACCCCTTCACCACCTGTCACCGTATCACGCAGTACAGCATCCAGATTTTTTTTGATTGCTGTACTGTGTCATTAGTGACATTAATCAGTGTTAGGGTAATTAGTCTTAGGCCCAGATAGGTCTAGGGACCCCTCCAATAAAGGTTTAAAACCTCGATTACCCCCCCGTCACCTGTGATAACTGTATAAGTGTCACGGGTGACGCAGTTTAGCCAGATTGTTTTTTTTTTCAGCATCAGGACACCCACCGTATTTTTACCCAATAAAAGGTTTAACCCCCTGATCACCCGGTGGGTGATCAAACTTAGGTTTAAGTGTGAGATAGGGTCTGCATCGCCCCAGGCAGCGTTAGATCAGCGTCAGACCCCCCCTAACCCCCCCCCCAATAGGGGTTTAACCCCTTGATCCCCCCCGTCACCAGTGATCACTGTATAAGTGTCATGGGTGACACAGTTTAGCTAGATTTTTTTTTTATAGTGTCAGGGCACCCGCAGTATTTTACCCAATAAAGGTTTAACCCCCAGATCGGTTCGCAGATCGCAGTGTGAACTGTGAATTTGGACAGGAAACGGATCGCATGGGTGTTCACAGTGCAGGGAAAAAAAGGTTCCTGCATCTTTTTCCTGCGAATCCAATGCAAGTTCAGCCATACAACTGTAAGGCTGAATTCGCATTGCACAGATATCGCATGTGATCCGCAATGCAGTGCAAATCACATGCAATGTCTGATATCGCATATGTGTGAACCCAGGCTTAAAGTGTAAGTAACCCATTAGGTTTTTCCTGCTATAGGAGAGATTCTCTCTTGGTTTCTGCCCCAGTTAAAATTGCTTTAGCAGATAGAAAGTTATAGAAAATATGCTGCAGATATCCAGAATGCAATAAAAGCGGAGTTCCACCCATAAAAAAAGTCAGCAGCTACAAAAAGTGACACTCACCTGTCCCACGGTCCAGCGATGCGAGCGTACAAAGCCTCGCTCCTCTCCACCCTCCTCGACGGCGGCATTGTGGCTGTGGGCGCCTGGCTGCGGCTTCACAGCCAGGCACGCACTGCGCATGCGCGAGCCACGCTGCATGCGGTGATTGGCCGGGCAATCTTCTGGGACCTGTAACGTGTCCCAGAAGATTGCAAGGAGGGAGGGGAAGAGGTGAACTTCCTTCCGGTTCAGCGGAGTCCCAGGAGGAAGTGGGAGCTGGATGCCCCTAAAAAGAGAGAGTATCCACTCCCCCACCCAAAAAAAATGACATGCCAAATGTGGCATGTCAGGGGGTCACCTTCACTTAACCACTTCAGCCCCGGAAGGATTTACCCCCTTCCTGACCAGAGCACTTTTTACAATTTGGCACTGTGTCGCTTTAACTGCTAATTGCACGGTCATGCAATGCTGTACTCAAACAAAATTTGCTTCCTTTTCTTCCCACAAACAGAGCTTTCTTTTGATGGTATTTGATCACCTCTGCGGTTTTTATTTTTTGCGCTATAAACGGAAAAAGACCGAAAATTTTGAATAAAAAAAAAAAAAAAAAAAAAAAAAAAAAGATATTTTCTAATTTTTGTTATAAAAAAAATCCAATAAACTCAATTTTAGTCATACATTTAGGCCAAAATCTATTCGGCCACGTCTTTGGTAAAAAAAAAAAGTCAATAAGCGTATATTTATTGGTTTGCGCAAAAGTTATAGTGTCTACAAACTAGGGTACATTTTCTGGAATTTACACAGCTTTTAGTGTATGACTGCCTATGTCATTTCTTGAGGTACTAAAAATGGCAGGGCAGTACAAACCCCCCCCAAATGACCCCATTTTGGAAAGTAGACACCCCAAGCTATTTGCTGAGAGGCATGTTGAGTCCATGGAATATTTTATATTTTGACACAAGTTGCAGGAAAGTGACAATTTTTTTTTTTGCACAAAGTTGTCACTAAATGATATATTGCTCACACAGGCCATGGACATATGTGGAATTTCACCCCAAAATACATTTAGCTGCTTCTCCTGAGTATGGGGATACCACGAGTGGGACTTTTTGGGAGCCTAGCCGTGTACGGGGCCCCGAAAACCAATCACCGCCTTCAGGATTTCTAAGGGCGTAAATTTTTGATTTCACTCTTCACTGCCTATCACAGTTTCGGAGGCCATGGAATGCCCAGGTGGCACAACTCCCCCCCCCCCCCCCAATGACCCCATTTTGGAAAGTAGACACCCCAAGCTATTTGCTGAGAGGCATGGTGAGTATTTTGCAGCTCTCATTTGTTTTTGAAAATAAAGACAAGGAAAAAACTTTTTTTTTTCCTTTTTTCAATTTTTAAATCTTTGCGACAAAAAGTGAGGTCTGCAAAATACTCACTATACCTCTCACCAAATAGCTTGGGGTGTCTACTTTCCAAAATTGGGTCATTTTGGGGGGGGGGGTTTGTTCCACCTGGGCATTCCATGGCCTTTGAAACTGTGAAAGCCTGAAGGCGGTGCTTGGTTTTCGGGGTCCCGTACGCGGCTAGGCTCCCAAAAAGTCTCACACATGTGGTATCCCCGTACTCAGGAGAAGCAAAAGAATGTATTTTGGGGTGTAATTTCACATATTCCCATGGCATGTTTGAGCAATATATCATTTAGTGACAACTTTGTGCAAAAAAAAAAAAAAAAAAAATTTGTCTTTTTCCCGCAACTTGTGTCACAATATAAAATATTCCATGGACTCGACATGCCTCTCAGCAAATAGCTTGGGGTGTCTACTTTCCATAATGGGGTCATTTGGGGGAGTTTTGAACTGTCCTGGCATTTTATGCACAACATTTAGAAGCTTATGTCACACATCACCCACTCTTCTAACCACTTGAAGACAAAGCCCTTTCTGACACTTTTTGTTTACATGGAAAAATTATTTTTTTTGCAAGAAAATTACTTTGAACCCCCAAACATTATAGATTTTTTTAAAGAAAATGCCCTACAGATTAAAATGGTGGGTGTTTCATTTTTTTTTTTTCACACAGTATTTGCGCAGCGATTTTTCAAACGCATTTTTTTGGGAAAAAACACACTTTTTTTTAAATTTTAATGCACTAAAACACACTATATTGCCCAAATGTTTGATGAAATAAAAAAGATGATCTTAGGCCGAGTACATGGATACCAAACATGACATGCTTTAAAATTGCGCACAAACTAAATACATTTTTAAAAGCCTTTAAAAGCCTTTACAGGTTCCCACTTTAGATTTACAGAGGAGGTCTACTGCTAAAATTACTGCCTTCAATCTGACCTTCGCGGTGATACCTCACATGCATGGTGCAACTGCTGTTTACATTTGACGCCAGACCGACGCTTGCGTTCGCCTTAGCGCGGGAGCAGGGGGGGACAGGGGGTGCTTTTTTTTTTTTCTTTATTATTTTTTTGTTTTTTTATCTTATTTTTAAACTGTTCCTTTCATTTTTTTTTATCATTTTTATTGTTATCTCAGGGAATGTAAATATCCCCTATGATAGCAATAGGTAGTGACAGGTACTCTTTTTTTGAAAAAATTGGGGTCTATTAGACTCTAGATCTCTCCCCTGCCCTCAAAGCATCTGACCACACCAAGATCGGTGTGATAAAATGCTTTCCCAATTTCCCAATGGCGCTGTTTACATCCGGCAAAATCTAAGTCATGAAATGCTCATAGCTTCTGGTTTCTTAGGCCATAGAGATGTTTGGAGCCACTCTGGTCTCTAATCATCTCTATGGTCAGCTGGCTGAATCACCGGCTGCATTCTCAGGTTCCCTATTGAGACAGGAGAGCCAGAGAAAAAAAAAAAAACACGGAAGATGGTGGGGGGGCATTCCCTCCCACTGCTTGTAAAAGCAGTCTAGAGGCTAATTAGCCGCTAGGATTGCTTTTACATGAAAGCCGACCGCTGGCTGAAAAGAATGATCCCAAGATGATACCTAAACCTGCAGGCATCATTCTGGTATAACCACTAAAAGTCG
Organism: Lithobates clamitans; assembly: GCA_037952925.1. NCBI lineage: Eukaryota > Metazoa > Chordata > Amphibia > Anura > Ranidae > Lithobates > Lithobates clamitans. Next base: position 3,066,538 of record JBBGZY010000255.1, on the reverse strand, counting down.
TGAATGGCGTACCTGAAGACAAAAAAATGGTTTTCAATAAAACACAGTAAACGGTAAAGTATAAAAAATTGCATACCTGAAAAACAAACCTGATAAAACATAACAATAAAACAGAGACAGAGACAGAGAGAGAGAACAACTGTGTTTGTCTTCTTGGTGGCAGCGGGACACTACTTGTGCTTGCCACCTCACCAGCTTGAACTGCACTTATGGGACTCGCCACGTCACCAAGTGTTACTGCAGTGCTGATTTGACTACGACCGGGGTGTACTAGGCCACTGGTACTTGCCAGTTCCCCAAAACGCTACCAAAAAAACTGTTAGCGATCGCAGGGATCAGGCCTGACTCTGCGAATGCTGCAGTTATGTGTTTAGTGTTTTGTAAGTGAAAGTGATCGATCGATACTGCACTTGGGTGGGCTGGGACCGGGCGGAGGGGCAAAACGCAGGTGCTAGCAGGTATCTGGGCTGATCCCGCTAACACTGCGTTTTTGGGAACCCTAAACTGCTGGGGACGCTAGTATAGATCTGATCGGATCAGATATTGATCCATTCAGATACTATACCACTAAGGGAGGTGTACGGTGCGTGCGTGGGTGTTAGCGGTACTGGCGCTAACCTGACGCTGCTTGGGGCTGGTGCTTGCCAGTTCACCAAAACGCTACAAAAAAAAACCTTAGTTAGACTTACCGGTGACGGTATTTCTACGAGCCTTTCAGGACAGCACCTTGGAGAGAGCGTAGCTCCACCTCTTAGACAGGAAACACTGCGTGACAACGCCCCTTTAAAAAGCAGCTGCTTCCACCATGCCATCAGTTGTTACCGAGAAATCCTCCGACATGCTGGAAAATATAATCAGACAATTACCAGGTCCTATAATTATACTTTACATATGATAACCAAGGGAGGGAAGTAGGCTGCTGTCCTGAAAGGCTCGTAGAAATACCGTCACCGGTAAGTCTAACTAAGGTTTTCTCCCTTCGCCTTTCAGGACAGCACCTTGGAGAGGATAACCGAGAAACTTACTTCAGGGTGGGACTACTGCCTGCAAAACCTTCCTACCAAATGATTGGTCCGAGGCTGATAGTAGATCCAAGCGGTAGTGCCTTATGAAGGTCGAAAAACTGGACCATGTGGCAGCCTTGCAGATTTGCTCAGGAGATGCCCCAGCCCTTTCTGCCCATGATGCCGCTACTGCTCGAGTAGAATGAGGTAATACGCCTTCCGGAGGTTCCAGACCCAAAGATATGTATGCCTCTTTGATGGCCTGCTTTAACCATCTTCCAAGGGTGCTTTTGGAAGCTTTACCTCCTTTGTGAGTACCTTCCATTAAAACAAAGAGTGAGGATGACTTTCTGATTTCCTTTGTTCTTTCCAGATATTTAAGCAGGCACCTCCTGACATCAAGGGTATGGAAAGCTTCTTCTCCTGCTCCCGAAGGTAAAGGACAAAAAGTAGGGAGAATGATTTCCTGTGTACGGTGAAAAACTGAAGCCACCTTTGGTAGAAATGCTGGATCCGTCCTTAAGACTACCCTATCCTGTAGACATCTCATGAAGGGCTCTTTAATTGAAAGGGCTTGTAACTCACTAGTTCTACGTGCGGAAGTTACTGCTACCAATAAAATAGTCTTTAACGTCAAGAAACGTAATGATGCTTCTTCTATGGGTTCAAACGGTGCCATAGTTAGACCCTGAAGAACTAAAGATAAATCCCATTTGGGAAAACTAACAACAGGTCTAGGCTTTACTTTTGCCATTGCCCTAAAAAATCTGATTATTAAAAGGTTCCCCTGACAGGGTTCTTTCCAAAAAAACTGATAAAGCAGCTACCTGCGTCTTGAGCGTACTTGCTGCTAACCCCTTCTCCAATCCCTCTTGAAGAAATTCCAAAACTGAAAATGTGGTACGAAAATCAAAGTTTTTACTGGAACACCAAGAATTATAGATCTTCCAGACTTTAAAGTAAATGTCTCTCGTCACTTTTTTTCTACTTGCAAGAAGGGTAGAAATAAGCCTCTCTGATAAACCCTTCCGTCTTAAGATTTGTTCTTCAGAAACCAAGCTGTTAGTTTGAGGTAAGCTGGATCTGGATGGAGAATTCGGCCCTGACTCAACAGGTCTGTCCTGATTGGTAATCTCCAAGCAGGTTTCACTGAGAGGTTCATCAAGGTTGAAAACCAGGGTCTTTTTGGCCAATAAGGAGCTATTAATATTAGCTCCGTGGACTCCAATCTGAATTTGGCTAACACCTTTGGTGTCAGTTGGAACGGGGGAAAAGCGTAGGACAGATGGAAGTCCCATTTGTGAGCTAACGCATCTACTCCGAGAGCTTGATCCTGTCTCTGAAGAGAGAAGAAGACTGGTATTTTTGCATTTTCCTCTTTTGCAAAGAGGTCCACTTGGGGATGACCCCAACTCTTGGAAATCTTTTCGAATAATTCCTGATTGAGAGACCACTCTGCTTCCCTTATTTCTTTCCTGCTGAGGAGATCTGCTAAGGTGTTTTCCGTCCCCTTTAGATGGACTGCTGATAGAGAGGCCACATTGTTCTCTGCCCATCTTAGGATCTGATGCGCTAGACCCATTAGGGTTTTGCTTTTTGTGCCCCCTTGCTTTGTTAAATATAATACTGTCGTCATATTGTCTGACAATATTTGGACATGTTGATTCACTAGAAATTCCTGGAGGGAGAGGAGGCTTAAGTGAACAGCCTTTAACTCTCTCCAATTTGAAGATCTTCTTGCTTCTGGTTTGGTCCAAACTCCCTGAACCGTTTTTTCTTCCAGATGAGCTCCCCATCCCCAGGCGCTGGCATCTGTAGTCAGCCTTCTGGTTACCGGAAAGACCCAAGGAAGCCCTTTTGAAACGTTTCCTAGGTTCCTCCACCACCAGAGAGACCTTTTTGCTCTTGCCCCCAAGTTGAATTTCTTCTCCAGAGGTTCCTGGTATGACCAATTCATCAGGATATCCGATTGCAGAGGACGGGAATGCAACCTGGCCCACTGTACCGAAGGAATTGCTGCTGTCAACAGACCCAGAGCAGACATGGCTTGTCTTACAGAGATCTCTGCGATGGATTGAAGTGTTATCAGGGTCAACTGCATCTTCTCTATTTTCTCCTGGGGTAGAAAAATTCTCTGTTCTATCGAGTCTATTTCGTACCCCAGAAACCTTACCCTTTGAGATGGAATTAAGTTTGACTTCTGAAGATTGAGAAGCCATCCCAAACCTCTTAAATGTGTTTGAACTGTCTGTAGGTTGACCTCTACTTGACCCCTTGAGTCTGCAAACAGTAGCAGATCGTCCAAATAGGGTACTATTGAAATCCCCTTCAGTCTCAGGGGCTCCAAAGATTCCGCCATCACTTTTGTGAATACCCTGGGAGAAGAGGAAAGACCGAAAGGCAGAGCCCGAAACTGCAGGTGCCAAATCTCCCCTCCCCCCAGATTGACTGCAAGACGCAGGAACCTTTGTGATGGGGGCGCTATTGGTATATGGAGATAGGCATCTCTCAAATCGATGGAAGCCATATGACATTTGGGGGTTAGCAAGTTCCTTACTGAGAAAATCGTATCCATCCTGAATTTTTTGTATTTTATGGATCGATTTAGAACCTTTAAATTGAGAATCAGGCGGAACTTTCCTGATGGCTTTTTGACCATAAAAATGTGGGAGTAAAACCCCTTCCCCTCTTGATCTTTCGGAACCTGGGAAATGACCTTCTGTTGCATCAGTTCCTGTTCCTGAGACTTCATGGCCAGAGCCTTTTCCCGATCCTTTGGCAGGTTTGTGATGTAAAACCGACTTGGGGGGCTTTGTGAGAATTCCAATTGATAACCCTTTTTGATTAACCCCAGAACAAAAGGACTCTTTGTTGTTTTTTCCCAGATTGGTAAGAAGTCCTGTAGTCTCCCCCCTACTAGATGGTCATTGTTTTTTAGGGGTTTGTTCTGGGGTTCTAAAGAGTACCCCACCTCTACCTCTTCCTCTCTGAGAAGACCAGGGTCTCTTCTGTGTGTGGTCCTTTTCCTTATCGGTTTGTCGAAAAGGACGAAAATTTTTCCTCTGCTGTACCGTTTTCTTCTTCTGTGGGAAAGCTTTCTTCTTGTCTGCTGTCCTGTCAAGGACAGTCTCTAGTTCTGGTCCAAACATCAGGTCTCCTGAAAAGGGAATTCCGCACAGTTTTACTTTAGATGCTGAATCCCCTGACCAGGTCTTTAGCCAGAGTGCTCTTCTTGCTGAGTTAACAAGCGCAGAGGACCTGGCTGACATCCTGATAGATTCTGCAGAGGCATCTGCCATATATTTTACTGCCTTAAGCAGGGTAGGGAAGGACTCCAATAAGTCTTTTCTGGAGGTACCTGCCACAACATGATTTTTAAGTTGCTCTAACCAGCACTCCAGATTCCTAGCCACAACCGTAGCCGCCATTGCTGGCTTAAGATTAGCTAGAGATGAGTCCCAGGCTTTCTTCAGTAGCCCATCTGCCCTCTTATCCATAGCATCTTTGAGAATACCCATGTCCTCAAAAGCTAAATCAGTCTTCCTAGATACTTGAGAAAAGGCAGCGTCTATTTTTGGTTTTTTATTCCACAATAGTTCCTCATTCTCCTCAAAAGGAAAACTCCTTTTGAGGGTTTTAGAAAAAAACTGTCCTCTCTCTGGGTTCTTCCATTCCTTTTTAATAGTGTCTGTTAACACTTTATGCACAGGGAACACCCTGTGTTTAATTTCCTCCAGCCCCAGGTACATCTTGTCATGCACAGACAGCTGAGCCTTTTCTTCCTGGATCTCCAGGGTAGTATAAATTGCCTTGAGTAATTCATCCACCTCCTCAAGTGACAGCTTATATCTAGATGATCTTGACTCTTCTTCCACCTCCTCCTCCTCAGAATCAATGGTTGAGGGTGGAATGCTTTCCCTTTCCTCCTCCGACTCACTTTCCACCTGTCTGGAAGTGGGCTGAGGGAAACTGGAGTGAGAACTCTGCTCTTGGCTGGAACTCTGGCCGTGCTTTACAAGGGAACGCACTGTCCCTAGGGCCTCTGCTAACTCCTTCCTCACAGAAGATAAGAGCTCTTTGCACTCTTGTGAGGATTCTTCTTTTACTAAATCCACAATGCAGGATTTGCACAGTGGTTTGGGCCAAGAGTCCCTTAAAGGATTTTTGCATGAGGGGCACTTTCTCCCTGTTCTCTCTGATTTGGCAGTAGCTTTCTGAAACAGAGAAACAAGAAAAACCCAGGTCCTTTAGAACTAAGGCTTCAGAGAAAAGTAGTACCTCCAGCCAACACCCTAAGTGCCCAGAGTCTCACTCCTTTGCTGAACTGCTAATGGAAACTGTTACCCCATAGCAGACAGCAGCAGGTTTTGAATAACCACATCAAAGATAAAACACCCAGTGATATAAAAGGAAAGAGGTGCCACCGCACCTCTCCTACCTGGGCCTGGCCGGGAACCTGGGCGCCTGCATCCGCCATTGCTGCTGACGATTCCGCTGTCTCCATAGTGCAATCCGCAGCTGCTGCACTGTGTACTAGGCTCCATGTGCCAAACAAAAGGAAGTCCCGGCCAGAGGACCCGCCCCTTCCTCCTGCGTTCCAGCAGCAGGAACCAATCGCTGCTACGCCCCGCCGGAAGTATCCGCCCACCGGAACTGACATCACCTGCTGTCCGGGATTCGGCGCCGCCATGCAGAGGCCTGGCATGGACGCTCTTACTGAGCACAACCGCGGCCCCCCGAACACCCCGGGTGGAAAACTTCCGGCAGACCATTACTCCTGTGAGCCGGAGAAGGAAGGGACACCGGAGCACCCTCCTCACGTAAGGGAAGGAGCTGGGTTGGTCTGAGTACCCAAACGTGGAGGTCCTGCCAAAACCCTCTCCTTGGAGAGAGCGCAGCCCCTCTGGTTCCCCAAGCAGTGCTTCCACCATGGCGGAGGAAACACTAAAACTGATGGCATGGTGGAAGCAGCTGCTTTTTAAAGGGGCGTTGTCACGCAGTGTTTCCTGTCTAAGAGGTGGAGCTACGCTCTCTCCAAGGTGCTGTCCTGAAAGGCGAAGGGAGAAAAACTGTTAGCGATCGCAGGGATCAGGCCTGACTCTGCGAATGCTGCAGTTATGCGTTTAGTGTTTTGTAAGTGACAGTGATCAATCGATACTGCACTTGGGTGGGCTGGACTGGGCCGGGCAAAACGCAGGTGCTAGCAGGTATCTGGGATGATCCCGCTAACACTGCGTTTTTGGGAACCCTAAACTGCTGGGGACGCTAGTATAAATCTGATCAGATCAGATATTGATCCGTTCAGATACTATACCACTAAGGGAGGCGTATGCTGCGTGCGTGGGTGTTAGCGGTACTGGCGCTAACCTGACGCTGCCTGGGGCGACGCAGACCCTATCTGACCCTACCACATGTGAGGTATCGTTGCGATCGTTAGAGCGAGTGCAATCATTCTAGTGTAAGACCTCCTCTGTAACTCTAAACTGGTAACCAGTAAAAAAAATGTAACCGTTGCCTATGGAGATTTTTAAGTACCGTAGTTTATCGCCATGCCATGCCCGCAGATTTCAAGCAAGACCTGTTAGGTATCTGTTTACTCAGCGTAACATCTTTCACATTATACAAAAAAATTGTGCTAACTCTACCGTTTTGTTTTTTCATTCATTAAAGTACATTTTTTCCCAAAAAATTGTGTTTGAAAGACCGCTGCCCAAATACAGTGCGACATTAAATATTGCAACAACATTTTATTCTCTAGGGCAGGGATCTGCAATTAGTGGACCTCCAGCTGTTGCAAAACTACAAGTCCCATCATGCCTCTGCCTCTGGGTATCCTGCTTGTGGCTGTCAGAGTCTTGCTATGCACGATGGGACTTGTAGTTCTGCAACAGCTGGAGGTCCGCTAATTGCATATCCCTGCTCTAGGGCCTCTGCTAAAAATAAAATATATAATATTTCTAGCAAAAAATACAGATTTTTACTTGTAAACAACAAATGTCAGAAAAAGTCAGGGTCAGCAAGTGGTTAAAGTCTGGTACACATGTAATTACTTTTTCATTTAACCCAGCGGGCTGAACGAAAAAAAAAAAAAACTGGAGGAGGTCACTGTACTAACTACTGTACTAACTCTGGGGCCTGAGACGTGTCCCAGAAGATTGCAGGGAGGGAGGGGGTCGCATAGGGGGAGAGGAGGAGTCGCCTAGGTGGCCAGAAGGCGGAAGTGGGACAGGAAGTCCCGGGGGGCACAGTGGTGTAGTGGATAGCACTTTCACCTAGCAGGAAGAAGGGTTGCTGGTTCAAATCCCAACCAAAACAATACCTGCCTGGAGTTTGCATGTTCTCCCTGTGCCTGTGTGGGTTTCCTCTGGGTACCCCGGTTTCCTTCCACACACCAAAGACATGCTGGTAGGTTAATTGGATCCTGTCTAAATTGTCCCTAGTATGTATGAATGTTAGTTAGGGACCTTAGAGTATAAGCTCCTTGAGGGTAGGGACTGATGTGAATGTACAATGTATATGTAAAGCGCTGTGTAAATTGACGGCGCTATATAAGTACCTGAAATAAATAAAGTCCCTCTCAAAACCAGGTACCCACTCCCCCCCCCCCCTCAAAAAAATGACATACCAATTGTGGCATGTCAGGGGGCAAAGAGTATTAAAAGCGGAAGTTCCACTTTTGGGTGGAACTCCGCTTTAAAGTATAACTAAAGGCAAAACTTTTTTTTTTTTTAAGTTTTGGATAGGGTGGAGAGGGAGTAAAAAAAAGCTCTCAGGATTGTATTGCTTGTTTCTGTAAAAGAGGTTACCTGATATCCTTAGCTTATACCAGTAGCAGTCTGTTAAACCACAAGTTCCTGTTTATGTCTTAATCAGTTCCTACAAACTTTTGAGATATTTGAATGTTTTCTTTTAAAGGTAGCCAAGTAAAACTGAACTTCCTCTATAGTTGTCTATACAGTATAATGATTTGTGAGCTTCTGCCGTAAGGGCCAGTTCACACCAGAGAAATGCAATCTAGACGAGTTTCTGCATTCATGTTTTTGATGCGTTCCGGTGCATTTTTAATGCCTTATGAATGTGTTCCAGTCAATTTTTTCTCCTCTTTTTTTTGGCTGGAATGCGTTCCAGTGCGTTTTTGGTGCATTTGTCCACATTCCACTGCAGTTCCTTGCAGAATTTTTTTTTTTAACTTTTGTTGTGTGTAGTAGAATGAACTGCAATGCTGTGAACTTGAAATCCATGTAACCTACTGTTCATGTGTTTTTGATGCAGAAAAAAAAAAAAAAAAAAAAAAAAAAAAAAAAAAAAAAAAAGCACTGGACTGTATGTGGTATGAACCAGCCCTAAAGAGAGAGAGAGAGAGAATGGACTGAGACTACTTGACATTTATGTGTGTCATTTCCCAGTGCCATCACTACGGGTTACTATTTCTACAACAGAATAAGCCCTTCTAAAACAGTCCGCATTAGAGAGAGCCTCTCTATTTGTCCTATCTACCATTATCACTGTAAGTGAAAGTCCTACATTTTGGCTTGTCATCAAAACAAGAATAGAGGGGAAATCTTCTATCGGGACCAAATATATATATATATATATATATATCATCTCTCTCTCTCTCCCCCCGCACACACACGCACACACACTCACGCACACGCACGAGCCCTGTGATTCCATCTCTAGATGAATATCTTTATATATAAATGTGTTAAGTTAAATTTTGTTGTACCATAATAGATTCATTAAAAGTCTGTCATTCTATTTAGATAGCATTTATAGAAAGTCTATATTGATCGTTCCTGATGAAGGGGACCTTGTCCGAAAAAAGGCATTGAGCTGTAAAGACTACTATATGCAATACTACAAATATCAATCGATTGGTTTTATACAATTGTAATTTGTTATGATGTGGATGGAAATTGTCTAATTTTATCTAAATTTTTAATAAATTCTAACTTTATTAGTAGCACTGTGCCTCAAAAGTCCCATGCCATTTAATTTGTTTCGTTACATGAACTGTGACATACTGAAGCAGAGCATGATCCTCTCCCTTCGGAGACTGGGCCACAGGGCAGTATTCCAACATAACGAATGTACAGTATCTCAGAAAATTGAGTACACCCCTCACATTTTTGTAAATATTTTGTTATATCTTTTCATGTGACAACACTGAAGAAATGAAACTTTGATCCAATGTAAAGTAGTGAGTGTACAGCTTGTATAACAGTGTAAATTTGCTTTATTAGATGCTTGTTTCAGGGCAAAAAACTTATTGCACGTAAATGGCAGGGCAGAGAAAAGATTCCCGACGGTAGCGGAATGGGTGAGCGAAGTAAGAGGTGATTAGTAGAGAGAAATATATCTATAAGAAGAGGGGTAATTATAAGAAATTTGAAAAAAATATGTAAATTATGGTTGAATTTGGATGAAGTTAGAGTGGAAAATGCGTAGGACAAGAGTGGAAGTGGGGAGGGAGGATGGGCGTGTGTGGAGGGGGGTGTAGTGAGAGAGGAGGGGGGAGGGGGGTTAAGGGTAGGGGAATGGGGGATTAAATAAAGAAAAAGGGAAAAGGGAAGAAAAGGGAAAAAAGTTAGCACTGTATTGCTCAAGGATGTTTTGGACTGATGTATAAATAACGTAAATATAATGTATGGACAGATGTTGGCATCTTTGTTTTTTAATGAAGTTCTTTTTCAATAAAAAGATTGAGAAAGTAGTGAGTGTACAGCTTGTATAACAGTGTAAATTTGCTGTCTCCTCAAAGTAACTCAACACACAGCCATTATTTGTCTAAACCACTGGCAACAAAAGTGAGTACACCCCTAAGTGAAAATGTCCAAATTGGTCCCAAAGTGTCAATATTTTGTGTGGCCACCATTATTTTCCAGCACTGCCTTAACCCTCTTGGGCATGGAGTTCACCAGAGCTTCACAGCCACTGGAGTCCTCTTCCACTCCTCCATGACGACATCATGGAGCTGGTGGATGTTAGAGACCTTGCACTCCTCAGCCTTCCATTTGAGGATGCCCCACAGATGCTCAATAGGGTTTAGGTCTGGAGACACGCTTGGCCAGTCCATCACCTTTACCCTCAGCTTCTTTAGCAAGGCAGTGGTCATCTTGGAGGTGTGTTTGGGGTTGTTATGTTGGAATACTGCTCTGTGGCCCAGTCTCCGAAGGGAGGGGATCATACTCTGCTTCAGTATGTCACAGTACATGTTGGCATTCATGGTTCCCTCAATGAACTGTAGTTCCCCAGTGCCGGCAGCACTCATGCAGTCCCAGACCATGACACTCCCATCACCATGCTTGACTGTAGGCAAGACACACTTGTCTTTGTACTCCTCACCTGGTTGCCACCACACACGCTTGACACCATCTGAACCTAATAAGTTTATCTTGGTCTCATCAGACCACAGGACATGGTTCCAGTAATGCCAGGAATCCATGTCCTTAGTCCGCTTGTCTTCAGCAAACTGTTTGCGGGGTTTCTTGTGCATCAAATTTTACGTATTTTTTTCCCCAGAAATAGAGCTTTCTTCTGGTGGTATTTGATCATCTCTGCAGTTTTTATTTTTTTACACTAAAAACAAATAAAGGAGCGGCAATTATGAAAAAAAAAAAAAAGCAATTTTTTTTTTTTTAACCAAAAAATATCGCAATAAGCGAATATTGATTGGTTTGCGCAAAAGTTAACACGTCTACAAAATAGGGGAATAGATTTATGGCATCTTTATTAGCAGTTTTTTTTATTAGTAATGGCGGTGATTAGAGCTGCACGATCCTGGCCAAAAGGAGAATCACGATTTTTTTGCTTAGAAAAAAGGTTTGCAATTCTCTCACGATTCTCGCAACGTAAAATCTTTTACATTATACAAAAAAAAAATTGGGCTAACCTTACTGGTTAGTTTTTTTTTTTTTTTTTTTTATTCATTAAAGTGATTTTTTCCAAAAAAATTGCATTTAAACGACCGCTACGCAAATACAAGTGTGACATAAAATATTGCAATAACCACCATTTTATTCTCTAGGGTCTCTACTAAAAAAAAATATATAGAATGTTTGGGGGTTCTAAGTAATTTTCTAGCAAAAAAAAAAAATTTTTTTACTTGAAACCAACAAATATCAGAAAAGGATTTAGTGTTTAAGTGGTTAAACTTTCCTCATTTACACACAAGTCTATTCCTTTGACAAATTGTTACAATGTTTATACTTAAGTTCCACTGCTAAAGAATGTTATGATTCTTGGCAGACTGCCCTTTTTTTCTTCCTTTCTTTTGACAGCTGTCAGCTTCAGAAGAGCAGAGAGAATTCTTTGCATAGAAAGAATCATGAAACACTTGTCAAGATTGCAAGGGGAAAACATTGCGATAACGATTCTTGACGATTAATCGTGCAGCTCTAGCAGTGATCCTGCGATTTTTATCGTGACTGCGACTTTGCGGCGGACAGATCGTACAATTTTGACACCATTTTGGGACCAGTGGCATTTATACAACGATCAGTGCTATAAAAATGCACCGATTACTGTGTAAATGACACTGGCAGGGAAGGAGTTAAACACTAGGGGGCGATCACGGGGTTAACTGTGTTCCCTCAGCATGTTCTAACTGTGGGGAGGGGGGGGGGAGATGGGCTCACTAGAACATGACAGATCACTGCTCCCAATCACTGGGAGCAGTAGCTCCCTGTCATGTTGCTAGGCAGAACAGGGAAATGCCTTGTTTACATAGGCATCTCCCCATTCTGCCTCTCCATGCCACGATCGCGAGCCACCAGCGGACATCGAGTCTGCGGGTACGCTCCTGCAGCGAGCGGCAGACGCGCACCTGCTAGCCGCGGATGATGCAGTGACGTACAGGTACGTTGTTTTGAGCACCCGTGCCACTTTGCCAACCTATATAAGCGTGAGCCGGTCGGCAAGTGGTTAACACACCTGCTCCACATTCACACCTGATACCTTGTAACACTAACGAGTCACATGACACCGGGGAGGGAAAATGGCTAATTGGGCCCAATTTGGACATTTTCACTTAGGAGTGTACTCATTTTTGTTGCCAGCGGTTTAGACATTAATGTGTAAAGTGTGTTGAGTTATTTTGAGGGGACAGCAAATTTACACTGTTATACAAGCTGTACACTCACTACTTTACATTGTAGCAAAGTATCATCACATGAAAAGATATAGCAAAATATGAGATACTGATAGATTGTGTATATATATATATATAATCTATTAGGGGTGCACCGAATGGGTTTGTGGTGCCGAAACCGATAATGAACTAGGCCAAAAACCGATACCGAAAATAAACAGTTTTTAAAAAATATTTATATTTTTATATACAATTGTATTATAAATTGACTTTTTAATTAATATCATCAATTTAAATTTATATGAATTTATTGTTGGCACCTTTGGTGCAAGAAAAGCTCAAGAAAATTCAGTCCCCAGTCTCTAACCATCTGATACAGGAGAGGTCAGAGAGTGCAGACACACTACAGGAGATGGTCAGAGAGTGCAGACACACTACAGGAGATGGTCAGAGAGTGCAGACACACTACAGGAGATGGTCAGAGAGTGCAGACACACTACAGGAGATGGTCAGAGAGTGCAGACACACTACAGGAGATGGTCAGAGAGTGCAGACACACTGATCAGTGGATGCAGCTGATGATCCAGAAAAGTTTTCCAACATTCCAGTTCAACAAAAGTTAGATCAACTGCTGCGAGCGTAGATGACCATACGTGGGGGTTATTTACAAAAGGCAAATCCACTTTGCACTGCAAGTGCACTTTCAAGTGCAGTCGCTGTAGATCTGAGGGGGACATGCAAGGAAAATAAAACAGCAATTTAGCTCGCACATGATTGGATGATAAAATCAGCAGAGCTTCCCCTAATTTCAGATCTTCCCCTCAGATCTACAGCGACTGCACTTTCAAGTGCACTTTCAGGGGGTGATCTACGAAAGCCGTGCGCCATCAGTAGAGGCGCAACGCACATTTCCAAATTTACGAAACAGAGCTCAAATCCCCCATTTACTATAACGATCTTGGCGCACGGGAGAATACAACCTGTGCGCCACTATGGACATGGCGCACGGCATCTCCAATTCAATATTGGACAGAAGATGGAGGTGCCAATATTATGGGGTGATGTGCGCCCTAGTGTTAACCCCTTCCCTGCCAGTGACATTTTTACAGTAATCAGCGCATTTTTATAGCACTGATCACTGTTTAAATGCCAATGGTCCCAAAATAGAGTCAAACGTATCGCAGTCCTGATAACAATTGCAGATCGCCGCCATTACTAGTAAAAAAAAAAAAAATAAAAAAAATAATAAAAATGCTATAAATCTATCCCCTATTTTGTAGACGCTATAAATTTTGCGCAAACCAATTTACGCTTATTGCGATTTTTTATTACCAACAATATGTAGAAGAATACATATCAGCCTAAACTGAGGGAAAAAAATCTTTTTTTTTTTCAAAAATTTTTTTTCAAAATTGTCGTTCTTTTTGTTTATAGCGCAAAAAAAAAAAAAAAAAACACGCAGAGGCGTACAAATACCACCAAAGGAAAGCTCTATTTGTGGGGGAAAAAAAAGGCATCAATTTTGTTTAGGTGCAGTGCCGCACGACCGCGCTCTTGTCAGGTAAAGCAACGCAGTGCCAAATCGCAAAAAATGGCCTGGTCATCCAGCAGCCAAATCTTCCGGGGCTGAATCGGTTAAGTGGCTAAACTTCCCTTATTTACAGACCAAAGTTCATTGTTTTGATCTAAAGAACGATGTTTATAGCTCAGTGGCTGAGGAATGTTGTGAAACTTGGCAGACTGACTGTTTTTTTTGACAGCTGTCGGCTTGAGCAGAGAACTCTGCATAGAATCAGGAAAATGCTTTATTAAGATCACGAGGGGGAAAGAATCGCGATCTCGATTCTTAAGGATAATTTGTGCAGCTCTATAACCAAGGTATGCAGAATACTAGCTGTGAACGCACAACACATCAAACCTTAAAGCAGATGGGCTACAGCAACAGAAGACGGCACTGCCACTCCTGTCAGGTAAGAACAGGAAACTAAGCTACAAGTCACACAGACTCACCGACTTCAGCTTCAGAGTCTCAATTTCAGCTGCGACATTCAGATGGTAGGGTCAGAATTTGGCGTAAACATGAAAGCATGGATCCATCCTGCTTTGTATCAACAGTTCAGGCTGGTGGTGGTGGTGTAATGGTGTGGGAGATATTTTCTTGGCACATTTTGGGCCCCTTAGTACCAACTGAGCATCGTTTAAATGCCACGGCCTACCTGAATATTGTTGCTGACCATGTCCATCTATTTATGACTACAGTGTACCCATCTTCTGATTGCTACTTCCAGCAGGATAATGCACCATGCCACAAAGCTCAAAAATCTCCAACTGGTTTCTTGAACATGACAATGAGATCACTGTCCTCCAATGGCCTCCACAGTCACCAGATCTCAATCCAATAGAGCCCCTTTGGGACATAGTAGAAAGGCAGATTCGCAGCATGGATGCGCAGTAGAGCTGCACAATAATCGTTAAAAAAATCGCGACCTCGATTCAACCCCCCTGACGATCTCTATTGCAGAGTTTGCCGATTCTTTCATATAACAAGTGGAGAGACTTATCTGCTCACTCAGCTGTCAAAAGAAAACAACCAGGCAGTCTGCCAAGTTTTTAACATGAAACATTGTAATTAACTCTTCCTTCATAGATCAAAGGGATAGAACTTCTGTGTAAAGAAAAAAATCCAGGCAGTCTGCCAAGTTTTTAACAATGTGTAAATGCAGGAAGTTTAACCACTTTAAGTATAAATCTTTTCTGACACTTAAGTTTCTTAAAGTGGTTGTATACCTTTATTTGTAACTTTTACCTACAGGTAAGCCTATAATAAGGCTTACCTATAGGTAAAAAAAATATCTCCTAAACAGGTTTAGGAGATATTCCCCTCGTAATGAGCCGCTGACTGCAGCGGCGCATGCGCACAGGGGACTCTCGGCTGACAGCCTGGCAAACTCCAGAGCTTGCCGGGCAGAAGTCTGCCGCGCGCATGCGCGGGAGTGACGACATCGCGGCTCCGGCCACTCACAGCGACGGAGCCGCGATACCCGGAAGACACGCCGAAGGGAGATGTCGGCTCCCTCGGCGTGGACCAGGTGAGATGCGGGCGCCTCATTCTAAGGTAAGTATCTCATAATGAGCTAGTATGCGGTGCATACTAGCTCATTATGTTTTTTCCCTTGCAGGTGTTAAAAAAAAAAAAAAAAAAAAAAAAGACAGCGGGTATACAACCGCTTTAAGTTAAAATCAATAATTTTTGCTAGAAAATTATTTGGAACCCCAAACATTATATATATTTTAGCAGAGACTGTAGGGAATAAAATGTCAATTGCTGCAATATTTTATGTCACACTGTATTTGCCCAGCGGTCTTTAAAACACAATTTTTTGGAGAAAAAAATACACTTTAATGAATAAAAAAAAAAAATAATAATTTTTAAATGAAACAGTGAAGTTAGCCCAATTTACGATGTTATGCCTCGAGAATCGAGAGAGAATCGTGATCTATCTTCTAAGCAACAAAATCGTGATTCTCATTTTAGCCAGAATCATGCAGCTCTAATGCGCAGCCGACAAATCTGCAGCAACTGTGTGATGCTCTATCAATATGGACCAAAATCTCGAGGGAATGTTTCCAACACCTTGTTTAATCTATGCCACGAACAATTAAGGCAGTATGAAGGCAAAAGGGGGTCCAACCCGGTACTACCAAGGTGTACCTAATAAAGTGGCTGGTGAGTGTAGATGTAAAGTTCTGTATAAATTGATGGCGCTATACAAGTACCTGTAATAAATAAATAATGGCTGCCGCAAGTGTGAATGAGTCCTAACAGGTCAGAAGGAAGCAAATAAGTAATGTTGATTGGTTGAGTTTGAAGACAGAGTGACTCCAGGCAGTTCATTAGATGCACATGCTACATGTACTCCTAGAAGCTATATCCCCCCTGTCCCATGTTCTAATGGCCTGTTGTGTACCAATGTACTCCTAGATCCTATATCTCCCCTGTCTCATGTTGTAATGACCTATGGTATCACAGTATACTCATAGAAGCTCTATCCCCCGTGTACCATATTGTAATGCCCTGCGATGTCACAGTGTACTGCTAGAAGCTCTATCCCCCGTGTCCCATGCTGTAATGACCTGTGATGTCACAGTACACTCCTAGAAGCTCTATCCCCCGTGTACCATGCTGTAATGACCTGTGATGTCACAGTACACTCCTAGAAGCTCTATCCCCCGTGTCCCATGCTGTAATGACCTGTGATGTCACAGTACACTCCTGGAAGCTCTATCCCAAGTGTCCCATGCTGTAATGACCTGTGATGTCACAGTATACTCCTAGAAGCTCTATCCCCCGTGTCCCATGCTGTAATGACCCGTGATGTCACAGTATACTCCTAGAAGCTCTATCCCCCCTGTCCCATACTGTAATGACCTGTGATGTCACAGTACACTCCTAGAAGCTCTATCCCCCCTGTCCCATACTGTAATGACCTGTGATGTCACAGTACACTCCTAGAAGTCTATCCCCCATGTTCCATATTGTAATGCCCTGTGATGTCACAGTGTACTCCTATCCCCCCTGTCCCATGCTGTAATGACCTGCGATGTCACAGTATACTCCTAGAAGCTCTATCCCAAGTGTCCCATGCTGTAATGACCTGTGATGTCACAGTACACTCCTAGAAGCTCTATCCCCCGTGTCCCATGCTGTAATGACCTGTGATGTCACAGTACACTCCTGGAAGCTCTATCCCAAGTGTCCCATGCTGTAATGACCTGTGATGTCACAGTACACTCCTGGAAGCTCTATCCCAAGTGTCCCATGCTGTAATGACCTGTGATGTCACAGTACACTCCTAGAAGCTCTATCCCCCGTGTCCCATGCTGTAATGACCTGTGATGTCACAGTACACTCCTGGAAGCTCTATCCCAAGTGTCCCATGCTGTAATGACCTGTGATGTCACAGTATACTCCTAGAAGCTCTATCCCCCGTGTACCATGCTGTAATGACCCGTGATGTCACAGTATACTCCTAGAAGCTCTATCCCCCCTGTCCCATACTGTAATGACCTGTGATGTCACAGTACACTCCTAGAAGTCTATCCCCCATGATGTCACAGTGTACTCCTATCCCCCCTGTCCCATGCTGTAATGACCTGTGATGTCACAGTATACTCCTAGAAGCTCTATCCCCCGTGCCCCATGCTGTAATGATCTGCGGTGTCACAGTGTACTCCTATCCCCCCTGTCCCATGCTGTAATGATCTGCGGTGTCACAGTGTACTTAGGGTCGCCTCATCCCTTTAAACCCGAACACATAAGAATTACACAGGTTCTGAGGCTAATTTAATGCAGATAAGGCACCAAGTGAGTTTAATTACCACCTTAATCAGCCACAGAACCTGTATAATTATGTGTTTGGGTTTAAAGGGATGAGATGACAACCCTTAGTGTACTCCATGTACAGCAGCTTTATACCCGGCTGTAGTTTACACAGGTCCCCCTCCCCCATGCACAGCTTTTAGCAATAGGGGACGAGCCTAGCCTGCATGTTTCCCCTCCTAATTCCTGTCCTGCACTTCAGGTACAGTAAGTGAACACACACATTGCATTATACTGACCGCACTCATAAACACAACATTAAAGTTCTCTCTCACCTTTCCAGCACGGCTCTCCTCAGGTGTGGAGTCCGGGGCTCAGAGGACACAAGCTCTGCACTCTAAGATGCCTGGAGCTACTCATACACTATACTGTGTGGGTGGGTGTGTCAAAGGTATCTGAGCCCCGCCCATGTCCTAACTCCTCCCTCACAATTCACACGGCCCTCTTGTGAGGAATTTGTGATGATCACTCTGCTGGAATGTATATTGTGGAGGAGACATGGAAGTCTTCAGTGGGTGTCTGAGCTTTATTGTGACGCCGGGCTTCATTCACTAACAGATTTTCAATGCCAGGTTTGTATATATTTATTTTTTCGAAATATGACATGTGATAGTAAAAAAGTCAATTCGTAAAATAATGAATGTGAGGTAAAAATACTGCAAAGAAAATGAGATAAATCCAGTCAATTCACTAAAAAAACAGACATTTATTATTTATCATTCTAGGACAGGAAGTTGATATTTTAGTAAATACCGGACACTTTCGCCCCCTTCCCGCCCAGGTTCATTTTCAGCTTTCAGTGTTGTCAGAATCACAATACTTTATTCACCCAAAAGGGAAATGATTGTAACTTTCAATGACAACTGCACAGTCATGTAACATTGTACTCATATGAACTTTTTAGCATCTTTTGAGACAGATGCAAATTTCTTTTGGTGATATTTAATAAAATACGTTTTTTACTTTTTGTTAAACAAACGAAAAGAAGATAAAACTAATCTAAACACCTAAGCACCTAAAATATCATCACCACTACTGTGTGCCTCCAGGTGAATTACACCTTGGGCTTTATTTCAGGATAAATTGGCCTTTCTTTTGTTAGTAAATAGTTATGGATTGCTCCTGATTTTTTTTTTATTTGCAAATGAAACCTAGCCCAAAATAGTAAAAAAAAAAACAAAAACATTTTTTAAAAAATTTAGCTGCATATTTCTTGCTACTACCATAATCTTCCACCAAAGAACAACCCAGAATAAATTCTCTCTTGCTCCAGACAATCGCAGCGATGCCACATATGTGTATGTTAGATGTTTGTACCCGTAGTACAACCCAAAAACAATAGTACCCATTTTGCTTTTATTTATTTTTTTTTATCCTAACAAAACACACTGAGACTAATTGACACCGATACTAAAAGAAAAAAAAAATCCAAATCCTGTCCTAAAAAAAACTGACCCTGACCTTTGACCCTGACCTTGACCCAAACACTAACCCTGACACTCACTGACCTACCGTAGATCAAACCTTCATCTAGGTTTTTTCTTTTTTTTTTTTTTTTTTTTTAATTATTATCTACTTTATTTTTTAAGGGCCAGTTCACACCATAGAAACGCAGTCTGGGTGCGTTCCAGGTTCTTTTTTTGCATGCACGTTTTTGATGCGTTCCGGTGCGTTTTTGATGCGTTTTTGGTGCGTTTTTGATGCAGTCCCATGCTTTTTTTTCCCCCTCTTTTTTCTTAACCTTGAGGGCCAGTTCACACCACATGCAGTCCAGTGCATTTTTTTCTGCATCAAAAACGCATGGAAAGTAGGGTATATGGTTTTCAATGGCATAGCTCACACGAGTGTTTGCAGTTCCAGTACGTTCCAGTTCCAGAAAAAGAAGTAGAACATGCTGCATTTTTCCTGCACTGGACCATACTGGAACGCTGTAAAACGAATCAAAAATGCACTGGAAAGCACCAGAATGCACCTAAATGCACCAAAAACGCACTGCAACACACTTAGGGCCAGTTCACATCATAGAAACGCAGTCCGGATGCGTTCCAGGTGCTTTTCTGCATGCGCGTTTTTGATGTGTTCCAGTGCGTTTTTGATGTGTTCCAGTGTGTTTTTGCTGCATTCCAGTGCGTTTTTGATGCAGTCCAGTACCTCCCCCCTCTTTTTTCTTGACCTTAAATAAGGACAAGTGTGTTGCAGTGCGTTTTTGGTGCATTCCGGTGTGTTCCAGTCCATTTTTGATGCATTTTACAGCGTTCCAGTACAGTCCAGTGCAGAAAAAATGCAGCATGTTCTACTTTTATTTCTGGAACTGCAAGCACTGCTGTGAACTATCCCATTGAAAACCATATAACCTACTTTCCATGCGTTTTTGATGCAGAAAAAAAAACGCACTGGACTGCATGTGATGTGAACTGGCCCTTATCCTTATTTAAGGTTAAGAAAAAAGAGGGGGAAAAAACGCACTGGACTGCATCAAAAACACACCAAAAACACACCAAAAATGCACTGGAATGCATCAAAAACGTGCATGCAGAAAAGCACCTGGAACGCATCCGGACTGTGTTTCTATGGTGTGAACTGGCCCTAAATAAGGATAAGTGTGTTGCAGTGCATTTTTGGTGCATTTAGGTGCATTCTGGTGCGTTCCAGTGCGTTTTTGATGTGTTTTACAGCGTTCCAGTACAGTCCAGTGCAGGAAAAATGCAGCATGTTCTACTTTTTTTCTGGAACTGGAACATACTGGAACTGCAAACACTGGTGTGAACTTTGCCTTTAAAAACCATATACCCTACTTTCCATGTGTTATTGATGCAGAAAAAAACGCACTGGACTGCATGTGGTGTGAACTGGCCCTTACACGCACTTTTTTTTCTGCAAGGAGAGGGAGAGATACTATGCATCTCTCTCCTCCATTTACAGAGGAAAAAAAAAAACAGGGGCGGGCTTCACAGTAACTGATCTCTGTGATAGCCAATCAGAGGCTATCACAGAGATCAGGTGACCTGGAATTGGGAGTTCCGGGTCCCAATCATTAGTACAGAGCCGGGGGCAGCAAATGATGGAACAGCATCGCAGCTCCCGGGAAAGAGAAAAAATGCGCAGCCACTGGGGAGAGGGCATGCTACATGACTGCAAAGGCGGAAAATCACATAGAACATAACAACAAAATAAATGAGTACTGTCCTAATGAAAGTATTCACAAGGTACAAAGGGTACAGCAGGCCAGTAGTGGGGAGCAGGTGTCTTCCACCTAATTAAATGAACTAATAACAAGATATGGCTGGATGTACCTCGTGAGGCAACTCCATCCCTATATTACATACGAAAAAACAATGTAAAGATTTATTTAGTGTAATACAAAAGAGTCAGCAGAAAAATTGTGCCATATTGCAAAGCAAATTAGTCCAAATACACATAGCCATTCCATAGCTGAATACAGTACTTAAAAATCAGTCCATGATTAATGTATCATTCCATCTTTTTTATACCGATGCGTTTCATGAATTGATTCTTACTTCTTCAGGGGTTGATGCATATACACATATCTATAAGGTAAATTAGTTTAAAAACTGTATGACAACAATAGTAAAAATTGTATTACATGAATGTAAAATGTAGTGAACACAATAAGGGACCCATAATTACAAAAATGCAGGATGTCGCATGCTCATATCCCAACGGCAGTCATCAGTGACGTCTAACACGGGAGATGTGGGTATAAGATCCAGAGAGGACCAGCAGCGCAAGCAGGACAGATTGAAGTATTGGGCCGTTAGGAAAGTCCAACACAACCTCCAAGGTGATGGCTGGGAATGAGGGAATACCTCCCCACCATCCCTGGGTGGCATGAGAAGAGGACAAACACTGGAGCACAAATCCCTCCACACTGACAAACCCACGTGAGAAGGCACGATGACATCATAGCAAAGCCAACGTCATGTGCCAGGCACTCCACCCGACTTCGATGCTATTGCTGATGCCGCCCATCTAAATGGAGATGGACGGGGCAGCAAATGATGGAACAGCATCGCAGCTCCCAGTAAAGAGAAATCATGCGCAGCCACCGGGGAGAGGGCATGCTACATGACTGCAAAGGTGGAAAATCACATAGGGCAGAGAGGGTGGGGGGCAGAGAGCACAGGGGTAGTGAGGGGCGGAGAGCACTGGGGTAGTCAGAGAGCACTGGGGGGAGCTGGAGAGCACTGGGGAGGAGCTTGAGAGCACCAGGGGGCTGGAGAGCATCGGGGGGACCAGAAAGAACGGGGTGAAGAGCACGGGGTGCTGGAGAGCACTGTAGGGGGACGCCTTAACCACTTGACGACCGCCTCACGCCGATGTACGTCGGCAAAGTGGCACGGACAGGCAAAATCACGTACAGGGTACGTGATTTGCCTTCCGCGGGTGGGGGGTCCGATCGGACCCCCCCCGGTGCCCGAGGCGGTCGTCGTTTGTCCAGCGGCGATCGGTGATGAGGGGGAGACCATCCGTTCGTGGCCCCCCCCTCGCGATCGCCGCCGGCCAATCGAATCATTCCTTTGCTGCTGTATGCTAAACAGCAGCAAAGGAAGTGATGTCATCTCCCCTCGGGTCGGTATTTTCCGTTCCGGCCCGAGGAGAGACGACAAGTATGTGAGTGCACAAACACTACACACACAGTAGAACATGCCAGGCACACAAATCACCCCGATACCCCCCCCGATCGCCCCCCGATCCCCCCCCAATCACCCCCCCCCCCCCTGTCACAAACTGACACCAGCAGTTTTTTTTTTTTTTTTTTTCTGATTACTGCATAGTGTCAGTTTGTGACAGTGACAGTGTTGGGACAGTGTATATTACCCCCCTTTAGGTCTAGGGTACCCCCCTAACCCCCCCTAATAAAGTTTTAACCCCTTGATCACCCCCTGTCACCAGTGTCGCTAAGCGATCATTTTTCTGATCGCTGTATTAGTGTCGCTGGTGACGCTAGTTAGTGAGGTAAATATTTAGGTTCGCCGTCAGCGTTTTATAGCGTCAGGGACCCCCATATACTATCTAATAAATGTTTTAACCCCTTGATTGCCCCCTAGTTAACCCTTTCACCACTGATCACCGTATAACCGATACGGGTGACGCTGGTTAGTTTGTTTATTTTTTATAGTGTCAGGGCACCCGCCGTTTATTACCGAATAAAGGTTTAGCCCCCCGATCGCCCGGCGGCGATATGCGTCGCCCCAGGCAGCGTCAAATTAGCGCCAGTACCGCTAACACCCACGCACGCAGCATGCGCCTCCCTTAGTGGTATAGTATCTGAACGGATCAATATCTGATCCGATCAGATCTATACTAGCGTCCCCAGCAGTTTAGGGTTCCCAAAAACGCAGTGTTAGCGGGATCAGCCCAGATACCTGCTAGCACCTGCGTTTTGTGCCTCCGCCCAGCCCACCCAAGTGCAGTATCGATCGATCACTGTCACTTACAAGGCACTAAACGCATAACTGCAGCGTTCGCAGAGTCAGGCCTGATCCCTGCGATCGCTAACAGTTTTTTTGGTAGCATTTTGGTGAACTGGCAAGCACCAGCCCCAGGCAGCGTCAGGTTAGCGCCAGTACCGCTAACACCCACGCACGCACCGTACACCTCCCTTAGTGGTATAGTATCTGATCGCATCAATATCTGATCCGATCAGATCTATACTAGCGTCCCCAGCAGTTTAGGGTTCCCAAAAACGCAGTGTTAGCGGAATCAGCCCAGATACCTGCTAGCACCTGCGTTTTGCCCCTCCGCCCGGCCCAGCCCAGCCCACCCAAGTGCAGTATCGATCGATCACTGACACTTACAAAACACTAAACGCATAACTGCAGCGTTCGCAGAGTCAGGCCTGATCCCTGCGATCGCTAACAGTTTTTTTTGTAGCGTTTTGGTGAACTGGCAAGCACCAGCCCCAGGCAGCGTCAGATTAGCGCCAGTACCGCTAACACCCACGCACGCACTGTACACCTCCCTTAGTGGTATAGTATCTGATCGGATCAATATCTGATCCGATTAGATCTATACTAGCGTCACCAGCAGTTTAGGGTTCCCAAAAACGCAGTGTTAGCGGGATCAGCCCAGATACCTGCTAGCACCTGCGTTTTGCCCCTCCGCCCGGCCCAGCCCAGCCCACCCAAGTGCGGTATCGATCGATCACTGTCACTTACAAAACACTAAACGCATAACTGCAGCGTTCGCAGAGTCAGGCCTGATCCCTGCGATCGCTAACAGTTTTTTGGTAGTGTTTTGGTGAACTGGCAAGCGCCAGCGGCCTAGTACACCCCGGTCGTAGTCAAACCAGCACTACAGTAACACGTGGTGACGTGGCGAGTCCCATAAGTGCAGTTCAAGCTGGTGAGGTGGCAAGCACAAGTAGTGTCCCGCTGCCACCAAAAAGACAAACACAGGCCCGTCGTGCCCATAGTGCCCTTCCTGCTGCATTCGCCAATCCTAATTGGGAACCCACCACTTCTGCAGCGCCCGTACTTTCCCCATTCACATCCCCAACCAAATGCAGTCGGCTGCATGAGAGGCATTTTTATGTCCTCCCGAGTACCCCTACCCAACGAACCCCCCAAAAAAGATGTTGTGTCTGCAGCAAGCGCGGATATAGGCGTGACACCCGCTATTATTGTCCCTCCTGTCCTGACAATCCTGGTCTTTGCATTGGTGAATGTTTTGAACGCTACCATTCACTAGTTGAGTATTAGCGTAGGGTACAGCATTGCACAGACTAGGCACACTTTCACAGGGTCTCCCAAGATGCCATCGCATTTTGAGAGACCCGAACCTGGAACCGGTTACCGTTATAAAAGTTAGTTACAAAAAAAAGTGTAAAAAAAAAAAAAAAATATGAAATAAAAAAAAATAGTTGTTGTTTTATTGTTCTCTCTCTCTCTATTCTCTCTCTCTATTGTTCTGCTCTTTTTTACTGTATTCTATTCTGCAATGTTTTATTGTTATTGTTATTGTTATTGATTGTTATTGTTATTGTTATTGTTATTGATTGTTATTGTTATTGTTATTATGTTTTATCATGTTTGTTTTTCAGGTGTGTAATTATTTACACTTTACTGTGCTTTATTGTTAACCATTGTTAACCATTTTTTTGTCTTCAGGTACGCCATTCACGACTTTGAGTGGTTATACCAGAATGATGCCTGCAGGTTTAGGTATCATCTTGGTATCATTCTTTTCAGCCAGCGGTCGGCTTTCATGTAAAAGCAATCCTAGCGGCTAATTAGCCTCTAGACTGCTTTTACAAGCCGTGGGAGGGAATGCCCCCCCCCCCCCCACCGTCTTCCGTGTTTTTCTCTGGCTCTCCTGTCTCAACAGGGAACCTGAGAATGCAGCCGGTGATTCAGCCAGCTGACCATAGAGCTGATCAGAGACCAGAGTGGCTCCAAACATCTCTATGGCCTAAGAAACCGGAAGCTACGAGTATTTCATGACTTAGATTTCGCCGGATGTAAATAGCGCCATTGGGAAATTGGGGAAGCATTTTATCACACCGATCTTGGTGTGGTCATTTGCTTTGAGGGCAGAGGAGAGATCTAGGGTCTAATAGACCACAATTTTTTCAAAAAAGAGTACCTGTCACTACCTATTGCTATCATAGGGGATATTTACATTCCCCGAGATAACAATAAAAATGATTAAAAAAAAAATATGAAAGGAACAGTTTAAAAGTAAGATTAAAAAAGCAAAAAAATAATAAAGAAAAAAAAAAAAAAAAAAAAAAACACCCCTGTCGCCCCCTGCTCTCGCGCTAAGGCGAACGCAAGCGGCGGTCTGTCGTCAAACATAAACAGCAATTGCACCATGCATGTGAGGTATCACCGCGAAGGCCAGATCGAGTGCAGTAATTTTTCCAGTAGACCTCCTCTGTAAATCTAAAGTGGTAACCTGTAAAGGCTTTTGAAGGCTTTTAAACATGTATTTATTTTGTTGCCACTGCACGTTTGTGCGCAATTTTAAAGCATGTCATGTTTGGTATCCATGTACTCGGCCTGAGATCATCTTTTTTATTTCATCAAACATTTGGGCAATATAGCGTGTTTTAGTGCATTAAAATTAAAAAAAGTGTGTTTTTTCCCCAAAAAATGCGTTTGAAAAATCGCTGCGCAATTACTGTGTGAAAAAAAAAAATGAAACACCCACCATTTTAATCTGTAGGGCATTTGCTTTAAAAAAATATATAATGTTTGGGGGTTCAAAGTAATTTTTTTGCAAAAAAAAAAAACTTTTTCATGTAAACAATAAGTGTCAGAAAGGGCTTTGTCTTCAAGTGGTTAGAAGAGTGGGTGATGTGTGACATAAGCTTCTAAATGTTGTGCATAAAATGCCAGGACAGTTCAAAACCCCCCCAAATGACCCCATTTTGGAAAGTAGACACCCCAAGCTATTTGCTGAGAGGCATGTCGAGTCCATGGAATATTTTATATTGCGACACAAGTTGCGGGAAAGAGACAAATTTTTTTTTTTTTTTTTTTTTTTTTGCACAAAGTTGTCACTAAATGATATATTGCTCAAACATGCCATGGAAATATATGAAATTACACCCCAAAATACATTCTGCTGCTTCTCCTGAGTACGGGGATACCACATGTGTGAGACTTTTTGGGAGCCTAGCCGCGTACGGGACCCCGAAAACCAAGCACCGCCTTCAGGCTTTCTAAGGGCGTGAATTTTTGATTTCACTCTTCACTGCCTATCACAGTTTCGGAGGCCATGGAATGCCCAGGTGGCACAAAACCCCCCCAAATGACCCCATTTTGGAAAGTAGACACCCCAAGCTATTTGCTGAGAGGTATAGTGAGTATTTTGCAGACCTCACTTTTTGTCACAAAGTTTTGAAAATTGAAAAAAGAAAAAAAAAAATGTTTTTTCTTGTCTTTCTTCATTTTCAAAAACAAATGAGAGCTGCAAAATACTCACCATGCCTCTCAGCAAATAGCTTGGGGTGTCTACTTTCCAAAATGGGGTCATTTGGGGGGGTTTTGTGCCACCTGGGCATTCCATGGCCTCCGAAACTGTGATAGGCAGTAAAGAGTGAAATCAAAAATTTTCACCCTTAGAAATCCTGAAGGCAGTGATTGGTTTTTGGGGTCCAGTACGCGGCTAGGCTCCCAAAAAGTCCCACACATGTGGTATCCCCATACTCAGGAGAAGCAGCTAAATGTATTTTGGGGTGCAATTCCACATATGCCCATGGCCTGTGTGAGCAATATATCATTTAGTGACAACTTTATGAAAAAAAAAAAAAAAAAAAAAAAGTGTCACTTTCCCGCAACTTGTGTCAAAATATAAAATATTCCATGGACTCAATATGCCTCTCAGCAAATAGCTTGGGGTGTCTACTTTCCAAAATGGGGTCATTTTGGGGGGTTTTGTGCCACCTGGGCATTCCATGGCCTCCGAAACTGTGATAGGCAGTGAAGAGTGAAAGCAAAAATTTACACCCTTAGAAATCCTGAAGGCGGTGATTGGTTTTCGGGGCCCCGTACGCGGCTAGGCTCCCAAAAAGTCCCACACATGTGGTATCCCCATACTCAGGAGAAGCAGCTAAATGTATTTTGGGGTGCAATTCCACATAGGCCCATGGCCTGTGTGAGCAATATATCATTTAGTGACGACTTTTTGTAAATATTTTTTTTTTTTTTTTTTTTGTCATTTTTCAATCACTTGGGACAAAAAAAATAAATATTCAATGGGTTCAACATGCCTCCCAGCAATTTCCTTGGGGTGTCTACTTTCCAAAATGGGGTCATTTGGGGGGGTTTTGTACTGCCCTGCCATTTTAGCACCTCAAGAAATGACATAGGCAGTCATAAACTAAAAGCTGTGTAAATTCCAGAAAATGTACCCTAGTTTGTAGACGCTATAACTTTTGCGCAAACCAATAAATATACGCTTATTGACATTTTTTTTACCAAAGACATGTGGCCGAATACATTTTGGCCTAAATGTATGACTAAAATTGAGTTTATTGGATTTTTTTTATAACAAAAAGTAGAAAATATCATTTTTTTTCAAAATTTTCGGTCTTTTTCCGTTTATAGCGCAAAAAATAAAAACCGCAGAGGTGATCAAATACCATCAAAAGAAAGCTCTATTTGTGGGAAGAAAAGGACGCAAATTTGGTTTGGGTACAGCATTGCATGACCGCGCAATTAGCAGTTAAAGCGACGCAGTGCCAAATTGGAAAAAGACCTCTGGTCCTTAGGCAGCATAATGGTCCGGGGCTCAAGTGGTTAAGCAATAAACCATTTCTGTAGAACTCATATATATATATATATATATATATATATATATATATATATATATATATATATATATATATATTTATATATGTGTTTTGTTTTTTTTACTGTATTATATCTGCTACTAAATGGACTATTTTGAATTGTATATTTGTATGTTTGTATATACACTGTTTATCTAGGGATATGGGCCTACTCAATGAACCTTCCCTAACTTACTGCCACTCAATGAGGTCAATTTATTTTTAATGGTTTTCAACGATCATTCATTTATTTCTATTCCTTTATTTCAGCAGTCCTGCACTGCTACATTGTCACTTTATTTATTCCATTTGAAAATTTCATGTGCATTACCCCACGTTCTGCCTCTTTGCTCTCATTTGGTTTTCCCATTCATGTTGCACGGACACCCATGGCACCTTTGAGATCGTTTTTTAGTCAATGTACTGAATCATCCGTGCCCTCTTCGAGTCAGTTTGTTGTCATTGCTCCTCAGCTTTTTTTATTTGTCAGTTCCTGTATTTTACCTAGTTCCGGATGTTGTTTCGGGTTTTTCTCGTCCATTTCCTGGTTCTGTCTATGGCTCTGCCCCGCACTCTATCTTTGTGGGCATAGT
Source organism: Lithobates clamitans (assembly GCA_037952925.1). NCBI lineage: Eukaryota > Metazoa > Chordata > Amphibia > Anura > Ranidae > Lithobates > Lithobates clamitans. The sequence goes on along the minus strand of JBBGZY010000255.1, from coordinate 3,038,175 downwards.
CATTTCTAAGATGACCGCCATGGATTGCACGCAATTCGCGTCATCTATCGCGCCGCCATTTTAGCTCTGGCGCATGAGCAATGGTACTTCTTTACGTCCACGACGCGGCGATGACGTCAGACGTCACCGTGGCGGTGAAGTTGACAAAACGGGGATTTTCCCCGTCACTCTCTGTCGGCTACACCGAGGGTGAGATAGGAATTGATACCTCTCCTGGTCACCCTCTAATCTCAAGTTGAACTTATCACTGATAAGAACTCTTCTTGGACTTAACCCAACTTTTTGCTCAGTAATGCCCTCAGCGTTCTGGGATGGACACCTTTTTGAAATCAATGTCCCATGTGTTTGATTCTGATTTTTGATTGTTCGTTACTTTTTAGGTCCCTCTATTTGGAGAGCTTCAGCGTTTGGTTATCTTTGGCCTGATCTCCAAATATGAGGCACATATACTTCCGATACAGTTTTGGTAAGGTTCATTTTTTGGGGGGACGTTAGGAGTTTTTTTCATTCATAGCTATTTATTTATTTTTGTAGTCTCATAGCCACTATTGATAATGTATGTTCTTTCTATGCCCAAAATCTGATAGCGTCTAATATATTTTGATATCTCTTGTGTGTTTTTCTCTATGGATTTATTATATTTTAACATGAGCATTCATTCAAGTCTTTTGTAATTTATAGCATATTAGATGCCACACCTAAAGTCTCCTGAGGAAGCTCCGTCGAGTGAAACATGCTGAGAAAGTGGTATTGTCTATGCATCATGTCTCGGTGGAATAATTAAATTTTTTAATTTGAATCTGTCTCATGTCTTTTTTAAATATTTGTAATAAAATGTATATGTTTTATCCAATATCATTGGTGAACCGTTTTTTTCCTAAATAATAAATACAACACCTTAAAAGTCCCAAGGTTTGTTACCTCCAGTCCCCCATTTTTTCATTCATTTTATATCAAGCATGTAGCCACTGAAAACTTAAAAAATGTGCAAATATATATATAAACTTCTAGTTGGAAGGTTCCTTTCACAGGTGCCTTCCACAGGTGCTGCTGTGCTACAAATAGTGCAAATCATTAATAGTCATGTGACCAGTGAAAGTCCAAAAAAGATGTGTACATAAACATATAGCAGTTCTCAGTTGATAAGTTCCTTTCCCAAGTTCCTTTCAAAAATGCTGCTGTGCTAAAAAAATATATGATGCTGTAAACAGGTGCATACGGGATCCACCCCCCCCCCCCCCTTATGGTTGATTTCACCAGATCCAACTATGCAGGCTCTTTTTTCCATATGTTTGTACCTGAAAACACCCCAGGAAGGATCACAACCAGGAGTTGCCATTTTCATCACCCCGCTCACCATAATAAGCCTACCTGACCAGCAACGCAGTACTGCTTGGGGGTCCATTGGATCTGGTGGATCCCGTATGCACCTGTTTACAGCATCATATGTTATGGCCACGCAGCTGGCCCAGATCCATCTTTGCTGACAGGACGTTTCCTGTGACTGAGAAACCACCATTCTTGAGCCTTTGCAGACTCTTGTCCTGCAACTGTGCGGTCCAGTCCCTCTATTGGCAATATCCGGTTGGGATCTGGCACCCCTGGAGTTTTTGCACCAGCTGGCATAGTGGACGATGCCTGGCAATGGTGGAGTATGCTTTTAACCCCAGACTTGCACCAGTAGTTTAAATGAATCAATGATGCCGATTTATGCCCTGATGAAGCAATTATTCTTTTGCGAAACATGTTGGCTGACAGGCATGAATAGAATTTGAACACAATACTGGATGGTCTTATTGATGTTTATATATATTGACATTTGTCGTGTACATTTTTTTTCTGTTTTTTATTTTTTGCAATTTAATAAAAATAACTTTTTAAATACTCTATTTGTTGGTACCTACTGTGAATAGACGTACTATCTCCCTACAAAAATCCCATGTTTCTTGATAGAAATCTATCTTTCGCTGCATACAGCATCATATGTATTTTTTAGCACAGCAGAACTTTTGAAAGGAACTTGGGAAAAGAACTTATCAACTGAGAACTGCTATATGTTTATGTGCACGTCTTTTTTGGACTTTCACTAGTCACATGCTTTTTATTGATTTGCACTATTTTTAGCACAGCAGCACCTGTGGAAGGCATCGGTGTAAGGAACCTTCCAACTAGAAGTTTATACATATTTGCATGTTTTTTTAAGTTTTCACTTGCCACTTGCTTGGTTAGATGAAAAAAGAGAACCTAACAGATTCCTTCATTCACACTGATTGATTGGTGGTATGCCCACTATTAGAATACTGCCGTGCATCCAACCACTTCTAATGATGAGCATGCATGCATTGTTCTTTTTTTTTTCGTTCAGTCCAACGGCTGAAAGAAAAAAAAGAGCCTAACAGATTCCTCCGTTCACATCGATCGATGTGGATGAAAAAATCTCTATCAAGAAAAGTAAATAAAAATATATGCCGAAGCATGTCCACCCCTGCCCCTATGCTTTGGCATATATGCTCTTTTTTTAACTGTGGTGGTGAAATCACCTCCTATAGCACTGGAGTCACGAATTTACGTATTGTGAGAGCAAACCCTGTTGCTGTCAAAATAAATAAATCAGTGCTGCAGCTGGATGGCATACCTGCAGTATCATTAGTATAGTCTACAGATATTTTTTTCTGATCACTGTATTAGTATCACGGGTGACGCTAGTTAGCTAGTTAGTGTCAGTTAGTGTCAGCATCACATCAGTTAGCAACAATCCCAGACAGTGTCAGATTTTAACCCTTTTATTCTTTTCAGTGAGAGAAAAGCTAATGTAAATGAGCACTTAAAGAATATGTTACCCCAACATTTCATATTCCTGATATGTGCCTGCCGTACTATCTACTTGTTTGAAAGAGTATCCTGTTCTCTTTGTATTGCTTCCTTTATGTGAAATCCCTGGTTTTCCTGCCAGTCCCTCTGCTTTCCTATTATAAACTGACCACACTAAGCAGGAGAACACACGTGGTCAGTTCTCTAGCTATGCTGGGAACTCAGCCTGCTCTCCTCCAATGATCAGACTTTTCCTGACATGCCCCCCCCCCCCCACAGCCATTCACTAGAAAGTTCAGTGTGGTGCTGTCTTTCCTCCCCCCAGCTTCTATGCAGCTGAGAACAGAGGATGTGACAGAACGCATAGCACACAGCTTGGGTGCTTCCGCCAAACAGTGCCTCCTGCTCTCCAAACCCTTCCTGCAGACCTAATGTCAGCTCTTTTACCTCAAGCTTCGTAAAAGGACAAGATGTTGAGGTCAAACCAAAGAAATGAATGTTTATTGAACAGAAATACAGGTTTTTATACACTTCAAAAGTAGGTCATTCACCACATGAGCAAAAAAACAAACATCACACAATGGTTAGACAATGAGGTAGAGTTGACACAAGGCTAATCCCATCATGTAGAAACCTCCAAGATTTAGCCAAATTAGCCAACAGACAGAAACAATAGGTGACTCAATTACCTCAATTAACAATGGAAATTCACACCTAGACAATGCTTTGATTAATCAGGGATCTCAGACTGTCCAGCAACCAGTATACAACAGTCTGAGACAAAACTTATACAATGTTCCAGCAGTCTGAAAACTTGGAATCGATTTATCTTCATAGATTTATTGAGGGATATTGTTGATAAGTATTTTTATCCTAAGTGAAGGAGCTTCTCCAACCCAGTCTGCAGGAGGGCCACCATATTCCCTCGGACCATTACACTGCACAAGATTAATATTACCTTTTAGGGATGAGCCGAACACCCCCCCGGTTCGGTTCGCACCAGAACCTGCGAACGGACCGAAAATTTGCACGAACGTTAGAACCCCATTGACGTCTATGGGACGCGAACGTTCAAAATCAAAAGTGCTCATTTTAAAGGCTTATTTTCATGGTATTGTCCTAAAAAGGATTTGGGGACCCGGGTCCTGCCCCAGGGGACATGTATCAATGCAAAAAAAAATTGTAAAAACTGCCGTTTTTTGGGAGCAGTGATTTTAATGATGCTTAAAGTAAAAAAAAAATTTAAAAAAAGTGAAATATTCCTTTAACCACTTAAGGACCGCCTCACGTCGATGTACTTCGGCAAGGTGGCACAGGCAGGCAGAATCACGTACATATACGTGATCTGCCTCCCGTGGGCGGGGGGTCCAATCGGACCCCCCCGGTGCGCGAGGCGGTCCGTTTTTGACCAGCGGCGATCGGAGATGAGGGGGAGACCATCCGTTCATGGCCTACCCCTCGCGATCGCCGCCGGCCAATCAAATCATTCCTCTGCTGCTGTATGCTAAACAGCAGCAAAGGAAATCATGTCATTTCTCCTCGGCTCGGTATTTTCCGTTCCGGCGCCGAGGAGAGAAGACTGCAATGTGAGTGTAACACTACACACACACAGTAGAACATGCCAGGCACACAAAACACCCCCCTTTACCCCCCGATCACCCCCTAATCCCCCCCCCCTGTCACACTGACACCAAGCAGTTTTTTTTTTTCTGATTACTGCATGGTGTCAGTTTGTGACAGTTAGTGTGTTAGGGCAGTTAGGGCTAGCCCCCTTTAGGTCTAGGGTACCCCCCTAACCCCCCCCCCTAATAAAGTTTTAACCCCTTGATCACCCCCTTCGCCAGTGTCGCTAAGCGATCATTTTTCTGATCGCTGTATTAGTGTCACTGGTGACGCTAGTTAGGGAGGTAAATATTTAGGTTCAGCGTTTTATAGCGACAGGGACCCCCATATACTACCTAATAAAGGTTTTAACCCCTTGATTGCCCCCTAGTTAACCCTTTCACCACTGATCACTGTATAACTGTTACGGGTGACGCTGGTTAGTTTGTTTATTTTTTATAGTGTCAGGGCACCCGCCGTTTATTACCGAATAAAGGTTTAGCCCCCTGATCACCCGGCGGTTATATGCGTCGCCACAGGCAGCGTCAGATTAGCGCCAGTACCGCTAACACCCACGCACGCAGCATTCGCCTCCCTTAGGGGTATAGTATCTGTACGGATCAATATCTGATCCGATCAGATCTATACTAGCGTCTCCAGCAGTTTAGGGTTCCCAAAAACGCAGTGTTAGTGGGATCAGCCCAGATACCTGCTAGCACCTGCGTTTTGCCCCTCCGCCCGGCCCAGAACAGCCCACCCGAGTGCAGTATCGATCGATCACTGTCACTTACAAAACACTAAACACATAACTGCAGCATTCGCAGAGTCGGGGCCTGATTCTTGCGACCGCTAACAGTTTTTTGGTAGCGTTTTGGTGAACTGGCAAGCACCAGCCCCAGGCAGCATCAGGTTAGCGCCACTACCGCTAACACCCACGCACGCAGCATACGCCTCCCTTAGTGGTATAGTATCTGAACGGATCAATATCTGATCTGATCCGATCTATACTAGCGTCCCCACCAGTTTAGGGTTCCCAAAAACGCAGTGTTAGCGGGATCAGCCCAGATACCTGCTAGCACCTGCGTTTTGCCCCTCCGCCCTGCCCAGCCCAGCCCAGCCCACCCAAGTGCAGTATCGATCGATCACTGTCACTTACAAAACACTAAACGCATAACTGCAGCATTCTCAGAGTCAGGCCTGATCCCTGCAATCGCTAACAGTTTTTTTGGTAGCGTTTTGGGGAACTGGCAAGCACCAGCCCGGTCGTAGTCAAACCAGCACTGCAGTAACACTTGGTGACGTGGCGAGTCCCATAAGTGCAGTTCAAGCTGGTGAGGTGGCAAGCACAAGTAGTGTCCCGCTGCCACCAAGAAGAAGACAAACAGGCCCGTCGTGCCCATAGTGCCCTTCCTGCTGCATTCGCCAATCCTAATTGAGAACCCACCACTTCTGCAGCGCCCGTACTTCCCCCATTCACATCCCCAACCAAATGCAGTCGGCTGCATGAGAGGCATTTTCTTTATGTCCTCCCGAGTACCCCTACCCAGCGAACCCCCCCAAAAAAGATGTTGTGTCTGCAGCAAGCACGGATATAGGCGTGACACCTGCTATTATTGTCCCTCCTGTCCTGACAATCCTGGTCTTTGCATTGGTGAATGTTTTGAACGCTACCATTCACTAGTTGAGTATTAGCGTAGGGTACAGCATTGCACAGACTAGACACACTTTCACAGGGTCTCCCAAGATGCCATCGCATTTTGAGAGACTCGAACCTGGAACCGGTTACAGTTATAAAATTTAGTTACAAAAAAAAGTGTAAAAAATAAAAATATATAAAATAAAAAAAAATAGTTGTCGTTTTATTGTTCTCTCTCTATTCTCTCTCTATTGCTCTTTTTTACTGTATTCTATTCTGCAATGTTTTATTGTTATTATGTTTTATCATGTTTGCTTTTCAGGTATGCAATTTTTTATACTTTACCGTTTACTGTGTTTTATTGTTAACCATTTTTTTGTCTTCAGGTATGCCATTCACGACTTTGGCACAAAACCCCCCCAAATGACCCCATTTTGGAAAGTAGACACCCCAAGCTATTTGCTGAGAAGTATAGTGAGTATTTTGCAGACCTCACTTTTTGTCACAAAGTTTTGAAAATTGAAAAAAGAAAAAAAAATGTTTTTTCTTGTCTTTCTTCATTTTCAAAAACAAATGAGAGCTGCAAAATACTCACCATGCCTCTCAGCAAATAGCTTGGGGTGTCTACTTTCCAAAATGGTGTCATTTGGGGGGGGGGGGGGGGGTGCCACCTGGGCATTCCATGGCCTCCGAAACTGTGATAGGCAGTGAAGGGAGAAATCAAAAATTTACACCCTTAGAAATCCTGAAGGCGGTGAATGGTTTTCGGGGCCCCGTATGTGGCTAGGCTCCCAAAAAGTCCCACACATGTGGTATCCCCATACTCAGGAGAAGCAGCTAAATGTATTTTGGGGTGCAATTCCACATATGCCCATGGCCTGTGTGAGCAATATATCATTTAGTGACAACTTTGTGCAAAAAAAAAAAATTGTCACTTTCCCGCAACTTGTGTCAAAATATAAAATATTCCATGGACTCAACATAAAAGAAAATTAGATGACTCGCGCTATATGGATGGATGTGTGTGTGGCCAAATTCATCACACAAAAAGCACTAAATACAATATCGGTGAATATATAAACCATCAGTGCAAACAAATCAGCTCGTGCCCCTTGAAGACGCAATTCTTTTGCGAAACGCAGCATAGGGCTGAGCGGCATCATCGCGCCACCTCCCACTGTCGCTGTATTCTCAACAGGACGAGCTATCTGTGGTCATCCGGCCGGTGCCACAGTTCGTTTTTCCAATTGATGATGTTAATTGTCTTACCTACATGTGAGTGTTTTCGTTTTTTTCTACAATAAATTACCATCTGATTTTACACTATGGGAGCCCTCCCTTTTTTCTCTCCTATGATGACACCACTATGCTGAGCGTTGAGCCCCCTTCTTGTGAATCCATCCATTCCCACTCCAGCACCTGACGCCCTTTTCCAGTTTCTACTCCCATTTCTGCTCCATCTCCGTTCCTGGGAAGTCCGGACTACTAGGATCTCAATAGCCCTTTTAGACCCTCTGTAACGGGGGGTCATGGGGTTCTGGTAAGCGGCCAGGCTCTTACTTTTGGTGGTGGTTCTACACATGTGAGGTTCCATGCGGTTGAAAGACCTGTGATTGCCAACTCACTCTGTCTTGAGTTCCTTTCATGGACTATTTTTGATTCTTTCACATGGTTTTTTTCAGTATACTCTGTTTGGACTTTTTGAATTTTTTCAATTGTTTGCACTGATTGCGATATATTATTGCACTGATGATTTTTATGTGATCTGTTTGCACTGATGGTTTATATATTCACTGATATTGTATTTAGTGCTTTTTGTGTGATGAATTTGGCCACACACACATCCATCCATATAGCGCGAGTCATCTAATTTTCTTTTTTGTTCATTTATGTGTTTGTGTCACATTTAGACATCGCTGCTTTTTTATTATAATTTTAGACACTTTGAAGCGCAATTATTTTATATATTTTTTTCCATGGACTCAACATGCCTCTCAGCAAATAGCTTGGGGTGTCTACTTTCCAAAATGGGGTAATTTGGGGGGGGTTTGTGCCATCTGGGCATTTTATGACCTTCAAAACTGTGATAGGTAGTGAGGAGTGAAATCAAAAATTTACGCCCTTAGAAATCCTGAAGGCGGTGATTGGTTTTCGGTGCCCCATACGCGGCTAGGCTCCAAAAAGTCCCACACATGTGGTATCCCCGTACTCAGGAGAAGCAGCTGAATGTATTTTGGGGTGCAATTCCACATAGGCCCATGGCCTGTATGAGCATTATATCATTTAGTGACAACTTTTTGTAAATATTTTTTTTTTTTGTCATTATTCAATCACTTGGGACAAAAAAATAAATATTCAATGGGTTCAACATGCCTCTCAGCAATTTCCTTGGGGTGTCTACTTTCCAAAATGGGGTCATTTGGGGGGGTTTGTACTTCCCTGCCATTTTAGCACCTCAAGAAATGACATAGGCAGTCATAAACTAAAAGCTGTATAAATTCCAGAAAATGTACCCTAGTTTGTAGACGCTATAACTTTTGCGCAAACCAATAAATATACGCTTATTGACTTTTTTTTTTACCAAAGACATGTGGCCGAATACATTTTGGCCTAAATGTATGACTAAAATTGAGTTTATTGGATTTTTTTTATAACTAACAGTAGAAAATATCATTTTTTTTTCTAAATTTTCGGTCTTTTTCCGTTTATAGCGCAAAAAATAAAAACGGCAGAGGTGATCAAATGCCATCAAAAGAAAGCTCTATTTGTGGGAAGAAAAGGACGCAAATTTCGTTTGGGTACAGCATTGCATGACCGCGCAATTAGCAGTTAAAGCGACGCAGTGCCAAATTGGAAAAAGTCCTCTGGTCCTTAGGCAGCATAATGGTCAGGGGCTGAAGTGGTTAAATATCGTACCTGGGGGGTGTCTATAGTATGCCTGTAAAGTGGCGCGTGTTTCCCGTGCTTAGAACAGTCCCTGCACAAACTGTCTTTTTTAAAGGAAAAAAAGTCATTTAAAACTGCTTGCGGCTTTAATGTAATGTCGGGTCCTGGCAATATGGATGAAAATCAGTGAGACAAACGGCATGGGTACCCCCCAGTCCATTACCAGGCCCTTTGGGTCTTGTATGGATATTAAGGGGAACCCCGCACCCAAATTAAAAACAAGAAAGGTGTGGGGCCACCAGGCCCTATATACTCTGAACCGCAGTATACAGGCGGTGCAAACAAGACAGGTACTGTAGGTTTGTTGTTAAGTAGAATCTGTTTGTAATTTTGAACGGGTACATTTTTAATGTGTTTAGCTCCAGCCAAAAAATCTTTTTGGAAAACATAGGGAAGGGTTATCACCCCTGTGACATTTGTTTGCTGTCTGTGCTCCTCTTCAGAAGATTGAACCTCACTTTTTGTCCCAAACAAATGTTTTTTGAAAATTTGGGTTTTTTGTGAAACAAGGATTGGTGATAAAGCATCAGTGGAAAGGAGAAATGTTTTTCCCATATTAACTCTTACAGGAGAGAATTTCCCTTCCTAGGGGTAGATTTCATCTCACTTCCTGTTGTCTCCTTCCGTTTGCAAGTAGGAGCCGTTTGTAAGTTGGATGTTTGAAAGTAGGGGCCTGCCCTATATACTCAGCAGAAATTTGGGCCTTAGGTGTTGTTGTGGCCACAACACTGTAAGCCCTCAAAGGGCCTTGCTGTAAAATGTTAGATCAAGAATTGTAATTACATGCCCCTGTTGAACAGGGGCAGAAAAATTGGGCCTTTGGTGGTGGTGGTGGTGCTGGTGCCACAACACTGTAAGTCCTCACTCGCTCTTGGTGGGCGCAGAAACGGGCTCTGCTGTGAAATATTAGATCAAGAATTGTAATTACATGCCCCTGTTGAACAAAGGCTGAAAAATTGGGCCTTAGGCACTGGTGCCACAACACTGCAACTTCTCACAGAAACTCTAGTTGGAACGCAGGAACGAGCCCTGCTGCAAAGTATTGCATCAAAAATTGTAAGTAGACGCCCCTGTTAAACAGGGGCTGAAAAATTGGGCCTTAGGCACTGGTGCTGGTGCCACAACACTGCAACCCCTCACAGATACTCTAGTTGGAACGCAGGAACGAGCCCTGCTGCAAAGTATTGCATCCAAAATTGTAATTAGATGCCCCTGTTAAACAGGGGCTGAAAAATTGGGCCTTAGGCACTGGTGCTGGTGCCACAACACTGCAACCCCTCACAGATACTCTAGTTGGAACGCAGGAACGAGCCCTGCTGCAAAGTATTGCATCAAAAATTGTAATTACACGCCCTTGTTAAACAGGGGCTGAAAAATTGGGCCTTAGGCACTGGTGGCGGCGCCCAGAACCAAAAATGTTCTTACAAGCTATCAGCGTGATCATTGAGGAGGAAGAGGATAATTACTCAGGATAGTCACTCAGCATCAGCATAGGCAGTCTTTGAAGGGATCTGAGATTTCAAAAAAAATTATTCGGTTAAATCAGCATCAGGTGCTTGGTAGCTGGTGGTGATCCAAGACTGATTCATTTTTATGAAGGTCAGTCGATCGACCGAGTCGGTGGACAGACGCACTCTGTGATCGGTTACAAAGCCTCCAGCAGCACTGAATGTGCGTTCCGAAAGAACGCTGGATGCAGGACAGGCCTGTAGCTCAATTGCATACTAGTCAAGCTCTGGCCAGTGATCCATCATCAAGACCCAGTAACCCAGAGGATTTTCGGTGGGAAAGGTGTCCAAGTCAGATCTTGCCCCTAGGTAATCTTGCACCATGTAAAACAGACGCTGGCGATGGTTGCTGGAACCGAGCATACCTTGGGGCTGTGGACTAAAAAATTGATTGAACGCATCAGTCAGACGGCCACCTTCTCCACCGCTCCTTCTTTGACTGACCGAAGTCTCAGCAACACGTCCAGAAACAGGAGTTTGTAACCTCCCAGTTTCTGGGAACGCGTTGCACAGACCTTTCTGCAAGGCCTCCCGAAGATGTTTCATCCTCTGCTCCCTCTGCGACGGCAAGATAAGGTCCACAACCTTACCCTTGTAACGTGGATCAAGGAGGGTTGCCAGCCAGTATTGGTCCTTCTCCTTGATACCACGAATATGAGGATCCTTACGTAGGCTTTGCAGGATCAAGGAGGCCATGCAGCGTAGGTTTGCTGAGGCATTCGGTCCAGAGTCCTCTGGGTCACTAAGGACGACATGATCAGCAGCCACCTCCTCCCAGCCACGTACAAGTCCATGTGTTTCTTGGGACTGATCCCTTAAAGACTGCTGCTGATGCTGAGTGCCAGGCTCCACCTTCATACTGACACAGTCCTCCTCCTCCTCCTCATCCTCTTCCTGTGTGATCGGCGGGCACACAGGAACACTGTCTGTATAAAGGGGGCCTTGAGAGCTATGGAAGTCCTCCTCTTCCTGCCTCTGTTCTGCCTCAAGTACCCTGTCCATTATTCCATGCAGCATGTGCTCCAACAGGTGGACAAGGAGGACAGTGTCACTGATGCATGCACTGTCACTGCTCACCATCCTCGTGGCCTCCTCAAATGGTGACAGGACAGTGTATGCATTTCTGATTATGGCCCACTGGCGTGGGAAATTAAAAACCAAGCTCCCCTGACCCTGTCCTGGTGCCATAGTCGCACAGGTACTCATTGATGGCCCTCTGCTGCGTGTGCAGCCGCTGCAGCATGGCCAACGTTGAGTTACACCTGGTGGGCATGTCACAGATTAGGCGATTCTTGGGCAGGTTAAGCTCCTTTTGAGGGGGAGTCACTGGATATCAACTGTTGTTGTCACTAAAGTCACTTCACACAGAAACTTTGAATTTGGTGGAACTATATGGAATTTTTTCAAGCTGGGACTTTCACAATTCATTTTTCATTTTTCATATTTAATTTGTATTTAAATTTTTCACAATTTTTTCACATTTTTTCTTATTACTATTGTATCTTTTTAACGCTGATGAACTGTGTTAAGATTATTTTCACCTGCCCAATTGTCTGTTGGGGAGATAATGTGGTAACACGTATATCAGATGTTATGTTATTAGTTGTATATTGATCAATGGTCAATGGTTATTACACTAGTTGGAAGGAGGATCATGGTGTGCGCGGTTCCCCGTAACGTGCTAACGTCACGCTGCTGATGCGTTTCACCAGCCAATGAACGCTGGTTTCTTCAGAGCAAGGAGGAGTCGGGGAGGTAGGTTTAAATACACTATAAAAAATGCAATTACTATTAATATCCACTAGATGTCATCCACAGCACCTCACATGCATAACATTCAGCAAGGGAAAAATAATGGGGAAAATAAGTGTTTAACAAGTGTAGTGACAAAGTAATGCTAATATGAGTAGTAGACTGGATATCTAGAAATATCGGAAGAAATGAAGAGAGTTAAGAAGTACTATTGATTTACAGGTGAAACTAAATTACCAGTTTAATTCTCTTTTTACATTTTTCTCATTACGTTATATTATTGGTCTGGACTTTTACCCATACTGAGTGAATGGTGATTATCTGGTGTGAATGTGTGGAATGTGCAGCCGCGGCTCCTCTTGTTTTTAAATTATCCCTATGACAACGTTGTCCGATTTTAATAAGCCTGTACTTGCCGTTTATCAATTGCTTTAGTTAATTCTGTACTGTGTATATATGGTTTATTTTTGGATATCAATAAAGCCTGTTTGTATCTACTTCAGTGCTCTGAATTGACCTTCTTAAGAGAACCTTTCTCTTTGTTTCCCTATATGCTACTAAGGTCAATTAGAGCTGCATCCGGACTAAACACCTGGATGATTAGCTTATACTCACTGGCTATTACTGTCCTTTACTTATAATTTAATTTGGTTGATCCTGACAAGACTTTTTCTATTTTCTGAATACAGTTTATATATATATATATATACAACCAGTGGCGTAGCGTGGGTTGTCAGCACCCGGGGCAAGGCAAGTAATTTGCGCCCCCCCCCCCCTAACCTGTGGACTTTTATCACTCCCTGAGTCCCTTCAAATACAATAGTACTGACCTACCTGATTCCTATACTTACCATTACACACTACACTGACCACTATACTATACTGTCCACTACACTAAGAACTACACTGACCACTACACTACACTGACCACTATACTGTCCACTACACTGACCACTATAGTGTCCACTACACTGACCACTATACTACACTGACCACTATAGTGTCCACTACACTACACTGACCACTACACTGAGAACTACACTGTCCACTACACTATACTGACCACTATACTACACAGAGAACTACACTACAGTGACCATTACACTGTCCACTACACTACACTGATCACTACACTAACCACTATACTGTCCACTATACTGACCACTACACTATACTGACCACTACACTGAGAACTACACTACACTGACCACTATACTGTCCACTACACTACACTAACCACTATACTACACTGTCTACTACACTACACTGACCACTACACTACACTGACCACTACACTACACTGTCCACTATACTACACTGACCACTACACTACACTGTCCACTATACTACACTGACCACTACATTATACTGACCACAATACTACACTGTCCACTACACTACACTGACCACTATACTACACTGTCCACTACACTACACTGACCACTACACTATACTGACCACAATACTACACTGTCCACTACACTACACTGACCACTATACTACACTGTCCACTACACTACACTGACCACTACACTGTCCACTACACTATACTGACTACAATACTACACTGTCCACTACACTGACCACTATACTACACTGTCCACTACACTGACCACTACACTGTCCACTACACTATACTGACTACAATACTACACTGTCCACTACACTACACTACACTGTCCACTACACTATACTGACTACAATACTACACTGTCCACTACACTACACTGACCACTATACTACACTGTCCACTACACTACACTGACCACTACACTACACTGACCACTACACTACACTGTCCACTATACTACACTGACCACTACACTACACTGTCCACTATACTACACTGACCACTACATTATACTGACCACAATACTACACTGTCCACTACACTACACTGACCACTATACTACACTGTCCACTACACTACACTGACCACTACACTATACTGACTACAATACTACACTGTTCACTACACTGACCACTATACTACACTGTCCACTACACTGACCACTACACTGTCCACTACACTATACTGACTACAATACTACACTGTCCACTACACTACACTACACTACACTGTCCACTACACTATACTGACTACAATACTACACTGTCCACTACACTACACTGACCACTATACTACACTGTCCACTACACTACACTGACCACTACACTGTCCACTACACTATACTGACTACAATACTACACTGTCCACTACACTACACTACACTGTCCACTACACTACACTGTCCACTACACTGACCACTATACTATACTGCTCACTACACTACAATGACCACTATACCACTACACTACACTGACCACTACACTACACTGTCCACTATACTACACTGACCACTACACTACACTATACTGACCACTATATTATTATTATTATTATTCAGGATTTATATAGCGCCAACAGTTTACGCAGCGCTTTACAATAATATACTACACTGACCACTATACTACACTGACCACTACACTACACTGACCACTACACTACACTGACCACTATACTACACTACACTGACCACTACACTACACTGTCCACTATACTACACTGACCACTACACTACACTATACTGACCACTATATTATTATTATTATTATTCAGGATTTATATAGCGCCAACAGTTTACGCAGCGCTTTACAATAATATACTACACTGACCACTATACTACACTGACCACTACACTACACTGACCACTATACTACACTGTTCACTACACTACACTGACCACTACACTACACTGTCCACTATACTACACTATACTGACCACTATACTACACTGACCACTACACTGTCCTCTATACTACACTGTCCTCTATACTACACTGTCCTCTATACTACACTGTCCACTATACTACACTGACCACTACACTATACTGACCACTATACTACACTGTCCACTATACTACACTGTCCACTATACTACACTGTCCACTACACTACACTGTCCACTACACTACACTGACCACTACACTGTCCACTATACTACACTGACCACTACACTATACTGACCACTACACTACACTGACCACTATACTACACTGTCCACTACACTGACCACTATACTACACTGACCACTATACTACACTGTCCACTATACTACACTGACCACTACACTACACTGTACTACACTGTCCACTACACTACACTGACCACTACACTGTCCACTACACTACACTGACTACTACACTGTTCACTACACTACACACTATACTGTCCTGCCTAATCTTCCTATACTGACACTACATATACGGCGCCTGTCTCTTCTCTCCCCCCCGCCCCCCCCCCTCACCTTCTTGTCTTGCATCGGTCTGGAGGATAGGAGGAGGAGGAGGAGGAGATGAAGAAGACAGCGGCCCCGGCGGCTCACACTTTCCAGTGCTCGTCTCCCCTGCGCTCCGGCTGCCATATTCAGTGTTTCCCGGCGCACTGTGATTGGGCGTATGGGGGTCATGTGCGGAGGCGGGACTTCAGGAGCAACCGTGATCGCGGATAGGCCAGCCCCACGCCGCACATGACCCCCATACGCCCAATCACAGGGCGCCAAACACTGGACATGGCGGCGGAGCGCGGGGGACACAGGAAATTAAATTAGGAGGCAGCCAGTAGTGACACTACTGGCACGAAATTGCGCCCCCCTAAATGTCGAGCCCGGGGCCACGGCACCCCCCACTCTACGCCACTGTATACAACACCTGGGTTGCATATATATACACAATACACTGTAAGTGCAGCTAACTCACTGACTGTCCTGACTAATCTAGCTAACTCAAATGAAATGACACTGTCTCTCTGTCTATCTAAACACGCTACACAGGGCTGCCGTGCAGGCGGCTTTATATAGTGTGGGGCGTGTTCTAAACCCCCTGAGCCATAATTGGCCAAAGCCACCATGGCTTTGGCCAATTACAGCTCTCTCTACCAACGGCGCTGTGATTGGCCAAGCATGCGGGTCATAGTGCATGCTTGGCCAACCATCAGCCAGCAATGCACTGCGATGCCGCAGTGAATTATGGGCCGTGACGCGCCACACGAATTTGGCGCGAATGGCCCATATCGTTCGCAATTCGACGAACGATCGAACAGTCGATGTTCGAGTCGAACATGGGTTCGACTCAAACACGAAGCTCATCCCTATTTATATATATTTATATATATATATATATATATATATATATATATTTTATCTATACACAAATGTTTTGCTTTTCATTTCTATTTTAAATTGCACAAAAACCCTAACTACTAGATTTAAAGGAATTGAACGTTTGTTATACAGCTGTATGGTCTGGTCAGCGGCCCTGCAGAAAAATACATGAATCTCAATGCTGGTAGGATTAAGGAATGTTTATACTGTAAGCTCCTTTTGTGGTGCCCTCTCTCCCCGACCTCTGAGACGTCACACTCAAAGGTACATTGTCCAGGAGGTTAAACTAGTGGGGACAGAGCCTGATGAGAAAATGAGACAATAGTTCCCCATCAGATCTGCTTTACTTTTGATTGACAGCAGATGGCAGTGGGTGGATCCATAGACACTATTCAGTCCAAAATTGGTTTTAGAATCTGTTCACTGCCACCTGCTGTCAATCACAGGCAAGGCAGACTTGATGGTAAAGTAGTCTCAGGATTCCCCTTCAGGGTCTGCTCACCCAACAAGCGCAGTGGCCATGAATTTGATTTGTTTGGTGGGCGGAGCTGTGATAAGGAACACTGAGACTAGTTCACAGTGCCTTGCCTGTGATTGATCACAGGTGGTGGTGGGCAGATTTCAAAGCAGCTATTGGACTGAATAGCAGCTATGAACCCACCTACTGCCATCCACTTTCAATCACAGGCAAAATTGGCCTAATTGGAAACCCAATCTCTCACAGTTCCCTATCAGGCTCTGCCTACTGTCAGTTCATCCTGACTTGTGTCATTGGTTGCTAAGACATGGTGTCAGGAAAGAGACAAGTACCAGTCTCGCCAATATCGCTGCCTTCCTTCGCACATGCGCGGTAGAGCGGCATTCCGGCGCATCCCTGGGCACAATACAGCGAAACGGCTAATGCGCGTGCGCAATTCGGTTAAACGGCTAATGTTTCTGTGCAATTCAACGAAACGGCTAATGTGCGTACAACATGAGCCTCCCACTGGCCTATAAAAGCCACTCTGTGCCATGACCAGATTGCTGGTTTGTCTTTCAGCCCCCCGTGTGTTTCCTGCTTGTATCCTGATTCTTGATTACCTGTTGTGACCCGGATTGACCTTGACCTGCTCTGATCTCTTCCTGCATCTGACCCTCGGCTTGCCTCTCGGACTTCTCCGCTTGCTTCCTGTGTTTGACCCTCGGCCTGTCTACGGATATTGCTTCCTATCTCCAGTGATTGACCCTCAGCCTGCTCCTGGACTTTGCTATTGTCTTCAGTGCTCGACCCTTGGCTTGCTCACAGACTTTGCTTCCAGTTACTTGTGTTTGACCCTCGGCCTGTTTACGGACTTTGCTATCAATCTTCAGTACTAAGTCATCAGCCTGCTGACAGACCTGCTAACAGTCACACGGGGCCTGTCTAGGGTGTTACAGTTGAATTCCCCCACTGGGGGGCGCCGGCATGCTCCCGCGCGTCCGCGCTCGTGCGCGCTAACGCTGTTTGGCGCCAAGGGCTCTTTAAAAGAATGTCAGCTGCACCCATGAGGTGCTGTTCATCTGCAGCTCTGCACCTGAGTTCCTGAATCTGCCTGCTGTTGTTATTGCTATTATTGACCCGGCTACGTTTGACCTTCCTGCTATCTCCAATCCGACCCAGCTTACCTGACTCTGCTTAACCTCTTGTGACCCGTTGCCGAACACCTGCCTGCCTGCCTGACTACTCTGTGATTATCCACCTGCCTATACCTGCCTGATCTCCTGCCAAATGGACTGTCTGACTCTGCTTTTGCCTGTGTCCTGTGACGCTGCTTCCCAGTCTGCTCATCCAGCTCTAGGTTCTGCTGCTGCTACACCTCCTACCTGCCTGCCTGCTGATCCTCTCCAGCCTGCCAGCATCTGCAGCTCAGCCATCCCAGGAGGACTTCCTCTCAGCTCCTTTACCGGCCTCTGCAAGAACCTTCACCAGGCACTCCTACCCACTGTGCTCAAGAGACCATTGTTTCCACTCCAGTGGCTCCTGAACCAGCGCTGTAAGAGAGGTCTTCTACCAGTCGGGCTCAACTACCAGGTACCTAACTGTACGAACAGCCATGACTGAGCCTGCAGGAGAGACCTCTCCCATTAAGGAGATCTGCACGCACTTAGCGGCACTCACTCAGGCCGTAAAGACTTTGCAAGATAGCTATACCAGACTGGAGGGACAAGTCCTGAACCTCACTGGTCCTGGAAGTGTGGCTTCTGCCTCAGCGGCTGCCCCAACACAGACTGCTTCATCTCCCTCTGTGGTAATGCTTCCACCTGAACTGAGGGTCCCCATCCCAGAAAGGTTCTCTGGGGACTGAACCAAGTTCCGGGCCTTCCGCAGCGCGTCATCTTTACTTTGCCCTGCAGCCACGGACCTTTTCTCTAGAGGCCACCAAAGTGAGATTTGTTATATCCCTCCTACAAGGAGAACCCCAGACCTGGGCTCATCGCTTGCTTGAAACTGACTCTGTACAAATCCAGTCCTTACCTTCCTTCTTCGAAGCCATGGCCCAGCTGTACGAGGATCCTCAGCGGACTGCCACAGCTGAGTCAGCTCTGTTCGCGCTCCAGCAAGGCCGCAGACCGGCCGAGGACTATGTCACGGACTTTCGACGCTGGAGCGCGGACACTCAATGGAACAATGCAGCCTTACGCCATCAATTCCACAGGGGTTTGTCCGAGGGCCTGAAGGATGAGCTTGCTCGGGTTGGTATGCCTGATACCCTTGAGGAGCTTCTCGCTCTAACAATCCAAATTGACCGACGCCTCCGTGAACGCCGGTCTGAACGTTCTTCCCAGCAGACACGTCCAGTGTGGATGACCACAAGAGTTCCGGTTCCTGCTTCCCGTTACTCACCTCCCTCCTGCTCAAACGCGGCCACTCCAACACCTGATGCTCCTGAGCCCATGCAGATAGGACTAATGCGTTCTACTCTGTCTCCAGAAGAACGGGCACGCCGACGCCAGCTCAACCTTTGCCTTTATTGTGGTGGAACAGGCCACTATGTGAACAACTGCCCGGTCAAGACCCGTAAGTGTTATTCTTCTACTCCGGCCAGTTTATCTGCTTTGACCGCCAATGCAACTCAACTTGCTCTCCCTCTCTCGTTACAGCTCCAGGGAAGGACAATACAAGTCAACGCCATTATTGACTCCGGGGCATGTAGCTGCTTTATTGACTCTGTTTTTGCCACTCAACAAGATCTTCCCCTGAAAAACAAGACACATAAACTTTCAGTTTCCTGGCCAATGGGTCCCACATAAAATCTGGACAAGTTTCTCAAGAAACCCTACCTCTGCCTGTCGCCAGTGCATCTCAGCATAAAGAATTCCTAACCCTGGACGTTATCTCCTCTCCGCTGTTCCCGATCATTTTGGGCATGCCCTGGCTCCAGGCAAATAACCCCCACGTCAATTGGACCACCGGTGAAGTCAGGTTCTTGTCACCCTATTGACAAAGACATTGCTTACACAAACCCTCCAGATCTTCTGCCACTTTACTATGTATGGACATTGATCAGGATCTACTCGAAACCATACCAGAGGCCTACCGGGAGTTTGCGGATGTGTTCAGTAAGAAGGGAGCAGACTCCCTGCCACCCCATCGTCCTTATGACTGCCCAATTGAGCTGCTCCTTGGGGCCGAGATTCCTTTCGGGCGCATCTTCCCGTTATCTGAAAAAGAGCAGGAAGCACTTAAGCTGTACATCAACGAGAATCTCGAAAAAGGATTTATTTGACCTTCTACCTCCCCAGCTGGTGCCGGAATATTTTTTGTCTCTAAAAAGGACCAGACTCTTCGTCCATGTGTGGACTATCGAGAGCTAAACAAAGTCATGGTCAAGAACCGCTATCCATTGCCCCTGATACCTGAACTATTTTAGAAGTTGAGATCTGCCACCATCTTTACCAAATTGGATTTAAGAGGAGCCTATAATCTGGTCCGCATGGTCCAGATTATAGGCTCCTCTTAAGGTCACTTAGTCAACACCGGGAACATGTTCGCAGAGTCTTGGGTCGTCTTCGTCTGCACGGGCTGTACGCTAAAGCAGAGAAATGCGAATTTGAACAAAAGGACATTCAGTTTTTGGGGCTAGTGATCTCCCCAACTGGAATCAAAATGGATCCCCAGAAGGTGTCTGCCGTGCTAGATTGGCCAGTTCCCCTGGACAAGAAGGGTGTGCAGCGCTTCATAGGGTTCGCAAATTTCTACAGAAAATTCATTAGGGGTTTTCCGCCATCATTTCACCTATCACGCAACTAACCAAGCAGAACTGCCGCTTTCACTGGAGCCCGGAGGCTCAGGACACCTTTGAAAGATTGAAAAGGTGCTTCACTTCAGCTCCGATTCTCAGTCATCCTGACCCATCTCTACCTTTTATCCTGGAGGTTGATGCTTCCGAAGTGGCCGTGGGAGCGGTCATCTCTCAATGGCCGGGCAACAAGGATCTTATGCATCCCGTGGGATTCTTCTTTCGAAAACTCTCGCGGGCTGAACGGAATTATGACGTGGGTGATCGGGAGCTACTCGCTATCAAGACAGCATTGGAGGAGTGGAGGTATCTGTTAGAGGGCGCAGTCCATCCAGTATTAATATATACCGATCACAAAAATTTGGAGTATTTAAGATCTGCCAAATGACTAAAACCTCGACAAGCCCGTTGGGCTTTATTATTTACACGTTTTTGTTTCCATATTACACACCGGCCAGGAACTAAGAACGTTAAACCAGACGCGCTATCGCGCATGTTCGATAACCCTAAAGACTTTTGCGTACCTGACACCATTCTGCCAGCAAACAACTTTTTACTTCTTCAGACGGATCTCCTGTCCCTGATCAGAGAGGCATCCCCAGAACCTTCAAGCCTTCAGGGATTTACCTTAACACCTCGAGATGGATTATTGTGGAGAGGAAGCCAAATATTTGTTCCAGAGAATGTTCGAGTCAAGGTGCTGACTCTACTTCATGACCACCCACTTGCAGGACATTTTGGGGTCCGTAAAACTCTTGAACTCGTACAACGCACGTTCTGGTGGCCTAATCTGAAGGAGTTTTGCAGGAAGTATGTCAGCTCTTGCCCTGTCTGTATCCAGAATAAAACCACAAGGAACCGGGCCTGGGGACTGTTGAGACCCTTGCCAGTACCAGATAGACCCTGGAGGATGATAGCAATGGACTTTATAGTTGAACTACCATGCTCAGAAGGGTGTTCGGCAATCTTTGTGGTCGTCGACCGCCTGTCTAAGATGGCCCATTTTGTACCTTTAAAAGGAGCACCTTCTGCTGTGGAGACGGCCCGTGTGTTTATCAAGGAGATTGTCAGGCTGCACAGAGTTCCTGCAAATATAGTGTCTGACAGGGGGGTGCAGTTTACTTCACGTTTCTGGAAGGCCCTGTGTGAGATCCTAAAGATTGAACTAGCCCTGTCCTCAGCATACCATCCCCAAACTAACGGGCAAACGGAAAGGACAAATCAGACTTTGGAGCAATACATTAGGTGTTTTACATCTTTTGTACAAGACGATTGGGTGTCCCTGCTGCCCCTAGCAGAATTCGCTTATAACAATGCCAGCCACTCTGCCACCGGTCAGTCCCCCTTCTTTGCCAATTATGGTTTTCATTTATCCTTTTTACCTGATTTTCTTCCAGAATCCTCAGTTCCAGCGGTTCAGGACACATTACAGTTTCTCAGCCACAATAACCAGATATTACAGGAAGTGGTATCCAAGGCACAAGCAGACAGTAAAAGGACCTTCGATCAGAAAAGAAGAGGGGATCTAAACCTTCAGCTGGGCGATAAGGTATGGCTGTCTACCAATAACATTAAATTGACTTGTCCTTCCAAGAAGTTTGCTCCTAAGTTTATTGGTCATTTTCCGGTGAAAAGGAAGATTAATGAAGTGTCCTATGAACTATGTTTACCTGATTCACTTAAAATTCACCCTGTATTTCATGTGTCGCTGTTGAAGCCTCCCGTGCCTGATCCTTTTCCTGATAGAGGTACCAGGGTCCTCGAACCTGTCTTGGTGGACGGAAATGAGGAGTATGAGGTGGAGGCCATCCTCAATTGCAGGAAAAGACTGGGGCAAGTACAGTTTTTGATAAAATGGAAGGGGTGTGGTCCAGAAAATAATTCATGGGAACCTGACAGCAATATCCATGCTAAACGTTTAATCCATGCTTATTTTTCTGCCCACCCTGAAAAAAAGAGTTACCTGGGCATCCAGAGGCTGCCCGTTGGGAGGGGGCAATGTCAGGGACGTGCCTGTGCTCATCAGGTGAATATGCGTGCGCGCGTGCGCACACCGGCCTGTCTAGGGCGTTACAGTTGAATTCCCCCACTGGGGGGCGCCGGCACGCTCCCGTGCGTGCGTGCCCGTGCGCGCTAGCGCTGTTTGGCACCAAGGGCTCTTTAAAAGAATGTCAGCTGCACCCATGAGGTGCTGTTCGTCTGCAGCTCTGCACCTGTTCCTGACTCTGCCTGCTGTTGTTATTGCTGTTATTGACCCGGATACGTTTGACCTTCTTGCTATCTCCAATCCGACCCGGCTTGCCTGACTCTACTTAACCTCTTGTGACCCGTTGCCGAACACCTGCCTGCCTGCCTGACTACTCTGTGATTATCCACCCGCCTATACCTGCCTGATCTCCTGCCAAATGGACTGTCTGACTCTGCTTTTGCCTGTGTCCTGTGACGCTGCTTCCCAGTCTGCTCATCCAGCTCTAGGTTCTGCTGCTGCTACACCTCCTACCGGCCTGCCTGCTGATCCTCTCCAGCCTGCCAGCATCTGCAGCTCAGCCATCCCAGGAGGACTTCCTCTCAGCTCCTTTACCGGCCTCTGCAAGAACCTTCACCAGGCACTCCTACCCACTGTGCTCAAGAGACCATTGTTTCCACTCCAGTGGCTCCTGAACCAGCGCTGTAGGAGAGGTCTTCTTCTACTAGTCGGGCTCAACTACCAGGTACCTAACAGCTCTAGACTGTTTTTGCCTATCTAGAGACTCTTACTAGTCAACTGTGTTTGACCCCCGGCCTGTTGTTGGATTAGCTGTTCATCCTCCTCCTTGAGCTTCAGCATCTTCCAGTCCTGCACAGCTGTCTCCCTGCCGGTGACCTTCACGCAAGACCTGCCCAGCCTGCTGTTGACTCGTGCCTCTTTGTGCCCTTCACCCCCTGTACCATCTCCAGGAGTGGAGTGCGCTTAGTCGCAAGAGGTTACCGCTCTCAGCATCTCGGCCTCGGTGAGTACCCTTATCTGACACATGGGCAGTCTTTGTCCTAGCAACCAATGCTGTAAATGCAAAACACAAACAGATTAATAAAGAAATGAACATACAACACTCCTCTGGCCCCTGTACACCAACTTTGAGTTTGTCTTAACAACCACCAGTTAGCTTCTAAGTGAGCTGGCGGTATTTGTTTTAGAATTTTTGGGAGCCACAGTGACGGATTTTTAAATTGGCGGTAGTAAAAACTACCTGAATCTCATGCATGTGTTGGTACCTGTACCAAAACTGACGCAAGGCTTTCATGAATTAAGTTCAGGCCATACCGCCAGAAAAGTTACATTACTGCTGTAAGGGTGCCCCCTTAACATTGGTTTCAAGCTTGTTCTTTGCTCTGGCTTATTGCAATAAATGTATGTAGCAACAATGTTCTTCAGTAGAAAAAGAGGAACTTACAATCTTAAGAAATGTACCAGGCACTATGCCCAGAGGCTTCTATAGAAAAAGAGGAACTTGCTTGTATAGTGGAATATTTGATGACAAACGATAATTGCTTTATTAAGCACGCCTTTCAGTATGCTCATGAATAATAAGTATATGTTTTGATAAGTGTATTTTCATGACTGGATGATGTATATTTTTAGGGTATATAGACCACACCCAAATAAACGAGTCTGTCCCCTATTGGTGGTAAACTATAAGTGGATTTTCTCTATTGGTTTAAGGGAAGTATTGCTTGGTCATACCCTGCTTTATGTACTGTACTTAAGATGCTGAAAAGAGGAAATAAATTCTATAGTGCTTTCATAATACATATGTGTCTGAGTGCACCATTTCCAGAGCTTTGTATTTGGTAGTGTGGAACGGAGGGTGCCGGTGTTCTGCCGAGAAAGTTCCCCTCTGCGGATAATGACCCCCCTGTACTGCGCAGGCGCAGCGCTTGCGCAGTACGAACAACAAGGGAGCCGCCAAAAATCTCCGAAGCTGAACAGTTGTGAGTCAGCTGTAGACAGCACCTGCGCAATGAGCAGGACATTGTGCCCGACACTGCCGCACGCTCCTGATGCTCATGCTACTCTGCAAGGGGCGAGTGTATTACTGTCATATTGTAGTAAGGGGCGGATTCTACAGAAGAGGTTAAATATTAAATTAAAGGGCAGAGCTGTTTGCACGAGCATCGGGAGCGTCTGTTAGAATGTGGTGTTCATTGCGCAGGTGCGGTGTACAGCTGACTATCAGCTGGCTATGTCCGGCTATTTTCGGCGGCTCTCTGTCGGGGGAACTTTTTTCGGCAAGCTTTGTACTGCACAAGTGCTGCGGGGGAACTTTTTCGGCAAGTCTCGTACTGCGCAAGCGCTGCACATGCGCAGTACAGGGGGGTCCTTATCTTAACTTTTTTGGCAAGACACCGGCACAGGTCAGTATAGATAAGGTAGATAGGAGTAATATAAAGGAATGCATCCTTTTAGATAGATACAGTCTGTACTAGAGCTGCACGATTAATCATCAGGAATCGTTATCACGATTTTTTCCCTGTTGCGATCTTGATAAAAGTGTTTCACGATTCTTGCTATGCAAAGAATTCCCTCTGCTCTTCTGAAGCCACAGCCCTCAAAAGAAAGGAAGAAAAAAAAACAAGAATCAGAACATTCTTTATCAGTTGAACTAAGTGTAAACATTGTAACAATTCATCAAAGAAATAGACTTGTGTGTAAATGAATTAAGTTTAACCACTTAAACACTAAACCTTTTTCTGACATTTGTTGGTTTCAAGTTAAAATCATTTTTTTTTGCTAGAAAATTACTTAGAACCCCCAAACATTATACATATTTTTTTAGTACAGACCCTAGAGAATAAAATAGTGATTGTTGCAATATTTTATTTCACACTGTATTTGCGCCGCGGTCTTTTAAATGCAATTTTTTTGGAAAAAATTACTTTAATGAATTAAAAAGAAAAAAAAACACTAACCAGTAAAGTTAGCCCAATTTTTTTGTATAATGTGAAAGATTTTACGTCGCGAGAATCGTGATCTTTTTATTCTAAGCAAAAAAATTGTGATTCTCATTTTGGCTAGAATCGTGCAGCTCTAATATATACTGTTAAGTTAGTTGCATATCTGGGATATTCTTTTAATTGGTGTCAGTTAGTGGGATGGGCGTGGCCGTCAGACTATGAGCTGTTAAGGTCAGCCTTTAGGTGATAAGCTGCTTCCAATGCATATTGTCACACCCGATTGCCCTCCTATCTCAAGACAGGAGCCTTGAGCTCTGAGGTAGCACCAGGAGGAGCACTTGAGCTTGGAGCTCGTGCAGGACCACTTGAGCTTGGAGTTTGTGGGGAGTACAGGTAGGGATATACTCAGTGGCGGCTGGTGAAATTTTTGGATGGGGGGGCGCCAGACCCCGCCCATACATTTTGACCCCTCCCACTTCTCATAAACCACACCCCTTATATAATCCACCCACTCCGTCCCCTGTATTCCACTTGCTTCCACCCATAGTGTCAGGAGTATAAAGCTCAGATCACAGGGCAGAGTATACAGTCCCAGCATCACAGGACAGATTATATATCTAGATAAAATATTGAAAATGTTAATGTTTAGGTCAACTGTTAAAGAATGCAATAAATATACCATGAATCAGTGAATTTTTTTACAACAGCAAACAAACTTTATTGTACAACAAACAACAACAAAAAAACTCTGAAAAGGTGACTGAATACAAATGCACGCCACATTCACATTAGTGCCAGTAGAACTATTTGAAAATAAATTTTGTTCTTTCTTTCTGGCTTGCAAATTTCTCTATGACCTTCTGGTTGAAGTCAGTCATCTCTGTCACCACTCTCTTTTCAATTGACAGCATGGCCAATGCATTCAGCCTCTCCTGGGTCATGCTATTTCTCAGAAAAGTCTTAATTCTTTTTAAGGTTGAGAAGCACCTCTCAGCTTCTGCTGTTGTCATGGGTGTGGTGATGAGGATCTTTAGCAGAGTGACAGTCTCTCTAAATACATGAGCAAGATTGTTCTCCACAAACAGCTGGAATAGGTCCACAGCACCATTGCACTTTTTGAACTCTTCTGTGCGGTAGATGAGACCAAGCTCTGTCTTTAACTTATTCTTTTTGAGCATTGGATAGGCCTTCAAAGTCTCACTCAGTGCATCCTCCGGAAACTCCTTTGCCTACTGTTCAAACTTGTCTGCTTGAAGCAAGGTGGCACTAACAAGGTGTTTTGTGAAGGAGAAACGTCGCATGGTGTGTAATAGTATGGTATCACAGACCTATAGAGTGAAGCATAAAAACAAAAATTAGGTAGTGATGACAAAATGTCAATGTCATCTGTGTTAGCTCCCTGAGCATCAGAAATACATGAACCTTTACATATTTACTAAGAATGTCTTGTCCAATTGTATGAGAAATTATTATTATTCTTCAAAAACACTGAAACTGATCTCCCTTCATAACATTAAAACTGGCCATTTTAAAATATTCCATTTTAAGTTATAAAGGGAGATCAGTTTCAGTGGTTTTGAATCCATAATTTCTCATAACTCCATACAATTGGACAAGACATTCTTAGTAAATATGTCAAGTCTCATGCATTTCTGATGTTCAGGCAGCTAACACAGATGAAGGCTGTAATACTAATGTTATCCACTAGAGGGAATAACAAATCCTTTTAGATCGCATCATTTTTATATGAATATTGTAAGAAAAATATTTTTCTTTCCAATCTTCATATCTATAAGTGCAGGTTCACACAGGGGCGACTTGTCAGGCGACCTAGCCGCCTGACAAGTCGCCTCCCGTTCTGTACTATGGAACCGTTCTAATAGGAGCGACGCAAGTCGCTCCGACTTAGAAAAAGGTTCCTGTACTACTTTGGGGGCGACTTGAGGCGACTTGCATAGACTTCTATACAGATGTCGTTTTGCAAGTCGCCGTGGAAGTTGTGTGCAGGTCGCCTCGGTGAGGTGACCTGCAAGTCGTGCCGCTCCTGTGTGAACCGGGGATAAGTGAGCTATCAAAAATACAAATATTGCAACAAATTAAAACTCACCTCGGTTGCAATGCGTTTCTGTTCTCCTGGATTCAGCGAGCCCCGCCTCTTCAGTTGAGAACCACCTTGACTGCTTTGCTCAACCAGGGATGGCATAGAATCTCTGCAAAATGTATGAGCAATAATAATAAAAAAAATAATATTAATAACAACAACACATGGAAAAGGAGGAATACAGCTGCTACCTGATCTGCTGTATGTCCCGCTGGAACTGCTGGATGCTCCCCTTAATGTGGATTGAATCTATGTCCTTCTTCTGGAATTTGGCATAGAGGAGGTCCACATGTGGCATGATGTTGTGGAAAAGCATAAGAAAATATTTAAAACCCTGATCCTCCAGCAGCACGGCAAAGCCTGCTGCCTCTCTCATGGTAACAGGGTCAAAGTCACCTGAGTCTCGCATGGTTTCAAAACAGCGGATGAGGTCCTCTCTGTGCTCAAACACTGTATTGACGGCACGGCTGTGGAAGTTCCATCTGACACTGCTTGATGTTCGTAGTCTATGGGCAACTACTTTATCAAGTACATCTGTGCGCTTGGGTGATCTTGCAAAAAAGCTTGCAAATCCTCCAAGGTTAGCAAAAAAAAGCCTCACTTTGGGTATTTGAGAAGTGGCCTGTTGCATTATCAGATTGAGCTGATGTGCATGGCAGTGAATATAATGGGCATTTGGGTACAAATCCTGAATCTGCTTTTGAACCCCTGAAGTGGCACCCCTCATCACGCTGGCTCCATCATATGCTTGGGAGATAAGTTTATGTTTCTGATCCCCTGGAAGGATGACAGCAAGACGCTCTTGTAGTGCTGTAGCAATGGAATCTGCATTAGCGGAATGTAGAGGAATAAACTCAAAAAACCTCTCCTGTACGTTGTTTTTAGCATCAATGTAGCGCAGCACAAGCACAAGTTGGCACTGTGTGGCACAATCAGTGGTCTCGTCAGCCTGGATTGAAATGAAATTGCTGCTCTGTGCTTCTTGAATAATGTGCTCCTTCACTACAGACAACATACAGTCCAGCAGCTCGTTCTGCACAGTTTTTGAAGTTCCCTTAAAAACAGTGGCATTCTCAAGGTGCTCTTTCAAAACTCCATCAAGAGAAGCAACAAAATCGATCAAGCCACGGAATATCCCAGGATTATCGGAGCTCTCACTCTCATCATGGCCACGCAAAGCCAGCTCAAATGCACCACAAAATTTCACACAGTCTATTTTTCGAGATAGGATGTGTTTATTTTTTGTGACCTCTTCATTGTGTTTTCTAATGGCAATTCTGTAGCCTGCATCTAGCTGTTCACCAATGCTACGCTTCCCAAAAAACTCGAGCCTCATAACATTGTCAAGATGGCTTTGGGTAATTTCATGCCGCTTGCACTTTTCAGTGAGATGCTTTAGGTCGTTAACCCTTGTTGATATCCACAGCGTGTCGGTGCCATGACTTTGGAATAGCAAACAGGGAAAACAATAATAGGCATGAGTCACATCACATCCATCTAGCCAACTCCATTTTTTATAAGAAGCAGTGGAAAAGCTTTGAGTGTAAACTCGACCACGATCACTTGACCTCTGCTGAATTTGCAAGTTGGGTTGATGTGGTCCAAGCTCCTTTATCCTCTTTTTTTCCTCATCTGAACGCCTTGTGAAGGGAAATAGTTTCAAAGATGGAACCGAATTTTCACTCATTTTCAAAACAAATTCTACAATGATCAATACCTACGAGTCAAATGAAAATATGGGTAAGTTTAAAAGAGAGATGGCACTGCCAAATGCAAGTGTCTATTTCATCAAATGCAGCCTCACTGTGCCCATAATGAGGGGTTCCCACCATCCCTGTGCAATGTTCCGGGTCTGTACAGCTGCTGGCTGCTGTGCCCATTATAAGGGGTTCCCCCCATCCCTGTGCTGAGCTCCTGGCTGGCTTTTATACTGTGGCAATAGACTTCAGAGGACAAGTGTACAGGGTACATTATGTAGGTTCAATCTGATCACCAAATTTTTCCAGCTGTTCTGGATGCATGTTTATTCAATATTGCCATGTGAAAAACACAGCCAGAAACAAGAAGTTTATCTTGGAAAAACAATAGCTATCAGTTGTTATTTCGGGGTATTTCCCTTTAGATTGCACACTTGAAAGGCAGTATAGACTAGGGGTCTCCAAACTATGGCATGAGAACGACATCCGACCCACTACAAGATTTTACCCGGTCTGCAGCAACTCTGATATGATGGGGGCTTCTGACATACAGGGGGGAGCGCTGGCTCTTGGATGTGATGAGGGGGCTTCTAATTTGAAAGGGGGATCCTGATGTGATAGGGGATGTCTGGTGTAAAAGGAGGGACTCTTCTGTCATGGGCAGCTTCTGATGAAAGGTATTCTGCACATCATATACCAGGCTGCACATTATACACAGGACTCTGCACATCATATACCAAGCTGTACATTATACACAGGGCTCTGTACATCATATACCAGGCTCTGAATGTGAGTGACTCCCGCGCTGTCACGAAGAACCTATACTAAGGGATACTGCTGCAACACCTGTGTGACTGATCCAAACAGAAAGAGTGTAAACAAAAAGTAAATGGTAGTTGCGCTGTGATAAAAGGGGAAGGGGAGTGGTATGTGGAAGTTGCTAAGTATATAATAAATGTGATAGAGAGGTGAAAACAGCCCAAATGGGGCCACAGATACACTAAAAAAGAGGTATCAATATAAAAAATGATTAAATCAAATGTAAAGTGTGTAACAAATGTGGCAACTATGTGGCCTAGAACAAATATCTCAAAAAATGAATATAGAATGGGTGAAATTGATCAAACTTAAATGAAACACTCAACAAAAAGTACAAATGGTCTAGTCATAAAACTAGCACAAATTGGCTGACATAAATAAGGAGCTGAGTACAGTGAGTCCATATAGGTGAATATATAGCAGTCCCACCATCAAGCAGCATACAGATCTTCAGTGTGATCACCTCTGTGTCTATAAGCAGCTATAAGGGGGAAGGGATGCACTCACTTTTTAAAAATGAGTGTGGGCATCAATCCACGAACGCCGAGTTCGAAGATATCTACTAAGGCATACGAACTCGGCGTTCGTGGATTGATGCCCACACTCATTTTTAAAAAGTGAGTGCATCCCTTCCCCCTGGTCCGTCCCCCCTCTGGTCGTCATGGTGTTATACTTGATATATTGCTTATGTCATTTTTCATTATCGTTCTATATATCCACCATTGGAACCATTTCAAACACTGGATGGGATATCCATGTCCGCACGTGGTCTGCATTTAAGCACATGCTGTATACCTTACAGCAGTAAGGTGAGCTGCTTATAGACACGGAGGTGATCACACTGAAGATCTGTATGCTGCTTGGTGGTGGGACTGCTATATATTCACCTATATGGACTCACTGTACTCAGCTCCTTATTTATGTCAGCCAATTTGTGCTAGTTTTATGACTAGACCATTTGTACTTTTTGTTGAGTGTTTCATTTAAGTTTGATCAATTTCACCCATTCTATATTCATTTTTTGAGATATTTGTTCTAGGCCACATAGTTGCCACATTTGTTACACACTTTACATTTGATTTCATCATTTTTTATATCGATACCTCTTTTTTAGTGTATCTGTGGCCCCATTTGGGCTGTTTTCAGCTCTCTATCACATTTATTATATACTTAGCCCCTTCCACATACCACTCCCCTTCCCCTTTTATCACAGCGCAACTACCATTTACTTTTTATATACCAGGCTGAGGCTCTACATTATACACAGGGCTCTGCACATCATATACCAGGCTCTACATTATACACAGGGCTCTGCACATCATATACCAGGCTCTACATTATACACAGGGCTCTGCACATCATATACCAGGCTCTACATTATACACAGGGCTCTGTAGATCATATACCCGGCTCTACATTATATACAGGGCTCTGTACATCATATACCAGGCTCTACATTATACACAGGGCTCTGTACATCATATACCAGGCTCTACATTATACACCGGACTCTGCACATCATATACCAGGCTCTACATTATACACAGGGCTCTGTACATCATATATAGATTTGTGGGTTGCAAATATCAGTCCAGCCTTTTGCATCTGAAATTCGCCCTTTTGATGTTTAGAGAAAAATATAGCCTCTGTCTCCATTTCTTATTTGGACATTATTAGCATTCATTTATTTAATTATTACTACTGAAATAGTTTTGACTATATAAGAGCCACCACCTTCCTCTGTTACCCTGTTTCCCCGAAAATAAGACCTAGCGTGATTGTCAGTGATGGCTGCAATATAAGCCCTACCCCCCAAATAAGCCCTAGTCAAAGTCCTTGTAGGTCTTATTTTCAGGGTAGGGCTTATTTTCGGGGGAAACAGGGTAGTCAATATTATTTTCAGTAGTAATAATTAAAATAAACATAATCTGCCCCAAGTGTTAAGTACACCAGATTACACCCCTGCTTGCTCTAGGTCAGTTCTACGGCTAGAGACAGCCTGGCAAGTGGCAACTAGTACTTGTCAGCATGAAAAGCTCTGTATATCATCAGGTACAGATTTTCTTTAACCGCTTCAGCCCCGGAAGATTTTACCCCCTTTCTGATCAGAGCACTTTTTGCGATTCGGCACTGCGTCGCTTTAAATGACAATTGCGCGGTCGTGCGACATAGCTCTCAAACAAAATTGACGTCCTTTTTTTCCCACAAATAGAGATTTCTTTTGGTGGTATTTGATCGCCTCTGCGATTTTTATTTTTTGCGCTATAAACAAAATAAGAGCGACCAGTTTGAAAAAAATGCATTATTTTTTACATTTTGCTATAATAAATATCCCCCAAAAATATATAAAAAAACATTTTTTTTCCCTCAGTTTAGGCCGATCGTATTCTTCTACATATCTTTGGTAAAAAAAAGAATCACAATAAGCGTTTATTGATTGGTTTGCGCAAAAGTTATAGCGATTACAAAATAGGGAATAGTTTTATGGCATTTTTATAATTTTTTTTTTTTTACTAGTAATGGCGGCAATCAGCGATTGTCATTTACACAGCGATCAGTGCGATTAAAAATGCACTGATTACTGTGTAAATGACACTGGCAATAAAGGGGTTAACCACTAGGGGGCGGGGAGGGGTTAAGTATGTCCTAGGGAGTGATTCTTACTGTAGGGGGTTGGGCTGTGTGTGTCACTATGCTGATCAAAGCTCCTGATGACAGGGAGCAGAGATCAGTGACACTTGTCACTAGGCAGAACGGGGAGATGCTGTTTTCATCATCGTGCTCTCCGTGAGGCGATCCCGGGGATCCTGGCGGCGATTGAGTCCGCGACCCGACTCACGGAGCTCCCAGCGGGCGCGCACGCTGCCGGTGGCGCGCATGCAATGGCACGGCAGGGAATTCAAATGGACGTACCTGTAAGTCCATTTGCCCAGCCGTGCCATTCTGCCGACGTACAACAGCGTGCGCCGGTCGGTAAGTGGTTAAGGACACTGCTGCGATGTGGGAACCCTGCGAATCTACTGCGGGTTCCCGCATCGCATGTCTCCTGGAGGCTGTTCACACTGCCCTATGCGAACTGCTGGGAGTGTCAGTTAAAAGTTAATGACCCCCCCAAATCAGTTCGCATATCGCAGTGCGATCTGCAAAGTCGAACAGGAATCGGATCGCATGGTGTGAACATCCATGCGATCCGATTCTGCTGCGGACCATAAAAAGGGTCCTGTGCGAGTTTGGCCCAAATGCGATGCAAATTCAGTCATACTATCTCTATGGCTGAAATCGGATTGCATGTGATTTGCACTGCAGTGCGGTGCGATTCACATCCGATCTCGGACATCGCAGCAGTGGGAACCGGCCCTAACACTTGATAAAAAATTTTTTTTTGGTCTCTTTTCATGAGTATTTAACCACTTCAGCCCCGGAAGGTTTTACCCCCTTCCTGACCAGAGCACTTTTTACAATTCGGCACTGCGTCGCTTTAACTGCTAATTGCGCGGTCATGCAATGCTGTACCCAAACGAAATTTGCGTCCTTTTCTTCCCACAAATAGAGCTTTCTTTTGATGGTATTTGATCACCTCTGCCGTTTTTATTTTTTGCGCTATACACGGAAAAAGACCGGAAAATTTTGAAAAAAAATGATATTTTCTACTTTTTGTTCTAAAAAAAATCCAATAAACTCAATTTTAGTCATACATTTAGGCCAAAATGTTTTCGGCCACATGTCTTTGGTAAAAAAAAATGTCAATAAGTGTATATTTATTGGTTTGCGCAAAAGTTATAGCGTCTACAAACTAGGGTACATTTTCTGGAATTTACACAGCTTTTAATTTATGACTGCCTATGTCGTTTCTTGAGGTGCTAAAATGGCAGGGCAGTACAAAACCCCCACAAATGACCCCATTTTGGAAAGTAGACACCCCAAGGAATTTGCTGAGAGGCATGTTGAGCCCATTGAATATTCATTTTTCCTGGTGCCTCCATGGCAGCATACTAGTGATAGAGCTCCGCCTCGACTCCTCCCTCAGGACCAGTGAATAGCATACCTCTTGTGCTGGTGAAGAGTAGCAGTATGTCCATGCCTCTGCCTTTGGCAGCATCCGCCGGGTTTAGCCTTTCCCGTGCGCAGTCCCTGTTCTTGGGCCGCTCACAGCGCTGATAAGACTGGGAACCCCTCTGTGGATCTGTTGGGGTCTTCTTGCAGAGTTTCCTCACAGGAACGCAGTCTGCCACCATATCATATGATGAAGGCAATGGAGTCGCAAAAGGATCAGCTCATTCTTCCAGGCTTGTGATTTTTGTTTTCCTATCAGTTTACCTTTTTTTAAAAAAAAAAAAAAAAAAGTAAGATTGAAGTATATGTCTCTCTCTTTCCCACTTTCCTGTCTGTTGTATTCCCCTTTTATTCTTTTTAAAAGTATACATATGTGTATAGGTAGGAGTAATCAGGTTAATGCCTGTTTG
This sequence comes from Lithobates clamitans, assembly GCA_037952925.1. Lineage (NCBI taxonomy): Eukaryota > Metazoa > Chordata > Amphibia > Anura > Ranidae > Lithobates > Lithobates clamitans. Next base: position 3,003,486 of record JBBGZY010000255.1, on the reverse strand, counting down.
TTTTGTTTTATTTTCTCATGCTGCTGCCCCCTTTAGGTCTCAGCCTTTTTTTCCTTTGGGCTGCGGTGCCTGTTTTAAGCTGTCTCCCTTACCTGCAGGGCGAGACAGCGTGGTTTGGCGTCCTCGCCTCCGTACTGCGCATGCGCGTTCTAGGGAGTGAGAGGACCGCCGCCATGAGCGGTGTTTTCTGGTCCTCGCGGCGTCGGCTTCACTGCGCATGCGCGGGCGCATGCGTGGTGTCTCGGCGCTCCGGCGGCCATCTTGGGTTAGGGAAAAGGGCCGGTTTTTGCCCTTCTCTCTTTTAAATACCAAAAAAAAAAAAAAAGGGGGAAGGAGGGAGCAGGGAGACTGAGGGTTCATGGGATTATCCCTCCCCCTCCCCTTAGGATATTTAAGGTCAGCTCTGGGGCTGGCAGTCAGAGTCTCCTCGGCTGCGCCCTGTTAGCCTCTCTGAAGCTGCTCTGTGGTAAGTATTAAAAAAAAAAAAAAAAAAAAAAAAGAGGGGGTAATGTGTTTTAAAAAAAAAAAAAAAAACCCTGTTTCTTTCCTTTTCTTTCTTGCTATATTTCCGCAGCTGATCCTTTTGCCCAACTCAGCAATGAGCCATTCGTCTCGCAACAAAGATCCTCACACTTCCGTTAGGTATGGGACCACCTTTACGTGAGTATAAAAAAAAAAAAAAAAAAAAGTGCGCTCGCTGGCCTGACATGGTTTTTTCTTGAAATCATAGCCCTGCCCACTCCAAGAGGACCGAAAAATCCTCAAGGCACCACGATGACGACAGCCCAAGTCGCAGATCTCGTTCTTCACGCCACCGGTCTCGCTCATCAAGACGTGAGTCCTATTCTTCTCGACATAGATCAAGATTCAGAGGGCGGGATCGGTCCTCCTCTCCTAGATCCAATAAGAAGAAGTGCTGGACCTGTGGGGCTATTCCACTACCGAACAAAGTAGTTTGCAAGGACTGTTTTTCGGAATATGCGTCCAGCCGCGAGCTAGAAAACCAACAGGTTGTGGACCTGCTCAAAAAGACCATGAAGGACTCCTTCTCTGAGCTTGCGGCTTTGGTTCCCGCTCAGCCAGTCCCGCAGGTCTCCCAGGCTCAGGATGTTGAAGTTAATCTTCCTGGTCCTTCTGCAGCCAGTACTCCTCTACCCCCATCAGGTCGAGCGGCCAGAGACTCTCCACCTGAAGACCTTTCGGAAGACTCATCAGATGAATCCGATCAGGCTGGTTTCAGTCATTCATTGGTAAAACCATTCATCCAGGCGGTCCGAGCTGCAATAGCCTGGGAGGACGCTGAGGAACCCCACAGGAAGCAAAAAGCAGTCCTTTTGACGCCAGATTAGCCCAGACACTCCCGGTGGGAGCCAGGCTAAAAAAAATTTTTCCAGTCTGGGCCAAAAAATGCCAGGATCCCTGGGTCCTGTCAACAATTCAATGGGGACACTTTTGGAGTTTCTCTCATCCTCCACCTCAAAATTCTTTCAAGAAAACAGAGATTCCATCCTCTCCGCTGAAGGCTCAAGCCCTAAGACACTTTGTATCATCACTCCAGCTTCAGAAAGCAGCTGTGCCGGTTCCCTTGGCAGAGCGCTTCGCGGGCTTCTATTCCACTCTATTTCTGGTCCCAAAGAGAACGGGGGGATGGAGACCTGTGACAGATCTAAAAAAGCTCAACAGGCACATACACCCGGAAAGCTTCAAGATGGAGTCTCTACAAACAATTATTCAGGCAGTACAACCAACAGATTGGATGATCTCAGTCGACCTGCAGGACGCGTACTTACACGTGCCAGTTCTACCTACCTTCCAGAAGTATCTCAGATTTGCAGTAGGTCAGATCCACCTGCAGTTTCAAGCCCTGCCCTTCGGTCTGTGCACCTCCCCCAGGGTGTTCACCAAGATTCTAATATCCGCTCTGGTTCCCCTGCGGGAGAGGGGCTTGAGGATATACCACTATCTGGACGATATCCTCCTTCTAGCAAGCAGTCCGGGTCAGCTGGTGGATCACCGAGATATTCTTCTCCAGTCCCTGAAGGAACTAGGATGGTTGGTAAACTTAGAGAAGAGTCAGCTCACGCCTACTCAGCGGATGATCTATCTAGGTGCGATGTTCGACACCCGGGAGGGGACAGTGTCATTACCATCCCCGAAGATGAGGATTATTATCCAGAAGATGGTCAAAACCATTGCGAGCCGATACCTAACGGCATCACAATGCCTGAGCCTCATTGGCACAATGTCTGCCTGTATACCAATGATTCCTTGGGCACATTGGCATTTGAGGTATTTTCAGACGGGTTTCTTGGCGCAGTGGAAGAAACAGCAACTCTCTCAGACAATTCTACTGACGGGAGCAATGCGCAGGAGCCTTCATTGGTGGACTCTGCCAGAAAACCTCTCCAAACCTCGTTATCTGGGTTCTCTCTCCTGGATCACAATTACGTCCGACGCAAGCGGACAAGGCTGGGGAGCCCATTGCGGGAAAACCAGGATACAGGGGAGATGGTCCTGTTCCACCCAGGGAGTAGTATCCAACATCCTGGAGATGAGGGCAGCATTCCTGGCACTAACTTCATTGGCATCTCAGATCAAGGGCCAGAGAGTACTCTTACGCCTGGACAACAGGGCAGCTGTCGCATACCTGCAGAGGCAGGGGGGCACTCGCAGCACATCACTCCTCAGGGAAGTAGAGCCAATCATGCTCTGGGCAGAGAAGAACGTCCTAGACCTCAGGGCGATGTATCTCCCGGGAAGGTTGAACACGGAAGCAGACACGTTGTCGAGAAACTTCCTGGACAACAACGAGTGGGCTCTTCATCCCCAGGTCTTGAGTCAGATTGCCAACCTCTGGGATCCTCCTCAGATAGACCTATTTGCCTCTCCGGAGAATGCCAAGCTGACCAGATTCGTCTCTCGCCTGCCGTATACGCAAGCAGAGGAAATAGATGCCCTGTCATGCCCCTGGAGGTTCACCACCGCATATGCTTTTCCCCCCCGGCCATTAATTTTCAAATTCCTCCTGAGACTTCTCAGAGAGACGGTCCAGGTATTGGCAGTACTCCCATATTGGCCGAAGAGACCCTGGTTTCCTCTAGCTATGCGCCTCAGTGTGAGCTCTCCGATCAGGATCCCTCCTTTCCCTCAACTTCTAACGCAGGGCAGTTTAGTGCATCCAGACCCTCAGAAGCTGAATCTTCGCATCTGGAGGTTGAGAGGCGAAGGTTCGAGTCCTTAGGATGTTCCCCAGGGGTCATATCAACCCTCCTAGGAGCCTGGAAACCAGCAACCAACACCATATATTCAAGAATATGGAACAAGTTCTTGTCATTTGCTACCTCAAATGAGTTTGATCCAATCTCTCCTTCTACATCAGATGTTCTCGGTTTCCTCCAGTCAGGACTTGATCTGGGTCTTGCCCTGAGTTCTCTCAAAGTGCAAGTAGCAGCTATTTCTGCAGCAACAAATAAGAGATGGGCAGAAGAGCCCTTAGTAGTCACCTTCCTTAGAGGAGTGTTAAAGATTCGGCCACCTGTCAGACGGTCTTTTCCCAAATGGGATTTATCCCTGGTCCTTGAAGTCCTCTCTGACCATCCATTTACCCCAGTGGAACAACTGACAATATGGAACATAACACTGAAAACGGTTTTTCTGTTAGCCATTACATCTGGTAGAAGGATCTCAGAACTCCACTCGTTGGGAATAGGTGATGACCACGTCTCTTTTTTTCACGATAGAGTGGAACTTCGTCCCCTTCAGGGGTTCACACCTAAGGTCACTACTCCAAGCCACCTTTTGGAGCCCTAGGCACTACCGATATTTGCTGAAGCAGATTCAGGATCATGTCACGAGCTGGACATATCCAGAGTGCTCAGAGCCTACCTAGAGGCCACTAGATCCTTCAGGAACTCGGAAAGACTCTTCATTGTTCCATTCGGCAAATACAGGGGCAAAGAAGCTTCCATCAGAACTCTGGCATCTTGGGTGGTAAAGCTAATCCAGAAGGCCTACAGGATAAAAAATATGGAACCTCCATCCCGAGTGAATGCTCATTCCACAAGGGCAGTCTCAACCTCCTGGGCAGCAAGGGCTAACGTGTCATTAGAGACGGTGTGCAGGGCCGCCACCTGGTCTTCTCGCAATACTTTCCTCAGACACTACCGTATCGACCCAGGAGCTCCCACGACGGTTGAGTTCGGGAGAAGGGCAGTTCAGGCTGCGATGTCTCATTCTAATTAAATATTTATTGTTAAGCATTATCCCACCCGTGTCAGCTAGTTATTTATCTCTAGTATGCTGCCATGGAGGCACCAGGAAAACGGAAAATTGTATCATACTTACCGTAATTTTCCTTTCCTGGTGCCTATCCATGGCAGCATACGCTCCCACCCTCGGTATTCTATTTTACGGAGAATGTTGGGGGAGGGACTTCGTCTTTAATTTATGCTATTCACTGGTCCTGAGGGAGGAGTCGAGGCGAAGCTCTATCACTAGTATGCTGCCATGGATAGGCACCAGGAAAGGAAAATTACGGTAAGTATGATACAATTTTCCGTTTTTTTTGTCCCAAGTGATTGAATAATGACAAAAAAAAAAAAAAATTACAAAAAGTTGTCACTAAATGATATATTGCTCACACAGGCCATGGGCATATGTGGAATTGCACCCCAAAATACATTTAGCTGCTTCTCCTGAGTACGGGGATACCACATGTGTGGGACTTATTGGGAGCCTAGCCGCGTACGGGGCCCCGAAAACCAATCACTGCCTTCAGGATTTCTAAGGGCGTACATTTTTGATTTTACTCCTCACTACCTATCACAGTTTTGAAGGCCATAAAATGCCCAGATGACATAAAACCCCCCCAAATGACCCCATTTTGGAAAGTAGACACCCCAAGCTATTTGCTTTGAGGCATGTCGAGTCCATGGAATGTTTTATATTTTGACACAAGTTGCGGGAAAGTGACAATTTTTTTTTTTTTTTTGCACAAAGTTGTCACTAAATGATATATTGCTCACACAGGCCATGGGCATATGTGGAATTGCACCCCAAAATACATTTAGCTGCTTCTCCTGAGTATGGGGATACCACATGTGTGGGACTTTTTGGGAGCCTAGCCGCGTACGGGACCCCGAAAACCAATCACTGCCTTCAGGATTTCTAAGGGCGTACATTTTTGATTTTACTCCTCGCTGCCTATCACAGTTTCGGAGGCCATGGAATGCCCAGGTGGCACAAACCCCCCCCAAATGACCCCATTTTGGAAAGTAGACACCCCAAGCTATTTGCTGAGAGGCATGGTGAGTATTTTGCAGCTCTCATTTGTTTTTGAAAATAAAGAAAGACGAGAAAAAGTTTTTTTTTTCTTTTTTCAATTTTCAAAACTTTGTGACAAAAAGTGAGGTCTGCAAAATACTCACTATACCTCTCATCAAATAGCTTGGGGTGTCTACTTTCCAAAATGGGGTCATTTGGGGTTTTTTTTTGCCACCTGGGCATTCTATGGCCTCCGAAACTGTGATAGGCAGTGAAGAGTGAAATCAAAAATTTACGGCCTTAGAAAGCCTGAAGGCGGTGCTTGGTTTTCGGGGTCCCGTACGCGGCTAGGCTCCCAAAAAGTCTCACACATGTGGTATCCTTGTACTCAGGAGAAGCAACAGAATGTATTTTGGGGTGTAATTTCACATATTCCCATGGCATGTTTGAGCAATATATCATTTAGTGACAACTTTGCGCAAAAAAAAATAAAAAAAATAAAAAATTGTCTCTTTCCCGCAACTTGTGCCACAATATAAATTATTCCATGGACTCAACATGACTCTCAGCAAATAGCTTGGGGTGTCTACTTTCCAAAATGGGGTCATTTGGGGGGGTTTTGAACTGTCTTGGCATTTTATGCACAACATCTAGAAGCTTATGTCAAACATCACCCACTCTTCTAACCACTTGAAGACAAAGCCCTTTCTGACACTTATTGTTTACATAAAAAAATAATTTTTTTTTGCAAGAAAATTACTTTGAACCCCCAAACATTATATATATTTTTTTAAAGCAAATGCCCTACAGATTAAAATGGTGGGTGTTTCATTTTTTTTTTTCACACAGTATTTGCGCAGCGATTTTTCAAACGCATTTTTTGGGGAAAAAACACACTTTTTTACATTTTAATGCACTAAAACACTATATTGCCCAAGTGTTTGATGAAATAAAAAAGATGATCTTAGGCCGAGTACATGGATACCAAACATGACATGCTTTAAAATTGCGCACAAACGTGCAGTGGCGACAAACTAAATACATTTTTAAAAGCCTTTAAAAGCCTTTACAGGTTACCACTTTAGATTTACAGAGGAGGTCTACTGCTAAACTTACTGCCCTCGATTTGACCTTCGCGGCGATACCTCACATGCATGGTGCAATTGCTGTTTACATTTGACGCCAGACCGACGCTTGCGTTCGCCTTAGCACGAGAGCAGGGGGGACAGGGGTGCTTTTTTTTTTTTTTTTTAATCTTTATTATTATTATTTTTTTATCTTATTTTTAAACTGTTCCTTTCATTTTTTTTTTTAAATCATTTTTATTGTTATCTCAGGGAATGTAAATATCCCCTATCATAGCAATAGGTAGTGACAGGTACTCTTTTTTGCAAAAATTGGGGTCTATTAGACCCTAGATTTCTCCACTGCCCTCAAAGCATCTGACCACACCAAGATCGGTGTGATAAAATGCTTTCCCAATTTCCCAATGGCGCTGTTTGCATCCGGCGAAATCTAAGTCATAAAATGCTCGTAGCTTCCGGTTTCTTAGGCCATAGAGATGTTTGGAGCCACTCTGGTCTCTGATCAGCTCTATGGTCAGCTGGCTGAATCACCGGCTGCATTTTCAGGTTCCCTGTTGAGACAGGAGAGCCAGAGAAAAACACGGAAGACGTTGGGGGGGCATTCCCTCCCACTGCTTGTAAAAGCAGTCTAGAGGCTAATTAGCCGCTAGGATTGCTTTTACATGAAAGCTGACCGCTGGCTGAAAAGAATGATACCAAGATGATACCTAAACCTGCAGACATCATTCTGGTATAACCACTCAAAGTCGTGAATGGCGTACCTGAAGACAAAAAAATGGTTAACAATAAAGCACAGTAAACGGTAAGGTATAAAAAATTGCATACCTGAAAAGCAAACATGATAAAACATAATAACAATAAAACATTGCAGAATAGAATACAGTAAAAAAGAGCAGAACAATAGAGAGAGAGAATAGAGAGAGAAAGAACAATAAAACGACAACTATTTTTTTTTTTTTTTTATATTTTTGTATGTGTTTTTTTTTTTTTTTTACACTTTTTTTTGTAACTAACTTTTATAACTGTAACCGGTTCCAGGTTCGGGTCTCTCAAAATGCGATGGCATCTTGGGAGACCCTGTGAAAGTGTGCCTAGTCTGTGGAATGCTGTACCCTACGCTAATACTCAACTAGTGAATGGTAGCGTTCAAAATATTCACCAATGCAAAAACCAGGATTGTCAGGACAGGAGGGACAATAATAGCGGGTGTCACGCCTATATCCGCGCTTGCTGCAGACACGACATCTTTTTTGGGGGGGTTCGTTGGGTAGGGGTACTCGGGAGGACATAAAGAAAATGCCTCTCATGCAGCCGACTGCATTTGGTTGGGGATGTGAATGGGGGAAGTACGAGCGCTGCAGAAGCGGTGGATTCCCAATTAGGATTGGCGAATGCAGCAGGAAGGGCACTATGGGCACGACGGGCCTGTGTTTGTCTTTTTGGTGGCAGCGGGACACTACTTGTGCTTGCCACCTCACCATCTTGAACTGCACTTATGGGACTCGCAACGTCACCAAGTGTTACTGCAGTGCTGGTTTGACTACGACCAGGGTGTACTAGGCCGCTGGTGCTTGCCAGTTCACCAAAACACTACCAAAAAAACTGTTAGCGATCGCAGGGATCAGGCCTGACTCTGCGAACGCTGCAGTTATGCGTTTAGTGTTTTGTAAGTGACAGTGATCGATCGATACTGCACTTGGGTGGGCTGGGCTGGGCCGGGCGGAGGGGCAAAACGCAGGTGCTAGCAGGTATCTGGGCTGATCCCGCTAACACTGCGTTTGTGGGAACCCTAAACTGCTGGGTACGCTAGTATAGATCTGATCAGATCAGATATTGATCCGATCAGATACTATACCACTAAGGGAGGCGTATGCTGCGTGCGTGGGTGTTAGCGGTACTTGGGCTAATCTGACGCTGCCTGGGGCTGGTGCTTGCCAGTTCACCAAAACGCTACCAAAAAAACTGTTAGCGATCGCAGGAATCAGGCCTGACTCTGCGAACGCTGCAGTTATGCGGTTAGTGTTTTGTAAGTGACAGTGATCGATTGATACTGCACTTGGGTGGGCTGGGCTGGGCCGGGCGGAGGGGCAAAACGCAGGTGCTAGCGGGTATCTGGGCTGATCCCGCTAACACTGTGTTTTCGGGAACCCTAAACTGCTGGGGACGCTAGTATAGATCTGATTGGATCAGATATTGATCCGTACAGATACTATACCACTAAGGGAGGCGTATGCTGCGTGCGTGGGTGTTAGCGGTACTGGCGCTAATCTGACGCTGCCTGGGGCGACGCATATCACCGCCGGGCGATCAGGGGGCTAAACCTTTATTCGGTAATAAACGGCGGGTGCCCTGACACTATAAAAAATAAACGAACTAACCAGCGTCACCCGTAACAGTTATACGGTGATCAGTGGTGAAAGGGTTAACTAGGGGGCAATCAAGGGGTTAAAACATTTATTAGATAGTATATGGGGGTCCCTGTCGCTATAAAACGCTGACGGCGAACCTAAATATTTACGTCCCTAACTAGCGTCACCAGCGACACTAATACAGCGATCAGAAAAATGATCGCTTAGCGACACTGGTGACAGGGGGTGATCAAGGGGTTAAAACTTTATTAGGGGGGGTTAGGGGGGTACCCTAGACCTAAAGGGGGGTAATACTCACTGCCCTAACACTGTAACTGTCACAAACTGACACTATGCAGTAATCAGAAAAAAAAAATACTGCTAATGTCAGTTTGTGACGGGGGGGGGGTGATTGGGGGGGGATCGGGGGGCGATCGGGGGTGTAAGGTATGCCTGGCATGTTCTACTGTGTGTGTGTGTGTGTTGTGCACTCACTTGTCTTCTCTCCTCGGCGCTGGGACAGAAACTGCCAGACCGAGGAGAGATGACATCACATCCTCTGCCTGTGTGAAACTACACACAGGCAGAGGAGGATTCCCATTGGCTGGGAGCGATCGCGAGGGGGGGGCCACGATCGGATGGTCTCCCCCTCGCCTCCCGACGCTCCCAGTCAAATGCCGACCGCCGCTGGCACCGGGGGGGGGGTCCGATCGGGTACGTAATTCTGCCTGCCCGTGCCATTCTGCCGCAGTATATCTGCGTTAGGCGGTCGGCAAGTGGTTAAAACCATTTTTTTTTTGCTATAAAATTACTTAGAACCCCCAAACATAATACATTTTTTTTCTAACACCCTAGAGAATAAAATGGCGGTCGTTACAATGCTTTTCTTGCGCAGCGGTCTTACAAGCGCACTTTTTTTTTTTAAATACACTTTTTTGAATTAAAAAAATAAGACAACAGTAAAGTTAGCCCAATTTTTTTTTATATTGTGAAAGATAATGTTACGCCGAGTAAATTGATACCCAACATGTCACGCTTCAAAATTGCACCCGCTCGTGGAATGGCGACAAACTTTTATCATTAAAAATCTCCATAGGCCACATTTAAAAAATTCAACCGGTTGCATGTTTTGCATTACAGAGGAGGTCTAGGGCTAGAATTATTGCTCTCGCTCTACCGATCGCTGCGATAACTCATGTGTGGTTTGAATACCGTTTTCCTATGCAGGCGCTACTCATGTATGCGTTCGCTTCTGCACGCAAGCTCGGCGGAACGGGGCGCATTTAAAAAAAAAAATTTTCTTATTTATTTTACCTTTTATTTTTTATTTTTACACTGTTTTTAAAAAAAAAAAAAAAAAAGTGTCACTTGTATTCCTATTACAAGGAATGTAAACATCCCTTGTAATAGAAAAAAGCATGACAGGTCCTCTTAAATATGAGATCTGGGGTCAAAAAGTCCTCACATCTCATATTTGGACTTAAATGCAAAAAAATAAATAAATAAATAAATAAATTTTAGCATTTTGAAAAAATGACATGAAAAAAATGTGCCTTTAAGAAGTATGGGCAGAAGTCCGTCCCCAAACCAGGGATACATCGGCGTGTGGCGGTCAAAAAAAAAAAAAAAAACTGTGAAAAGTTGAAGTTTTAAAATTTACTGTAATATAAGATATGGAAATGTGATGACATAGATTATTATATCCCACAGAATCACTATTCTTCAATCAGATTTTTTTTACATTGGATTTAATTGACAGAAATGTGTGTGAAACAAAAGTGGATGCACCAAAGCCTCTCATTGATGTTCAGTAACACTAACATGGGGTTTAATACTTTATCCATATTGTGTCAGTCTGTTCCATTTTAAGACATTTCAAATGTCTTAAAATGGAACAGACTGTGACTGACACAATATGGAATAAAATAATAAACCCCATGTTAGTGTTACTGAACATGCTTGGGTCAGGTGCTTCTACTTTTGTTTCACATTTACACACATTTTCTGTCAACTAAACGCTTTGCTAAAATAATTTGTGCAGGCAGCCAGTCACTAAGCCGTTTCCACTTTGTCAGGGGGGCACAGGGAGATGATTTATCACATTTCTAAATAATATTTGGTATCGGAAATCGGAACTTTGGAAAGATTCTATCATGCAGGCGGCGGTGCGCTCTCTCTCACCTTATGCAGCTCCGCTGGGGCTGAAGAACAGAGCTGCCGACGTCACTTCCGGCTTTCGTCAGTTTTAGAAAACCCGGAAGTGACCTCGAGAACTTTAACAACAATGCTCCCGCCCGTAGAATCACAGTGATTTTACGGGCGGAAGGCCGGAAGCTACTCAGCGTTCTTTATTGCGCCCCATGGCGGGTTAAACCCCCGCAAATGAAGCGCCATTTTTTGTGACTACAGGAGGGGGGGGCGGCGCCCGGGCGCCCCCTATGGACGGGCCGCCACTGTAGGTAAGGACAAGAAATAAACCCTTTCAGCTGATAGGTGAAAAGTTTCTCCATTCCACATGCCCAGACAAAATTAGAGTAATAAGTGCATATGTATGCTTGCAAATAGAAAATTGTTAAGTAGATGTATTAAAAGTCTCTGGAAGCCTTAAAAGAGAAGTATGGGTTTTGTTGTTTTTTTGCTAATCATACTTACCTCGTGGATGGAGCATCAGACCGATGCTGCAGCTGTCCCCTGGCATCTCTGCACTGAGAACCGAGCCACCGAACACAGCCGATGGCTCGGTTCTCACTCCTCTCTGAGCAGAGCGATAGTCTGCTTCTTCACACTTATTTGAGCGATGAGCTGTGGAGGGGCAGGGAGAGGCCATCTCAGCCGCTTGCTGAGACTGCAATTAATCAAGGCAGCTGGCGGATCCAGACTTGGGAAGTCGGGATGACGCGCTGCCTCAACTGATGGCAGTGATGTCAGCGGAGAGCGGACTTTAGACCGCTCTCTGTTGAAAATGGGTCACAGGAGTGCAAAATGAAATGGAACTCCTGTGACCCATAGGATAAGCCCAGCCTAAAAAAGCTCAGGCTGGACTTCTCCTTTAACCACTTGCCGACCGCCGCACGACGATGTACGTCGACAAAGCGGCACGGGCAGGCAAAAGGGCTTACCTGTACGTCCCTGCCTGCCCGCGGGTGGGGGGTCCGATCGGACCCCCCCCCCCCGGTGCCTGCGGCGGTCGGCACATGTCCCCCGGCGATCGGTGGTGAGGGGGAGGCCATCCATTCGTGGCCCCCCCCCCTCGCGATCGCTCCCAGCCAATGGGATCATTTCCCTGCCTCTGTATTGTACACAGAGGCAGAGGAAATGATGTCATCTCTCCTCGGCTCGGTATTTTCTGTTCCGGGCCGAGGAGAGAAGACTGAACTGTGAGTGCACAACACACACACACACAGTAGAACATGCCAGGCACACATTACACCCCCGATTCCCCCCCCCTGTCACAAACTGACACCAAGCAGGTTTTTGTTTTTTTTTTGTTTTTTTCTGATTACTGTATTGGTGTCAGTTTGTGACAGTTAGTGTGTTAGGGCAATGAGTGTTAGGCCCCCTGTAGGTCTAGGATACCCCCCTAACCCCCCCTAATAAAGTTTTAACCCCTTGATCACCCCCCGTCACCAGTGTTGCTAAGCGATCATTTTTCTGATCGCTGTATTAGTGTCGCTGGTGACGCTAGTTAGGGACGTAAATATTTAGGTTCGCCGTTAGCGTTTTATAGCGACAGGGACCCCCATATACTACCTAATAAATGTTTTAACCCCTTGATTGCCCCCTAGTTAACCCTTTCACCACTGATCACCGTATAACCGTTACGGGTGACGCTGGTTAGTTCGTTTATTTTTTATAGTGTCAGGGCACCCGCCGTTTATTACCGAATAAAGGTTTAGCCCCCTGATCGCCCGGCGGTGATATGCGTCGCCCCAGGCAGCGTCAGATTAGCGCCAGTACCGCTAACACCCACGCACGCAGCATATGCCTCCCTTAGTGGTATAGTATCTGTACGGATCAATATCTGATCCGATCAGATCTATACTAGCGTCCCCAGCAGTTTAGGGTTCCCAAAAACGCAGTGTTAGCGGGATCAGCCCAGATACCCGCTAGCACCTGCGTTTTGCCCCTCCGCCCGGCCCAGCCCAGCCCACCCAAGTGCAGTATCGATCGATCACTGTCACTTACAAAACACTAAACGCATAACTGCAGCGTTCGCAGAGTCAGGCCTGATCCCTGCGATCGCTAACAGTTTTCTTGGTAGCGTTTTGGTGAGCTGGCAAGCACCAGCCCCAGGCAGCGTCAGGTTAGCGCCAGTACCGCTAACACCCACGCACGCAGCATACACCTCCCTTAGTAGTATAGTATCTGAACGGATCAATATCTGATCCAATCAGATCTATACTAGCGTCACCAGCAGTTTAGGGTTCCCAAACACGCAGTGTTAGCGGGATCAGCCCAGATACCCGCTAGCACCTGCGTTTTGCCCCTCCGCCCGGCCCAGCCCAGCCCACCCAAGTGCAGTATCAATCGATCACTGTCACTTACAAAACACTAAACGCATAACTGCAGCGTTCGCAGAGTCAGGCCTGATCCCTGCGATCGCTAACAGTTTTTTTGGTAGCGTTTTGGTGAACTGGCAAGCACCAACCCCAGGCAGCGTCAGGTTAGCGCCAGTACCGCTAACACCCACGCACGCAGCATACACCTCCCTTAGTGGTATAGTATCTGATCGGATCAATACCTAATCCGATCAGATCTATACTAGCGTCCCCTGCAGTTTAGGGTTCCCACAAACGCAGTGTTAGCGGGATCAGCCCAGATACCTGCTAGCACCTGCGTTTTGCCCCTCCGCCCGGCCCAGCCCAGCCCACCCAAGTGCAGTATCGATCGATCACTGACACTTACAAAACATAACTGCAGCGTTCGCAGAGTCAGGCCTGATCCCTGCGATCGCTAACAGTTTTTTTGTAGCGTTTTGGTGAACTGGCAAGCGCCAGCGGCCTAGTACTCCCCGGTCGTAGTCAAACCAGCACTGCAGTAACACTTGGTGACGTGGTGAGTCCCATAAGTGCAGTTCAAGCTGGTGAGGTGGCAAGCACAAGTAGTGTCCCACTGCCACCAAAAAGACAAACACAGGCCCGTCGTGCCCATAGTGCCCTTCCTGCTGCATTCGCCAATCCTAATTGGGAACCCACCGCTTCTGCAGCGCCCGTACTTCCCCCATTCACATCCCCAACCAAATGCAGTCGGCTGCATGAGAGGCATTTTCTTTATGTCCTCCCGAGTACCCCTACCCAACGAACCCCCCCAAAAAAGATGTTGTGTCTGCAGCAAGCGCGGATATAGGCGTGACACCCGCTATTATTGTCCCTCCTGTCCTGACAAACCTGGTTTTTGCATTGGTGAATGTTTTGAACGCTACCATTCACTAGTTGAGTATTAGCGTAGGGTACAGCATTGCACAGACTAGGCACACTTTCACAGGGTCTCCCAAGATGCCATCGCATTTTGAGAGACCCGAACCTGGAACCGGTTACAGTTATAAAAGTTAGTTACAAAAAAAAGTGTAAAAAAAAAAAAAAAACACAAACAAAAATATAAAATAAAAAAAAATAGTTGGCGTTTTATTCTTCTCTCTCTCTCTATTCTCTCTATTGTTCTGCTCTTTTTTACTGTATTCTATTCTGTTTTATTGTTATTATGTTTTATCATGTTTGCTTTTCAGGTATGCAATTTTTTATACCTTACCGTTTACTGTGCTTTATTGTTAACCATTTTTTTGTCTTCAGGTACGCCATTCACGACTTTGTGTAGTTATACCAGAATGATGCCTGCAGGTTTAGGTATCATCTTGGTATCATTCTTTTCAGCCAGCGGTCGGCTTTCATGTAAAAGCAATCCTAGCGGCTAATTAGCCTCTAGACTGCTTTTACAAGCAGTGGGAGGGAATGCCCCCCCAACGTCTTCCGTGTTTTTCTCTGGCTCTCCTGTCTCAACAGGGAACCTGAAAATGCAGCCGGTGATTCAGCCAGCTGACCATAGAGCTGATCAGAGACCAGAGTGGCTCCAAACATCTCTATGGCCTAAGAAACCGGAAGCTACGAGCATTTTATGACTTAGATTTCGCCGGATGTAAACAGCGCCATTGGGAAAGCATTTTATCACACCGATCTTGGCGTGGTCAGATGCTTTGAGGGCAGAGGAGAAATCTAGGGTCTAATAGACCCCAATTTTTGCAAAAAAGAGTACCTGCCACTACCTATTGCTATGATAGGGGATATTTACATTCCCCGAGATAACAATAAAAATGATTTAAAAAAAAAATGAAAGGAACAGTTTAAAAATAAGATAAAAAAATAATAATAATAATGAAAAAAAAAAAAAAAAAGCACCCCTGTCCCGCCTGCTCTCGCGCTAAGGCGAACGCAAGCGTCGGTCTGGCGTCAAATGTAAACAGCAATTGCACCATGCATGTGAGGTATCACCGCGAAGGCCAGATCGAGTGCAGTAATTTTAGCAGTAGACCTCCTCTGTAAATCTAAAGTGGTAACCTGTAAAGGCTTTTAAAGGCTTTTAAAAATGTATTTAGTTTGTCGCCACTGCACGTTTGTGCGCAATTTTAAAGCATGTCATGTTTGGTATCCATGTACTCGGCCTAAGATAATCTTTTTTATTTCACCAAACATTTGGGCAATATAGTGTGTTTTAGTGCATTGAAATGTAAAAAAGTGTGTTTTTTCCCCAAAAAATGCGTTTAAAAAATCGCTGCGCAAATACTGTGTGAAAAAAAAAATGAAACACCCACCATTTTAATCTGTAGGGCATTTGCTTTAAAAAAAAAAATAATGTTTGGGGGTTCAAAGTAATTTTCTTGCAAAAAAAAATTATTTTTTTATGTAAACAATAAGTGTCAGAAAGGGCTTTGTCTTCAAGTGGTTAGAAGAGTGGGTGATGTGTGACATAAGCCTCTAGATGTTGTGCATAAAATGCCAGGACAGTTCAAAACCCCCCCAAATGACCCCATTTTGGAAAGTAGACACCCCAAGCTATTTGCTGAGAGTCATGTTGAGTCCATGGAATATTTTATATTGTGACACAAGTTGCGGGAAAGAGACAATTTTTTATTTTTTTTATTTTTTTTTTGCGCAAAGTTGTCACTAAATGATATTTTGCTCAAACATGCCATGGGAATATGTGAAATTACACCCCAAAATACATTCTGTTGCTTCTCCTGAGTACGAGGATACCACATGTGTGAGACTTTTTGGGAGCCTAGCCGCGTACGGGACCCCAAAAACCAAGCACCGCCTTCAGGCTTTCTAAGGCCGTAAATTTTTGATTTCACTCTTCACTGCCTATCACAGTTTCGGAGGCCATGGAATGCCCAGGTGGCAAAAACCCCCCCCAAATGACCCCATTTTGGAAAGTAGACACCCCAAGCTATTTGATGAGAGGTATAGTGAGTATTTTGCAGACCTCAGTTTTTGTCACAAAGTTTTGAAAATTGAAAAAAGAAAAAAAAAATTTTTTTCTCGTCTTTCTTTATTTTCAAAAACAAATGAGAGCTGCAAAATACTCACCATGCCTCAAAGCAAATAGCTTGGGGTGTCTACTTTCCAAAATGGGGTCATTTGGGGGGGGTTTATGCCATCTGGGCATTTTATGGCCTTCAAAACTGTGATAGGTAGTGAGGAGTAAAATCAAAAATGTACGCCCTTAGAAATCCTGAAGGCAGTGATTGGTTTTCGGGGCCCCGTACGCGGCTAGGCTCCCAAAAAGTCCCACACATGTGGTATCCCCGTACTCAGGAGAAGCAGCTAAATGTATTTTGGGGTGCAATTCCACATATGCCCATGGCCTGTGTGAGCAATATATCATTTAGTGACAACTTTTTGTAATTTTTTTTTTTTTTTTGTCATTATTCAATCACTTGGGACAAAAAAAATGAATATTCAATGGGCTCAACATGCCTCTCAGCAATTTCCTTGGGGTGTCTACTTTCCAAAATGGGGTCATTTGTGGGGGTTTTGTACTGCCCTGCCATTTTAGCACCTCAAGAAACGACATAGGCAGTCATAAATTAAAGGCTGTGTAAATTCCAGAAAATGTACCCTAGTTTGTAGGCGCTATAACTTTTGCGCAAACCAATAAATATACACTTATTGACATTTTTTTTACCAAAGACATGTGGCCGAATACATTTTGGCCTAAATGTATGACTAAAATTGAGTTTATTGGATTTTTTTTAGAACAAAAAGTAGAAAATATCATTTTTTTTCAAAATTTTCGGTCTTTTTCCGTGTATAGCGCAAAAAATAAAAACGGCAGAGGTGATCAAATATCATCAAAAGAAAGCTCTATTTGTGGGAAGAAAAGGACGCAAATTTCGTTTGGGTAGAGCATTGCATGACCGCGCAATTAGCAGTTAAAGCGACGCAGTGCTGAATTGTAAAAAGTGCTCTGGTCAGGAAGGGGGTAAAACCTTCCGGGGCTGAAGTGGTTAAGCCATTTGCCAGCAAGGGTCCACCCTGTGACCTGGTGAAAGTGTGACCATAAAAACATAAGGCCCGAGTAGTTAAGAAGTATTTGACAGCGCTATACGTTAGTGCATGCCAGCTTAGGATCTACACAGGGAATAATTGCACAGTCAAAGGTACATAGTTACATAGTAGGTGAGGTTGAAAAAAAGACACAAGTCCATCAAATCCAACCTATGTGTGTGTTTATAAGTCAGTATTATCTTGTATATCCTTGTATGTTTTGGTCGTTCAGGTGCTTATCTAATAGTTTTTTGAAACTATCGATACCCTCCGCAGAGACCACCACCTGTGGAACGGAATTCCACATCCTGCCCACTCTTACGGTAAAGAACCCTCTATGTAGTTTATGGTTAAACCTCTTTTCTTCTAATTTTAATGAGTGGCCACGTGTCTTGGTAAACTCCCTTACGCGAAAAAGTTTTATCCCTATTGTGGGGTCACCAGTACGGTATTTGTAAATTGAAATTATATCCCCTCTCAAGCGTCTCTTCTCCAGAGAGAATAAGTTCAGTGCTCGCAACCTTTCTTCATAACTAATATCCTCCAGACCCTTTATTAGCTTTGTTGCCCTTCTTTGTACTCACTTCATTTGCAGTACATCCTACCTGAGGACTAGTGCCCAGCACTGGACAGCATACTCTAGGTGCGGCCGGACCAGAGTCTTGTAGAATGGGAGAATTATCGCTTTATTCCTGGAGGTAATCCTTTTTTTAATGCATGCCAATATTCTGTTTTCTTTGTTAGCAACAGCTTGGCATTGCATGCCATTGCTGAGCCTATCATCTACTAGGACCCCCAGATCCTTTTCCATCCTCGATTCCCCCAGAGGTTCTCCCCCTAGTGTATAGATTGCCTTCATATTTTTGCCACCTAATGCATTATTTTACATTTTCTACATTAAACCTCATTTGTCATTGCCATGTTTTTTGCATAGGATGCATTAAGGTGAAAAACTTCTGTCACTGACCGGCCCCCCAGCCCCCCCGTTTTACCTGTATTCCCCTGCCGGAGACATGCTCTTCCTCTCTGCCCGGGGTTCTCGGCTCATAATTCGATATATTTATAGCAGCGCAGCCGGGGGACCCCAGAAGTCGAGGATCCAGGCCAAAACGAACTGCACAGTGGAGGTAAGTATGACATGTTTGTTATTTAAAAAAAAAAAACAAAGCCTTACAATTACTTTAAACAGAGCTTTTTAAAGTGCAAAGATCCAGATCAGTCCATTTCTGTTGATAAGAATCACAATCTAAAGCCCTTACTGCCAACTTACCTAACAGTATGTTCCTGGATTGTGGAAGGAATCGTGTCGAAGGTGAGGTTTAAATTCAAATCTCAGATCCAACCATGTCAACACCATGTAGCACTACCCCCAAAGAAGTCGCTGGTTAAGATGGGTACTCTGTTGCTGTCCTTAACCTCCTCAAAGACCTCAGCCTCTCTGACACACCAGGCTGAGTACACCAACATCAATACCATGAGAAAATCACTGACAGTCATGCCCCGTACACACGGTCGGACATTGATCGGACATTCCGACAACAAAATCCTAGGATTTTTTCCGACGGATGTTGGCTCAAACTTGTTTTGTCTACACACGGTCACACAAAGTTGTCGGAATTTCCAATCGCCAACCACGCGGTCACGTACACCACGTACGATGAGACTAGAAAAGGCCAGTTCAGAACAAAGCGCGGCACCCTGTGGGCTCCTTTTGCTAATCTCGTGTTAGTAAAAGTTTGGTGAGAGACGATTCACGCTTTTTCAGACTCGTGGTTTTCAGATCGTTTTTTGCTGTTCAGTTTGTGCTTGTGGGTTTGTATCTGCTCTTCAGTGCGTGCAGCAAGCTACGCGTGACTTTGATTAGTCATTGTGTTCTTGTTCATTCGTTACTGTTTTTCAGGTCGCTCTTCACAGGCCTTGCTGTTCTTCAGTGCGTTCTATTACTTCGTTCTGAGCAGCCGACCGTTTTCTAGCCATGTTGCGTATACGTACTCCTCGTAGAGTTCGTGCTGTGCAGGGGCTTGGTGTTGGAGCCCTGACCTTGACACAAGTCCAGTCCAAGAACAGGGTGGGGAGGAGTTCATGGACCAAGAATTGGTTGCTTCAGCGTGACCAGTTCTGTCATATGCCTTTGCTCCGTGAGATCTGTGAGAATAATCCTGATGATTTCAGGAACTTTCTCAGGATGACGGACTCCGTATTTCACCGTTTGTTGGCTTCGCTGACCCCCTATATCAGCAGGCAGGATACCTGCATGAGGCAAGCCATCACTCCAGAGCAGAGGTTAGTCGCCACCCTGCGGTACTAGGCGACGGGGAGAAGTCTGCAGGACTTGAAGTTCTCGACAGGCATCTCCCCCCAGGCTCTGGGGATCATTATCCCAGAGACCTGTTCTGCCATCATCCAGGTCCTGCAGAAGGAGTATATGAAGGTAAGATTTTTATCCTTTAATATCACATTTTATTGTATTTAATGTTTGATAATATATTGTATTTCTTTCCTCATTCCTTAATGACCATGATTGTAATATGCTGTAAATGTCCCCTTTGTCCTCATGCATGCTGGATTTTTCAGTAATTATTTTTGTTGTCCTTCATACATATTTGCCTTCACTTACCTCCCCAGCATGCTCTCCTGGGCATATATATTCACCTCAAGTAGTCACTTAACAATGTATTTTATCAGCTCCATAGTAGTGCTTTACCCCAAACACCCCCTAAAATGTTTTTAAATGTGATTTGTGCTTTAAATCCAGGCAGAGTGCCAGAGGCTTTTTTTTTGGGTCCCCAAATCATTTGGAACCCTCCCTCCCCCCAACTGCTAAGTCAGCTGATACTAATTCTCTATCTATCCTCAATCATCTATCTGCTGACTTTGCCAAACCCATACACACTATACCCACCTCTTTTGTGGTCAGATTTATGGATGAATTCCCCAAAGCATGTAGTGCAAGGGCCTACCTGTATACTTTCAAATGGTACTGTTTAAAGTTTTTGTATACTATTATTATCTTGATAGATAAAAGCAGAATGTCCAAATGTGCTCAAATGTCTACAATGTGTATTTATATCTTTGTAATATGACACTTCTTACCTGTCCAGTGGGCTGCCAATAGTGTAACTAAGGAGGGGCTGTTCCAAGTAATACCCATTATTTAGGCATTCATCTCTCAATGAAGTGGAGAGGGTTACCTGTCCAAGAGCTCCCCCCCTAAAATGTTAGAAATGGCCCATGACAGGGGGGGAGGGGGAATATGATAGGTGTACCTTATACTTTGGTCTTTAAAAATTCCCATTAATAAATGTTATCTTGATGTTGGCCAAGAATGTTTGTGTCTAATCTGCTTTCCATGTTTATGTGCAAAAAGACTAAGTTTTTTTGTTTTCCTCAACAGTTTCCTTTCACGCCACAGGAATGGCAGACTGTGGCCTCCCACTTTGCTGGGACTTTCTTAACTGCGGAGGGGCAATTGATGGGAAACACGTCCACATCGTCCCACCACCCAACTCGGGGTCATACTATTATAATTATAAGGGGTTCAATAGTATTGTGATGTTGGCGGCTAATTACGAGTTCCTGTATGTGGACGTGGGGAAGAATGGCCGGATGTCCGATGGTGAAGTCATCGACCAGACGGAGTTTTACAGGCGTCTCCAGATTGGCAGCTTGGACTTGCCACCTCCAGAAGAGAATGTGGAAGGACTCCCATTCGTCTTTGTTGCGGATGAAGCATTTGCGCTGGGGACCATCTTATGTGGCCATTCCCGATGAAGACCCTCACCCCGGACCAGAGGGTTTTTAATTACCGGCTGGCCAGAGCCAGAAGAGTGGTGGAGAACACATTTGGAATCATGGCCAGCCGGTTCCGCCTATTTCTGACACCCATACATATGGCGGAGTATAAACTGAATCATATTATCCTGGCGTGCTGTGTTCGACATAACTTTTTACGTCAACATTCTGCCAACTATGCTGGCTCAGTTGGGCCCGAGGCCGGAATGATAAATGAAACAACCCTGACGGCGCTTAAAAGTGGCCGTCCTGGCTTGCCCTCCCTGAGTGCCCGTGATGTCCGGCTAAGATACCTTGAGTTCTTTGCGGGTAGGGGGGCCATCAATATGCCAGACAATGTGTGAAACCTTTATCAAATAAAAAAAAAAATCAGCAAATCTTTGGTGACATTTACTGATTGTGTTTTGTTTAGCTGACCCTGTCAGAAATGTGGTGAGTCGTGAAAATGGCGTGATTGTGTAACCTTACTACAAAGCACTGTTGGGTGTTATTTACTAAAGGCAAAGACACTTTGCACTACAAGTGCACTTGAAATTGCACTTGTAGTGCAAAGTGGATTTGCCCTTATGAAATAACACCCATTGTCACAGAAAACAGAATTTCGCGCACCCCAAAAGTGTTGTAGCGTTGAGACAATTATCCACACATTCTTGATTAATAACAATCTTTTTAATACCTGCACAATCACATGTGCATTTTGACAAGGTTTTTAAAACAAAACAACATGTTTGTTGTATAACAATTTTTGGGGTGGCATTAGAAAAAGTAGAAATGTCCTTTTAACATAAAACAGGCATGTTTAAAACCAACAAGAAAGACACAAATCTTGAACTTACAAAGTTCACATTTGGTAGAACTTGAAGGCAATATCAGACATGAGTATTTAGGAACTGTGTTTGATATTGCGTTCAGATGGGGTGAAGTCACCCCAGGAAAAGCCAAATTTTGAAGATGCACACCAATTGCCGAATGTCAACATGTGCTAGCTGCCATCATGGGGGATCAAGGGACGTGTTTTGGGGGTGCAACCCCTTCCTCACAGCTACTTTATTATTGAGGAAGGGGTTGCACCCCCAAAATGCGTCCATTGATCTCCCGTGATGGCAGATAGCACATGTTGGCACACTGTGTGCATCTTCAAAATTTGGCGTTTCTACAATTTGCGAAACAATTTTAAAACTGTAGTACACCATAAAAGAAAGGGCTTTGTAGGGGTTTTAAACTCTCCCCAAAATATCAATGATGTTCTTATTTTTTTGAATAACATCATTGATGTTTTTCGTGATGTTTTCCAATGCAACATTACACCCCATGATCTCCCCAATCAGGATCTGGGCACTTTCTGAGGTGAAAGGATCTGCATCCACAACATCACGATCACCTAAAAAGAGAGAAACAAAAAAAAAACCAGGTATTATAAATATGCCGGCATCCATCTCTTACCTGAGCCTGTGGTCGCAGACACTCACCTGTTGTGGTGACTAGTTCCACCACGTCTTCCTCCTCCTGCTCTTCTTGTCTTTGGGGGATTTCCCCTTCTTCCAGGGGTGGGGAGTCTCTGGTCTCCTCGGATGAGGGGTGTCCTCCGAGTCTTTTCTCCCCTATGTGAAAAGAAAAAGGTATACTTAGCACACAGATATTTGTTGGCAGAACTATAAATATGAAACATTGCTTGGAAGTGGGGTACAATTGTCTATTTTGGCTGAGTTCCAAGATGTAGAATTTTTAGTGTCCTTTGTCAAGCTTGAATACTTACCTGTCTTGTACAAGCTTCACAGATGGAGACACCCCTATAGTATACACTGGAGCACCTGTGTGCCCCCCTAAGAAAAAGGGTGTTCTAGTGTCCCACACTAGTGCTCCAGCGTCCAGATGTGAAAACTGCTGCTGAGTGTCCTCTCCTTACACAGAATCTAGTTTGCAATTCATTCTAGTAACAAACACATCTACACAACCAAATTAGTTTCATAAAAGTAGGCCCTAAAAAATGTGGTCCAATGCATATGGCAAAAACAATGGTGTTTTATAGGCCGTGCGAAAAATGTTTGATACGAACAAATAATGTGCCCATGAACATGAAAGTTGCCATTTTAAACTGTACAACAGTTCCTAAAAGCACATGGAGCAGCACGAACGTAATAAACACAAAAAGAATAGGAACACAGCACAACTACTTACTTTTTTGCAGCACTCTCCGGATCTTTCTGTACTGCTCGTGTTCTCTTAATTTAAGGTCCGACCACCGCTTCCTGAGCTGATCTTTCGATCGACGTACCCCGAAATTCCGGTGCAGACTTTTGACCACTTTCGCCATGATCTTGGCCTTTCTGACATTGGGGTTGGGGTAAGGTCCATACTGCCCATCATAGTCGGCCTTCTTCAGGATGTCCACCATCTCCAACATCTCCCCAAAGGACATATTTGATGCCATATATCGTCTCCTTCTGGATCGGGACATTTCAGGCTCCGGGCTTTCCTCCTCCTCGTTTGTGTAATTATCAGACACCTGCTGTGTCTCCGCCATGTGCTCTTCCCCCACTGCGCCGAATGAAAAGGGGCGGGGAATAGACTAGAAAGAACGTCAGGGGCGGGCGGAGTTACATGCATGCGCAGTGTGTATAAAGCGTAACACGCGTGCGTAGTACGTACGATCTGTGAGCGGAGGAAGGAGTATCGGAGGCGCCGATCGTGATAACGAAGGTAAGAGCCAAACTTGGGCCTATACTGCTTCTAGATTGAGGCCTATATTGTAACAAGATTAGGAGAGATTGGCCTGACATTAGGGTTTGTCTTGTGTTGTGTCTTGCAGTGAAAATGGATATCTTGAAAGATGACGACTTTATGGCAGTCTTCATTGATATGTTCAGGGAGCTGCCTTGTCTGTGGCAGATAAACCACCCACATTATAAGGACCAAACAAAGAGGAAGGCAGCACTGGATCAATTGCTGGAATTTGTGAAGACGGTGATCCCTACGGCAGACATCACCTATTTGAAGATCTTAATTGGTGGCCTGAGGAGCACTTATCTAAGGGAGCACAAGAAGGTCCAGAATTCCCAGAGATCAGGAGCTGCAGATGACATTTATGTCCCCAGATTGTGGTACTATGACAGGCTGCATTTTCTGGCAGGTCAGACTGAACCCAGGTCATCACTCTCCAGTCTTCCTTCGACGCTTCCTTCCCCCCCAGCTGAGGCTTCAGACGCCCAACCTGGGCCTTCTAGGCAGCAACATGTGGAGGAGCCCAGCTTGAGCCAGGTATAGCATTCTTCTAAATATTTCTGCATGTCCAATCAATGATGTTAACTAGATGTTAGTTTGGAGTACTAATTTCTGATTGTGATTGAAGCAAAAACTAAAACCATGTCCCTTTTTCATACACAGGGAAGTCTCAGCCAGGAAGTGGCCGGCCCAAGCAGACTGCCTGAGATGCAGGTCCCTCCACTATACCCGCAAAAACAAAGTGGCAGGAAGAGGAGTACCCTGGAGGAGGCTACCATAGGCCTCTTTTGGGAGGCTACAGAGGCCCTGAGAAGCCCACACACTGTGGAGGATGACTTTGCTTGCATAACTGCCTGCAAAATGAGGCAGATGGAGGAGGGCCAATGACTCCTTTGTGAGTCCTAATTTTGGAAGCTCTCAATAAGGGGTTGAGGTGCCAAATAACATCTGATACCCACATTTGTGACCTCACACATGGTCCTCCTCCTCCTCCAGGTCCTACTCCTCCTCCTCCTCCTCCTCCAGGTCCTACTAGTCCTCCTCCAGGTCCTACTCCTCCTTCTGCCACATCTCCAACACCTGAGCCACAGCCAGGAAGGAAGCGTGGAAAGAAGACCAGAAAGTGATGACCCTGGGTCCAGTCTGGTCTGGCAAAAGATGCAGCCTCTTGTAGTACCACAGCCTGGGGACACAGATGTCATCTGCTGCTTTCTGGATCTCTGGGACTTCTGGACCAGACTGCACTCCCTTAGATAAGGACTCCTCAGGCCACCAATTTTGATGTTAAAGAATTGATATCTGCCCTGGGGGTCCAAGGCTTCGCAAATTTCAGTTGTTTCTACAGTGTTGCCTCCCTCTTTGTTTGGTTCTGAGCCCTTAATAAAGGATTTTTTGTTTCAAATATACTCTCCTATGTGTTTTTTCCTTCAAAAAGGACAGTTTGTTTGTGAGGATTCAGGTACATTTCTAAAGTACAATGTGAAATTAACAAGGGACACCAACACCAAACAATCTCCTTGAGATTAAATAATATACGATATCAATGGTGTTGTGGTAACTTGACACACAAAACACACACAAAAATATTATGGAGTAAAACTAAAAATAAAATAGAACAAAGATCAGCCTTGAAAAAAATACAAACCTAAAAAAAAAAAAACAGCCTTTAAAAAAAAAAAAAACTACCCAAAATTAACTTTGTCTGATGTGACAAATCCAAATATATTGAGGGAGTCCCCATAAATAATAAAGAAAGAAGTTTGTGAGAAGTCTGTGTGAATATGAGCAGCAAAACTACTTCATTCTTCTCACATTATAAAGATGAAGAGAGTGTGCTGTATTAAACCATTTTTTACATTGCAGCGTGACGAAAGTGCTGTATCCATTGCGAACGCTAATTTTACCCGACCGAGCTGTTCCGTCTCGGAATTTCTTCTGAGCATGCGTGGCACTTTGTGCGTCGGAACAGGCCACACACGGTCGGAATTAACGCAATCAGATTTTGTTGTCGGAAAATTTTATAGCCTGCTCTCAAACTTTGTGTGTCGGAAAATCCGGTGGAAAATGTCAGATGGAGCCCACACACGGTCGGAATTTCCGACAACACGCTCCGATGGGACATTTTCCATTGGAAAATCCAACCGTGTGTACGGGGCATAACACTTAGTAGTCAGCAATAATGCTGTTTAAAAGGAACAGAGAAACTAAATCAAATTTAAAAAAAACATAATATATTGTTGTCAAACAGAGTTAGTTTCAGGCATGCAGAGGTAAAATAAAATACAAATATTAATGCTAATACACTTTAGTACTCAGGATAATTAGTAATAAGGCCAAGGACTTGGATGATCAGCTTAAACAGTAACATCGCCACCTAAAGTGCAGCAGTGAGCAGTCATACGACCTGAGCTACAATCCACCAGAGCTACATTGTCAGAGTACACTAATGGCAGTTATGCTAGACATAGAACTGTCTGGTAAGCACTTGTAATATCTGCAACGTCAGATACTACAACTCTGAGAGTTAAAACCCCTGTCAATATTTATTGCTCTCTGTGCCTCCCTTAAGGAGATTCACCCTCTCTATTTGTCCTGTTTACCATAACCATTAGCATTAAAAATAAAGTAAAAGAAAATCTAAAATTTTAGGTTGTCCCCAGAAAAGTAATAGAGGGGAAATCTTCCAATGATGACACTAGTTCTGATGGCATGGGGGCCCCCAAGGGATTCCCTGAATTTGCAGGGATTTCCTCTCACTTCCTGTTTTGGCTATGGGGCAGAATGTGAAGATAAATCTCTAGTTCACCCATCTTGTCCGCCAGGCTCCTGGCATTGGTGAACATGCCACGTAGTTTAGACCGGTCACATACTATCCTCTTATTGGGTGTTCCAAGATTTCAACTAAGTTACTATACTTACCTTGGGTTTATGTGTTTTAGTCAACCTACCACTATTGCCTTCAATACTACCCTCTGGAATATGTTCCGCGTTGACTATCACTACCTCTGGACCCTCCCCCCCGTCGCCTAGTTTAAAAACCCCTCTAACTTTTTGGCCATCTTTACTCCCGGCAGATCTGCACCCTCCTTATTTAGGTGCAGCCCGTCCCTTCTATAGGACTGGTGACAGACAGCCCAGTCCTCCAGGAACCCAAACCCCCCCTTACTACACCAGCTCCTCAGCCACTTGTTTACTTCCCTAATCTCCCTCTGCCTTTCTGGTGTGGCTCGAGGTACCAGTAGTATTCCTGAGAATACTACCTAAGAGGTCCTTTTCCTCAATTTAGCTCCAAAGTCCCTAAAATCGTTGTTTATGACACTCTATCTGACTTTGTCATTGGTGCCAACGTGCACCATGACAACCGGGTCTTTCCCAGCCCCTCCCAGTAATCTGTCCACCAGATCCTTGATGTGCCAAATCCGAGTGCCCGGTACACAGCATACAGTTCGGCGCTTCAGGTCTTTGTCACAGATTGCCCTCTCTGTCCTTCTAAGAATTGAGTCCCCTACCACCAGAATCTGTCTATACTTTCCCTTCGCTTCTCCCCCACTCTCACTGGAGGAGTTCTTCCCCTGGCAGCTAAAAGAGTCCCTCAGCTCCAGCAGTGCTGGTCCCTGACTGGTTTTACCAATGTCACTCAATGGAGCATACTTATTGGGATGTTCCAGCCCTGGATCGGCCTCCCTGACACTTCCCCCTCTATCCTTCCTGACTGTCACCCATCTACTTTTTTCTGGTGCCTGCACCTCTTTGTCTCCACTCGCCTCTGTGCTGGCCCCTGACGGATACGTTCCCGGCTCTCCTTTAGTATGGAGGGTCTTCTCAATGCTGACAGTTGCTTCCCTAGATTCAGAACCAGGGAAACAACGTGCTTACATTTTGCACAGCAGTATTCGCCCTCGATCAGATAAGCAGGGAACACATACATGGATAATCAAGGAAGGGTTTTTCGCAAAGGAGACTTTAAGCAAAAGCTAAAATGAAAAAGCAGGAAAAGGACTAAAAAGGACAACCAGGTGTCAGGGTTGGGCCCAGCCCTTCCTTCTCTGAGCTGGCCACTCAGCTGTTGGCTAATTGTCAGCTCCTATCTCTCCACAGTGACTCACCTGTTGATGATATCCTGCTTGTCAGTCCTGCCTACTTAAGCCGTCCAGCCGAGATGATCTTTGCCTTCGCCTTGGTCACATCTCTAGAGACACTCTCCTGTGTTCCTGTTAAAGACTTGCTTGGCTGACATTTCTTCTGGCTCCAGATCCTGCTTGCTGTTCTACTATGCTCATCTCTGGCTCCCTGACATTTTGGCTTGTCTGACTATCCGTTCCGGTTCCTGAACTCTGGCTATGTTTTGACTACGTTTACTCTGTTTACCATTTTTTATTATTATTATTAAACAAGTGAGATTTAACTGTACTTCTGTCTCAGTCTGATCCATGGTTTCTGACAGTAGGCGAAGCCCATGAATTCAGAAGATGCAGTCAATCCACTTGTTGGTAATATTTTTTCCAGATTGGATGAGCAGGATCACCGCATGGATCAGTTTTCCATGCCGTTACGAATGCTCCTGAGTTGCATGGCGCATCTGGAATCTCCCACTGTGGCTGCTCCTGTAAAACCTGTGTGGCAGGCCATCCCTGCTGCTGCTCCAGTCTCTGTGCAGACACCCACCTCGAGTATTACCTTTATAAGAGGTACAGTATGTCTGGTTCTGCTCCACTTCCCCAGAGATTTGGGGGTGATCCAGTCCAATGCAGAGGGTTTCTCAACCAGGTTGAGATATACTTTGAGAGGCTGCCCCAGGCGCTTCCCACGGACAGAAGCAAAGTAGGTTTCATGATCTTTGCTTTCTGAGAGAGCCTTGGGTATTTAAAAGGGTATTTGACGTTTCTGCATGCTCCGCTTCTGCTGCCAAGTGCCTCATGTCCATCAGAGTATGAGAACTGTTGCCAAATACGCCATTGAATTCCTTACTCTGGCAGCAGAGGCTGCTTGGAACAATGAGGCCCTCGTGGCTGCTTTTTCTCATGGTCTCTTGGATACCATCAAGGATGAGATAGCAGCCCAAGATATTCCCACTGAGCTGGAGAAGTTGATCACGTTTGCCATCCTCATTGACTCCAAACTCAGAGAAAGACTCTCTTTTAAGGAGTGCTTGCGGAAGCCTCCTGTATATTTGTCTCTGAGCTTTGCAGTCCCACCTCACCTCCTATGCCTCCTGGTACCGAGTCAGTCAGTGAAGATGCACCCACGAACTTGGGCTTCACGCGTCTCTCTGCGGATGAGAGAACCCTTAGGAGGAGAGAGAGATTGTGCCTTTATTGTGGCCAGGCAGGTCACTTTTTGAAGTCTTGTCCTACCCATCCAGGGAACGCCCCAACCTTGAGGTCCTGTCACGGACAGACCTTAGGTGGCATTGTTTCATCCCCAGTTATCCAGAAGGATAAGCCCCTGGTTTCGGTTACCCTTTCTTGGGCTGAGTAGTCAGCCGAGATACAGGCTCTAATCGACTCTGGGGCTGCAAACCTGTTCATTGATGCTGCCTTTGTATCAAAGCACTTGATTCCGCTGCAGCTGCGTGACTCTCCACTTGCCATTGAGGCTCTTGACGGGAGACCGCTACAGCCTGCCCAGGTGACTCATGAGACTGTTCCAATGTCCATGGCCGTAGGGGCTCTTCACCATGAGATAATCCAATTCCAAGTTATTTCCTCACCTAAGTTTCCACTGGTTATTGGTTATCCTTGGTTACAGAGGCACAACCTCTCTTTTGATTGTCTCCATGCTGAGGTTCTCTCCTGGATGCCACTATGCAGTAAGAAATGCTTCCAGAAGGTAGCCAAGGTCCTGTGCACTTCTTCTCTCTCCTCCCTGCCGGAGGAGTACCGTAATTTTAGCGGCGTCTTTGACAAAAGTCAAGCCAGTAGTTTGCTTCCACATCGGTCGTATGATTGCTCAATTGACCTTCAACCTGGTGTCATACCCCCTTGTGGCCGGGATTACCCTTTGTCGGTCTTGGAGGATAAGGCCATGGAGGAGTATGTTGCAGACGAACTTTCTCGAGGTTTCATCAGCAAATCCTCGTCTCCTGCTGGTGCTGGTTACCTCTTTGTGAAGAAGAAGAGTGGTGAACTGAGACCTTGTATTGATTATAGGGGTCTCAATCGTTTCACAATTAAGAAAGCCTATCCGATTCCATTGATTACGGAGTTATTTGAGCAACGGATTTGACAAAGCTTGATTTGAGAGGGGATAAAATCTCGTTGGGATTAAGGAGGGCGACGAATGGAAAACTGCGTTTAATACCAAAACAGGCCATTATGAGTACCTTGTAATGCCTTTTGGCCTTTGTAACGCTCCGGCAGTTTTCCAGGAATTTATTAACGATGTCCTCCGAGATTTGTTGCAGTTATGTGTGGTGATTTATCTCGACGATATCCTCATATTTTCCAAGTCCCTGGAAAATCACTTAGGGAACCATGCATAAATGATTTCTATATTGTATTCTGTTGTTTTATAAATGTTTTTGTACTAACTCAAGGTATCTGGTCCATGTTGGACCTGTTTATATGCTCTCTGCCATTCCCTGGATTACCTCCGCTGCCTGCTAGCAACGGTCGCCTGTTGTGGTAGGGGGACTCGGACGTCCCTGCCCAGGGGGCGGAGCCTTTTTCCTTTCCGCCCCCAGTTGCCCGTCACGCCAATGGTGTAGTATGGGCAATGTGCGCGCATCGTTGGGGGTGGAACGCGGCTGCGTCCGCTCCCCTGATGCGCGCGCATTCTGACAGGGACGTCCGGACCGGAAGCAATGCCGGAGGTCAATTCTGACCTGATTGCTTCCGGTGGGACCACATCATTTAAAAGATGGAGGCGCCGGTGCTGTCTGTCAGACGCATCCTGCGGCCATCCATCGCAAACAGGCGGACGCCCGATCCTGTAACTAGGAGCCATTACAGCTCCCCTCCCTCTGCTCTCTACACTTAGGGGTAAGTCAAGATCAATTTGGACGCACTTGTCTTGCTGTATTTGGATATGGTTTTTTACTGGGGGGCCCCCTGCCGTAACTTAAGGGGTTATTTGTGGGCGTCATATGAAATTCTCTTATGTGTCTGACCATTAATGGTCACTGCAGTATTATTTATTATTGATTTTGAACTAGTGTAATTTATGGGTTTCCCGTCTTTGTTTCAGTATGGGTTATCAGCCTATAGTGCCCTGAATGTGTGGTCCAGGCCTCCTACTGGTATTGTCTGATGTCTTTATGTCCATTGATTGTTATGATCTGATGTTGTGTATGACCATTGTATAATCTGAGACTGTTTATTATTTATGCAGTTTAAATGAATCAATTGCATCGTGTCTAGCCCTGATGAAGCGAAAATTCTTTTGCGAAACATGTTGGCTTTAGTCACGTACGAATTCT
Organism: Lithobates clamitans; assembly: GCA_037952925.1. Classification (NCBI taxonomy): domain Eukaryota; kingdom Metazoa; phylum Chordata; class Amphibia; order Anura; family Ranidae; genus Lithobates; species Lithobates clamitans. Next base: position 2,972,321 of record JBBGZY010000255.1, on the reverse strand, counting down.
GGATTCTACTACTGGATGGTCATATGTTTCTATATGTATTGACAATACTATCTTTTATCATATTTCAATAAATATTGTTAAATTTTATCAAGCTTGTTTGATCTTCACCTACGCAACTCAGTCTTTTCCTTTAAAGTCCCATCAATTTGAGGAGGGGGTTTGCCTGTTTTCTCCCCCCCCCTTTTTCCCCCTCCCCCCCCCTCTTCTTCTCTATATAAGTTATACTCTAATCAGGGATGGAAAAACTGCTTGAGTTGTTTTCCTGATATAGTCCAACCATCTCTCTTTTATTACATAGCCACCACACAGATGTCTGTAGTGTGCTTCAGAAACTAAGAGAGAACAATCTCTATTGTAAATTGGAGAAGTGCGAATTCCATCGTGAACAGGTTAAATTCCTGGGTTATGTAATTTCCACTGCTGGTTTTTCGATTGGACCCAGAGAAATTTTCAGCAATCCTACAGTGGCCCCGACCCGTGGGTTTACATTCTCTGCAGCGTTTTCTTGGCTTTGCCAACTATTATCGGACGTTTATTCGTAAATTCTCTTCTCTGGTCAAGCCCATGACTGATATGACCAGAAAGGACAGTAACCCACAGTGTTGGTCTCTGGAGTCCATTAAGGCCTTTGAGAGTCTCAAGGCTGATTTTGCCTCTGCTCCTGTGTTGGCACATCCTGATCCTACGTTACCTTTTATCCTTGAGGTTGGAGTTGGCGCCCTTCTGTCTAAACGTCCTACCTCTGAGAGCGCTATGCATCCTTGTTGCTACTTTTCCAAGAAATTGTCACCTGAGGAGTGCAATTACGAGATTGGTGACAGAGAGCTGTTAGCGATCATTTTAGCCCTGAAAGAATGGAGACATCTCCTTGAAGGTACCACTGTGCTGGTTCTCATTCTTACTGACCGTAAGAATCTCAAATTCTTGTCTGAGGCAAAATGCCTCTCTCCCAGAAGGCGCGATGGGCTCTTTTCATGTCTAGTTTCAATTACATTGTCTCATTCTTACCCGGTACTAGGAATGTAAGGGCTGACGCTTTGTCACAACAATTTTTCTCCACTTCCAAGATGGAGTCGGTTCCGGGACCTGTGATTACTCCTGATCGTATTATGGCTACGGTTCGCACCAGTCTCACTTCTCCTTTGAAACAAATAGAAACCAAGGAGGCTTGATTGAACATGTATCTATATGTATATCAATGTATCCAAACAACCGTACTTGCTCTTTAGCCCCTAAAAAACCACAAAATCAAAAAGATGTCCCAAACAGGAGGGGGACCAAGAAAAGATGGGGCTCATTGAAGAGCAACACGTGGTATGAAATATCAAAAAGTATGTTTATTGTGGTACAAAAATTATATAAACATGTGGATAAAAGAGTATAGACCAAATACTATACTGCCCTGGGTATAAAAGATCGGCTGACCTCAAGGGTTCAGTCAATACATTTACAGACTGGGGGGACAAAATGACATGTAACAATAGGACAAACAGAAACTTCCGGACGTCAAGGACATTGATGTCTGCTCAACCAGCTTACAATGGGAAGTATCCAGCAATTGCTGAGATGTGGTTGCAGACTGACATCAATTCCCCAGGGGGTGACTCGAGCCAAGAGAGGCAGGAAAGGGGGGGGGGGGCACAGTGTGGGGCACTAGTAGATCACAGTTGTCTGTGATAAAAGAGTGATCCCATATGTGGTCAGTAAACAGTGCTAATCATAGAAAATTGTGGCAGGCAGTCCAATGTTGTATATGTCATGGTACAACGATATGCAAGAAGTAATGTGCATATATCCTTATCAAATTTTTATTTATTTTCCATTATATACATTGCTTCATACTTTAAGTCTACAATATTCGAGTTTAAAAAAAAACCCCATTAAATCATTTAAACATTTCCTTTCCCCTTCCTCTTTCTTTATTTCTCCCACCCCTACACCAGTAGTGCTCCCTCCCCCACTCTTCTCATCTCTTCCTCTAAATATAGTATTCCCATTGTGCTTCACTCTTCCCTTCCTAATCCACAAAATTTAAAAGACATTCCGTCCTTGTGAGAAAAAAAAAAAATAAAATAAAATTTAAAAAAACCCTCAGCCTGTACAAAAAATTATTGTTTAGGAGGCTACTAAGCCAATTCAAATCACTCTTAAGCGTCAACCTTAATATCCAAAAAAAACCCCCAAACTATATGAGGCTTCTATGAGCCATACACCCTTCGTAATCAGTGAGTAAATATACCATCTTCCCTTTACTATATCTATTCAGACTATCCCTTCTCCTCTGTGCCCTCCTTCCTACCTAAGTGTTCTATCCCTTCCCATTTCCCCACCCCTTATCCCTTCCCCGTATTCAACCCCACTCAGAAATATAAAAAGAAAAAAAAATAAGTGAAAAAGACTAATAAGGGAGAAGAGGAAGAAAAAAATCAACAAATTTATATATATCCCCCCCCCCCCCCCGGGGCACCCGCGATCGAACCCAGAGACCACACTGCTCTTTACATCATTACTCTATTTAATCTCTTTCAAGCAGCGCACCCATCCTGCCCATGTTTCAATGTTTTTATCTTTCTTGTCTTTCACTGCATGCACCCATCTTTCGGCCTTCATTATTAAATTAACCTCTTTCTTCCAGTCCGCCAAGGTTGGACTTCTAGTTTGTTTCCATAGCCTAGGTATTAATGATTTGGCAGCATTTAGTAAGTGTGGAATAACACTATTCTTATAAGCTCTAACAGACATTGAAGTTCCATGAAACAAAAAGTTCCAGGGCGTCACCTCTATTGGTCCGCGGGATAACCTTTCAACCCAAGTAGCGATTGCTTCCCAGAACACCTTAATCTTAGGGCAAAACCACCATAGGTGGAGAAAGGTGCCTTTCTGTCCGCACCCTCTCCAACATCTGGCGTCTGCCGTCGGGAACCTCTTTACTATCTTAACTGGGGTCTAATACCACCTAGTCAAAAATTTATATGACATTTCTTGAATCTGTGAGCTTATAGACGTAGAGTGCGTCAAGTTAATGAGTTTCTTAATTTGTACTGTGGTAAGATTATGACCTAGTTCTCCTTCCCATCCTCTAATAAAGTATGGAACCGTTTGGTTTTGTGTTGCAAGAATCAATCTATACATCTGTGACATCAAGTGTCTTTCAATGGGTATATTTACATACATGGATTGGAAAGCAGTATATGCATATATCCTGATTTGAAAATAATTCAGTCAATATCAGAAACACCTTGTATGGCCGTACTGTTGGTGAACAGAAGGAATGAAGGTAACCTTCATTTACCACTTCCGGGTCCTGGATTGAAAACTTCAGATACCACTGTAGTGTTGTGTTCCGTTCATTATGTTCCGTTTCCAGTGAATGCTTTGGATAGCATGACAATGTTGCTCGCCTGGGTGTTGTGCTCTGAAAAGCACTGCAGTAGTAAACAGGTGACAGTCCGTGAAGATGTGCCCACGATCATTCCTGTGGAGCGGCCCCGACCAACTGATCAAATCCCTGCCCTCGGTGTATGAGGCGGCAGCCTCCTACGGGGGATGACAGCAGAGCGTGACGTCCGGACGCAATGTCAACGCGTTTCACATTACAAAGATCTGTAGCTTCATCTGGACGTATAGGTGGCGTGCGAGGACTCCTTTTTATTGACATCCATTCCTCGTACGTGCCCACCCAGCTGGCACATTTAAACGAGATGCTCCCAATCTGTGTAGTGATCAGATTATCGGTTGCTTGTTAGTTGCTTATTGTATTTTAGCGGATATTTACTTAGACTGTAATATTCTTTGGATACAGCTTATCCGGTCCGTAACTGGTGAGAGTAATAAAACTCTAATAGTTCTAATACTGCATATCAGTATCCCATATTTAACCCCAGATTCAGAGAATATTCTCATGAATGGGTTATAGTTGTGCTTACCATACGCAGCATATTTGAGACTATAAACCCGGGGGGGGGTGGATGCAGGTAAGGGAAAAGGGGAAGGGAAATGAGAGGAGAGGAGAAAAGGGGAAGGGAAAAGGGAGAAGGAAAAAAGGAACACACATATTTAGGCCCCAAAATTAGCTGGCGGGAACGGGGGCACAACAAAGAACCCCCAGGTGGTCCCACTAAAGGGTACCTCAGAATTTTTGTTTGGTCTAAGTTGCCAGAAATGGCTATAAATTTAGCTCCGTATTAAGGCCTAACAGGGCAAGAGAGCCCAAATGGAAAATACATCTCTTTTCTTTTTGCTGTAAGATCTAGTCAAAGTCCCCTCTTCTGGAGGAGAGATCTAGGGCATATATGCCCTTGACTTGCATGCCAGACAGTTTGCCCTGGTGGAACTGGGCAAAATGTCTGGCCACCGGTTTGTCTGGATTCCTTTCCTGAATTTCCCTCAGGTGTTCTCCCAGGCGGATTCTAAATTAACGTTTGGTCTTGTCGATATATATCTTCTTGCATGGACAGGTTAACATGTAAATGACCCTAGTTGTTGCGCAGTTGATAAGACTTTTGATCTCAAAACTGTTTTTGTTTTGGGAGTCATTAAAAATAGCTGTTCTCTGTACATATGGGCATACTTGACAATGTCCACAGGGGAACATTCCCTTACTTCTAGGTAACTGAGATAACCAGGAAGTGTCTGTACTTCTAATGTGTTCGGATTGAACCAAACAATCGCCTAGGTTTCTGGCTCTTCTTGCAACCATTTTTGGAGCAGGCCCTACTATCTGAGCAATACCAGGGGTATTTTTAAGGATGCCCCAGTGTTTCTGTAGAATGGATCTAACCGAATCCCACTGGGTACCGAATTGTGTGATTATTCTCACTGGGTCAGGGGCAGTGGAGGACAGGAGGGTAGAGGGCAGTTTTTTCGTGTTGTCCAGGGGAGCAGGGCGGTGACAAAATTCTTGCTGCTCAGGTTCATGCTCCTCCTGAGAAACCTTGTGACCGCTGCTTTGTCCCAGAGAGTCTCCGTACTGCCGTGCTCCAGACATACCATTCTCCCAAGACTGCTGGCCACCCTTTGGGCCATTTTCCAACAATTCTGGTGGCCTAGTCTACGTGCTGATGTAACTGCCTTTGTAGCTGCCTGTTCTGTGTATGCTCAGAGTAAGACTTCACGACACCTTCCAGTGGGCCTCCTACAACCCATACCCAATGAAGAGAGGCCATGGACCCACCTGTCTATGGATTTCATTATGGAGTTACCCAACTCCCAGGGCAACACAGTTATCCTTATAGTGGTTAGCCGGTTCTCGAAAATGTCTCATTGTAGCCCACTTCTAAGGAACTGGCTTCCATTTTTGCTCAGGAGATCTTTCGCTTACATGGGCTGCCCAAGGTGATTATCTCGGACAGGGGTAGTCAGTTTGTGTCCCGTTCTGGCCAGCCTTTTGTGCACAGTTGGCAATTCAGCTTGCTTTCTCCTCTGTGTATCACCCGCAGTCTAATGTGGCCGCAGAACGAGCCAATCAGGCCTTGGAGCAATTCCTACGTCGCTATATTTCTAACCATCATAACAACTGGTCAGACCTCTTACCGTGGGCAGAGTTTGCTCACAATAGTGCCATGAATACGGCTTCCCATTTGTCCCCGTTTATGGCGAACTATGATTTCCAACCTTCCATGTTGCCTGACTCATTTGTTTCGCAGAGTATTCCAGCATTAGAGGAGCATCTCCGTGGTCTTCGTTACACTTGGGCACAAGTCCAGGAGGCTTTGCAACATGCTAATGATAGGTACAGACTTCATGCTGACTGCAGACGTCTTCCTGCGCCTTCCTACCAGGTTGGGGACAGGGTCTGGCTGTCATCTCGCAACCTCCGACTTCGTGTTGCCTCTCTGAAGTTCGCACCTCGGTTTATTGGGCCTTTCCGTATTCTTCGCAGGATTACCCCAGTGGCTTACGCATTAGACCTTCCTTCTAATATGCGTATCTCAAATGTATTTCATGTCTCCTTATTAAAACCTTTGGTCTGCAACCGTTTTACAACTTCGGTGCCTCGCCCTCACCCTGTACAGGTTGGGAACCATGAGGAATATGAAGTACAGTCCATTGTTGACTCCCGTAGGTTCCGTGGGCGCATACAGTACCTGATGCATTGGAAAGGGTACGGTCCGGAGGAACGCTCTTGGGTCTCATTCTCGGACGTACATGCCCCTGTCCTCTTCCGTGATTTCCATAGATGTTTTCCCCTCAAGCCTGGTGGCCCTTCGAGGGGGAGGGGTCCTTGAGGAGGGGGTACTGTCAGGGCTGGGCTCAGCCCTTACTTCTTTGAGCTGGCCGCTCAGCTGTTGGCTAATTGCCAGCTCCTATCTCTCCACAGTGACTCACCTGTTGATGCTATCCTGCTCCTCAGTCCTGCCTACTTAAGCCATCCAGCCCAGATGATCTCTGCCTTCGCCTTGGTCACATCTCTAAAGACGCTCTCCTGTGTTCCTGTTAAAGATTTGCTTGGCTGACATTCCTTCTGGCTTCAGATCCTGCTTGCTGTTCTACTACGCTCATCTCTTGCTTCCTGAAGTTTTGGCTTGTCTGACTATCCGTTCCAGTTCCTGAACTCTGGTTATGCTTTTACTATGTTTACTCGGTTTACCTTTTTTTATTATTATTAAACAAGTGAGATTTAACTGTACTTCTGTCTCAGTCTCAATCATGGTTTCTGACACCAGGAGAATTGCTACAAAGAGAACAGAGATTAGAGATGAGGAAAGTCCTTTAACTAAAAAACATAAGCCTCAGCCAGCGGTGCGTTCTAAACCACTCTCTTCTGGGCTGGGAAAATGTATCCTTACTGATTTGGAAGAGTCACAGAGAGATACAAAAAGCGTACAGTTCATAAAAGCGGTTAAGGGAGTTTCAGAATTAGCTCAGCAAGTGTTGAAGGAACAAATGTACTTAAAGGAAAAAAGTGAACAATATGATAATGTATAAAATAAGGGAATCCCTTGTCCGGTGTGCAGGATACTTTGACATATTAGAATCCTTCACACCTACCGCATTTCTAAATATAACCCATGCCAATACACCCATGACCCCAGGAATAGGGAGTATTTTAGTCCCTCACTTAATTTAGATGGCTATGAGTTAGGGAATACTGTGTATGTCCAAATTTAGCTAAGAATGCCAGGAGCTATTCAAAAAAATGGGCCATCTTATCCTACTTCAAGTAGGATGTCAATCCCAAATGTCTATGTTCCTTGGCAGAGTGACCCATCCTGAAGAATGGGGACCTCTACAAGTACTCCAAGGGCGATGTAGATACAGTGCCTTGAAAAGGTATTCACACCCCTTGAAATTTTCCACATTTTGTCATGTTACAGCCAAAAACGTATTTTATGTGATATACCAGCGCAAAGTGCCACATAATTGTGAAGTAGAAGGAAAATGATAAATGGTTTTCAAAATGTTTTACAAATAAATATGTGAAACATGTGGTGTGCATTTGTATTCAGCCCCCTTTACTCTAATGTCGCGTTCACACGGTCAGATTTTCGGTCAGGAAATGTTCGATAGGAGCCTGTTGTCGAAAATTCCGACCGTGTGTAGGCTCCATCGGACATTTTCCTTCAGAATTTCTGCCAAACAAAATTTGAGATCTGGATCTCAAATTTTCCGACAACAAAATCCGTTGCCGTAAATTCCGATCGTGTGTACACAATGCTGACGCACACAGTACCACGCATGCTCGTAATCGAGCAGAAGAGCCGCACTGGCTATTGAACATTTTTCTCGGCTCGTCGTATGTGTTGTACGTCACCGCGTTCTTGACGTTTGGAATTTCCGACAAGATTTGTGTGACTGTGTGTATGCAAGACAAGTTTGAGCCAACATCCGTCGGAAAAAAAACATGTATTTTGTTGTTGGAATGTGCAAACGTGTGTACGCGGCATACTACCCCCAACTAAAATCTAGTGGAACCAATTGCCTTTAGAAGTCACCTAATTAGTTAATCTAGTTTATTCTCAGTATAAATACAGCTGTTCTGTGAAGCCCCTTAGAGGTTTGTTAGAGAACCTTAGTGAACAAACAGCACCATGAAGGCCAAGGAACACACCAGACAGCTCAAGGATAAAGTTGTATAGAAGTTTAACCACTTAAAGGGGTTGTAAACCCTCGTGTTTTTCACCTTAATTCATCCTATTCATTAAGATGAAAAAACTTCTGGCAGTGACCGCCCCCCCAGCCCCCCTGTTTTACTTACCGTAATTCCCTCAACGGAGACGAGCTTTCCCTCTCTACACGGGGGAACCGGCTCTTGATCAGATAGATTGATAGCAGCGCAGCCATTGGTTCCTGCTGCTGTCAACCAAATCCAATGACGTGGCTGCCAGGGGCGGGGCTGAGTCCGGTATTTGTGTCTACGGACGCAAATGCTGGACTCGGAAGCGCGCCCGCACGGTAACCACCCCGGGAGAGCGCTTCTCCTAGGGGGTTATCTGATGCGAGGAGGAGCCGCAAGAGTCGCCGAGGGACCCCAGAAGAGGATGATCGGGCCACTCTGTGCAATACGAGCTGCACAGTGGAGGTAAGTATGTTTGTTATTTTAAAAAAATAAAACACAAAGGTTTACAATCACTTTAAGGACCGGGCCTATTTTTCAGACTCGGTGTTTACAAATTAAAATAATTTTTTTTTGCTAGAAAATTTATATATTTTGTTATAATGTTATATATTATATAACATTATATTTTTTTTTTCAGACACCCTAGAGAATAAAATGACGGTCCACATCGTAATTTGCACACTTTTTTGACTTAAAAAATAAGACAACAGTATATTTTTAAAATATTCTGAAAGATAATGTTACGCCAAGTAAATTGATACCCAACATGTCACGCTTCAAAATTGCACCCGCATGTGGAATGGCGAAAAACTTTTACCCTTAAAACTCTCCATAGGCGAAGTTTAAAAATCTCTACAGGTTACCAGTTTTGAGTTATAGAGGAGATCTAGTGCTAGAATTAATTTCTCTAGCTCCAATGATCACGGCAATACCTCACATGTGTGATTTGAACAACATTTTCATATGTGGGCACGACTTACGTATGCGTTTGCTTCTGCGTGCGAGCTCGGCAGGACAGTGCACTTTAATTTTTTTTTCTTATTTATTTTACTTCTTATTTTTTTTTTGACACTGTCCTTTTTAAAAAAAAATGGCTCACTTTTATTCCTATTACAGGGAATGTAAACATCCCTTGTAATAGAAAAAAAGCATGGCAGGACCTCTTAAATATGAGATCTGGGGTCAAAAAGACCTCAGATCTCATATTTACACTAAAATGCAATAAAAAAAAAAATGTAATGTCATTTGTAATTACATTACATTGTATTGTCACGTTTGACGTCGCTTCTGCCCTCCAATGCTATGGAGCTGAGCTGGGGCCATCTTTCCCTTGCACGGCATCCAGGCAGTGAGGGGAGAGGAACCGATCAGCTCCTCCGCTACCGACGACTCCGGTAAGCGGCGGAGAAGTCCAGAGCGCGGCGGGAGCCCTCTCCCGCCACCGATAAAAGTGATCTTGCGGCGAATCCGCTGCTGAGACCACTTTTATCGGAAGGAGGACAGTCCGCCGTTTTTAAAAATACTGGGGTTATGGCAGCTAGCTGCTACCATAGCAACGGTATTTAACATCAAACGGTTATATGTTAAACGGTATTTAACGTATAACGACGGCGACTGTTCCTTAAGTAGTTAAAGAAGGGTAACATGGTGTACTGTTCAATCCATCTCCTGAAAATGGAAAGAGTATGTCACAACTGCAAACCTACCAAGACATGGCCGTCCTGACAGACTGGGCAAGGAGAGCATTAATCAGAGAAGCAGCCAAGAGGCCCATGGTAACTCTGGAGGCAGAGGCGGCTCTCCAATTATGCAAATTAGGCGATCGCCTTAGGCCTTGCGATCGCAGGGGCCTCGCGGCTGCCTAATTTGCCTGATATGTGTAGAGGGTGCCGCGGATCCCCATCCCGCTGGCAAATGACAGGTGCAGTCCGAGAAGGAGACCTCCTTCACCCCCCTGCTCGAGCCGCCGCTGAAAGACTGAAGGGCTCTCTGTGCTTCCTGCTCATTCCCCCTCCTTCCTGTCAGAGGAGGAGAGCAGAGCAGCAGAAGATTGGAGCGGGTGTGTCTGTGTGGAGAGAGAGCAGCAGCTGCGGGCTCTTCTCCCCCGCCCCTCTCTCCTCCTTTCACCACTGTACTCGGGGAGCTGCGCTGGCTGTTTCTTCCCCCTCCTTCTTATTGGGCAGGGGAAAAAAAAACACTAAAACATAGGCGTGCGCACAGGGTGTGCCGGGTTTGACTCGCAGGCAGTTCACATTGCCTTAGGCGAACCGGTGTGAGTGTCAATACAAAGTTAATGACACCCCCAGATCGGTTCACATATTTCAGTGCGAACTGTCAATTCAGACATGGATCGAATCGCATCGGTGTTCACACCCATGCGATCCAATTCTGGTGCAGACCAAAAAAGGGTCCTCCGCGACTTTGGTCGAAATGCGATGCAAATTCAGCCATACAATCTGTATGGCAGAAATTGCATAGCACAGACTTCACATGTGATTTGCACTGCAGTGTGGTGCGAATCACATGTGAGGTCGCACAGCACACTGGTGTGAACTGAACCTAAAGACTGCCCTATAACTGAAGCGGCCCCAGGGCCATGGCCGGCACTACCATATGAGGGCTTAAGCCGCCACCTCAGGGCGCCAGGATAGGGGGCCAGTAAAATCCTAATCCCCAGCCACTTGCTGGGGATTCTGATTTTTACAGTGCTGAATGTTTTATTTTTACACACTCCCAGCCCCTATAGCAGCTGGGAGTGTGTGTACGGTAAAGCCGGCTGTCGTCTTTCATGTGGAAGTGTTATAAATGGCTGTGAAGCTGCCTATCACTTCCACCACTGCCATGATGAGCAACCCCCTTCACCATGTTTACCGGGCACCACTGTCCTACCTGCAGGCCCGGTGCTGTCATGGTGGGTGGCACTAGGAAGGGCAGCAGGAGCTCAGCAGACCTTCGTCCACTCAGCCACCCTCCTGTACACAGACCAGGAAGTGTCATGTATGATGTCAAGGGCAGGCTGGGCCGGGGGACAGAGTGGCAATTGCCCCCTAGGCCACCCTAACCTATGTTGAAAACAGCCGGCAGGCACTGCCCGCTGCCTTCTTTTTCTGTAGGAAGTTGGGCCAGCGGCATCCCGGGAGTTGTAGTCCCCAGTCAAGCTCCCGAGCAACGCAGAGAAAACTACAACTCTGGTGAGCCTGCATTTATGGGCACTGGTGAGGCTGCATTGATGGGCACTGATGAGGCTGCATTGATGGGCACTGATGAGGCTGCATTTACGAACACTGGTGAGGCTGCATTGATGGGCAATGATAAGGCGGCACTGGTGAGGCTGCATTGAAAAAACAGGTGGGCATGAATGAGCTGATTCAGTGGTTCAATGGGCCACTTGACTGGACAGGCTGCCAGCCCTCCCCTGTATGATGTCACTTCTTGGACCGGGATAAGTAAATAAAAATCCTTGCACTGGCCTGCGCAGTTTGTTGTTGCCATTTAAAGGGGAACCCCACCTTCTCTCATTTCTTCTAGTGTGCACGAAAACCACTAGGAAACTGCTATTCCTTTAGACATGTTTATATTACATTTGTGTTGCTAAATATTGATTTACGTATTGATTTTTCTGCTAATGATATAGAGCTGCTTTTATAGATATATTTGTTTACCTTTATTCCCTGAGGGCAGTTCTACTCTGCTTTGTGAACTGCACTTTTTGTCATTTATGCAAGTTCTAATTATAGACAAATAGTGTCTACCACTAAGCACATATGTAATAGTTTATTGCCTATATCTTACAGCAGGGCTCAAAACTTCAAGCCCTGAGCTACTAGCCAGGCCTCAAGGGTTACTCGCCACCAGTTGCCCCACCTAACCCCTACACTGCCCCACCCCTAATTTTGCCCCTAAACTCGCCCTCGTAAATTATCTCATGGAATGTTTTATGCAGAATTAAGTTACACAATTAAATATTACCAACGACAACTTTAACAATATGGGACAGGACACTGGGGCAGACCAGAGGGACATGGCACTGGGGACAGACCAGAAGGACATGGACTTTTTTATTTCTGCAAATTCTGCTTTCCCTCTTCCTATGTACAAGCCTCCCTCCTCCGCTTTCTCTCTCTAGAACCAGAGGGAGATGGCACTGGGGACAGACCAGAGGCACATGGCACTGGGGGCAGACCAGAGGCACATGGCACTGGGGTAGACCAGAGGCACATGGCACTGGGGGCACACCAGAGGCACATGGCACTGGGGGCACACCAGAGGCACATGGCACTGGGGGCACACCAGAGGCGCATGGCACTGGGAGCAGACCAGAGGCGCATGGCACTGGGAGCAGACCAGAGGCGCATGGCACTGGGGGCAGACCAGAGGCACATGGCACTGGGGGCAGACCAGAGGCACATGGCACTGGGGACAGACCAGAGGGACTTGGCACTGGGGACAGACCAGAGGCACATGGCACTGGCGGCAGACCAGAGGGACATGGCACTGGGGGCAGACCAGAGGCACATGGAACTGGGGCAGACCAGAGGGACAGGGCACTGGGGGCAGACCAGAAGGACATGGCACTGGGGACAGACCAGAGGGACATGTCACTGAGGACAGACCAGAGGGACAGGGCACTGGGGCAGATCATAGGGACAGGGCACTGGGGCAGACCATAGGGACAGGGCACTGGGGCAGACCAGACGGACAGGACACTGGGGCATACCAGAGGGACAGGGCACTGGGGCAGACCAGAGGGACATGGCACTGGGGCAGACCAGAGGGGCATGGCACTGGGGCAGACCAGAGGGACAGGGCACTGGGGCAGACCAGAGGGACAGGGCACGGGGGACAGACCATAGGGACATGGCACTGGGTACAGACCAGAGGGACATGACACTGGGGACAGACCAGAGGGACATGGCACTGGGGCAGACCAGGGGGACATGGCACTGGGGACAGACCAGAGGGACATGGCACTGGGACAGACCAGGGGGGCATGGCACTGGGGACGACCAGAGGGACATGGCACTGGGGCAGACCAGAGGGACATGGCACTGGGGGCAGACCAGAGGGACATGGCACTGGGGGCAGACCAGAGGGACATGGCACTGGGGCAGACCAGAGGGACAGGGCACTGGGGCAGACCATAGGGACATGGCACTAGGGCAGACTAGAGGGACATGGCACTGGGGACGACCAGAGGGACATGGCACTGGGGCAGACCAGAGGGACATGGCACTGGGGGCAGACCAGAGGGACATGGCACTGGGGGCAGACCAGAGGGACAGGGCACTGGGGCAGACCAGAGGGACAGGGCACTGGGGCAGACCATAGGGACATGGCACTAGGGCAGACCAGAGGGACATGGCACTGGGGACAGACCAGAGGGACATGGCACTGGGGCAGACCAGAGGGACATGGCACTGGGAGCAGACCAGAGGGACATGGCACTGGGGGCAGACCAGAGGGACATGGCACTGGGGGCAGACCAGAGGCACATGGCACTGGGGGCAGACCAGAGGCCCATGGCAATGGGGGCACACCAGAGGCACATGGCACTGGGGGCAGACCAGAGGCACATGGCACTGGGGGCAGACCAGAGGTGCATGGCACTGGGGGCAGACCAGAGGCGCATGGCACTGGGAGAAGACCAGAGGCACATGGCACTGGGGGCAGACCAGAGGCACATGGCACTGGGGACAGACCAGAGGGACTTGGCACTGGGGACAGACCAGAGGGACATGGCACTGGGGCAGACCAGAGGCACATGGCAATGGGGGCACACCAGAGGCACATGGCACTGGGGGCACACCAGAGGTGCATAGCACTGGGGGCAGACCAGAGGCGCATAGCACTGGGAGAAGACCAGAGGCGCATGACACTGGGGACAGACCAGAGGCATATGGTACTGGGGGCAGACCAGAGCGACATGGCACTGGGGACAGACCAGAGGGACATGGCACTGGGGACAGACCAGAGGGACATGGCACTGGGGCAGACCAGAGGCATATGGCACTGGGGGCAGACGAGAGGCACATGGCACTGGGGGAAAACCAGAGGCACATGGAACTGGGGCAGAGCAGAGGGACAGGGCACTGGGGCAGACCAGAAGGACAAGGCACTGGGGACAGACCAGAGGGACATGGCACTGGGGACAGACCAGAGGGACATGGCACTGGGGACAGACCAGAGGGACATAGCACTGGGGCAGACCAGGGGGACATGGCATTGGGGACAGACCAGAGAGACATGGTACTGTGGGAGACCAGAGGGACATGGCACTGGGGCAGACCAGAGGGACATGGCACTGGGGCAGACCATAGGGACAGGGCACTGGGGCAGATCATAGGGACAGGGCACTGGGGCAGACCATAGGGACAGGGCACTGGGGCAGACCAGACGGACAGGACACTGGGGCATACCAGAGGGACAGGGCACTGGGGCAGACCAGAGGGACATGGCACTGGGGCAGACCAGAGGGGCATGGCACTGGGGCAGACCAGAGGGACATGGCACTGGGGACAGTCCAGAGGGACATGGCACTGGGGACAGTCCAGAGGGACATGGCACTGGGGTAGACCAGAGGGACAGGGCATGGGGCAGACCAGAGGGACAGGGCACTGGGGCAGATCAGAGGGTCATGGCACTGGGTCAGACCAGAGGGACAGGGCATGGGGCAGACCAGAGGGACATGGCACTGGGGCAGACCAGAGGGACATGGCACTGGGGCAGACCAGAGGGACATAGGACTGGGGCAGATCAGAGGGACATGGCACTGGGGACAGACCAGAGGGACAGACCAGAGTGACATGGCACTGGGTTCAGACCAGAGGGACATGGCACTGGGGACAGACCAGAGGGACATGGACTTTTTTACTTCTGCAAATTCTGCTCTCCCTCTTCCTATGTACAAGCCTCCCTCCTCCTCCGCCTTCTCTCTCTAGAACTGTGTCTCTTCCCCATTCTCTTGCTGTCTCCTCTCCAACCCCCATCCATCCTCCTTTCTCTCTCCCCCTCTCCTATTCTACCCACTCTCATTATCAGGTGCCCTTGTGTGCGGCTCTGCACTTGCAAGTCCACACTTCCCCCCTTTCATTTTCTCTGGTAGTGAGGAGAGGAGCTGCAGCACAGTGGGAGGGAGTACAATCCAGCGCCGAGATCCACACACCTGCATAGCCATTGACACCACAGCACAGCGTACACTGGCACCGCACAGCACACATTGAGATCAGTCTGCTCACATTGCACTGCTCAGGCTGGACACTTACATAGAGCACAATGAAAAGAAAACTGCACAAACTGGAAGGCTGCCGCTCTCTTGTCAGGGCAACTCTCGGTGAACGCTGCACTGCCTACCTCGGACACCCGGAGTGGTGATTATTGCCATCCCATGGCTCACTCATTCCTTCCTGCTCTCCAGCTACATCGGCTGGGGTGGGAAGCGAGGCTCAGAGAGGTCATACTGTCAGTTCCCATGGCTTGACGAGAATTGTAGGGAGAGCACCTGTGTACTGCTCTGCCTGTGTGGCTCATCAGACTACTTTTCCCGGGCACGCACCTTTCCTCCTCGGCCACCAATCACAGCGGGGCTCTAAGTGTAGGCACAGATTGGACTGTTGGTCATGCAGCCCTGTCATCAAATTTTGAGGGCTGTCCTACAGTAAGGTGAAAGGTACTATACGCTATGTGTGATATAGTGATTCAATCATTCAGGTGTGTCAGAGGGTGTTCTTGGAGTTGAGGCGCAGAACAGGGAACCCAAAATTACCAAGCAGCTCCTTCAGGGGTAGTGCTACACACATTACCCCAGTTTTGATTGACAGGGGACCTTAACACTTCTGTGCTCAGGCAGCGTTAAGAGCCCTGTCTCACTTAAGCGTGCCGAACATCTGATTTGCAGCACTTTATTTTAGAGGTGACAAGACATCTTAATGCTGCTGTGTGCAGGCAACGTTAAGAGCCCAGTTACACTCACCTCTCGTGTAACCTAAGACTCCTGATGTTCTGCCTGCCAGCCAATGAGGAGTGATGTTGCGCCCCCCCCCCCCCCCATCCACCGAACGAGGATCTCAATCTGGGAAGGCCTGCTGCGTAGCTTAAGGGCATCAGTGGGGCCTCATGTCTAAGTTTTGCCTAAGGCCTCGCAAAGCCTAGAGCTGCCTCTGTCTAGAGGAGCTGCAGAGATCCACAGCTCAGGTGGGAGAATCTGTCCACAGGACAACTATCAGTCTTTCAGTCATGCACTCCACAAATCTGCCCTTTATGGAAAAGTGGCAAGAAGAAAGCCGTTGTTGAAAGAAAGCCATAAGAAGTCCCATTTGCAGTTTACGAGAAGCCATGTGGGGGACACAGCAAACATGTGGAAGAAGGTGCCCTGGTCAGATGAGACCAAAATGGAACTTTTTGGCACAAAAGCAAAGCGCTATGTGTGGCGGAAAACTAACAGTGCACATCACCCTGAACATACCATCCCTACCATGAAACATGGTGGTGGCAGCATCATGTTTTGCGGATGCTTGTCTTCAGCAGGAACAGGGAAGTTGGTCAGAGTTGATGGGAAGATGGATGGAGCCAAATACAGGGCAATCCTGGAAGAAAACCTGTTAGAGTCGGCAAAAGACTTGAGACTGGGGTGTTTAGATCAAAACATATTCATGTGTCAGAATGGTCCAGTCAATGTCCAGACCTAAATCCAATTGAGAATGTGTGGCAAGACTTGAAAATTTCTGTTCACAGACGCTCTCCATCCAATCTGAGAGAGGTTGAGCTATTTTGCAAAGAAGAATGGGCAAAAATGTCACTCTCTAGATGTGCAAAGCTGGTAGAGACATCCCCAAAAAGACTTGCAGCTGTAATTACAGTGAAAGGTGGTTCTACAAAGTATTGACTCGGGGGGATGAATACAAATGCACGACACACTTTTCACATATTTATTTGGAAAACATTTGGAAAAAAATGTAACATTTTCCTTCCACCTCACAATTATATGCCACTTTGTGTTGGTCTATCATATAAAATCCCAATAAAATACATTTACGTTTTTGGTTGTAACATGACAGAATGTGGAAAATTATAAGGGGTGTGAATACTTTTTCAAGGCACTGTAGCTGTCCAGTACAAGACCAAGTAGTATCTAACACAGGAAGAAACACAGGGATGGAGATGCACAGGGTCCCTGGACTTACTCAGACATTAGGTAACTTATGAGTAATATCCCCCATCCAAGAGCAAATTTAGCTAAAATGGCTATACAGTTCATGGATGATTACAGTGAGGAAATATGAGGTCACTGCGAGGAAGCAGAGTGGGTGAAAGATTTTTCCACCAAAGATGCTGACCTAGTTTTTCTATTGATAAGTCATCGCTATGGCTTTGAGGAGGGACACCCAGTTTAGGATATGCTGTTGTTATTAAAAATAAACTTTGTTTCAAGGCAAGTTGCCTAAAAATCAATCAGCCCAGATAGCAGAGCTTATGGCTCTAATGCATGTTTGCATAATAGGGAAAAAAATTAAAATCAATGTGTACACAAACTTACAGTATGCTTTTAGCACATGTTATGATTTTGTCCAATTGTGAAAACTGATAGGCTTCCAACAACTAGTGGTAAGTCTATAAAATATGCTGAGCTCATTGGCAAAGTCCTTGAGGCACTTTAGTTTCCAAATGGAGGAGCCATTATCAAATGTTGCTATAATCTATGAGTGTGAGTGCGCTACTCTTTTACCATACACCACTCCTGTTTATACATCACTTACATGTCAATAATCAATAAATTGTACAATCAATGAACTGATACAAACTCCCTCATGCCCCCCTCAAAATTATGTGTGTGTTCCACTTATATATATTTATAAATCACCAATATCCACCAATCTGCAAATAAAAATTACTAACAAAAAAAGGATTAACATAAAGTCCATGTGCCAAAGTGCAAATTCGTCAATAAATGCTGTATTTTCAGCCTTTAGGTGCCGCTGTGTATCATCTGTGATTCATTGTGACTTTTGTGACACACCACCACCGTTTTGATCGGCCACTCACCAGATACTTCTTGTATAGTATGCCTTCGGTTCATTAATAGGGATAACCACTCCACCTTTTGTACTGTTCCACACCTGCTATGCCTGAGCTTTGATATTCCTCATGCAAAATATATATGGACAACGATCATTGCGCAGTGCGTTTAAAACTCATTTATTATCACTAAAATACAAAGTGTACACTCACATTTAAAAGTGCCCTCGAGCCGGCACTAAGCTATTCCAGCAGATAGGGATGGGTGTCTCTAGTAGCGTGGTCAGCCTGTGTGCGATAAGAATCACCCCCGCATCCGGCTTGCACTTCACCCCTCGTTCCCGTTCGTTCCGGACGTTCACGCTCACGTGATTTGAAAATCTCCCAGCAGCCTCTACGCGTTTTGCATCATAGTATGCGTCATCAGGAAGCATGAGCAATTGCTCATGTTTATTATTAATGGATGAATGATATATGAAAAGAGATGGTTCTCTTTTTAAAGGGTATCCTATATTTATAGATATGTTATTGATTTAATTTCAGAGCATTTTACTACTGATGAGTGGTGTGAGCCATTAAAAAGGTGCGTCGAGTACACTCTGAACTGATGCCCAGACAAGTTTGGCTCACAAAGAGTAATTGCTTATGTTTATTATCAATGGATGAATGATATATGAAAATTGATTTAAAAAATGGCGTGGGGTCCCCCCTAAAACTTATACCAGACCCTTATCCGAGCATGTTGCCCGGCCGGTCAGGAAAGGTAGGGGAAGAGCAAGCGGCCCCCCTCCTGAACCATAACAGACCGCATGCCCTCAACATGGGGGGTGGGTGCTTTGTGCCCCAAAGCACCTTTACCCAATGTTGATGGGGACAAGAGCCTCTTCCCGACAACCCGGCCTCTCCCCCTATGTGAATGGAAATTGGGTACATCGTACCCCTACCCATTCACCAAAAAAAGTAGTGTAGTGTGACAAAAAACAAAAGACAGTTTTTCGACAAGTCCTTTATTAAAAATGTCTTCTTCCCTGCTTCTTCCTCCTCCGGCCTTCTCCCACTTCTTCCTCTAGTCTTCTCCTTCTCCTGCCTTTTCTTCCGGTCGTCTTCTTTCTCCTGTCTTCTTTGTCCGGTGTTCTTCTTGCTCCGCCATCGCTCCCACCGACAACGCTCCTCCGATGCTGCATTTCGCTGATCTGTCCACACAGATTTCAAGCATTTCTTAGATAACTATGGGTCGTGGCCATCGGATGACATCAGCTGGAGGCCCCACCCCCCTTGTGACTTCACCGCCTGGGGCATGATGGGTCCATGACGTCACAAGGGAGCGGGGCCTCAGGATGATGTCATCCGAGGGCCACGCTCCATAGTTATCTAAGAAATGCTTTACATTGGCGCAGACAGATCAGCGGAACGCAGCATCGGAGGAGGGTCATCGGCTGGAGCGGCGGAGGAGGAAGAACACCTGATGAAGAAGACCAGAGAAAGAAGAAGACCAGAAGAAGAAACAGTAGAAGGAGAAGACCGAAGGAGAAAGAAGCGGGGAAGTAGAAGACATTTTTAATAAAGGACTTGTCAAAAACTGTCTATTGTCTTTTTGTCACACTACACTACTTTTTTTGGCAAATGGGTAGGGTTACGATGTACCCGATATCCATTCACATAGGGGAGAGGCCAGGATCTGGGGGGTTGTCAGGAAGAGGCCCTTGTCCCCATCAACATGGGGGCAAGGTGCTTTCGGGTGGGGGGGTGCAGAGCCCTCCCTGCCCCAAAGCACCCACCCCCCATGTTGAGGGCATGCGGACTGGTACGGTTCAGGAGGGGGGGCGCCCGCTCGTCCCCTCCCTTTCCTGACCTGCCGGGCTGCATGTTCGGATAAGGGTCTGGTATGGATTTTGGGGGGGACCCAACACCATTTTATTTTTGCAATTTTGGCATGGGGGTCCCCTCCGAATCCATACTAGACCCAAGGGCCTTTTATGGACCTGGGGGGACACCAAGTTGTTTTTTTTTCATGATTTTTTTTTAGCCAGCAATTCTTTTTTTTGCATTCAGCAAGCGGCGGAGACGAATAGAGCGCGCGGGGGGGGGCGTAAGCGATAAAAGTGATCTTGTGGCGAATCTGCTGCGGAGACCACTTTTATCAGAAAGAGAATAATAGAAAGGAAGTTGGGACTTTGTATGAGGCAAGTGGCTAAACAAGACAAAATATATATAGTGACTAAATTACTTTATTTACATAAAAGAGGGTATAGAATCGCACTCAGTATGCAGTACATTAAAAGCCATAATGTAAATGTTGAAAGAAGTACAGTTCATAGACATATGAAAATGACATATAAAAACATATTCATACAACCTTAAAACCAAAATGGCAGCACATTCCAGTTAACAATGCATGGAGTGTGTACTCCGTGTAAGAGAATAGCAAATAATAATGGGGTTGAAAATTACAAAGATGAATAATTAAAAGAGATGGCATCCTATCTATACTTTGCATGTAAAGACACTTCATCAGAAATGGATGCATCCGTTGGTCTGTAAAACAAATAAATATAGATACAGGTAAGTTCTGGTAAGAACTCCAGCATCAAGGAAAAGCAATGGAAATTGTTACAATCTTGTTACTTACATGGGACTGGAAAAACAGGAGTATGTAAAACTGCAACCAGGGGGAACTCTGGAATGGGTCGTCTGGTCCGGGAGCTGAGGAAGCCACACCGCACACGGGGCAAACGCCCAAACACACTCCCCAGGAAGTTAGGTTCTCCATATGGTGTGGGTGGTAACACAAGGTAAGGCTCCAAGGGAGTCTGTGAAAAGAAAGGGGGGTATACTATACAGAGCTTGCGTATAATATTGATGGTGTGAACCAAGTGAAGACTAGGGATGAGCCGAACACCCCCCGGTTCGGTTCGCACCAGAACCCGCGAACGGACCGAAAGTTCGCACGAACGTTAGAACCCCATTGACGTCTATGGGACTCGAACGTTCGAAATCAAAAGTGCTCATTTTAAAGGCTAATTTGCATGGTATTGTCCTAAAAAGGGTTTGGGGACCCGGGTCCTACTCCAGGGGACATGTATCAATGCAAAAAAAACTTTTAAAAACGGCCGTTTTTTCGGGAGCAGTGATTTTAATGATGCTTAAAGTAAAAAAAAAAAAGTGAAATATTCCTTTAAATATCGTACCTGGGGGGTGTCTATAGTATGCCTGTAAAGTGACGTGTGTTTCCCATGTTTAGAACAGTCCCTGCACCAAATGTCATTTTTAAAGGAAAAAATCTCATTTAAAACTGCTTGCGGGTTTAATGTCATGTCGGGTCATGGCAATATGGATGAAAATCAGTGAGACAAACGGCATGGGTACCCCCCAGTCCATTACCAGGCCCTTTGGGTCTTGTATGGATATTAAGGGGAACCCCGCACCCAAATTAAAATAAGGAAAGGTGTGGGGCCACCAGGCCCTATATACTCTGAACAGCAGTATACAGGCGGTGCAAACAAGACAGGGACTGTAGGTTTGTTGTTAAGTAGAATCTGTTTGTAATTTTGAACATTTTTAACGTGTTTAGCTCCAGCCAAAAAATCTTTTCTAAGCTTTTTGGAAAACATAGGGAAGGGTTATCACCCCTGTGACATTTGTTTTGCTGTCTTTCCTCCTCTTCAGAAGATTTCACCTCACTTTTTTGTCCCAATGAAAAATGTTTTTTGAAAATGTGGGTTTTTTTGTGGAACAAGGATTGGAAAGCATCAGTGGAAAGGAGAAATTGTTTTCCCATATTAACTCTTAAAGGAGAGAATTTCCCTTCCTAGGGGTAGATTTCATCTCACTTCCTGTTGTCTCCTTCCGTTTGCAAGTAGGAGTCGTTTGTAAGTTAGATGTTTGAAAGTAGGGTCCTGCCCTATATACTCAGCAGAAATTTGGGCCTTAGGTGTTGCTGTGGCCACAACACTGTAAGCCCTCACAGGGCCCTGCTGTGAAATATTAGATCAAGAATTGTAATTACATGCCCCTGTTGAACAGGAGCTGAAAAATTAGGCCTTAGGCACTGGTGCTGGTGCCACAACACTGCAACCCCTCACAGACACTCTAGTTGGAACGCAGGAACGAGCCCTGCTGCAAAGTATTGCTTCAAAAATTGTAATTACACGCCCCTGTTAGACAGGGGCAGAAAAATTGGGCCTTAGGCACTGGTGCCACAACACTGCAACCCCTCACAGACACTCTAGTTGGAACGCAGGAATGAGCCCTGCTGCAAAGTATTGCATCAAAAATTGTAATTACACGCCCCTGTTAGACAGGGGCAGAAAAATTGGGCCTTAGGCACTGGTGCTGGTGCCACAACACTGCAACCCCTCACAGACACTCTAGTTGGAATGCAGGAACGAGCCCTGCTGGAAAGTATTGCATCAAAAATTGTAATTACACGCCCCTGTTAGACAGGGGCAGAAAAATTGGGCCTTAGGCACTGGTGCTGGTGCCACAACACTGCAACCCCTCACAGACACTCTAGTTGGAATGCAGGAACGAGCCCTGCTGCAAAGTATTACATCAAAAATTGTAATTACACGCCCCTGTTAAACAGGGGCTGAAAAATTGTGCCTTAGGCACTGGTGGTGGCGCCCAGAACCAAAAATGTTCTTACAAGCTATCAGCGTGATGATTGAGGAGGAAGAGGATAATTACTCAGGGATAGTCACTCAGCATCAGCATAGGCAGTCTTTGAAGGGATCTGAGATTTCAAAAAAAATTATTCGGTTACATTAGCATCAGGTGCTTGGTAGCTGGTGGTGATCCAAGACTGATTCATTTTTATGAAGGTCAGCCGATCGACCGAGTCGGTGGACAGACGCACCCTGTGATCGGTTACCACGCCTCCAGCAGCACTGAATGTGCGTTCCGAAAGAACGCTGGATGCAGGACAGGCCAGTAGCTCAATTGCATACTGTGCAAGCTCTGGCCAGTGATCCATCCTCAAGACCCAGTAACCCAGAGGATTTTCGGTGGGAAAGGTGTCCAAGTCTGATCTTGCCCCTAGGTATTCCTGCACCATGTAAAACAGACGCTGGCGATGGTTGCTGGAACCGATCATACCTTGGGGCTGCGGACCAAAAAATTGTCTGAACGCATCGGTCAGACGGCCACCTTCTCCACCGCTCCTTCTTTGACTGACCGAAGCCTCAGCAACACGTTGTCCAGAAACAGGAGTTTGTAACCTCCCAGTCTCTGGGAACGCGTTGCACAGACCTTTCTGCAAGGCCTCCCGAAGATGTTTCATCCTCTGCTCCCTCTGCGATGGCAAGATAAGGTCCGCAACCTTACCCTTGTAACGTGGATCAAGGAGGGTTGCCAGCCAGTATTGGTCCTTCTCCTTGATACCACGAATACGAGGATCCTTACGCAGGCTTTGCAGGATCAGGGAGGCCATGCAGCGTAGGTTTGCTGAGGCATTCGGTCCGGAGTCCTCTGGGTCACTAAGGACAACAACGTCCGCAGCCACCTCCTCCCAGCCACGTACAAGTCCATGTGTTCCTTGGGACTGATCCCTTAAAGACTGCTGCTGATGCTGAGTGCCAGGCTCCACCTCCATACTGACACAATCTTCCTCCTCCTCCTCCTCGTCCTCTTCCTGTGTGATCGTCGGGCACGCAGGAACACTGTCTGGATAAAGGGGGCCTTGAGAGCTAAGGAAGTCCTCCTCTTCCTGCCTCTGTTCTGCCTCAAGTGCCCTGTCCATTATTCCACGCAGCGTGTGCTCCAACAGGTGGACAAGGGGGACAGTGTCACTGATGCATGCACTGTCAGTGCTCACCATCCTCGTGGCCTCCTCGAATGGTGACAGGACAGTGCATGCATCCCTGATCATGGCCCACTGGCGTGGGGAAAAAAAACCAAGCTCCCCTGACCCTGTCCTGGTGCCATAGTCGCACAGGTACTCATTGATGGCCCTCTGCTGCGTGTGCAGCCGCTGCAGCATGGCCAACGTTGAGTTCCACCTGGTGGGCATGTCACAGATTAGGCGGTTCTTGGGCAGGTTAAACTCCTTTTGGAGGTCCGTCAGCCGAGCACTGGCATTATATGACCGGCGGAAATACACACAGACTTTCCTGGCCTGCCTCAGGACATCCTGTAAGCCCGGGTACCTGCCCAAGAACCGCTGCACCACCAAGTTAAGGACGTGAGCCAAACAGGGCACATGGGTCATTTGTCCCTGTCGGACGGCAGAGAGGAGGTTGGTGCCATTGTCGCAAACCACCATTCCTGCCTTAAGTTGGCGTAGCGTCAACCACCTCTGAACCTGCCCCTGCAGAGCTGACAGAACCTCTGCCCCAGTGTGGCTCCTGTCCCCCAAGCACACCAGCTCAAGCACCACATGGCATCTTTTGGCCTGCGTACTTGCGTAGCCCCTTGAACGCCTACGGAGCACCGCTGGTTCCGAGGAAGAGGCCATGGAGGAAGAAGAAGAGGAGGGGGTGGAGGAGAGAGGTGTGTCACAATCAGCATTTTGGAGGCGTGGTGGCGGAACAACCTCCAACACTACTGCACCTTGTCCTGCATCCTTCCCAGCTGCCAGCAGAGTCACCCAATGCGCCGTGAAACTTAGGTAACGTCCCTGTCCATGCCTGCTGGACCATGAGTCAGCGGTAATATGCACCTTACCGCTGACCGCCCTGTCCAGCGAGGCATGGACATTGCCTTCCACATGCCGGTAGAGAGCCGGAATCGCCTTCCATGAGAAAAAGTGGCGTTTGGGTACCTGCCACTGAGGAACCGCACATTCCACAAACTCACGGAAGGGGGCAGAGTCTACCAACTGAAAAGGCAGCAGTTGAAGTGCTAGCAATTTTGCCAAGCTAGCATTCAACCGCTGGGCATGTGGATGGCTGGGAGCAAACTTCTTTCGGCGGTGCAGCAGCTGGGGCAGGGAAATTTGCCTGGTACAATCTGACATCGGTGTACCAAAAGCAGATTGCCCACAAGTACTTGGCTGTGACACACCTAATTCTACACCTTCATTCCTCTCAGTGCAGGTCTCAGAGAGGACTGAAAGTCTAGTGGGGTTGGAAATCTCAGCTGATGAGGAGCAAGGAGAGATCCTCTTTGTTCTTTGGTGTGGGTCTTTTAGATACGCTTGCCAACAAACTGCATGGCAGGTCAACATATGTCTGGTCAAGCATGTGGTACCCAAGCGGGAGATGTTTTGGCCACGCGAGATACGCTTGAGACATATGTTGCAAATAGCAGCGGTGCGATCTGATGCACTTGTCTCAAAAAAGGCCCACACCAAAGAACTTTTTGAATAACGCGCAGAGACTGCAGCGCCCTGCACATGTGGAGCTTTGGGGTGTGATGCAGTCAATGTGCTGCCCTTAGGCTGGCCCCTGGAGGGCATCCTGCCTCGTTGGTGATGTGCCGCCTCCTCCTCCTCCTCCTCCTCCTCCTCCTCCTCCTCTCTCCTATCAGGCACCCACGTTGAGTCAGTGACCTCATCATCCCCTCCCTCCTCATCACTGGAGCAAACCTGGCAGTATGCTGCAGCAGGGGGAGCATGACTGCCAGATTGCTGTCCTTCTTGGGCACCCCCTCTGTCCGTGCTCATGTTACTGCCTTCATCGAGCTCAGTATCATCATCAGAGCCTTCCAAACGCTGGGCATCCTCCTGGAGCATGTACCCAACACTGTGGTCAAACAGTTCGAGGGAATCCTCATGAGGACATGGTGGAGCTAGGGAAGGAGTCACTGATGACATTGAGCTGAGGGAAGAGGCCGCTGCTTTGCCAGACAAAGCACCCTGGGCATGGGTGAGAGAGGATGAGGAGGATGAGGACGGCTTGGTCATCCACTCGACCAAGTCTTCCGCATGTTACGGCTCAACACGGCCAGCTGCCGAAAAAAAGGCCAAGCGTGTCCCATGGCCACGTGCTGATGAGGATGCACCGTCTCCACGACCAGCACTAGACACAGAGCCTGCTTGCCCTCTCTTATTGGCTTGTGACTGTCTGCCTCTCCTTCTTGGCCTTCCAGACATACTAATGGCCTGTAGCTGCACTAAGCTGGGATAGAACACCTGTAATTTTCTTCAGGTAGCTTTATATACTGTAACCAGACAAGCCTGCCTGTCAGTAGGAAGATAACAGGAACGGATCTAGTTGAACACTGTGAGCAGGACGCACTGTACTAAATGTAAATAGTCTAGCTGCCTGACCGTGGTACTAATAGGATCAAATAGAACACCTGTAATTTTCTTCAGGTAGCTTTATATACTGTAACCAGACAAGCCTGCCTGTCAGTAGGAAGATAACAGGAACGGATCTAGCTGAACACTGTGAGCAGGACGCACTGTACTAAATGTAAATAGTCTAGCTGCCTGACCGTGGTACTAATAGGATCAAATAGAACACCTGTAATTTTCTTCAGGTAGCTTTATATACTGTAACCAGACAAGCCTGCCTGTCAGTAGGAAGATAACAGGAACGGATCTAGCTGAACACTGTGAGCAGGACGCACTGCACTAAATGTAAATAGTCTAGCTGCCTGACCGTGGTACTAATAGGATCAAATAGAACACCTGTAATTTTCTTCAGGTAGCTTTATATACTGTAACCAGACAAGCCTGCCTGTCAGTAGGAAGATAACAGGAACGGATCTAGCTGAACACTGTGAGCAGGACGCACTGCACTAAATGTAAATAGTCTAGAAGATAACAGGAACGGATCTAGCTGAACACTGTGAGCAGGACGCACTGCACTAAATGTAAATAGTCTAGAAGATAACAGGAACGGATCTAGCTGAACACTGTGAGCAGGACGCACTGCACTAAATGTAAATAGTCTAGAAGATAACAGGAACGGATCTAGCTGAACACTGTGAGCAGGACGCACTGCACTAAATGTAAATAGTCTAGAAGATAACAGGAACGGATCTAGCTGAAGACTGTGAGCAGGACGCACTGCACTAAATGTAAATAGCAGGAACGGATCTAGCTGAACACTGTGAGCAGGACGCACTGCACTAAATGTAAATAGCAGGAACGGATCTAGCTGAACACTGTGAGCAGGACGCACTGCACTAAATGTAAATAGTAGGAACGGATCTAGCTGAACACTGTGAGCAGGACCCACTGCACTAAATGTAAATAGTCTAGAAGATAACAGGAACGGATCTAGCTGAACACTGTGAGCAGGACGCACTGCACTAAATGTAAATAGCAGGAATGGATCTAGCTGAACACTGTAAGCTGGACGCACTGCACTAAATGTAAATAGCAGGAACGGATCTAGCTGAACACTGTGAGCAGGACGCACTGCACTAAATGTAAATAGCAGGAACGGATCTAGCTGAACACTGTGAGCAGGACGCACTGCACTAAATGTAAATAGTCTAGAAGATAGCAGGAACGGATCTAGCTGAACACTGTGAGCAGGACGCACTGCACTAAATGTAAATAGCAGGAACGGATCTAGCTGAACACTGTGAGCTGGACGCACTGCACTAAATGTAAATAGCAGGAACGGATCTAGCTGAACACTGTGAGCAGGACGCACTGCACTAAATGTAAATAGCAGGAACGGATCTAGCTGAACACTGTGAGCAGGACGCACTGCACTAAATGTAAATAGCAGGAACGGATCTAGCTGAACACTGTGAGCAGGACGCACTGCACTAAATGTAAATAACAGGAACGGATCTAGCTGAACACTGTGAGCAGGACGCACTGCACTAAATGTAAATAGTCTAGATAGAAGATAACAGGAACGGATCTAGCTAAACTGAATACAGTGTATATATATATATGCAACACCTGGGATGCATATATATACACAATACACTGTAAGTGCAGCTAACTGACTGACTGTTCTGCCTAATCTATCTAACTCAAATCAAATGACACTGTCTCTCTCTCTCTCTCTATCTCTCAGCACACCGGAACACACACTACACAGGGCCGCCGTGCAGGCGGCCTTATATAGTGTGGGGTGGGTACTAAATCCCCTGAGCCATAATTGGCCAAAGCCACCCTGGCTTTGGCCAATTACAGCTCTCTCTACTGACGGCGCTGTGATTGGCCAAGCATGCGGGTCATAGTGCATGCTTGGCCAATCATCAGCCAGCAATGCACTGCGATGCCACAGTGAATTATGGGCCGTGATGCGCCACACGAATTTGGCGCGAACGGCCCATATCGTTCGCAATTCGACGGACGGTCGAACAGCCGATGTTCGAGTCGAACATGGGTTCGACTCGAACACGAAGCTCATCCCTAGTGAAGACCAAATCCAGTGAAGAGATTTAAGTGAAAGGAGTAAAAGAGAACGAGATTATACCAATAGGAACCAAAGGACCATACCCAAGTAAATGATGGAGGCACATATCATATGTATACCTCATTTAAAGTCCCAAACCTTTCCCCTTCCTTCTCTTTGTTAATTATCAGGGATGGAGGCATCTGGCCCAACTATGTACAGTTCTTCCCGCCACCTCTGTGCACTTGCATGTCCCGTGTTTTGGACGATTCCGTCTGCATGCTCAGGGCATGCAGACTTGCATAACATAGTTACTATTTATCCCTCCTTTTTGATCTGGCAGCCAAGACTTGCAGCTGTATGTGCACTGCAATGGTGGGGCCGCTTGGCCGCCTGTTGCCCTGGAGATGCGATGCACACCTGATACCTTCCCCCTCCTCCCTCCCCGGGGGGGGGCGGGGGTGGACGGGTCTGCTCGCTGCGCATCGGTACCACGCTAGACGCTTTAGTCGGGCGTCACGATGTGTGCGTCTTCCCACACTTTGGCTGATTCATAGGGGGAGCTTCTCTGCTGCATCACGGATGTTGGTGCCGCCCGGAGGTGGACGCCTCTTCTCCTCTATCATGCCTAGTTCATCCGCTCTGGTTCCAGAGGATAAGGGACAGAAGGTGTTTTTGCCTCAAGTCACTTCTGGATCCAATCCGGGATTAGGGGCCCTTTACTTTAAAGATGTTCAATTGAATATATATCTAGTAAGGAAAACTGCTGCTATGAAACACTTTATTTCTGCATGCTTATGGACTTATGTTTGAATTCTTAAAATGGCAGAATCCCATTGTTAACATCTCTATAGGTTACGCTTTAAAAAATTTTACTGGTTTAATGTTTTGAGTCACAGAGGAGGTCTAGGGCCAAAATTATTGCTCTCTCTCTACCGATTGCAGCGACACCTCACATGTGTGGTTTGAACACCGTTTTCATATGTGGGCGGACTTACGTATGTGTTCGCTTCTGCATGCGAGCACACAGGGACAGGGGAGCTTTAAAAAAATTTTTATTGTTCATTTTACTTTATTTATTTTAGTTTGACACTTTTTTCCAAAAAATAAATTTTTTGATCACTTTTATTCCTATTACAAGGAATGTAAACATCTCTTGTAATAGGAATATGGCATGACAGGTCCTCTTTACAGTGAGATATGGGGTCAATAAGACCCCACATCTCACCTCTAGGCTGGGAAGCCTGAAATCAAAAGAAAAAAAAAACAATCCTGGCTTCGATTGTAGCGGTGAGTAGGTAGAAGCACCTGAGGGGGGCGGGGGGGGTGTCCCCTCTCGCCTCCCGTAAGAACGATCAAGCAGTGGAACAGCCGCTGTGATCATTCTTACGGTGTAGGGAATCGCCGGCTGAAAAAGCTGATATCTGAATGATGCCTGTAGCTTTAGGTATCATTCAGATATCCCCGCACAAAGTCAAGGACGTCGTATGATGGCCGGTGGGCAGGAAGTGGTTGAAACGCATTTTTTTTAACACAAAGTTGTCCATTTATACAATATTTCTAACACGTAGCATGTACATACCAAAAATGACACCCCAAAATAGATTCTCCTACTCCTCCTGAGTACGGCGATATCACATGTGTGAGACTTCCACAGCTTGTCCACATACCGAGGCCGAGTATGGCTGAGCATGGCTGGGTATGGCTGAGTATGGCAGGGTATTGCAGGGTATGGCAGAGTATGGCTGGGTATCACTGAGTATTGCAGAGTATGGCTGGGTATCACCGAGTATTGCAGAGTATGGCTGGGCATTGCAGAGTATGGCTGGGTATGGCAGATTATGGCTGGGTATGGCAGAGTATGGCAGGGTATTACAAAGTATGGCTGGGTTTTGCAGAGTATGGCAGGGTATTGCAGGATATGGCGGAGTATGGCAGAGTATGGCAGGGTATTACGGAGTATGGCTGGGTATTGCAGAGTATGGCACGCTACTGCAGGGTATGGCTGGGTATTGCAGAGTATGGCTGGGTATTGCAGAGTAGTGCAGGGTATTGCAGAGTATGGAGGGATGGCTGAGCATGGATGGATGGATGGCTGGATGTGACTGCATTTGTCACAGAGCAGCGCTGTGGGCACTACAGATCCAGCCCACAGCACTGCTGCCATCCGATCCCTCCTCCTCTGTACCGATCGGTACACAGAGCGGAGGGAGGAATCAGCGTCATGACATGACGACGGTTTGTTTACATGGGATTGCTCCATCATTTGACGAAGCGATCACATGGTAAACGGCCGCCACCAGCGGCCGTTTACCGTGATGCGCCAGGACCTCTTGACCCGGCGGTCACGGATGTTCTCGGGTGCGCGAGAGCGGGATTCTGGGAGGACGTCACTGTACGCCCTCCCGGAGTTAAGCAACCGCCCTGTAGCCGTCATTCGGCTATGGGCCGGTTGCTAAGTGGTCACCTCTCTCTCACCATAGATAGATTCGTGCATTGCATGTATCTATCTATGGTCGCCGCTGCCGCCCCTATTCAGGTGTCCGGCCCATTATAGGGAGCCGGGCACCTGAATTACAGTAGCGGGGTATTTTTAGAGCCGTGGGCTCTAATAGGCACCCGGATTACAGCCGTAGGCTCTAATAGGCTTCCAAAATGGTAAACGGGGCGCAATGCTGTGTGTTCACTGTTTACTCAGTGTTGTGTCAGGAACACTGACCCGCCTCTCTCAGCCAATCAAGTGCTCGGGTCTGGTTACCTTTCACCTGATTGGCTGAAACAAGAGGCGCTGTGATTGGATGTCTGATAGAGAGGACTGGAGACATCGAGGAGCGTGGATGTGGAGGACTCCACTGTGACCTGCTGCGAGACAGGTAAGTCCCGACTCCCGGGCGATGCACACTGGCATTTGATGGGGCACAGTAGCGGCAATTGATGGGGCACACTGGCAGCAAGTGATGGGCACAGTGGCTGCATTTGATGGGCACAATGGCTGCGCTTGATGGGCACAGTGGCTGCATTTGATGGGCACAGTGGCTGCATTTGATGGGCACAGTGGCTGCGTTTGATGGCACAGTGGCTGCGTTTGATAAGCACAGTGGCTGCAATTGATGTTTTTTTTTTTCAGTTTGTTTGCGCTCCCCCAAAAATTTTGAGCACCAGCCACCCTGGTTGAAAGAGACTCCTTTGAAGGTTCCTGTGAATGCCTAGAGGAAGAGCCATGATGCCAACTCAAGGCCAGAGAGTTCCAGTGAACATCGAGAGAGATCTGAGATGCCAGCCTACAGACCTAAACCTCAAGGATGACTTGTTTCTTTGCAACAACAGTTCCAGTCTGTCTGTGGAAGTCAAGTTCTGTCCTTACAAAGAGGCAAGATTTTATGGGTTGGTGGATCTCTTCTGGCTACATGGGTAGGTACAGAATCCTTGGAGGTGTTGAGAAGTTCACAAAATGAACTTGAGGAGTGAAATGATGTGAACTTTATACAATCTGGAAACTTATGGACATTTGCAACGCTCAGTACAAGAGGGACTTTTCTGTTCTTTCCTATTTTGCTGAAGACTATTTTATTAACTTAAAGACTGTAACGTCCTTCTTTTATTTTCACGGACATTTGCTATACATTTTAGATAACAGTTTAGATTTTCATTTACGTTGATATATCATTATCTTGTCATATGTTAATTTTAAGTGTTTATTGTTTCTTATATTTATATACATGCTTATAAAGATAGCCCCATGCATTTATAGGAAAGCAACCTAAGATGATGCATATTGGAGATAGGATTTATAATTGTCACTTTATGACAACAGGGAGGGTGTTAAGGGTTAAATTTAAAGATAATCATATCATGCAACTTGTCTAGTGGAGACAAGGCACTGCTACTTCCCCTTTTTTGTTGTTGGGCAGATATAAGTTAATGTGCAAAAATCAAACAGGTAAAATTACTGCGCTATCCCCAAAAACCTGTATATGGGAATATACAGTGTGTGAATTATGTGAATTATGTAAAGCTGCAACTAAAAATGTGAGATACCTCCACTAAATAAACAAAAAAAAGCAAAACTAGCTGCGCTGCGAATTTTAAAATAATAGAAGAATGGAACAATATAATCACCTCTATACATACAGATTATGCACCCATTATAGCGTGACTAACAGTGAAGAAAAAAGCTTGATTGTCATCATAAATAAAATATAATAAAATAAACCATGGATAGATGAATATGTACAGTCCAATTCCAAAGTGTATAGAATAAAAGTTCACTGGCAGAGCAATCTTTCAAAGGACAAAATGACAAGCATCCATGCGGTGTGAAACATGCGACCATATCACCCAGGAGAGCGTGATGACAGAAGGGTTCCTCCACCATTAAAAATGCTGCCCCTTACTAGCTCCTTTGATCTCTTGTTAGGGAGATTGTATAATTGTGTGGCTGTCTACCCCAACCTCGGGTCTTTTATGAGGACGGATCCCAATATGTCTTCTCACCGAGAATCCTCTAGATGGTAGATGGGCACTCGTCCCCCAAGAAAGAATATATAAAAGAGGCTTCCTAACACGTTTTATCAAATTTATTAAGATAATAAAGAAATGCACTTACAATATCGTTGTATAAAAAGGCTAGTTTAAAAACAATGGCCGGCCGGCTTCAGACTGCTGCCCGTCGCTTCCGGGATCAGCGTGGTAAGTGGTGATGTCAGCACGCCGCTCCTCCCTACGCCGTTTCGTCAAAACTGACGTCTTCCCGTGCCCCTGGAAGACGTCAGTTTTGACTGTGGTTGTTTGTTTGCAGGTGCGGAAACAGGTGCGATTCCTGCAACCACCCATACAAGTGTGAACCGAAACATCAATGCCTGTGAGATAACCCCACACAGCATGAGCTACTTTAAGAGAAAGTTAACTTCTGATGCATTGGAGCTGGACAGAGTGAAGGAAAAAGAAAGCTGAAGCTATATAAGGAAGGAAGGAGGCTTTGGGCCTCAAAATTATTTCATCCTGTACAGGGACAGAAAGGGTTATGTATAGGACAAGGCCACCAGCTCAGGGAAACATGCCTCGCAGGAGATGAAGACATACAAAAGTCAACCTTGTAAGTTAGGATGAAAAGGAGAATGTTCCGGAAAAGTTCAAAAGATACCTTTGAAGTGTGTTCAGAACCAATTCCAATCCAAACAAGGCACAATACGTAATATAGCGTGCACTACAAGAGAGGCACACGATAAACGTATAAAACAGGGGAAGCTAGCAGCATTTAAATAAGATTCTCAGCATCAATATTAATCAATGGTACTCAGGGCCAAATGGTAATTCAAATCTGATAGCAAAGCGATCAGGATTTTCCCACACAGCATTCAATGGGTTAAAGGCTTTTGTCAAGAAGGGCATGCCAGCAAGTAAGATGACCCCTCTGTGTGGATTTCTGTGCACAATCACAGGCCAGTATCCTGCCCTTGCCCTTCACATTCACTTAGGAAATGTGTATGTGCACAGAAGCATGTACATCAGTGTGAGCATGCACACGCATCTGTGACAGTTCCTGGTGCCAAATGGCTATTTAAACAGAGCCAGTGCTGTCTCATCTACAGCGTTCCAATGCAACCTGCATTCTGTTACTCTGCACCTGATTCCAGTTACTGACCTGACTTGTCCCAACCATTCCTTGAACTCTGCCTGCACAGATTCCGGCTTGTCTCATGACCTCTGCTTCTGCCTGCTCCCTTTGCTTCTGCACTGCTGATCTCTTACCGACTCTGCCCTGTACCCTGACTATGCTTCTGCCTGTGTTTCGTCAGATTAGGCGACCTGTCAGAATGTGTAACGGAAGTGACGTTCTGTTGCCACCATCTTGCTACACCCTGCACTCCTCCA
Source organism: Lithobates clamitans (assembly GCA_037952925.1). Taxonomy (NCBI): domain Eukaryota; kingdom Metazoa; phylum Chordata; class Amphibia; order Anura; family Ranidae; genus Lithobates; species Lithobates clamitans. Next base: position 2,938,133 of record JBBGZY010000255.1, on the reverse strand, counting down.
TAGTAAGGATACACCGAGAAGGGGGAAAGTGGACATCTTGTTACACCCACCAGAGATTTGCATTTTACACGTATTTTTAACAGTAAAGTGAGTTTATATAGTGAAATACAGTACTTAGAACTCCGTATGAATGTTTAAATGTTGAATTTTAAAAGCAGCGAACTTCTGTCAGATTAGCAAACCTGTGAGATCAGCAGGCTTGCTGCTGCTTTTAAAATTCAACATCTAAACATTCATACGGAGTTTTAAGTACTGTATTTCACTATATAACCTCACTTTACTGTTAAAAATAAGTGTAAAATGCAAAACTCCGGTGGGTGTAACAAGATGTCCGCTTTCCCCCTTTTCAGTGTATCCTTACTGTGGAGTGCGGGGTGTAGCAATATGGCGGCGATGGGACATCACTTCCGTTAAACATTCTGACGGATCGCCTAATCTGACGAAACACTTGCACACCTGTACCTGATCTGACTACCAGTACCTGTCCTAGCTTGCCCGACTCTGCTATTGCTCAGCTTGCTGCTGGTCCTCCACTGCGAGCATGTCTGCTACCCGCCTAGGTGCTGCTCATCACCTGTCTACTACTAGTCTGTGCCAGTCCAGTCTGCTGCCTCCAGTGCCAGTCTGTTCCTGCCTACTGCTGCCCAGCCATAACTCACCTGCTCTGCTGTGGTCCACTGTCAGCTTTCTGCTGCTTGGCCTGACCATCATATTGGCTCCACTGCTAGCAAACCAACAGTCAGCCCCCTGGCGGCATCAAACTTATGACAAAAAGTGTTGGGCGGTACCTAACATGACATCAGCACGTACAGCGGCCGCTTCAGCTGATACAATATTGAATATGCATTTTTAACCACTGACATGTGAGAGTGTAACAGTTTAATATGTAGAGATTTATAAAATCAAAGTTTTTTTATGTCGTATATATCCTCCCACAATGAGAGTGGAGCCGAGGTTACCAGGAGCTGCCTTAACGAATGTGGATTTGTTTTGGGTTCATCCCCTACAGAGCATTTGGCTTTTCATTTATTTGGAAGTCAATGATTTGGGGTAGTATGCCACTCCTTACCTTCACTTGACAATTTGAGAGTCTTGAGACATCATTTCCTGTCTTCCATAGAGACTTCCTGAAGGGAAGTCTCTAACTTACCTTCAGGAAGTCTCTATGGAAGACAGGAAATGTCAGATACAGACAACATTCCATTTGGAAGGACGTAGAGAGAAAACACTGCTGGATCTGGCAGGAGATCTAGTTTTCTTCCTGTGAAGTCTGGTGATCAGATGACCATCACATTGCCTCCACCTCCCTCCCTGATAGAATAGAGAAATACAAAGAAGGTTCTAGAAGTCACCAGAGAGATCATCGAGAAGTGTTGTGTGGTGGTTACGTTGTGAGGAGGGTTATCGCTGGTAGGACACCGGGACCCAGTTTATATGCACCTGAGATTCTCACCATCCATTGTGTCATCTGGAGGAGTGTTTCTTTGTCAAGCTGCTGAACCTGGATGTAGTCCTGGGATGTGCCTGTTGTGCTTTCCATCTGGTAAGCGCATATATTTAAGGTGGAGGATCACTGTGTAGGGTGTGTTTACTTTCACTTTCTCACTTGATCTTCATGGAGAATTATCAGGGGATATCTTCTACTTCTTCACCAGACATGATTTTGCCATTATCTGTACACTAATGATTTGATGTCATTTGATGTGGAATTTATATTTACTGCATATATTGATTTGTTGTGCACTTTTTATTCACTGTATAGCGCAGTTTTTTCTTTGTTTTTCCTATTGGTTGTGAATATTTCACAGTTGAACTGCCGCTTCCTTGGGGGGGGGGGGTTATTTGATAGCGCAGGGATTCTTTTCTGTTTTTCTCCAACAGCTATAGGAAACACAGTTTTTAATGTAAGTAACTTAACTGAAATACTTTCAAGAGGCTCAAAAGGAAATTCAACCAGAGTTTGAAGTACTAGGGTTGGACAGCCAGGTTGGACAACTTCTCACCACTACTGGTCTGGCCCTAGAGATAGATTTGAAAAACCTGGCTATAGTGGGATTTTTCAGGAGAGAAAACTAGGAGGAACACACTAATAGCTGCCACCTGTACCTTTAAGGTACTAACTGAAAGACCTTTGTCGACACCCTCTTGAAAAAATTCCAAAATTGACGGAATATCATGAGTTAATCTTTGATTTTCAGATAACCATGAGTTAAACCTTTTCCAAACTTTGGAATATATGGCTCTAGTGACTGGCTTCCTACAATTTACAAGAGTCTTGACTACCTTGTCAGAGAATCCCTGGGCGCTCAGTATCTTTTCTTCAGATACCAAGCCATCAAGTTTAAGGAAACCACCTGAGGGTGTGATACTGGACCCTGCAATAAGTCTTCTCTTTTCGGAAGACTCAGCGGAGGCTCTGAAACCAGAGACTGTAGCAGGGAAAACCATGGCGTCTTGGGCCAAAACGGGGCAATTAGAATGAGATCCATCTCCTCTAGCAGAAACTTCCGGAGGACTTCTGGAATCAGTCTGATTGGTGGGAAAGCAGAACATAGGCCTAGAGGCCACGGGTTTGCCAGAGCATCGATCCAAGGCTTGGTCTGCCAGGTTCATGGAAAAGAACATCTCCGTCTTGCGGTTGTTCCGGTTTGCGAACAAATCAGCTACGGGATAACCCCATCTCCTGGTGAGGTCTGCAAAGACTTCAGGATGAAGGGACCAGTTGTCTCGGTCTACCCAGTAACGGCTGAGATAATCTGCCAGGCAATTGTGTGTCCCCTTCAGGTGCACAGCTGAAATTGAAGCTAGATTCTCTTCTGCCCATGAAAGGATCTCCTGGGCAATAGACTGAAGCATCTGGCTTCTCGTGCCTCCCTGCTTGTTGATATACGCGACTATCGCAATATTGTCTGACAGAATTTGGAGGTTGTGACCCTTGATCTCCATCTGAAAAGACTGCAGGGCTCTCTGGACTGCTAGCAGCTCTCTTTGATTGGATGAGGCCCTTGCCTCCCTCGAGGACCACTCTCCCTGTGCTACTGCATTGCTGAGGTGGGCACCCCATCCCCAGTGTATATAAGAGATAATAATTCATGCGCAAAGACCACAATGAGGAATAAAATAGACAAGGAGCTGCCAACATAAATGGTATACTCACAACCTTACTCAACATATGATAAAAAAAATATGTAGCACTACCTCAGTCCCAACGTAAAAGAATATTATTTAATACACCCAAAGCCAAAATGAACACAAGTAAGGCTCAGTACAGCAATGTGTATATATAAAGTGCAAAGTGAAACACAAAAAAATATATTCTCACACCAAATATAGTGGAAAATCCAACCTCACGTGACAAGGTGTAATAAATAAATCGTAGATGATGTCTCAAAGTGTCCAATCAATATAAAGCATCTGACATAAATAAAACCACCAAAAACTAAACAATACGAATAGCATTAATGTTCACAGGTGTGCGATTCACAAATGTAATAAAGCAATGCGACTTCCCACAATTTCAACAAAGTGCAATGTGCGTGATCAAGAAAAATAGTTGAGGAACCACATGATCACAAGTAAGCACTTCACAACTGTAACTTCCAAACAGAAAAATAATAAATTGCGACATAAAATGTGCATATAGCTGAAAATAATTAAATTTCACAAGTACTCTGAGTCAGTACATACTAAATGCAACTGAAAGGATATATAAATTTCTAGAAAAGTGCAATGTGCATATAATAATAATATTGACATTCATACAAAATATGCACATTATATTTTGTATGAATTTCATTATTACTACAACTATTTTTCTTGATCACGCACATTGCACTTTGTTGAAATTGTGGGACGTCGCATTGCTTTATTACATTTGTGAATCGCACACCTGTGAACATTAATGCTATTAGTATTCTTTAGTTTTTGGTGGTTTTATTTATGTCAGATGCTTTATATTGATTGGACACTTTTTGAGACATCATCTACAATTTATTTATTACACCTTGTCACGTGAGGTTGAATTTTCCACTATATTTGGTGTGAGGATATATTTTTTTGTGTTTCACTTTGCACTTTATATATACACATTGCTGTTCTGAGCCCCCCATCCCCAGGAACTCGCGTCTGTAGTAATTCTTCGGGATATGGGAAAGGACCATGGGAGACCTGTCAGGTGCTGGCCAGAGCTCCACCACCACAGGCTTCCTTTTATCCTGGCGGGAAGCCAGACCCTTGACTCCAGGGACTTTACGCCCCCGTCCCAGTTTCTTAATAGAAACATTTGTAATGGACGCTGACGGAGTCTCGCCCATGGTACTGCGGGAAAACATGAGGTCATAAGACCCACTGCCCTCGACACCTGTCTCAGAGAGAGCGACTGGTTGGTCTGCAATGCTGACATAGTCTAGAACACTTTGGTAATCTTCTCCTGAGGAAGAAAAACTTTGGTTCACTGAGCAAAAATCGTAACCCAGATATGTTACTTTCTGGGCCGGGATCAGAGACGATTTTTCTTTGTTTATCAACCAGCCTAGGGATTGTAGGAAGTCCTGTACAGCCTGGAGATCCTCCAACAGCCTCTGGTATGACTTTGCCACTATCAGGAGGTCGTCCAAGTAAGGGATAACAGTTATCGCCTTTAACCTCAGTGGAGCCAGTGCTTCCCCCACTTTCGTAAAGATGCATGGGGCTGAGGAAAGACCGAAGGGGAGGGCTTGAAATTGAAAATATGTCGGGTCCCTATACCCGTCTTCAATGCTAATCTCAAAAATTTTTGGAAGGCTGGATGGATAGGGATGTGAAGATCCCTTAAGTCCAACTTGGCCATAAAGCAGTTTGGGTATAGTAGGTTTTTGATAGTAAAAACCGTCTCCATACGGAAGTGTTTGTATCTGATGGACTTGTTTAAAGTCCGGAGAGTCAGGATAAGTCGAAACTTTCCCGACGGCTTTTTGACCACAAATACATGGGAATAGAATCCCTCGCCCTGCTCTGACTGTGGAACAGGAATCAGGACTTTTTGATCCAATAAGTCTCTGATCTGGAGACCCAGAGCTCTTGCTTTCTCTCGATCTTGTGGAGGAAAGGTGACCAACAACCGTTCTGGTGGTTGGTGAACAAACTCCAGCCTGTACCCGTTGGTCACTAGGTCCAGGATGAAGGGACTCGAAGTGACTGCTGCCCACTGTGGGATGAAGGCCCTCAATCTTCCTCCCACCAGGGAACACAAGTCACTGTGGCTTGGTGGGCTGTTGAGGGTTAAACAGCACTCCCCTTTGCCCCTGCCTTTGTGCCCAGTCCAGTGTTTTTTCGGCCTGCTGTCCTTTTCTCTAGGACTCTGTTGCCTGCCTTGGCCACGAAAAAAAAATCCTGGTTGTCGGGATTCTCTTTTTCTCTGGAAACGCCTTTTTCTCATCAGCCGTGCGTTCCAGTGCCTCCTGCAGTCCTGGGCCAAATAAATGATCGCCTGTTAAGGTGCAACTTGGAGGCTGCGTCCCCTGACCAGGTTTTAAGCCAGAGGGTTCGCCTGGCCGAGTTCACTCAAGCCGAAGTCTTGGCCGACATGCTTACCGACTCTGCAGAAGAATCCGCCAAAAAAACCTACTGTCTGAAAGAGGAGAGGAAAAGACTTCAAAATCTGCTCTCTCGAGGTACCAGCCGACAGATGTGACTGAATCTGAGTCAACCATACATCCAGATTTCTGGCCACACAAATGGAGGCCAGAGCTGGTTTCAGGTTCCCAACCGCCGAGCCCCAGGCTCTGTGGAGAAGGATATCCCCCCCTCTTGTCCATCAGATCCTTAAGCGTGCCCATATCATCGGACACTAGGTCCGAGTTTTTTTGAAACCTTTGAAAGAGGTGCGTCCAACTTAGGTTTCTTCTTATTCCACGGCTGAGCAGTGTCCTCGTTAAAAGGAAACCTCCGTTTTAGGTTACTAGAAAAGAATGGTTTTCTCTCAGGGTTAGCCCACTCCAGTTTAATAGTATCAATCAATGAACTATGGACTGGAAAAAAACTCTAGGTTTTTTCTTATGCAATCCTTTATACATAAGATAATGTTTGGATAACTGAACCTCCTCCTCTTTCAATTCGAGAGTGGTATAGATAGCCTTTAATAAGTCATCCACATCCTCTACAGATAACTTAAATCTCGAGTCCCGAATGGATTCTCTATCCCTGGGATTTATATCTGACCCTGATTCTTCTGGAGAACGGGTTTGATCTGACCTCAGCCTCAGAGTCTTCACTCTCTGCCTGCTGCGGAGTGCTGACTGGAGTTCTCTGTGAGGATGGACCCTCAGCTGGGGTCTGGAGCTTGTCAATAAGCGTTCTAAAAGGACCTAAAGGTGGACGTAAGCTCATCCCTAACAGAGGTTAGCATTTTCTGACAAGAGGCAACCGGGTCATCCTTTACAAGGCCATCTATACAGCTGCGACAACCGGCTTTGCTCCAGGAGGAGCTCAATTTGTTTGCGCACATCGCACATTTATTTTTAGGTGGCTGCGCTTGAGCCTTGTCCTGGGCCTTGGTCTGCAAGACAAAAAATAAGTGACCCATAATGAGTCTCACAGCCACCCCGCCACTCCGAACCACCACACGCAGGGAGGGAGGAAATGTGTCCCCATAACCCACTACTACAGAGAGGGGAGGGGAAGGGAACACTCACAGGGAGAGCAAGAGAGTGACAACACTTCAGGCTTACCTGTGAGGTGCATCGACTGCCTGTGTAGGAACTGCAGACTGATCAATCTTGCCCCTTTCTGGCTTTCCACAGCCTGGCTGCTTTAACCAGAAGACACCAGCGGCCAGTGTCTCCTGTTCACGCCGTTTACGGAGACTGGAACCGGCGTCTGACGCCCGACGATGACGTCATCTGCCCCTGAAGTGACCTGTTCTCAGCACTTCCTGTGGGTCAGCTTGGAGCGCAGAAGCTCTGCCCCCTTCTCAACAATCGCAGCTTCCTGCTTATCCTCACACAAACAAGCCACGCTGCCTGTGAGGAAAGGATACCGTCGCTCTCCATATGAAAAGTGCTTGGGAGCTGACGCCATGCCGGTTCTAGCCCTCCTCAGGCACTGAGACACAGGAGACCGCAGCACAGCCTACCTCTCCAGCAGAGTGCTGCTTCTGGCAGAGGAGAGCTAAGTGACATACCCCCAAATTGCCATACAGAGCCCCTGCTCATGAGACCTAGGGACCAGGTTCCAGGAACATGTTACACCCCGTCCGGAGGAAACACTAATAACTGACATGGGGCCTGGGGGACCGCCCTTTTATCTGGTGGGGGTAACGTGTTTCCTGTCCTGGTAGGAGGAGCCCTAGGTCTCATGGGCTGTCCTGGAAGACGCTTGGAGAAAAATAAAAAAAAAAACACAACATGGGTCTTGCAATCACTTTAAGTTCTGCAGCCTGTGTTAAAATTGCTGTGGATGAGAAGCAAAGCATCACAGTCGTGGCATGTGTACAGCTCTATCAGTCGAATTTCAGCATTTGAGTAAAACGTTGGCTCAGCTACCCGTTTTTGGAGTCAAAGTGACTTCTACTGTTCTACATATTTAAAAACGCACAACCAGCCATGCTTCAAATCCAGCTTTACCAGCTACCATTTATAAACAGTGCTGGTAGACGAGTAGTTAAAAGGGACATATAAATATCACTTTTTTTGTTTAATAACTTTTATTGCGAAGTACAGAGATTATACAAAATACACAATAACAAAGCTCACATAAAGAATAAGTAAGCACAGAAACAGCAGGCATTATGTTACACATGAGCAGAATAGGTGTAATACACAGGCCCAATGGAAACAAGTTGCATGAAAAACCTGTGAGTATCCAGAATTAGTTACCCATAATACGCAAGTCACTAGATCACATTTTGTTTTCTTAAGAGAAAAAGGGAGGAAAAAAGCCAAAAAGGAAAAGAACAAGAAAAGAAAAAAAAAAAAAAAAAAAAGCAGAAAAGAAGGAGATGAGATGGGAGATGAAATGCAATGCGGCCAACACTTGTCAAATGACCAACCATTTATCCCAAAGAAACAGCTGAACAATATTGTCCAACAATTTGGGTTAGGAACCTGAAATAGTTTTGACAAACATTTGAGGACTTAACCTCTTCCCACCACCTGCACACATATGCAGCCTCTCGGCAGGTGGGCTTTAATGCTGAGAGCTTGCATATATGCGGCCCTATGGAAAAAAAAAAAAAAAAACAAAAACAAAAAAAAAAAAAACTGCAGAGAGTGTGCCCTGCGCGCTCCCAGTACGGTCACTGGACGCATACTTGTGATCGTGAGATTTTCGATCATGTGACAGCCAATCAAACAGTAACTGGAAGTTCTTAAAGGGCTCGGAGCTGGTGGCTGAAAAGTGGTTGTAAACCCTTTACAACCACGCTTCGCTAATTATAGGCTTACCTGTAGCTAAACTGGATAGTCCCTGTATTTGCATGTGCCGACGTCGTCAGCACATGCGCACTCAAGCAAAGGCACATACGTGCCGTTGCTTCAGACTGTGCCGTTACCGGCGGCTCCTGTGACGCCATCGCGGCTCCAGCCAATCACAGCGCCAGAGCCTGCGATACCCGGAAGTGACTCGAGAGAGATATCGGCCACCAGAGCGGTGAACGAGAACCACTGCGGGGGCTTTGATCTTAAGTAAGTAATTCATAATGAGCTAGTATGCTATGCATACTAGCTCATTATGCCTTTGTCTTGCAGGTTTTTTTTTTTAGGGTTTACAACCACTTTAAAAAGGATTACTAAACCCTCTTTTTTTAAAATATAAACATACACATCATACTTTCCTTCACTGTGCAGTACGTTTTGCACAGAATGGCCCCGATCCTCCTCTTCTGGGGTCCCTCAACGGCGCTAGTTGCTCCTCCCTGCATCAGGAAACCCCCTAGGAGAAGGGGTCTCCTTGAGGGGTACCCCTGCAGGCACCCTCCCGAGTCAAGCTTTTGTGTCCATAGACACATAAAGGTGGACTCAGCCCCACGTCATTGGATTTGATTGACAGAAGCAGGAGCCACTGGCTGCGCTGCTACCAAGCTATCCAATCAGGACACAAGACACCAGCCAGAGCTGGTGTGCTTGTTCCCAGCAGGAGAAAGACAGGGTTCAGGTAAGTATAAAAGGAGGCACTGGTACATGACAGGAGGTTTCTCACCTCAATGCAGAGAATTGCATTAAGGTGAAAAAACATGAGGGTTTAACCAAACCAACACACACACACCTCCTCTGTGCAATTGGTTTTGCAGAGTGCCCCCAGATCCTCCTCTTCTGGGGTCCCTCAGTGGCGCTCCTGGCTCTTCCTCTTCTCAAGTACCCTGTTGGGAGAGCCGCTCTCCCTCGGGGCACTAGTGCGGACGCACTCCCGTGTCCCACTCCTGCGTCCATTGACAGACAGCAGGACATAGCCCCGTGTCATTGGATTTGATTTACAGCAGTGGGAGCCAATGGCTGCCCTGCTATCCATCCAATCAGGACCAGAGACACCAGCTGGAGCTGTTCCCATCGCTGGAAAAACAGGGTTCAGGTAAGTAAAAGGGGGGGGGGGGGCTCTGCTGCATCACAGAAGGTTTTTTTACCTTAATGCATAGAATGCATTAAAAAGGTGAAAAAGTGAGGGTTTACAACCCCTTTAAACTCAAACCAACAGGCCCATATCTTAGAGTGCTTAGTGCTGAAGCCCCTGGCTACATATGTTGGCTCCTAAGGCATAAGTAATCCACCCTGCGTAACCATTGAACGAGAGAACATTTATCCCCCCCCAAATATAAGTATTGCTTACGCGGATAAATTGAATGCCACTGGGGTAGACTTCATCATCTAAGAGTAAGTGGAATATTAGCGTTGCCTACAAAAGGACTCCACCAAAGCCTTTTTAGTATTCTTTGTGTTAAATAAAATGTTATTTTTTCACAAAGATGAATACCTGGGTGTACTGATATACAAACCGTGTAGTCACTGTTGTAGATTTTCTTTGGAGTACAGATACAGCTACCTGTCTACAGATAGTCAGTGAGGCCTAATTCAAAGACATATTGCAGTGAAGAAGATCAGTAACAGACATCAGATGTATGCTGCAAGCTGTCTCAATTTACTGGACGATTGACATCAAGAAATGTGTAAACTATGCAGTCTTTGGTCACTGGTCAGATGTTGATATTGTCTTCTGATAAATCTTGGGGGACTTCTGATTTTTATCAGATTTTGCATACATCTTAATTTATACTTTTATGATTCAATGTCCCAGGACTTAACAGGATCCTTGTTGCCATATTCTTCTACACTCAGATATCCAAATCGCACACATGTACATTAAACAAAGAGATATAAAGACAAGGGTTAGCTTTTAGAAGCCATCTTCTAATTATTATAAAATCATCAGCAAGCATTTTAATAATATACCTTTTCACCTCATGATTCAGAAGTGCCCCTGATCTGGATAAAACCTGGCATGTCCATAAGTGTTGCCATTTTGGAGGACATATGGAAATATGGCACTTTAAAAGTGAAAATCACTGCTGTGATGTAGTAGAATCAGGAACCTTTGCTGTGAATGGCTTAAACACATATTTTGCAATTTTTACAAGTTTTTCTGACACTCTTGCAGGATTGGCAGGGAATAAGGTAGCCTTATCTGAGTTTATCACAGTAAGTAAAGGAGGTACATGTAGGCCTTTCCTTGATTTATCTATAAAAAGGGGCCCGATAAAATACAGATTCGTTTCGAATGGAGAATTGACTTTCCAGTAAGAGCGACCCTTATCCCAGACCACGGTGTATCTCTCAGTGTTTGAGAATATCCAAGATTGGAATCCAAATTCTCCTTTTTGGAGACCCCAGTCCGTAGGAGGAGAATCAGAAGTGTATGCCTGATTTATGCGTTCCCATATCAACATTATTGGCCAACAAGCCTCCTCATAAGTTTGTACGATGTCAGTAGTTTCCATCTTGCACTTGATAAAAGGAAAACGCTTTACCCAGAGATCGTCATCCACCACAGCAAAACTATTCTGCAAAAAAGAAAACAGAGGGCCTATTAGTATAACTTAACATATGAGCACATTGGATACATCATTTAAAGTGTATTTTTAGATTCAGATAAAGAGGGGATAGGTAGGAAAAAGCTGTTCAATTAACTTCCTGCATTTAGTGAAAAAGAAGAAAAAAAAGAAAAAAGGAAGAAAAAAGGAAGAAAAAGAAGGAAAAAAGAAGAAAAAGAAAAAATGGGAGAAAAAAGGAAGAAAAAGAAAAAAGGAAGAAAAAGAAGAAGAAAGAAGAAAGAAGAAAGGAGAAGAAAGGAGAAAGGAGAAGAAAGAAGAAGAAGAGGGAAGAGCTAAAGCAGCCCTCCACACTATAAGGATTCAGTTTCACCTTTGGGGGAAAAAAAAAAAAAAAAAATGCAGCCCCCCCCCCCCCCCCCCTTTAAAATATCCATACTAGAACCTTATCTTAGACAAGACACAGGCTATGCTTTCATAGACCCTAGGACATCCCCAAGCAATAACTCACAACTCAGTACTCCTGCACGAAACTAGGTCTATGTTTTTCTAATAGAAGCTGTGGCTTCTAAATCTTCTAAAAGTACAAGTAGGTCTGTGTACCAGACTTTTCTGGGCCACTTTGGTGCAATGAGAATCAGTTTCCTCTCTTGCACTTGAGGAAAGGCATATATTAAGTTGAACTGCATCCAGGTAATTACCAGAGCATCCATTGCCAGTGCTACAGGATCCTTGGCCCAAGCTACAAACAGTGGTAACTTGTTGCTGAGCCTGGGAGGTGAAGATGTCCATATGTGGAGGCCCACCCATTTCAGACAAAGGAGATTAAAGACTTTTGGATAAAGGGCCCACTCCCCATGGGCTATACAGTGACGACTGTGGTAATCCACCTTCCAAATGAATGTTGATTACCCAAACTAAATCTCTAAATATCTGAAGACATTTACAGATAGCTGCAAAAGGAGATGCGTCCTTTAGAAGGTGGTCATCTAGATACCCTTAAGGGCAGGTAGGGTTGCAAGTACCTTTGTGAATAACCTGGGTAAAGAGGCTAGGCCACTGGCAGTGCAGCAAACTGGAAAGCAAAGGGAGCACTTGTGAATTGGGTAAAACGGAACATATAGATGAGCAACTTGGATGTCTACTGATGCTAAATATTCCCCTTGTCTCAGAGAGGCAATAAAAGACATTGCGGATTCCATGTGAAACTTTGGAAAATAGGAGGCATTTGTTGAGGGGCCACTCCCTGGTACAAGAGAGGGAGAGAGAGAGAGGGGGGGAGAGAGAGAGAGAGAGAGAGAGAGAGAGAGAGAGAGAGAGAGAGAGAGAGAGAGAGAGAGAGAGAGAGAGAGAGAGAGAGAGAGAGAGAGAGAGAGAGAGAGAGAGAGGAGAGAGAGAGAGAGGAACACACTGGGAGGGGGTAGAGTCTGCAATTCTATTTTGCACCACTTGGAAACCACCTATTGAACATAGACGTCAGTCTGAGACAATTGTTCTCAGATTCCCCATGTCAGGAGGTTTGAACAAATAACTCAGTCGGCTAGATCAATCGTGTAATCGATCAATGGATAACAGTGCCTCCAATAGAAAAGTTAAAAATTAGGTTGATCAATTATTCCCGAGTTTTGTTGCCCTATACAGATATTCTTTAAGCACAATAAAATTGGGTGACAGTACAGACTGCAAAACTAGAAAAAATAAATTAAGATTTTAATTTACAGAAGTCACTTTACAAACACCATAAACAGTGAAATTGATACTGACAGACACAATGAATTCCTTATTTTTTCCTGCCACCACCGATATATTTATATATAAAACAATTATTTCCCCTTCGTAGATAACCTCATTTTACTAAATTTGGCAATCCGCATTTGACTGACTAGGCCTGTTAACCTGCTGCAGTCGAAGTCACAGGTGGAGTCCATCTGCAAATATGCCAATTTGGCTAAAATAATGACCTAATCAAGACGTGTTAGGATATCGTGAGGGGGATTTCAAATACCGTATATACTCGAGTATAAGTCGAACTTTTCAGCACATTTTTTTGTGCTGAAAGTGCCCCCCTCGACTTATACTCGAGTCAAGCACTTTTCTGCAGCAAAAAATGTCATTTTCCGAACCGAATTTGGGGCCCCATATCTCAGGGCCACTTGGTGCTAGAAACCCCAAATTTGGTATGCAAACCCAGTGGAACTGGTACCACAACATATCCAAAGCTGAAGTTTCTAGCCCTAAGTGGCCCCGAGATACGGGGCCCCAAAACTGGTTCGGAAAATGTCATTCTCTACTGCAGAAAAGTGCTTGACATTTTCTGAACTGGTTTTTGGGGCCCTGTATCTCGGGGCCACTTGGTGCTAGAAACCCCAACTTTGGAAATTTTATGGTGCTAGTTCCACTGGGTTTGCACACCAAATTTGGGGTTCTTAGCACTAACTGGCCCCGAGATACGGGGCCCCAAATTCAGTCAACTGTGTCTATCTGCAGCAATGTCATTTCGGGGCCCTTTGGGTTCAGAGACCCCAAATTTTGGCTGCAGCTTGGGGGCATCTAGGAACCCTTAACTACCAAGTTTGAAGTTCGGGGGACCTATGGCTGCAAATGGGCACAGTGATGCTGCAAATGGGCATTGTTGACTCTCTTTTCCACTTACAGTAGCTGTGCATTTCTCACCCTCGTCTTATACTCGGGTCAATAAGTTTTTCCCATTTATTTGTGGTAAATTAGGGCCTCGACTTATACTCGAGTATATACGGTAACCCAGAAAACGAAGTCATCAAGAAAATGAGGAACTATAGTTGCCCTCCAAGTGAATGAAAGGGATTGCTTGGTTGAAAAGACAGGACATTAAGATGGCTGCCAACCAAATCCTCAAGATGTAGGCAAATGGGCTGAGCCTAATGTGGAATCTGCCTTCCAAAATGGTGTCTTCAATGTGGAAGCTGTGTGATGAGGAGTGTCTGATCGATGGTGTGTGTATGTGTGTGTGTGTGGTAATGCATCCAGTGAGATGTCTATAAGATAATTAGTTGCCCCCCAAGCTGGTGAATGCCCCTTAAGATGGTAAGTGTCTCCCTGAGCTTGCTATATATCTCCCAACAAACAATCTAAGTTCTGACCCCTCCCAGAGGCTGTAGTTGGTGCCATTCGCTTAATTCTCATTGGTGAATTATGTTATTGACTATTTGTTTGCATGAGCACTAGCTCAACTTGGCTACCAGGTGGCACTCTAAGAATAGAAATCCCTATATTCAGGTTTTCGGGGAGGGAATTCATTTTTTAGGATCCAATCTTTATAGGATAAATATTTTTGGAATAAAAATTAGTTTAACTATGTTATTTTATTAAGAGGGTATGAAAATGTCTTTGCGGGTCTGCCAGGAATTAATAGTGAATTTTAATAGTTTGATATAGCAGCATATAAAAATGGGAAATCTTAGCTACAACAAGGTGTAATTTCAGCCAACAATCTGTATAAAAATATTATACACCAAAAAAAAAAAAAATTTGTATACTTTATCATTTCTATTTAACTGCTTGAGTCTATCTACATAAAAGAAAAAAAGACACCGATTTCTAAATTATTATATATATATATATATATATATATATATATATATATATATATATATATATATATATATATATATATATATATATATTATATATACATACATACATACCAAACCAATCTATTAACCTTCTATGAGGAGGTGAGTTGCCATCTAGATAAAGGAAGGCCCGTAGACATGGTGTATCTGGATTTTGCAAAAGCATTTGACACAGTTCCCCATAAACGTTTACTGTACAAAATAGGGTCCGTTGGCATGGACCATAGGGTGAGTACCTGGATTGATAACTGGCTACAAGGGCGAGTTCAGTGGGTGGTGATAAATGGGGAGTACTCAGAATGGTCAGGGGTGGGTAGTGGGGTTCCCCAGGGTTCTGTGCTGGGACCAATCCTATTTAATTTGTTTATAAACGATCTGGAGGATGGGATAAACAGTTCAATCTCTGTATTTGCAGACGATACTAAGCTAAGCAGGGCAATAACTTCTCCGCAGGATGTGGAAACCCTGCAAAAAGACCTGAACAAATTAATGGGGTGGGCGACTACATGGCAAATGAGGTTCAATGTAGAAAAATGTAAAATAATGCATTTGGGTGGCAAAAATATGAATGCAATCTATACACTGGGGGGAGAACCTCTGGGGGAATCTAGGATGGAAAAAGGACCTGGGGGTCCTAGTAGATGATAGGCTCAGCAATGGCATGCAATGCCAAGCTGCTGCTAATAAGGCAAACAGAATATTGGCATGTATTAAAAGGGGGATCAACTCCAGAGATAAAACGATAATTCTCCTGCTCTACAAGACTCTGGTCCGGCCGCACCTGGAGTATGCTGTCCAGTTCTGTGCACCAGTCCTCAGGAAGGATGTACTGGAAATGGAGCGTGTACAAAGAAGGGCAACAAAGCTAATAAAGGGTCTGGAGGATCTTAGTTATGAGGAAAGGTTGCGAGCGTTAAACTTATTCTCTCTGGAGAAGAGACGCTTGAGAGGGGATATGATTTCAATTTACAAATACTGTACTGGTGACCCCACAATAGGGATAAAACTTTTTCGCAGAAGAGAGTTTAATAAGACTCGGGGCCACTCATTACAATTAGAAGAAAATAGGTTTAACCTTAAACTACGTAGAGGGTTCTTTACTGTAAGAGCGGTAAGGATGTGGAATTCCCTTCCACAGGCGGTGGTCTCAGCGGGGAGCATTGATAGCTTCAAGAAACTATTAGATAATCACCTGAATGACCGCAACATACAGGGATATGTAAGGTAATACTGACACATAAGTTGGACTTGATGGACGTGTGTCTTTTTTCAACCTCACTATATATATATATATATATATATATATATATATATATATATATATATATATAATCTCTATCTCCTCAAAATATGATCTTACCAAGTATTCTTGATACTACTTTTTCCAATCTATCTAAAATGCCCCAGAAGTACCAAGTTTGTTTTAGAAAATATTGCAATACATTCTTATTGTCAGAATTGAAATCACCTATAGGACATTGGTAATAACCATTACTGAGTCTGTATATCTTCTATGAATCTAATTGAGAAGTGTCTACATAAATTTTAAAAAGGAAGCCTTTGTAAATAAAAAAAAAAAAACAAACAATGAGGTTTAACTTATTTTGTCTTCTAAAAGAGTCTAGCAAAATGTCTCTCATAATCTGTCATTCTAATGCCACGTACACACGAGCGGACTTTACGGCAGACTTTGCCCGGCGGACTTTGACAGACTTTATGACGGACTTTCCGAATGAACGGACTTGCCTACACACAATCCACCAAAGTCCGTCGAATTCGTACGTGATGACGTACGACCGGACTAAAACAAGGAAGTTTATAGCCAGTAGCCAATAGTTTTTGAGAAAACTTTTGAGAAAACAAAGTCCACTGGAGCCCACACACGATCGAATTGTCCGTCGAAATCCCGTCCACCGGGCAAAGTCTGCCGTAAAGTCCGCTCGTGTGTACGCGGCATTACTGTTACTTTGCTAGTTGGTGACTAGCTCACCAAGTAATGAAATGCAGAACATCCATCCATAAATCAAATACAGACACTTACATTCTAGTTTTCAAGACATTGACTTCAAAAGTCCTGAACAGGAATAAGAAAGTCTTGCAACTTCAATAAACAAGCCAGCAGTGGTGGCTCCAATGTTTTACTGTGATTGGTTCTTTTCAAAGTGTTTTTTCAGCCAACAAGTCTTGGATAGACCGGTGAAGATCTAGAATCCCTGTCAGGTTTTTGCTGATATACAGAGTTCTGTTAGAGAGTTAGATCACTTCCCGTCCTGCTAATAGCGATATCAAACAATTGAGAGGAAAAAAAAAAAAAAAAAAAAAACCCCAGGGAAAGAAAACAAAAAAATTGTAAATATATTAAAATAGCCTAAAAAATTATTAAATAAATATATATTATATGTATATATAGATATAAAATTTTACAAAAATTAAAAATAGGCTTTCAAAAAAGCTTGATTTGGCTGAGAACTGAAAGGCAAGTCCCTCATTTGGGACACATCTGATCTTATATTTGAATTGTGATCTCTTGGAACTGGAGCAGCATTATTTCACTTTATGGTGCTACGATTGTCTTTTTTGGATGCTGTACTTTATAATTTGATTAGTGGTAAGGCCATCTGAGATATAGACCCTTTGGAAGATTTGCCTTTTCACTAGGATGAATACAGTTTTTCATGTGCCCTCTAGATCTACTTCTTAAACTTTAAAGCTGCAAGGGTGGCAAATTTGATGGCTACAATATTTACAGTATATATGGGAAAAATGTGCTTAGTGATCTAATTATAATTGATAGTAGGTGATATAAGGTGTCCAATCACAGTCGGTCACAAATGTAAACATGAGTGGTTACTATCTGATCCCTACTCTCTCTGACATACGGATCGTGTGAGGAGAGAGCAGGGATCAGTGAGTGAGCAGGGTCTGTCTGAGAAGTGTATTTTACTGTGCACAACATGCCACCCCCCCAATAAAGAGAACCTGTCAGAAGTTCTGTCACAGTCTATCTGGATCTGTCACAGCCCATCTGTCACACAGGCCCGCCACCAATACCGCCATCGGTATATCCACACAGGCCCACCACCAGTACCGCCATCAAGTCTCAAAGGGTTTATACACATGAGGAGGCATATGCCATGCTTACCATGTCGGATGATGAGAGCAGCGGGGAGCTGCCATCATTTGATTCTGGTTCAGAATACAAGCCAGTTGAGGGTAGTGGATCGGAGTACGAGTCAGCGGAGGAAACTGCCCCTCCTAAGAGAATAAAAGGAGATCAGGACCGAGATCAGAAGGCCTGCCTACCACCAGCAGCCCCAGACGCCAGGAAGGAACCCAGTACCAGTACTGGAATTTACATGTCCAACCCGAAGAATCCAGTCCCTTCCAGTACCTTCCCAATGCCCTGGCAAACCCCTTATGGTGGCCTGCTAGCTCAGGATAATCCTCCCCTTTCAACACACAGCCAGGTGTGCAACCCAACACAACAAATTTTGCACAAATGGATTATTTTTATTTATATTTATTTTTCCCCACCAGATTTGTTGTAGAATATGGTGGACCAAACCAATCTGTATGCAGAGCAATTTATTGCTGCCAACTCCAATTCATCCAACGCCCGCATGTTCCAGAGGCGATGTCTCACACTGGACAAATTTAAAATTGTTTTTGGGCCTTACAAAAGAAGGAACTACATGCCTACTGGTCCACCCACCCCATTCCAATAAATTCTGCTGTCATGTCCAGGACACGCTACGATATGATTATGTGTTTTCTACATTTTAATGATAATTTGCAGTGCCCTCCCCGAGACCACGACAAATTATACAAAAATATGCCCCCTAATTAATTATGGGCTAAAATTGAATAAACTGATCGAGCCACTGGATACGTGTACACCTTTCGAATTTATGAAGGCAAAGACTCCCAGCTCCAGCCCAGCCCTGAGAGTGCCCCACATATATTGGAACCAGTGGGAAAATTGTCTGGGAGCTGGCATACCCCCTGTTCAAAAAAAAAAAAAAAAAAAAAAAATAAAAAAAAGATATAATTTGTGTGGACAATTATTATACTAGCTTGCCCCTTTTCTGTCACCTTTACCCTAAACAAACCCTGGCCTGCGGTACGAAAAAAAAAAAAAACACAGAAGGGCTTCCCACAAAATCTATTAGTAAAAAAGTCACAAAAACGGGGAATCTGCATTCATGAGAAATGAGGAAGTGTTGGCCATGAAGTGAAGGGACAAGAAAGAGGTTCACATCCTCTCTACCATCCACAATGACTCCTTGGTGGAGATCCGGAGAAGACGGGGCCCCGTTGTAAAGCCGTGAATGCATCCATGACTACAATATGTTCATTGGTGGATCAGATGCTACAACCATATTTATCAACCGGAAAGTCCCGTTACTGGTATAAGAAAGTTGCATTTCATCTATTTCATATGGTCATGTGTAATTCGTTTGTCTACTACCAAAGATCAACTGAAAACCAACCCATCACCTCAGAGGCGTAACTAGAACCTTCAGGGCCCCGGTGCAAGGAACCATGAAGGGCCCTCTGACCTCTGGTTCCGGGGCCCTTTCTAATGATCCTGGTGTCCTTTTCTCCCATCGCGGGGCCCTTGATTATGGTCCTGCAGCAGGACCCCTTTCTGGCGTCTTTTACACATTTGAACCGATCGGACCACCCATTGTTTTGTATGGGGGGGCGGAAGTAAACAGACATGTCCATTTACACCTGCCTGCATCCCCTCCAATAAAAACAGACTAGCGGATTGGATGACAGTCAGACCAGTCCATAGAGGACAGCAGTCTGTGTCTGTGTCCACTCTGCACAAGTGGAGCAGACATGGACCTGTCATCCGCCTGCTCGGTGGGGATCAGCGGAAAGATCCCGCACTGAGCAGGTGGATTTGCTTGGCAGAGCCCGCCCATGAGAAAGGGCCCTAAGGGGGGAGCTCTGTGGACTGTAATGTAAAGGAAAACTGATGTAAGAGGTGCTTTAGGAATCCTGATGTAAGGGGGACTCTGCTCACCAAAGCCCCCCATGTACATCAGAGTCCCCCTTTACATTACAGTCCACAGAACTCTCCCTTACATAAAAGTGTGCTCAGAGGCTGACGAGATAAGAGAGGAAGCGTGGGGGACACTTCCCTTACCATAGATGGAGGCTTGGGCCCTGGATTGGTCAGCAAACAAGATCTACTAGCCTGTGCTATACATACACTAAGGCTACTTTCACCCTGAAGCGCTTTACAGGCGCTATAAATAGAGCCTGCATAGCGCCTGTAAAGAGCCTCTCCTGTCTCTCCAGTATGAAAGCCTGAGGGCTTTTACACTGGAGCGGTGCGCTTGCAGGACAGAAAAAAAAAAAAAAAAAAAAGTCCTGCATCTTTGCAGTGCTGTATACACCACTCCTAAATCGCCCCTGCCAATTGAAAACAATGGGGCAGTGCTGCAAAACCGCCGGCAAAGCGCCGCTGCAGTGGCGCTTGGCGGGCAGGTTCAACCCTTTTTTTGGCCGCTAGCGAGGTTTAAAACCGCCCTGCTAGCAGCCAAATAGCGTCACTAAAACAACGGTAAAGCGGCACTAAAAATACTGCCGCTTTACCGCTGATGCCCGCCCCAGTCTGAAAGTAGCCATAGGCTGGCAGAGCATGCTGGGGCTTGTAGTGCACCACATTAGGGAAACCCCAGTGGGCTGCTGTGTTGGTTGAGGGGCTCTGGAGGGGACAACACAATCAGTCCCATCAATGACTAACCCACCTGTGTGCTGCTCTTTTCAGTCACTAAGAAGTTTCATTAAGAAGCAAGGTGACTGGCTGACCTGGAGAGCTGTGGATCCTCTGGAGGGTTGCAGCATCCAGCATCCTCCTGTGTGGCAGGGCCACACAGGAGGGGGGTGGGAGTAGAAGATCCTGCTCTCTGTATCTCTTTCCTCTCCTGTCCAATGTCCGTGTGAGGAGGGGGGGGGGGCAGGCTGTCAGTGCGGGGTCCGAGCAGCGTGACAGA